>JACBWV010000223.1:20502669-20719971 GCA_013435795.1 Chlamydomonas sp. ICE-L
GCCTCTTATCACCTCCTCCTCCAGTACTTCACCCCCTTCTCCATGGTATGCCGACAATGGGGCGATGCGGGGGGGTCCTATGCAAAAGCTTATTGGTGCAGCGTCCTTTGCACCCACTGGCCGATATTATGCTGCCTTTCAAGGCGGCTGGGGTATCTCTTCTGGAACTTTCTACTGAGGAAGAAGCGGACCTCACTGTGGAGGACAGCGAAGATCCTCAGTTCTGGCAACTTCACTATCTAATTCTGGCAAAACTTCCACTATCTAATGCTGGACATCACTGTGGAGACAGAGACACTTCACTGTTGGAGACAGCGACAGACCTCAAATCCCCTATCCTCTGCGCCTCCCACCTCTCACCCCCTTCACAACGCCGCCTCCCCCCCCAGGGCGGCTACTCATCTGGCAACTTCACTGTGGAGACAGCGACACTTCACTGTGGAGACAGCGACCAAAGATCGCATTCTGGCAACTTCACTATCTTAATTTTCTGGAATTCACATCTCTTCTGGCAAACTGCACATGGAGGACAGCGACACTTCAAGTGCGAGGCAGCGACCAAGATCTTCATCCCCCACCTGCTCCTCCCATGATCCCCTCGCACAAACGGCGCTTTTAAGATTTCTTAAACGTACCCTCCACAGCGCACGACTTGGCCTTACTGGAGGCAATACCTTCAGCGGTCCGGCTACAAGACAATTCCTGCCCAACCTTTCCAACTTTCCCACTTGCTCACGTCCCGGGGGGCAGTCATTATCATACGATACAGTCTTGGAGTGAAAGACACGCTGCCGTTCTCATCGTGGAGATCATCCACAACAAAGAAGAAGACCCATTACTCCACGCCTTGCAACCCTTTCTACCCTCCCTTCTCCCCCAGGAAAGACCCCTCCATTCAGCACCTTTTGGATCAAGATCCTCTCTCTGTAAAGAACCTTCCCCAATTCTGTAGTTACCAAATATTCAAACATACAACTATCACTTTTTAAGGACTCTGTGGATACACATTACCTTCGAACGGAAAAGACGAAGATAGAAGAAAGGCAAAACTAAATGAAATGAAAGGATGAAAAAAGGACAACCATAGGGGCCCTCCCGAAACTATGGTACCCCTCCCATTATATCCTTTCCCCGTACTCCCACCGCCCAGTCACAGCACTCTCACCCCAACCCTCATTCTCAAAAATGGTCCACCACACCAATCCCACTTCCAAACAGCCCCTAAATGTTTCCATCTACTCAGGCACTCCGCCATGGCCGGCTCCCATCAGAGCTCGCACCAGGTTACAATATTTTCAAGCATTCTCCCTGTCGAGACCAACCATCAGACCAGTGACTTCGCAGCCACCCATCGAACAGAGCACCGCCAACACTGAGCGCAGGAAACGTCACCCGCACCCCTTCTCAGATTGAGCACAATGTCAACTCCACTTCAGATCCACAGGCCAAGACCATCCCATCACCCGTGCAGAATTAGATCTTAGCCGCAGCTAAAGCACCAGAACGCAGCAACACTCTCAAGCAACTTCTTCAGCATCAGCTCCTTCTTTCCACGTTCGTACCAGCATCTGACCATAAAGGAGCAACAACCACCATTAATTCACAACGAAACATAGTTGCACCTTCCACTCCAAGACTGTTCAGGCATTCAGCAGTACCACCATCAGCACCTCAGCCTCAGCCTCAGCCTCAGGGCCTCGCCTCAGACCTCAGCCTCAGCCTCAGCTAGCCTCAGCCTCAGCCTAGCAACAGCACAGCCTCAGCAACAGAATCAGCCGCAAGCGTCAGCCTCAGCAAATCAGCATCAGTATAAGCCTATAGCAATCAGCTCAGCAGCTCCAAGCCCGGCATCAGCAGACTAAGCCCTAGCAAAGTCTCAGCCTCTCAGAGTCAGCACCACCATAGCATCTGTATAGTCCTAGCATCAGATCCAGCTCCCTCAGCCTTCAGCTCAGCATAGACCAAGCAACACTAGCATTACATTAGCATCAGCATCATCCACAGTGCTGTCACCATCAGAACCCTACAACTCAGCACCAGGATCATGATCAGCTCAGAATCAGTCACCACTCCCTCGCAGCATCACTTCAGCTCCAGCAACCAGCATCAGCACAGTAGCTAAAGGCTCAAAAAAAAAAACAAACAAACAACATGACTCCATTACAAAAATCAAGCGCACTCGCAAAGGCACCTGCAGATGTAGGAGCTTGTTCAGCCACCAACGACAAAGCAACATCCGGGTCCGGCTTTAGGAACCCGTGCATTGGTTACAGTATCAGCACATTGCTTTAACACCTGCCAAGGATTACCAAGCTTTTTGCCCACGGGTGTAGAGGACGGATCTTCCTACAGCAGCAGATGTTTGACACCCACCAGAGCAGAATCTCAGTTGTTGACCAACAACAGACAACAGCTTTGGACCAAACACAAGATCCTATAGCATCTTTAACCCCTCGCAGATCCCCTCTACCTTGACTAGAAGAGTCTCCATCTTTCCCCTGTCCAAGATTCCTCCACTCCATGCTCCCCCCTTATACTCAATCCTCCTCTCCAGCCCCCTTTAACTCATCTCATCCAGCGTCCCCCTATACCCAGCCAAAGTCCTCCACATTCTACGCGCCCCTTCACCATCGCAGACCCATCGATCCCAACCCCCGAACCCATTCTGAGCAGCAGCTTGCTGCTGGGGCTGCCGACATCACCAAGGGCCCACCAGACTCCATCCTGTCCATCCCTGTCCCTTCTTTCACCTCCCTACCTCTCGTCGCCTCCCTCTTCCTCAGACCCCTGCAAACACGACGTCCTCCCACACCCCTTCCTACCCTCCTAAGCCATCCACCCACAACCCTCCATGCCACCAGCGATCTGGACTCTCTATCAAACACCCAGGCATGATCGCTTGCTTGCCCCATTGTCTCAACACATTTGGGACGGAGCCCCTATGGAACTGTGAGCACTACTTCTACTTCACCGCATCACGAATTGGTCAATATAGGGACACTCCTCGCTTGACCCAGCTGACAGGGGAGACTGCAGCCCAGCCCCCCTTCGATTGGGCATACAACCTATTATTGTAGTGACAGCGATGACAACGAGAGTTCTCCGAACACTTTTACATACACCTCTCAGTCACCTCCCATTCTTATCTCCTCCCACTCCAATCCCACGACGAGGACTTGGGCCCCCTGCTCCTCCCTACTCCTCACTCTTCCATCATTTCCCCGCGATTTTTTCCTTCCAGCTTGAGGCATCAACTACTTTTGGGCCCCTTGGATGAAGACACCCCCCAAGAGCCCACCTCCCCCGCCATGATCCTTTCTCCACTTATACTTAAACTCCTCTGCCACCCCTCTGCACTTCAGTGCTGACAACGCACATTGGTCGTGGCGCTCAGCCTCCTCCCCCTCTACAGGCACCTCCCCAGGCCAAGATTCCCACCTCACCGTGCCCACCTCTCTCTTCAGCCGTTCACATACAGGCCGTCCCTCCTCAACAGGGCTGTCCACTCTGCAGAAGGAACTCCGACCAGTCCCAGAAGACCAAACAGCCTAGGTGGGCAGTCTCTTTCCAAGCACTCTCTCTTGATGTCCCCTAGGTCAACCCGCAAATCTGCACGCTTTAAATATAAGCGGAACAAACAAGCCGCGGATCACACCAGGGGAGAACGAGAAAAACGAATGAATGACACAGCATGCCCATCCTAGGAACGTCCTTGGTCTGAACCAAAAACCGCGCGAGGACGTACAACCCCTTAACCTCTTGTGTTGAGCACTTTCTTGGACTTCGAGAAGGAAGATGAAAACGCGAGTGGACAGGCAGGTGCTCACTGAATACGGACAACCCATCACCCGAGGACCTTCTTCAAAACCTCCAGCGCGGGGGCAATGCGTGGCCAGTCGAAGATTTTTTCTTTTGCCCTGGACAGGCACACTGAAGGAATAATCTGATTATTAAGCAATAAACTGCCCAATCACAGATCCCGTACTAAGACCTTTCCTTAGGTCCAACAGGCCCCGCCAATTATCAGGAATCGTGCTGTCATTGGTGAACTCCGTATCACCATTTGTGCGTATATGCCCGGCCCAAGCTGCTGACAGAGAAGGAAGGACTTCCTTTTTCACTGGTGCGTCACAACCTTACCACTGAAGGACGCCTCCTTCTCGTGGTTGGTGATATTCAATGCATTCTTGACCCCCGAGCGGTCTCATACCCTCCTCACAACTAATATTGACCCCATGAGTCGTCATCAGGGGGCCCCTCCCTGCAGACATCATGAATACCTACACGCCTACACGAACATCTGGAGGAACACCGCACCCGACTGCCAAAGACTTCACACATTGGAGCATCCCCAGGGCCTCATCGGTCGGTAAGGCCTTGACCGGGGCTTGAGTGGCTTCACGCCGCTTCCCATCCTACCCTCCTTCACAAGCCACTTCCTCCACCATCCTCTACCCCCTCTGGCTTTATCTCTGACCACCCGACATGGTCTATAACCCTATTCCTTCCCTAGGCCACGCTCCACCCAAGGGCCAAGGGCTGCAAGGGTTCCCCTCCTCCTCCTCAACAGTTCCAGAAGTGATGATGAGCAAGAACTATATCGCTTTCACAATCCACTCTCCTAAAACTCTACTACCCGATTCAGACATCGTCACAAAATGGGCCAACATGTAGGTAAGTTATCGCACCAGACAGTTGGGCACATTTACAAGATAAGCATCGGCCGTGCCAGCCAGCGTGCCGCCCGCTTAGCAGAGACGACGCACCTGCAGGAAATTTCTCACAGGTGCATTATCCCCCCTGCAATTTTTTTCCTGGCACGCCACTCAACTAGCCAAGGCTAAGGCATTAGCAGCAAACACTGCTTGGCGGCAGCAACTCCTTGCTCCCAATGCCTCACAAAGCTCTAACTATCCTTGAGCAACTTTGGGGATTCATCTCTTTCTTCCTTTATTATCTTCCAACCCCTTCACCGTTCCTCCCCTCACCCCCAAGCCACATCAACTTTCCAGCCTCCTAGGGCCACCCAGACTCACCCCACCCTTTCGTGAGGCTGACCCTTTCAATGATAGGAGGTACCATAGACTGAGTATGCCCGCGGACTTTTCATAGTGCTGATCTCCTGCATTGGACTGTATCGTACACAACCTCATCTCACCTGCTAACGGGATTATGTGCTCACATCCACTCCCTACGTCCCCTCCCCCCTAGTTATGCAAGCCCTGTAAGGGGTCAAGTTGCGGATGGCCTCTAATCACATCAGAGGGAGATGGACCTTGCCATCCGCTCTGCTTCTCGAGGCTCCAAAGCCCAGTGTTTTATTTTTTTTTTTTTTTTTTTACAAAGGGGGAACCATGAAAAAGGCGTCCAACTGTATAAAACCTATCCCTTTGTGACCAAGCTCAGAAAAAGCCAAAGTAAAAATACAAGAACGGTAATGGACAGCTAAGGGAAGGAACACACTGGGGCGACGTAGGGACACAGGAGGACGGGAACAGAAGACAAACCAAACGGGGGGGGGGGGACGGGGGGGATGGGGAGGGGGACTATGGAGGCAACTGAGGGGGGAAAACTAAGGAGGCAACTAGGGTGGAAACTGAATAGGGGAAGCCAATAAGGGAGAACTGCACAAACAAGCCAAAAGCGGGAAGGCAACCAGAAAAGAAGAAAGACAACTGGAAGCAAAGCGAAAAACCTAAAGACTGGTCTGGACTGTACACAGGGTAATGAAAATAGAGACTACACTTATCAAGATCTAGATCTTGATGGGATCTTACGCAGATCTGGACCTTGATCTTGGTCCAGATCGATGCCTAGACATGGAACGTTGTCGTGTCTGTGTCCAAATCTTGGAACCTGATCCTGATTGGGTGCAGGGCTGGATCTTATCTTGGATTGGGCTTGGAACGGTCAGGGTCAGATCGGGGCCTAGAGCGTGGGCGTGGGCGGACTACGTCAGGGTCTAAGATCAGGGTCTAGGAGTCCGGGATGGGCTGGGTTCTGGGTCATGTGTCTAGGGAGCAAGGTCTAGATAGTCCGGTAAGGCTGGATCTGGGTGAGGGTCTAGATCAGGGTCTGAAATAAGGGCTTGGGATAGTCTGGGATTGGTCTGTGATTGTAGGAGCGCTGTGGCCATGGGGATTGGTTCAAATTTCCATGGTGCGGGTTATCAGGGGTCCTGCCTGTCACCGGGAGTGACCCACAATCATGGCCAAAAGATCGGGGGGGTGGCCCATAAGCTGGCAAAGCAAGCCACTTTGAGAGAGCACTCTAGGCCAGCCACCCCATATTGACAAAGGGCGCAGTTCTCAAGGTAGGGTTGAAATATCGTCTGGGTGCGCTCCAATGTCCTGGCGACTGGCTTGATGAAGGGGGCAAGGGCAGGAAGATACCTTGTGGTGAAGGGGCTCAGCAGAATGTCCAGTTCTGTCAGCACGGGACGAACGGGACTAGCTCATATCAGCACCAGAGGTGGTTATAACGCGAAGGACCACAAACTTAGGTAGAGGAGGAGGGAGTGTCCCGGGCCCCAAAGGGTTGAGTCGTAACCGAGGGGAAGAAGGTGGGCAACGGAGAAGGCGCTGCCCACGGTGATGGTCTCCAGTGTGAAAGGACTCCAGTCTATAACAGGGGCAGAATACAGGGCGGCATTCCAGAACAGCGTGAGAATTGTGGCAGTAGTGGTTGTGCAGCTGAAAAGACAGCAGGGCTGCGAGCGGACTATGAGGGGGGTGTCTCTTGGTTTGACCCGTGGAATCGCCTCATACAATGAGCAAGGAACGCATTGCAGCCCACGGGTGCCATGAAGCAAGATCTCCGGAAAGTGTGGTATAAGGACGTGGGAGTCTGTCAGCGAGGGCGTACACCCACCGCGAAAGCCGCAGGTAGAGGGGGAGGGAGACTTGAGGTAGGTCCTTGTCTTGGCAAGGTTCTCTTTGGGCCTGGACGGGAGGGTGAGGAACAGTTTAAGATCCTACCCAAGCGTTCTGTGGGAGGGGTCTTTCCATGGGGGGGACTGGAATAGGGGTGAAAAACGAGAGCTCTCTCTGTTCTAGAGGCAATCCATCGGGATCAAGACCACGGGCCCTCGCAGGGTCATGGGTTAGTGCTAGGAGGGTGAGTGTCCAAGGAGGGGATATTAGTAGATGGGGTAGAATGCTACGCCTGGGCCAAGGCAGCACGTTCCTCGGTATAACCTGGCCAAAATGGTGGGATTGGGGCTTTGTGCTGATATGTTTGGGAAGAAGGGACCTGCCTGCGCTTGCTGGCCACAGAGAATTTCAGAAGGTTCCCCTCTATCATCATGGAGGTGGAGACCCCATGAGCCTAGTTGGTTGTTGGGGTCCAGTGGAGTCCTCCCAAAGACAACCAGCCATGGTTCCAGAGCTATTGCTCTGGTGGGGGGGGAGGCCTTGCTGGATCAGCTGCTCCTCAAAAGATTGCCCGTAACCATGCTTCTCGAGGTTTCTTATGGTAGGTGATGAGCGGCAGCTTGGGGTGTCCTGGGTGGGGAAGGCCAGAAGGTTTTTTTTTTTTTTTTTTTTTTTTTGGGCACAGGGAGGAAACCAGGAAAGGAACATCTGATAAAACTAGCCCTATGTGACTCCGAGGAAAAAAAACAGAAGAGACTAGAGGACATGGACCAAACAGTCCGCTAAGACAAAGATGATCTCCCGAAAGAACAAAACAGAAAAGACTATTTGGGGACAAAAAAGACCCCGACGGGACCCTTTTTTTTTTTTTTTTTATACGAAGGGGGGAACCAGGAAAAGGCCGCAACTGATAAAAACTAGACCCTTTGTGACCAAGGAGAAAAAAGACCGCAAGAAAAAGTCAAGAGGCTAAGGGACAGCTAATGGAACGGACACCTGGGCGACGTAAGGACCCAAAGGCGGACGGGAACAGAAGACAAAAACAAGACCAAGAGGCAAGGAAGAAGCCAAAAACAGGAAGCCCAAGAGAAGGGGCTAGGACTACTACTAGAGAAAAAAGCCTATGAAGGGGGGGGCCAAAAACATTGCAACCTCAAAGTCACCGGAATTTTTTTTATCAAGGGATGAAAACGAGATGCAAAACTAAGGAGGACTAAACGGAAAACTAGAATCACGAAACTAAGAGAAAAAAAGGGGGGGGGGGGGGGGGGGGGGGGGGGGGGGGGCTTAAGGAGGCACTGAGGAGGCACACTAAGGAAGGCAACTACGGGTGAAACGAATAGGGGAAGCAAAACTAGGAGAAGAGAAGGAAAAACGGCAAAAAAAGCCAAAAGCAGGGGAGGCAACCAGAAAAGAAGTAAAGGACAACTGGAAGCAAAGCGAAACCTAAAAGATGTCTGTGGCAGGTAACAACAGGAATGAAGCACAGTAGACGTATCAAGATTCTAGACTTGTCTGGATCTTAGCGAATCTGGACGCTTGAATATTGGTCCGATTAGACCCCAGATCTGGAAACTTTGTTCGTGCTGTGTCCAAATCGTGGAACCTGATACTGATTGGGGCAGGGTCTTGATCTTGGGTTGGGTCTGGAACTATAGGTAGGGGTCAAGATCGGGGCCTAGAGATGGGGTGGCCTGGACTGGGTCAGGGTCTAGATCAGTGGTTAGAGATCGGAATGGGCTGGTATGGGTAGGGTCTAGAGCAAGTGTCTAGATCAGGGTAGGACTGGATGGGTAGCCGGGTCTGGATCAGGGGTCGTGGAGTACCTTAGATAGGGCTTGGGCAGGTCTGGATTGTGGTCTGGGATTGTAGGAGCGCTGGGCCACATGGGTGAGTGTCATTCCATGGTGCGGGTATCGGAGCTCCTGTCACCGGAAGGGAGTGAACCCCAATATGGTGCAAAGATTGGCGGGGTTGGGCCCATAACTGCAAAGGAAAGCCACTGGATAGGAAGCAATCTAGGCAACACGCCACCAATCTTGAACAGAGAGCGCATTATCAAGGTGTTGAAAATTCCGTATGGTGCGCAATTCCATTCCCCTGGCGAATGGCTTGGTGTAAAGGTTGGCAAGGGGCAGGCAGAATAGCCTTGTGGTGAAGGGGCTACAGAATGGTCAAATCTGTCAGCCCGGGCGAACGGACCTGCCATAACGCGCCCAAGTTGGTTATCGCAGGTAAGGACCAAATCTAGGGTAGAGGGTAGAGGGGTGTCCTCCCCGTCGGGGAAAGGGTGATGTCGTTCAGCGAGTGACAGGAAGAAGGGGCAACGAGGAGGCGCTGCACACCGGTGAGGTGTCTACCCAGTGGAAAGGAGTCAGTCTATGCAGGGGCAGAATCAGGGCATTCCAAGAAAAGCGTGAGACATGTGTTCAGCAGGTGCAGCTGCATATGCAGTCAGGCTGGAGCACACTATGGAGGGGGGGTCGTCCCCTTGGTTACCCTTGGGAAACGTCCTGTCCATGGCAAGGAAGCATTGCAGGCCCGGTGCCATGAAGCATCTCCCGTCAAGTGATGGTATAAGGACGGTGTGAGTCTTGTCAGTCGAGGCGTTTCGTAACCCACACCTGACGAAAAAGACTGACACGTAGAGGAGGGAGTAGATGAGGTTAGTCTTGTCTTGAGGAGTTCTTGCGGGAGCTGGAACGTGAGGGCGACGACACGTGTAATCCACCCAAGCGTATGTTGGAGGTCTTCGTGGGTAGGGGACTTGGAATAGGCGGTTACAGAACGAGGCCGCTTCGCCTCTGTTGCTAGTGCAAATCCATACGGGAAAGACGCCACGGACGGCCTCGCGGGTCAGGGTTAGTGCTAGGGGTGAGTTCCAAGGTGTAGGGGTAGGGTAGAATGTCTCCACAGCCTGGGCCAAGCAGCACGTCTTCGGTATAATAACTGTCACACAATGTGGGAATCTGGGGGCTTTGTTGTGATATGTTGTGTGAAGAAGGGCCTGCCTCTGCTTGGCACACAGAGATAGTTCAAGAAGGTTATCATACAGAATCATCATGGAGGTGGAGAGACCCCATTTTGTGGTCCCAGTCTGGAGGGTCCTCCCAAAGACACAACCAGCCTGGGTCTCCAAAGCTCTTGCCTTCTGGTGGGGGGGTAGAGGCCTTGCTGGATAGTGCTCCTCAAAGCTGTGCTGCCCGTAACCATGACTTCTCGAGGTTATCTTCTTGACGTAGGGTGATTGAGCGCAGCCTTGGGGGCTTGTCTTGGGGGGGGAGGGGCAGAGGACGGGTGAGAGGGTGTAACCGGCAGAGGAGGCAGACTCCCCAAAGACGCTTCCTCCTTCCAGTTGAGGGGATCTGGCCCCTCTGCAAGGGACCAGCAGGGCCACCAGCGGGGGAAAGGAAGAAGTTCTTTGGGCGTGTGGAAGTTCAGGAAAGACATCATCCCCCCAGGTGTCTGCAGAAGGAGAGTGTGAGTCAAGGTCTTGGACAGCAGCGGAGGTGAGTAGTGACTCTTGTTTGATGGCTGAGCGGATGCCTTGAGCGGTGCCACGAGAGTCTTGGGGGAGAAGCATTGGTTGTGTGAATGTGGGATGGACGGAAAAGGAGGGGTGTTGTGATGAAGGTGGTTCCATTGGATGGATGGGGGCACTGTCATGGGCGGAGCCGTTAATTCACGAATGTTCAGCAGAAGGGGAAAGGAGAAAGCCTCTGTACTTTCCGGGCCAAGTTGGTGGTGTGATTGAGGGCTTGTCCACAGAAGACGTGGGCGGTAACCAGTGCATGGTATCCCACTGCCCGACCTCGGAGGAAGGCCGCAAGCCGAGAAATCTCGTGACTGACGTAGAAGCTGCTGCCAGGGGTGACCGTGTGTAACTGAAGAGGAGCAGGTGGTATTGGCCAGCATTGCAGTCAGCGTAATGGGGGAAGCAAGATGAGGGCAGCAAGCCTCCTCGATGAGCGGAAGGTCGGTCGTCCCAAGAAGCGGGTGGAAGAGGTTGTCCTGGACGTGGTGGATTCCTCCTCATGCAAGGTCAGAGGTGCACAAAGTCATTGAGTAGATATTCACACCGCGGCGGAGAGGCGCTGGTGGTGATTGCAAAGTTAGCATGGAAGATGAACCTGGATATCCACATTGCATAGCAGCATGCGAATCCCTCAAAACATTGATGATTGCGTGAGAGACATGGAAGTGCTGCACGTGGAAGGATGCTATGGGGCATGTTGTAGGCCTGCAGCCTTGCAAAGGCGCAGTGGTTTGCACCGAACGGCACCCCGCAATATCTGTGAGGTGTGTCTGGGGGATAGGCGGTGGACCATCAAGGTGATGGTGTGCAAGGGCGGGGTCCGATCGCAGGAGGGGTATGTTGTGGGAAGTTCAAGAAGCAGAAGACGGTCTTGGGAAGCACCTGGTGCGGGTAGAAGCCTTCCGAAATGGCTAGAAATATAGCGCCCAAGGTAACCATTTTCTCAGCCGACGCCTTTTCCAACTTTCAAACTCATCCGAGCCGATCTTTTCGGCTTTCGCATCTTTCGCGCACGCTTCTTGAGCTTCGCAACCAACCTCAAATTCGTGCGGGGAGGTGGCAAGCACGTTAGGGCGACTTTTCACGTCCTTGGCACAATCTCAAACATAGAACAGCCTTTCCTTTCTCACCTCTTCCCTACTATACGTTGTCTCGTGTTCTGGTGCTCGTCTTGAGGCTCTCAAAGGAGACGACTCTGCCTTACATGTTCTTTGGTGATGAGGCTCGTTGTTTTTACAAAACGCACAGGTCACCACCTTTCCCTCAGCTTGTTAGCTCTGGCATCCTTTTCAAGCACCTTTTCTCAGAGCACCTCCAACTTTCATCACTCGATTGCTTTATTCAGCTTCCCGCATCTTGTCGCGCAGACTGTTGCGCTTCGCAACCACCATCAATTCGTTGTGCGGGGCTTGCGGCATGCCTTGACGACTTTTACACTCCCTCTGGCCGACTCAACTTCGACAGCCTTTTTCTCACTCTTACTTCCCTCAATACGTTACAGTGTTTCTGTGTCGTCTTGAAGCTCTCCGCGCCGTGGCGATTTGCTTCTTGATACTCTTGTTCCCCCTTCAGTCCTGCAATCAGCAGCAGCTGTCTCAGCAGCCTGGTCTGACACGAGTTTTCCACCCACACACTTCAGCCCTTCCTCTTTGATGGGAGTGTCATCCTACAGCTATACTTCTAACCCGCCACTCAATTCAGCTATCATGGCCTCTCTGGTTCCTTCTCTTGACAGTCCCCATGCAGGCTCCCCAACTGCTCAGCACATTGCGTAAGAAGATCCCAGAATGGACCACTGCATGTGACGAGGACAATCCCCGCCTACTCTACATGCAACCCATGGATGACCAGCTCCCAAGTCCCTCGCAATCCTCGCATGCCCGCACCACCTTTTACTGGAAGTAGGCTAGCCCAGCAGTTAGCCCCCAAGAGCTGCACACTTTCTCACCTTCCTCCCCAGTACTTCACCCCCTTCTCAATGGTAGCCGCCAAATGGGGAGATGCCCAGGGGGGTCAAGCAAAAGCTTATGGGGCATCGTCTTGCACACACTTGCAGATATATTGCTGACTTTCAGGCGGCTAATCTCCCTGGCAAATTCACTGTGGAGTGGGGAAAGAGACAAGATACTCATCCCACATTCATTGCTCCTCCCCTTCCCCTATTCACACGCAGCCTAAAATCTCAACGGACCCTCCAACACGGCACGCATTGGACTTCCTGAGGCCATCCTTTCAGCGGCCGGAACAAGACAATCCTGCCCACCTCTTCCAATCTTCCCCCTTGCTTCCCGATCCCGGGGCAGTCATCATTCCTACGACAGTCTTGGAGTGAACGCCAACGCGTGCCGTGTCTTCATCGTGGATATCATCCCACCCAAGACGGACCCTGCCTCCACCGCTGCCACCCTTTCTCCCTCCCTTTCCCTACACGGTTAGACCCCCATTCAGCACATGATCTGGATCAAGACCTATCTCTTTCCAACTCCCTCCCATTCTGCTCGTCACCACCTCTTCACCACATCCCTCTCACTCTTACAGGGCCGTCGCTCTACCATACACTACTTACCCGCCTCCTCACTCCCCTTCAAACCAGCACATTACATCTCCCTTATTCCAACATGGGAACCCATCGGGCCCCCGCTATGGTACCCCTCATCATTCTCCAGTTCCCTGTCCCTCCCACGCGTCCAGTCCACAGCACTCTCACCCCCACCTCTTATCAACATGGCACCACACCATCCCCCTTCCCAAACAAGCACTACATGTTTCCCTATAATGAGGCACTCTCCTGCCGATTCCTAAGAGCTCGCCCCAGGTTAAATATTTTTAAAAGCTTTCTCCTGTCAGGAACACACCAGACCCAGGGACTTCAGCAGCCGCCCATCGACAGCACACCAACACTGAGCCAGGAGGAGGAATTACACCCGCACCCCCTTCGTAGATGAAGCAAAAAGTTTACCTATCCAAAGTAAGATCCACAGGCAGCTAATCACATCACCCAGGTGCAGACCGAAATAGATCTAGCAGCCAGTACAGCACCAGAAGAAGCACAATCTCAAGCAACGTACTTAGCATCAGCTCATTTCCTCCCGATTCTGTACCAGCAATTGCCATTCAAGAGCAAGCAACAACACCATAGAAATCACACCACTAACATCATTGCACCATTCCACTCAAAGATCGTGGGGATTCAGCAGTAACACAATCAGAGCCTCCGCCTCAGCTCAGCCCTCAGCTCAGCCTCAGCCCAGCATAAGACACAGGCCTCAGCCCAGCATCAGCCACAGCCCAAAGCTCAGCCCACGCCTCAGCCTCAGCTCAGAATCAGCATCAAGCACAGTATCAGATAAGAAGCTCAGCTCTTCAGCCAGCGGCATCAGCAGCCTCAGCGTTAGCCTCAGTCTCGCCCAAGTCAGCATCAACATTACGCACTGATTAGTTCTAGCATAAGCTCCAGCCCCGCCTTAGAATCAGCATCAGACCAAGAAACACTAGAACGAGCATCAGATCATCAACAGTGCCTTCACAATCAGCACCATCAGAAACCCTCAGCACCATCATCAGATCAGCACTCAGCATCAGCTAACCTACCTCAGCAGATCAACATCAGCTCCAGCAACAAGCATCAGCCATAAGTAGCTAATAGGTCAATATAAGACAAAACAAAAAATGAACATTACAAAACCAAGCATGCAACTAGCACCAGGAAAATGCAGTCGGGAGCACTTGGTCAGCCACAACGACAGCACATCGGTCTCGGCCTTAGCACCGCTGCATTGGCTACAGATCGAATCACTTGCTTTAACACCTGCACTAGCTTTACCACAGTCTTGGGCCACGGTTAGAGGAATCGGACTCTTCATACAGAAGACAGATTGTATTACACCAACAGTATCAGGACCTCGTGTTGACAACCACAGCAACAGGTTGGTACCCAAAGAATCTCCTATAGCATAATTTAACCCCTCTCCGCTCCACTCTAACTCTGCAAATAGCAGGTATCAATCTTGCCCTGTCAAGATTCCTTCATCTCAATCGCTCCCAAATTATCTCATCCAACCTCTCCAGGCCCCCTATAAACTCAGTCTCATCAAGAGTTCACTCTACCCAAAGCTCAAGTACCTAATAATCTCCGCCGACCACATGACCCTAGATTTGGCAGACACCTATTATTGTAGTGAAAGCGATGAAGACGAAGAGATTATCGAACAGTTTAGATCCCCTATAAGTCCATAACCCCGGGGCTCTACTACCAAGTCCATCACGCCATTAGCGCGAGGACTTGGCCCCCATGTCTCCATATACCCTCTCCCTCATCATCACCATCGCTTCTTCTTCCAGGCCTGGGATCAATCTAGGCCCCTTGAGCATTACACCCCCCCAGAAGATCCCAAATTCAAACCGTCCCTGCTCATTATCCCATATTAATCATACTGCCACCCCTCTCCACTACGTGCTGACAACGCAAATGGTGCGCGCAGCCATCCACCTATACAGGACAATCACACGATAACGCTTACCACCTCACCGTGCCAACCTCCTCTTTCAGGCCGTTCCCCCTACAGGAGCCCATCATTCAAAAGGGGTCCACTAGCAAAGACGAACCCGGACAGTCCCAGAAAGACCAACAGCACTTGGTGGGCAAGACAATCTACACAGAACCTAGCTATAATGAAAAGTTAACTAGGTCAACCCGCAAATCTGCACGCGTAAATACAGCGGCAAACACAAGCGGGGATCACCACCAGGGGAGAACACGAATGAATGCCACAAGCATGCACTGCTAGGAGTACCTGTGTCGACCCACGACGCTAAGGACTTCACCCTTAAACTATTGAGCACCATTTCTGGCCAGAGAAACGCGAGTGAGATAGGAAAGTGCCACTGAAGTAAGAACAACATCATCACCGAGGAAATTATTTAACACCTAAAAGGAGACGGGTGGAAAATCTCTCTCACATGGCCCAAGGCGCAAAAGATTTATTTGACCCGACGACGGTACGGGCCCACGAAGGAATCCCCTTGTATTAATCCTCAATGCCCCATCACAAATCCCGTCTAAACCTATCCTAGGTCCAAAACAGGCGCCCGCACAGTCTAGGCATCAGAGGCTTAATGGTGATACGTCATACCAGTTGGGAGTATCATTGACGGCAAAGCTGCTGACAGAGGAAGACTCTTTTCAACTGCGTCGTCCAAACCTTCCAAATGAAGGAAAGAATATATTTATCGCATGTTGGTGAGTGTAAACTGCATTCTTGTACCCACTACGCTGCGGTATAACCTCTCAAAGAATAAGATTGAAAACAATGAGTCGCACGCAGGGGGCACCTCCCTTGCCGACATATGAATAACATACCAGACTACAAGACATTCTGGAGGAACCCGCACCCGACTGCCAAAAGACCAAACTGGGAGCATCCCAAGCCTTCATCGGGCGGTATAGGCTGGACCGCTAGCTGGCTTCGATCCCTCCTCAGCCCTCGTAACAGAAACTTCCTCCATTTTCTCCGACCTCGGCTTAGCCTGACCACCGCCGCGTAATAACCCTCTCCTTCTGGCCACGCTCCACCCAAGGGCAAAGGGCTGCAAGGGTCCCCCTCCTATCTCAAATTCAGAAGCTTGTGATGAGCTCAAGAACATCACGCTTCACATCCCTCCTCCTAAACCTCTTACCCCGATTCAGACATCGTCACAAAATGGCCTTCTCAATATCACCACTGCCGTACCAGGTATGTGTGACCTTGGTTTTGTGTCACCAAACTGTGGAAGTCACACACGCGATATGAACCACATCTCACCGTCTCATCTCCATGGCGCACCAGCAGTTGGGCCATCTAGATCCGTGCAATAGGGGCAGTTCTCTTTGGTAGTCCCAGATACAGTGCCCTTGACAGCCAGAGAAAGCAGTGGATCCACAGACTCACATATCACACATGCCGGTATCAGCCGTGTACCGTCCGTGGAGTGACATGCTGGTGTTTTTGGTGCTCACCCCAAGAGTACAGGAATTCTCAGTATGCAGCTCTTGGGGCTCAACTGCTGCTTTACCTACTTCCAGTAAGAAGGTGTGCGGGCATGGAAGGATGTGCGAGACTTGGGAGCTGGTCATCCATGGGGCTTGCTGTAGAGTCTGGGGGATGTCTCGCACATCAGTGGTCCATTGGGATCTTCTTAGCATGTGCTGAGCCATGGGGGGAAGCTGCATGGGGCTGTCAGAGAGAAGGAACAGAAGAGGCCATGATAGCTGAAAGGGGCTGGGAGAAGTATACCAGGTGTAGGATTGACTCCCATGCAAAGAAGGAAGGGCTGAAAGTGTGTGGGGAAACTCGAGTGTCAGACCAGGCTGGCTGAGACACTGCTGCTATTGCAGGGCTGAAGGGGGAAGCAGAGAGTATCAAGAAGGGAAATTCGCACACTGAGCGGCTGGAGAGCTTCAAGACGAGCACAAGAACACTGTAACGTATTGAGGGAAGAGTGAGAAAAAGGCTGTCGAAGTTGAGGTCGGCCAGAGGAGTGAAAAGTCGTCCAGGTGCATGCCGCAAGCCCCGCAACGAATTGATGGTGGTTGCGAAGCTCAAGAAGCTGCGCGAAAGATGCGGAAGCTGAAAAAGATCGGAGTTGAGAAAGTTGGAGGTGCTGAAAGGTGCTGAAAGATGGCCAGAGGCTAACAAGCTGAGGGAAAGGTGTTGACCTGGCGTTTTCGTAAAAAACGAGCCTCGATCAAAAGAAAAGGTATAGGCAGATGCGTCTCCTTGAGAGCTTCAAGACGAGCACAAGAACAGAGAAACGTATAGAGGGAAGAGGGAGAGAAAGGCTGTCGATGTTGAGATTGGCCAGAGGAGTGAAAAGTCGCCCAAGTGCATGCCGCACGCCCCGCAACGAATTGAAGGTGGTTGCGAAGCTCAAGAAGCTGCGCGAAAGATGCGAAAGCCGAAAAAGATCGGAGTTGAGAAAGTTGGAAAAGGTCGGCTGAGAAAATGGTTACCTTGGGCGCGATAATGTCGTAGCCAATTCGGCTGGCTTACCCGCCCAGTCTGTTCCCAAGACCCGTCTTCTGCTTCTTGAACTTCCCCCAGACATACCCCTCCCTGCAGATCTGGACCCCGCCCTTGGCACCCATCACTTGACTGGTTACCACCTCCATCCCCCAGACACACCTCACAGATTGCTGGGCGTGCCGTTCGGTGCAAACACTGCCCTTTGCAAGGCTGCAGCCTACCAGCACATGCCCCATAGCATCTCACGTGCAGCAGCTCCATGGCTCTCACGCAATCTCAATGTTATTGGAAGGGCGCATGCTTGCTATGCAATGCTTGGCTTCCAAGTTCATCTTCCAGGCTAACTTTGCATCACCACCAGCGCCTCTCCGCCAGCAGTTGCAATCTTCTCTCAATGCCTTTGTTGCAACCTCTAGCCTGCATGAGGAGGAATCACCACGTCCAGGACACCTCTTCCCCCGCTTCGGGACAGCCGACCTTCCTTCTCATCGAGGAGGGCTTGCTGTACCCCATCTTGCTTCCCACTCGGCTGCTATGCTGGCCAAGACCACATGGCTCCTCTTCAGTTACACAGGTCACCCCTGGCAGCAGCTCTACCGTCACGAGATTTCTCGGGCTGTGCGCCTTCCTCCAGGTCAGGCAAGTGGATACCATGCCCTGGTTACCGCCCCGTCTTCTGTGGACATCGCCTCAATCACCACCAACTTGGCCCGGGAAAGTGCAGAGGCTTTTCTCCTGCTGAACATTCGTAGAATTATCGCTCCGCCCATGCAGTGCCCCCAATCCATCCTACTGGAAACCACCTTCAACAACACCCCTCCTTTTCCGTCCATGCCCATCACCTCAAACCAAGTGCTCTCCTCCCAAGCACTCTCGTGGCACCGTCTCAAGGACATCCGCTCAGCTCATCAACAACGAGCTCACCTCCCTCCCGCTGCTGTCCAAGACCTTGACTTCATCCTCTCCTCTCTGCCAGACCCCTGGCGGGATGCTGTCCTCCTTCCTGAACTTCCACCTCCCAAATGGAAGCTCTTTCCCGCTGTGGCCCCTGCTGGTCCCCTTGCAGAGGGGCCAGATCCCCTCACTGGAGAGGACCGTCTTTGGGAGGTCTGGCCCTCTGGCCGGTTACACCCTCTCACCCTTCCTGCCCTTCCCCCCAAGGACACCCCCAAGCTGCGCTCATCACCCTACGCAAGAAACCTCGAGAAGCATGGTTACGGGCAGACTTTGAGGAGCAGCTGATCCAGCAAGGCCTCCCCCCCCACCAGAGGCAAGAGCTCTTGGAACCATGGCTGGTTGGTCTTTGGGAGGACCTCCAACTGGACCCAACAACATGGGGTCTCCACCTCCATGATGATACTGAGGTGAACCTTCTTGAACTCTCTGTGCGCCAAGCACGGCAGGCCCTTCTTCACCAACATATCATGCAACAAAGCCCCAGTTCCCACCATTTTGTGCCAGGTTATACCGAGGAACGTGCTGCTTGGCCCAGGCTGTGGAGCATTCTACCCCCCTCCACCTTGGACACTCACCCTAGCACTAACCCTGACCTGCGAGGCCTCCGTGGTCTTGAATCCCGATGGATTGCCTCAGCAACAGAGAGAGCGCTCGTTGTCACCCCTATTCCAGTCCCCTCCCCTGAAGACCTCCCACAGAACGCTTGGGTGGACTTACAACGTGTCCGCCCCTCCCGTCCAGGCCCAGCAGAGAGAACTGCTCAAAGACAAGACGAACCTCAAGTCTCCCTCCCTCTACGTGCAGGCTTTTCGCAGGTGTGGGTACGCCTCGCTGACAAGACTCTCCACCGTCCTTATACCATCACTTGCCGGAGCTTGCTTCATGGCACCCTGGGCTGCAATGCGTTCCTTGCTCATGTACGAGGACGCTTCCAACGG
Organism: Chlamydomonas sp. ICE-L; assembly: GCA_013435795.1. Taxonomy (NCBI): domain Eukaryota; kingdom Viridiplantae; phylum Chlorophyta; class Chlorophyceae; order Chlamydomonadales; family Chlamydomonadaceae; genus Chlamydomonas; species Chlamydomonas sp. ICE-L. The sequence goes on from JACBWV010000223.1 coordinate 20,521,973, forward strand.
GTCAACCAAGACGACCCCCCCTCCATAGTCTGCTCCAGCCCTGACTGCTTGCAGCTGCACACTGCTGACACAATGTCTCACGCTTTCTTGGAATGCCCTGATTCTGCCCCTGTCATAGACTGGCTCCTTTCCACTTGGGAGACCCTCACCGGTGGGCAGCGCCTTCCTCGTTGCCCCTTCTTCCTCCTCGCTGACGACATCACCCTTTGGCCCGGGACACCCCCTCCTCCCTCTACCCTAAGGTTGTGGTCCTTCCTGCGTATAACCACCTTGGGCGCGATATGGCAGGTCCGTTCGTCCCGGGCTGACAGACTGGACCATTCTGAGCCCCTTCACCACAAGGCTATCTGCCTTGCCCTTGGCCACCTTCACCAAGCCATCGCCAGGGACTGGATGCGCACCCAGACGGATCTTCGAACACCTTGATAATGGCGCCTTCTGTCAAGATTGGTGGCGTGGCCTAGATTGCTCTCTCACAGTGGCTTCCTTTGCAAGCTTATGGGCCACCCCCCCGATCTTTTGCACCATGATTGGGGTCACTCCCGGTGACCAGGAGCCTGATACCCGCACCATGGAAATGACAATCCCCATGGCCCCAGCGCTCCCTACAATCCCAGACCCAATCCCAGACCTAGCCCAAGCCCTAGTTCTAGACCCTGATCTAGACCCTGACCCAGATCCAGCCCATTACCCGGATCTAGACCTTGCTCTAGACCCTTACCCAGACCCAGCCCATTCCCGAGCTCTAGACCCTGATCTAGACCCTGACCTAGGTCCAGCCCAAGCCCCAGCTCTAGGCCCCGATCTTGACCCTGACCTAGTTCCAGCCCAAGCCCAAGATCAAGACCCTGCCCCAGATCAGGATCAGGTTCCAGATTTGGACACAGCACTCGACAACGTTCCAGATCTGGGGCTAGATCTGGACCAAGATCAAGGTCCAGATCTGCGCTAAGATCCAGATCAAGATCTAGATCTTGATACTGTCTCTGTCTTCATTCCTGTTGTTTACCTGCCCAGACCAGTCTTTTAGGTTTTCGCTTTGCTTCCAGTTGTCTTTCTTCTTTTCTGGTTGCCTCCCTGCTTTTGGCTTGTTTTTGCAGTTTCTCCCTTAGTTTGCTTCCCCTAGTTCAGTTTCCACCCTTAGTTGCCTCCTTAGTTGCCTCCTCAGTTGCCTCCTTAGCCCCCCCCCCCCCCCCCCCCCCCCCTCCCCCCCTTTTTTCTCTTAGTTTCTTGCATAGTTTTCCTTTTAGTCCTCCTTAGTTTGCATCTCCTCTTTCAGTCTTCTGATCCGGTGACTGTTAGAGGTTGCAATGTTTTGGCCCCCCCCTTCATAGGCTTTTTTTCTTAGTAGTCCTAGCCCCTTCTCTTGGGCTTCCTGTTTTTGGCTTCTTCCTTGCCTCTCTGGTTTGTTTGTCTTCTGTTCCCGTCCTCCTTTGTCCCTTACGTCGCCCAGGTGGTGTCCGTCCCTTAGCTGTCCCTTAGCCGTTCTTGACTTTTTCTTTGGTCTTTTCTCCTTGGTCACAAAGGGCTAGGTTTTATCAGTTGCGCCTTTTCCTGGTTCCCCCCTTCGTAAAAAAAAAAAAAAAAAAAAGTGTCCCTCGGTCTTTTGTCCCCTAGTCTTTTCGTCTTTTGTCTTCGGATCTTTTGTCTTAGCGGACTTTTGGTCCATGTCCTCTAGTCTTCTTCTTTGGTTTTTCTTCCTCGGTCACATAGGGCTAGGTTTTATCAGATGTTCCCTTTCCTGGTTCCTCCCTGTGCAAAAAAAAAAAAAAAAAAAAAAAAACCTTCCTGCCCTTCCCCCCCAAGGACACCCCCAAGCTGCGCTCATCACCCTACGCAAGAAACCTCGAGAAGCATGGTTACGGGCAGACTTTGAGGAGCAGCTGATCCAGCAAGGCCTCCCCCCCCACCAGAGGCAAGAGCTCTTGGAACCATGGCTGGTTGGTCTTTGGGAGGACCTCCAACTGGACCCAACAACATGGGGTCTCCACCTCCATGATGATACTGAGGTGAACCTTCTTGAACTCTCTGTGCGCCAAGCACGGCAGGCCCTTCTTCACCAACATATCATGCAACAAAGCCCCAGTTCCCACCATTTTGTGCCAGGTTATACCGAGGAACGTGCTGCTTGGCCCAGGCTGTGGAGCATTCTACCCCCCTCCACCTTGGACACTCACCCTAGCACTAACCCTGACCTGCGAGGCCTCCGTGGTCTTGAATCCCGATGGATTGCCTCAGCAACAGAGAGAGCGCTCGTTGTCACCCCTATTCCAGTCCCCTCCCATGAAGACCTCCCACAGAACGCTTGGGTGGACTTACAACGTGTCCGCCCCTCCCGTCCAGGCCCAGCAGAGAGAACTGCTCAAAGACAAGACGAACCTCAAGTCTCCCTCCCTCTACGTGCAGGCTTTTCGCAGGTGTGGGTACGCCTCGCTGACAAGACTCTCCACCGTCCTTATACCATCACTTGCCGGAGCTTGCTTCATGGCACCCTGGGCTGCAATGCGTTCCTTGCTCATGTATGAGGACGCTTCCAACGGGTCAACCAAGACGACCCCCCCTCCATAGTCTGCTCCAGCCCTGACTGCTTGCAGCTGCACACTACTGACACAATGTCTCACGCTTTCTTGGAATGCCCTGATTCTGCCCCTGTTATAGACTGGCTCCTTTCCACTTGGGAGACCCTCACCGGTGGGCAGCGCCTTCCTCGTTGCCCCTTCTTCCTCCTCGGTGACGACATCACCCTTTGGCCCGGGACACCCCCTCCTCCCTCTACCCTAAGGTTGTGGTCCTTCCTGCGTATAACCACCTTGGGCGCGATATGGCAGGTCCGTTCGTCCCGGGCTGACAGACTGGACCATTCTGAGCCCCTTCACCACAAGGCTATCTGCCTTGCCCTTGGCCACCTTCACCAAGCCATCGCCAGGGACTGGATGCGCACCCAGACGGATCTTCGACACCTTGATAATGGCGCCTTCTGTCAAGATTGGTGGCGTGGCCTAGATTGCTCTCTCACAGTGGCTTCCTTTGCAAGCTTATGGGCCACCCCCCCGATCTTTTGCACCATGATTGGGGTCACTCCCGGTGACCAGGAGCCTGATACCCGCACCATGGAAATGACAATCCCCATGGCCCCAGCGCTCCCTACAATCCCAGACCCAATCCCAGACCTAGCCCAAGCCCTAGTTCTAGACCCTGATCTAGACCCTGACCCAGATCCAGCCCATTACCCGGATCTAGACCTTGCTCTAGACCCTGACCCAGACCCAGCCCATTCCCGAGCTCTAGACCCTGATCTAGACCCTGACTTAGGTCCAGCCCAAGCCCCAGCTCTAGGCCCCGATCTTGACCCTGACCTAGTTCCAGCCCAAGCCCAAGATCAAGACCCTGCCCCAGATCAGGATCAGGTTCCAGATTTGGACACAGCACACGACAACGTTCCATGTCTAGGGCTAGATCTGGACCAAGATCAAGGTCCAGATCTGCGCTAAGATCCAGATCAAGATCTAGATCTTGATACTGTCTCTATTTTCATTCCTGTTGTACATGTCCAGACCAGTCTTTTAGGTTTTCGCTTTGCTTCCAGTTGTCTTTCTTCTTTTCTGGTTGCCTCCCTGCTTTTGGCTTGTTTTTGCAGTTTCTCCCTTAGTTTGCTTCCCCTAGTTCAGTTTCCACCCTTAGTTGCCTCCTTAGTTTCCCCCTCAGTTGCCTCCATAGTCCCCCCCCCCCCCCGGTTTGTTTGTCTTCTGTTCCCGTCCTCCTTTGTCCCTTACGTCGCCCAGGTGGTGTCCGTCCCTTAGCTGTCCCTTAGCCGTTCTTGTCTTTTTCTTTGGTCTTTTCTCCTTGGTCACAAAGGGCTAGGTTTTATCAGTTGCGCCTTTTCCTGGTTCCCCCCTTTGTAAAAAAAAAAAAAAAAAAAAAAACTGGGCTGGAGCCTCGAGAAGCAGAGCGGATGGCAAGGTCCATCTCCTCTGATGTGATTAGGCCATCGCCATTGACACCTTCTGCAAGGGCTGCATAACTAGGGGGGAGGGGACGAGGGAGGGATGTGAGCAGAAGATCCTCGTTAGCCTGGTTGATGTGAGGGTTTGGACGATACAGTCCAAAGGAGGAATCAGCACTATAAAAGTCCCGGGCATACTCCAGTCCTATGTTGACTCCTATCATTGAAGAGAGGTCAGCCACAGAAAGGGGGTGATGCTGGGGTGGCCCTGGAGGCTGGATAAGCTTGATGTGGACTTGGGGGTGAGGGGAACGGGAAAGGTGGTGGAAGTAGAAGGAAGATGAATCCCCAAAAGTGTGCTCAAGGATAGGTAGAGCTTTGAGCATTGGAGCAAGGAGTTGCTGCCAAGCGAGTGTTGCTGCTAATGCCTTAGCCTTGGCTATGTTGAGGCGTGCCAGGAAAGAAATTGCATCGGGGGATAAATGCACCTGTGAGAATTCCTGCCGGGCGTCGTCCTCTGCTAAGCGGGCGGCACGCTGGCGGGCACGGCGATGCTTCTTGTAAATGGCCCAACTGCTGGTGCGAATAACTTCCTTCATGTTGTCCCATTTTGTGACGATGTCTGAATCGGGTAAGAGGTTTAGGAGGAGGGATTGTGAAGCGATGATGTTCTTGAGCTCATCACAAGCTTCTGGAATGTTGAGGAGGAGGAGGGGGAACCCTTGCAGCCCTTGGCCCTTGGGTGGAGCGTGGCCTAGGAAGGAGAGGGTTATAGACACAGGGCGGTGGTCAGAGATAAAGCCAGAGGTAGGGAGAATGGAGGAAGTGGCTGTGAAGAGGGCTAGGAGGGAGTCTGAAGCCAGCCAGCGGTCAAGCCTACCGCCCGATGAGGCTGGGATGCTCCAATGTGTGAAGTCTTTGGCAGTCGGGTGCGTGTTCCTCCAGATGTCTTGTAGGCTGTAGGTATTCATGATGTCTGCAAGGGGAGGTGCCCCCTGCATGCGACTCATGGGGTCAATATTGAGTCTGTGAGGAGGGTAGACCGCATCGAGGGGGTCAAGAATGCAGTTGAAATCACCAACAACGAGAAGGAGGCGTCCGTCAGTGGGAAGGTTGGGACGCACGCAGTTGAAAAAGAAGTCTTCTCTGTCAGCAGCTTGGGCCGGAGCATAGACGCACAAAATGGTGATGACGGAGTCACCAATGAAAGCATCGATGCCTAGAATGCGGCCTGTTGGACCTAGGATAGGTCTTAGGACGGGATCTGTGATGGGGCAGTGAGGGCTTAATATCAGGATGATTCCTTCAGTGTGCCCTGTACCAGGGCAAAAGAAAAATCTTGCGCCTGGCCAGATTGCCCCCGCGCCTGGGAGGTGTTGAAGAAGGTCCTCGGGTGATGAGGTTGTCCTTACTTCAGTGAGCACTGCCATATCCACTCGCGTTTCTCGAAGCCAAGAAATGTGCTCAAAGAGTTTAAGGGGTGTAAGTCCTTGCGCGTTGGTGCAGACAAAGGTACTCCTAGGAGGGGCATGCTGTGCATTCATTCGTGTTCTCCCCTGGTGTGATCCCGGCTTGTGTTGCCGCTGATATTTAAGCGTGCAGATTTGCGGGTTGACCTAGGGGACATTTCAGAGAGAGAGGTGCTGGGAAGAGAGACTGCCCACCAGGGCTGTTGGTCTTCTGGGACTGTCCGAGTTCTCTTGCGAGAGTGGACAGCCTGTTGAAGAGGGACGGCCTGTAAGGGGTGAACGGCCTGAAGAGAGGAGGTGGCACGGTGAGGGGGGGAAGCTTGAGCGGGGGAGGTTGCCTGTAGAGGGGGAGGGGCTGAGCGCCACCAATGTGCGTTGTCAGCACGTGAAGTGGAAGAGGGGGGTGGCAGGAGGAGTTAAGAGAAGGGGAGAAGGAGCAGGGACGGGGGAGGTGGGATCTGGGGGGGTGTATGCTCCAAGGGCCGAGTGGATGCCCAGGCTGGAAGAAGAAAGCGAGGGGATAGATGAGGGAGAGGGAGGAGTAGGGAGGAGCAGGGGGGCCAAGTCCTCGCGTGGGGATGGAGGGGGAGGAAGAGAAGAAGGGGAGGGGATGAGAGGGATATAAAAGGGTTCGGAGAACTCTTCGTTGTCATCGCTGTCACTATCAATAATAGGTTGGATGCCAAATCGAAGGGGGGCTGGGCTGCAGTCGCCCCTGCAGCTGGGACACGAGGAGTGTCCTATAGTGAACCAAGTCGTGATGCATGTGAAGTGGAAGGAGTGCGCACAAGGTGTCCAATAAGGGGGCTCGGTCCCAAAGGGGTTGAGACAAATGGGGCAGCAAAGCGGATCATGCTGGGTGTTTGATAGAGAGTCCAGATCGCTGGTGGCTGGAGGGTGGTGGGTGATGGCTGGAGAGAGGTAAGGAAGGGGTGTGGGAGGGACGTCGGGTGGCCAGTGGGCTGGAGGAAGAGGGAGGGACAGGAGAGGGAGGGAGGTGAAAGGAAGGGGACAGGGATGGGCAGGAGGAGTCTGGTTTGCCCTTGAGATGGCGGCAGCACCAGCAGCAGCTGCTGCATCAGAGATGGGTCGGGGGTTGGGAGCGATGGGTCTGCGAGGGGAAGGGGCGGCGGAGATAGGAGGGACTTGAGCTGGGGTAGAGGGAGACTCTGGATGAGATGAGTTAAAGGGGGCTGGAGAGGGGGATGAGGATAAGGGGGGAGCGATGGAGAGGAAGGAATCTTGGACAGGGGAAGATGGAGACTCTGCTAGTGCAGAGTTAGAGGGGAGCGGAGAGGGGGGGAAAGGATGCTATAGGAGATTGTGTGGGTACCAAAGCTGTTGCTGTGGGTGTCAACACTGAGTCTGCTACTGGTGGTGTCAAAACATCTGCTGCTGTAGGAAGATCCGATTCCTCTACCGGTGGCAAAGCTGTGTAAGCCAGTGCAGGTGTTAAAGCAAGTGATGCTGATACTGTAGCCAATGCAGCGGGTGCTAAAGCCGAGACCGATGTTGCTGTCGTTGGTGGCTGAACCAAGGCTCCTACTGCAGGTGCCTGTGCTAGTGCAGCTTGGTTTTGTAATGGAGTCAAGTTTTTTGTTTGTTTTGTTTTTTTGAGCCTTTAGCTACTGATGCTGATGCTGTTGCTGGAGCTGAGGTTGATGCTGCTGAGGGAGGTTGTTGAGCTGATGCTGATGCTGATCCTGATGCTGGTGCTGAGGGTTGCTGAGGGTGCTGATGGTAATAGCACTGTGGATGATGCTGAGTAATCTGGTGTGGTTGATGGTGACAGCTGACTGTGGGATGAGCTGAGCTAAGGCTAATAAGGGCAACTTGGCTGACTAAGGGAGGGGACTGGGCTGAGCTGAGAGAGCTACTAGAAAAAAGACCTATGAGGGGGGGGCCATAACATTGCAACTCTAACAGTCACCGGATTCAGAAGACTGGAAGAGAGATGCAAACTAAGGAGGATGAAAGGAAAACTTTGCGAGAAGAAACTAAGAGAAAAAAGGGGGGAGGGAGGGGGGGGGGGGGGGGGGGGGGCTACTATGAGGGGGGGGGGGGGGGGGGGGGTGGGCTAAGGGGGGGGAGAAAAAAAGGGGGGGAGGGGGGGGGTTCTTAGGCTGAGTGTTGGGGCAGCTGGAGGCTGTATGCTAGAACTAATACAGATGCTAAATGTTATGCTGACTCTGAGGCTAGAGCTGAGGGCTAAGGCTGATGCCTTTCTGATAGCCGGCTGAGAGAGGTGGAGCTGCATGTTAGAGTGTATAACTAATGCTGATGCCTGACTGGCTTGTACGCTGGAGGCTGAGGCTGTGGCTGTGGCTGAGGTATTTGAGGGCTGAGGGCTGAGGCTGAGGCTGCCTGCGGTTGGTTGACTGCTGAAGCCGAAACAGATCTTGGAGTGGAAGGTGCAACTGATGTTAGTTGTGAATCTAATGGTGGTTGTTGCTCTTGATGGGCAGATGCTGGTACAGAAGCGTGAGAAGGAGCTGATGCTGAAGAAGTTGCTTGAGAGTGTGCTGCTTCTGGTGCTGTAGCTGCGGCTAGATCTAATTCTGCACCTGGGTGATGTGGATGAGCTGCCTCTGGATCTGAAGTGGTGTAAGAAACTTGTGCTTCATCCGAAGAAGGGGGTGCGGGTGAAGTTCCTGGCTCAGTGTTGGCGGTGCTGTCGATGGGGGCTGCTGAAGTCACTGGGTCTGTGTGTGTCTCCGACAGGAGAAGGCTTGAAAAAGATTGTAACCTGGGGCGAGCTCTGAGGGAACCGGCATGGAGGAGTGCCTCAATAGAGGGAAACATGTAGGGGCTGTTGGGAGAGGGGGATGGTGTGGTGGACCATGTTGAGAAGGAGGGTGGGGTGAGAGTGCTGTGGACTGGACGGTGGGAGGGACAGGGGAAATGGAGAGAATGAGGAGGGGTACCATAGGTCGGGGGCCCGATGGGTTCCATGTTGGAAGAAGGGGAAGGGAAGGGGAGGGGGGAAGGAGGAGGAGGAGGAGGGGAAGTAAAGGGGAGGGTAGAAGCAGAAGGGCCCTGGAAAGAAGTGAGAGGGGATGTGGTGGAGAGGTGGGAACGAGCAGAATGGGAGGGGAGGGGGAAAGAGAGAGGATCTTGATCCAAGAAGGTGCTGAAGGGGGGTCTACCAGGGAGGGAGAGGGAGGGGAGAAAGGGTGGCAGGCGGTGGAGGAAGGGGTCTTCTGGGGGTGGGATGATATCCACGATGAAGACGGCAGCGTTGGCGTTCACGCCAAGACTGTAGCGGAGGATAATGACTGCCCCCGGGACGGGAGCAAGGGGGAAGTTGGAAAGGTGGGCAGGAATTGTCTTGCTAGCCGGCCGCTGAAAGGATGGCCTCAGGAAGGCCAATGCGTGCGCATGTGGAGGGTACGTTGAAGAATTTAAGGCGGCGGTGTGAAGAGGGGAGAGGGGGAGGAGCAGAGGATAGGGGGATGAGGATCTGTCGCTGTCCCCACTCCACAGTGAAGTTGCCAGAATGAGATAGCCCCCTGGAAAGGTCAGCGTAATATCGGCCAGTGGGTGCAAGGACGATGCACCAATAAGCTTTTGCATGGGACCCGCATCGCCCCATTGGCGGCATACCATGGAGAAGGGGGGTGAAGTACTGGAGGAGGAAGGTGAGAAAGGCTGGCAGCTCTTGGGGCTCAACTGCTGCTTTACCTACTTCCAGTAAGAAGGTGTGCGGGCATGGAAGGATGTGCGAGACTTGGGAGCTGGTCATCCATGGGGCTTGCTGTAGAGTCTGGGGGATGTCTCGCACATCAGTGGTCCATTGGGATCTTCTTAGCATGTGCTGAGCCATGGGGGGAAGCTGCATGGGGCTGTCAGAGAGAAGGAACAGAAGAGGCCATGATAGCTGAAAGGGGCTGGGAGAAGTATACCAGGTGTAGGATTGACTCCCATGCAAAGAAGGAAGGGCTGAAAGTGTGTGGGGAAACTCGAGTGTCAGACCAGGCTGGCTGAGACACTGCTGCTATTGCAGGGCTGAAGGGGGAAGCAGAGAGTATCAAGAAGGGCAATTCGCACACTGAGCGGCTTGAGAGCTTCAAGACGAGCACAAGAACACTGTAACGTATTGAGGGAAGAGTGAGAAAAAGGCTGTCGAAGTTGAGGTCGGCCAGAGGAGTGAAAAGTCGTCTAGGTGCATGCCGCACGCCCCGCAACGAATTGATGGTGGTTGCGAAGCTCAAGAAGCTGCGCGAAAGATGCGGAAGCTGAAAAAGATCGGAGTTGAGAAAGTTGGAGGTGCTGAAAGGTGCTGAAAGATGGCCAGAGGCTAACAAGCTGAGGGAAAGGTGTTGACCTGGCGTTTTCGTAAAAAACGAGCCTCGATCAAAAGAAAAGGTATAGGCAGATGCGTCTCCTTAAGAGCTTCAAGACGAGCACAAGAACACAGAAACGTATAGAGGGAAGAGGGAGAGAAAGGCTGTCGAAGTTGAGATTGGCCAGAGGAGTGAAAAGTCGCCCAAGTGCATGCCGCACGCCCCGCAACGAATTGAAGGTGGTTGCGAAGCTCAAGAAGCTGCGCGAAAGATGCGAAAGCCGAAAAAGATCGGAGTTGAGAAAGTTGGAAAAAGTCGGCTGAGAAAATTGATGTTAGACAAGGTCTGAAGAGGGGCGGCGAGGGATAAATATCCTTGGATAAACTTGCGAAAGTAATTGCACAAACCGAGGAATGAGCCGATTTGTTTCGCCGACTTTGGAGTAGGCCAGTCGCGGACTGTGCTAACCTTTTTCGGATCAACTTTAATTCCGTCGCGTCCAATGTAATGACCAAGGAATTTAACCTCTGTCTTGTTGAATGAACATTTGGAGAGCTTCGCGTAGAATTCGTTGTCCTGGAGGACTTGGAGGACCGTGGCCAAGTTGGCCAAGTGTTCCGCCGGAGTGCGTCCGTAAACCAAGATATCGTCCAAGTACACCACAACGAACTTGTGCAAGTAGGGCGCGAATATGTGGTTCATGACCTCTTGGAACGTGGCCGGCGCGTTTGCCAACCCCATCCCAAGGACTTTAAATTCGAACTGACCCATCGGGGTAGTGAACGCAATCTTCGGCGCGTCCTCGTCCGATATACGTATTTGGTAATAACCAGACGTGAGGTCTAGGGAACTAAACAAAGTAGCTCCACCTAGACGGTCAATGGTCTCGTCAATACGGGGAAGGGGATACCTATTTTTAATCGCAATGTTGTTGAGTGCTCGCCAATCGCAAACAACACGGTATCCCGTTCCGCCTGGTTTCGCTATGATCATAATCGGCGCTCCGTACGGGGACGAGCTCGGGGCGATGAAGCCTTGTTGTAAAAGGTCGGAGACGTACTCTTCACATAGCAATGTCTCGGCTGGACTCATGCGACGATTCCTGCGATATGGGGCGTACGCATTGTCTTGCGTTTTGATGACGTGAGGTATGACGCGATGGTTAAGAGTCCCCATCGGCAAATTGTTGAAGACTTTGCGATATTTCCATAGGAGGGCGCGCAGATCGCTGGCCGAGATTAGCGTTTTATCGTTGTGGTCAAGGATGTTGTCGTGGATCCAATTTTCGAAATCCATGCTAGCCACTGGAGGACCAGGTAACGGTCCGTCGGAAGGCAATAATTTCGTGAGCAATTTCGCCCTTTCATCGGCAGTGACATTTGACGCCGGTAACTCTGCCCGCAATTCGCGGACGTTGACCATGACGTGGTTAGCGCCTGCCTTCAAAAGCTTTGCCGCTTTGCGACCCGTAATGACCGGGTCATTAGTTGACTTGCCCGATAACGCCATGGTGAAGAAGGAATGAGCCGTTTCGTCCCGCTGCCTGTTAATAGGGGTTATACAGCAGCCGTACCGTTTCAGCGAAATGGTCATGCGATCGTAGTCGAGGACGGCCCGTTCATCGCGCATCCAGTCGGATCCGAGGATTAGATCTAATCCTCCAGGAAGTTTGTCAACGACATGGACAAACACGGTGCCAACATATCGTTGTATGTGGATAGGGAGCGTGACCGTCCCGCGGATTTTGATAATCCCGTCGTTAGCGCAAGTGAATCCGTCGCGTTCGTTTTCCCAAAGGCGGATGTGCAAACCGAGATCCTCAGCCGTTTGCTTTTCCATAAGGCAACCCGTCGCGCCCGAGTCTGCCAATGTGAGCAATTGCTTCGCGCCAGAGCGGGCGTTGAAAAGCATATCGGGGGCTGTCGCCGTGTTGACTTCGTACACCCGATTGGCCCGCGTAGTGAGCACGGGGGAAGTGTTCGTATTTCGTTGTGCGTGATTGCAACGGATGCACTTCGTTGACCGTCTGGCAGCGATTTGTTGTTCGCGAACTTTGGGATCCAATGCCTCCGACCACCAGTGTTTTTTTCGACGGGTTTCAACCGGACTGGGGATGCCCTCCTCAGGTGCGGGGCCAAATTATACTGCCTTGGTCGCGTCGTTGATCGCGTGCCAATCCTTTTTGATTTGGACGGCTCGCTCGGAATCGGGAGGATCATACCATTCTTGGATGGCGACCTTATTCGAAGGTGACCCCTTGGGGCGGGGTTTCATATGGTGGTCGCACGATTGATACTCCTTAAATAACTCCATACCTTGGAGGAGACTGGAGACATGTTTATCGTTACTTGCATTTTTCGGGAGGATGAACATACCCGATGTGTCGAAGGGTGCATCGTGTTTGCATTCCCAATAGTGTTCCAACACCGCCACGACGTCTTCCGGAATGGGGTGCGCGTATATGAACTCGTTTGCGATGGAGACTCGCATGCCAAACTCCGTAGAGAACTTCAAGAGACAAGGGGACGAAAAGGCATTAGTAGAAGTTACATCAATAGATGGGGTTAAGCCCAAGTTAGAAAATAGTTCCTCCTGAACTTGTAACAAGAGCTCAAGCGGCTCGACTACTACTACTTTATCGTCGCCAATTACACGATCCAGGCTCGTCAATACCTGACCGGCCGATTCCTATTCCCAAATCGGGATGGGACCGTTGCCGTCAAGGGCCCAGTCGGGACATGTCGTCTCATTGAGGGCAGGCCAGTTGGGCAAGTCCCGTGTGCGACAGCGGCGGTCAGCATGAAGCGACTGCGCACACGTCTTCATGTAGCGAAAACAGAAGAAGCAGCGGGCTCCGTTCTGAAGCCAGATGGTTTGCCCAACGCTGACCGAGTTGTTCATGTGCATAGCATTCTGAGGGTCTTGACCCGAAAAGTCGGGGGTGCGCAGCCCTACGGGCTGTGACCGGCCCCGCCCCGCACCCTGTCCGTATCCTCCTCGACCACCACAGCCCGCGGCGCGGCTAATAGAGCCTCTTCCAAGCGTGCGATCAGCACCTTGCAAACTGAGGACCTGCGACCTTGGCGATCCACCCAGCTTGGCGGTGTACGTAGGTTGCGTCGCACTACGTCCTCCACTCCCACGGCCAGAGGCCGGGTTGCGACTACCGTTGGCTGCCAGTTTTGGGCTCTTGGCTGGGCAAGAGTTCATCTCCCCGCCGTCGTCGGTGGTCCTTACGCCCTGCGAAGAGAAAGAATCAGTGTCAGAATCGGAGGGGGGGGATGTGGTAAAATTCACTCGATTGAATATAAGGTCCTTTTTTTTTTTTTTTACATAGGGAGGAACCAGGAAAGGGAACATCTGATAAAACCTAGCCGTATGTGACCAAGGAAGAAAAACCAAAGAAGAAGACTAGAAGACATGGACCAAAAGTCCGCTAAGACAAAAGATCCAAGACAAATGACGAAAAGACTAGGGGACAAAAGAATGAGGGACACAAACTAATTACTAGGAGGACAAAGGACAAAGGGCCTTCCGAGCACCACCCCCACCTCCAAGCAACACTGTTCCTCCCCAACCAATAAAACACCACTGTAACCTCCAAGAGCAACACAGAAAAAGAAGGAAAGGCATGCACCCGAAGGTCTTGCTGATCTAAGATTAAAACACTGCAGGGCATCACTCCTGTAACAGGCCAGTGCATCAGGGCATCACTCCTTTAGCAAACCAGCACAGACTCTCAGCAGCCTAGTAACATGTCGCTAGGTTACCCATGCAGATCAGCAAGCTCTGCAAAGACGACCAGAGCGCGGCATGCAACAAAAAACAGGACAGGGCCAAAGCTAACACTAACAAGGTAACTAAAAAAATCTAAAGAAGCAAATCAAACTCCTTAGAAAACGTCCTGGACGGTGAAAAAGTAGAACCCCCACAAGATCCACTGACCAGCAAGGAAAACCTTAAAGGCACACTAAAGCAGGAGGCACTTAAAAGCAAATAAACCGGTAGCCTGTGCATCAGGGCATCACTCCATTAGCATTTCAGCGCAGTCTATCAGCAGCCTAGTATCATGCCACTAGGTCGCCGATGCAAATCAGCAAGCTCTGCAAAGACAACCAAACGTGGCATGTCTACGGTTCAAAGGTAGCGGTAACAAGGTAACAAAAACTATGTAGCTCCTAAGTAAGCCTCCTGAACCTGCAGACGCAAGAAACAACACGGTACAGGGCATCGCTCCTATAACAGTTCAGTGCATCAGGGCATCACTCCATCAGCAGACCGGCGTGCCAGCTCAGCTGTCAAGTAGCATGCCACTTCTTCTCCAATGCAGACCAGCAAGCTCTGTAAGGAAGAAGACCAAAGCAGGGCATGCTACTAATAAACAGGTCCGGGAAAAAGCAAACAAAAAACAGTCTTCAGGGCAGGAGCAGCAGATCCACCCCCAAAAACTTCTATCCAGCCCTTCTAGGGCAGCAAAATGCTAAGACAAACTGTATCGCTATGGTTTCCAACCAATGTCACACTCTAGGATCGGCAAGTCTCTAATTAGAGAACAAGAAGATGCTGACCAATGCAGACCTTCAAAAGCAGACCTGCTGACTGAGAATTCAAGAAAGAGGGAAAGAGTCTCAACAGCACAACACCTGTCTAAGGCAAAAAAACACTAAAAAATCGCCCGACCTCCAGCTCCAATTGTCGCCTCAAAGCTTCGTCTACTAGGTATCTCAGCAGCTGACTCCTTACCCGGGTATTTAGTATCCGCGGGCTTCTTGAACGGATACCTCGATTTATTATTAGCGTAACCTCCCCTCTGATGGCGATCGTGCTTGTCCGTTACGGATTTGCCACGCGCCACGACAACTTTCCTCGCCTCGTCCAATTGCAGATAGTGGAACAAGTCCTCCGTCGTTTCGAATACCGTGCCCGACTCGCGCCTAGAGTGTGCTCCGGCACGGAGATCGTCGGAGAGGCCAGTGCGAAAGAAGTTTAACTTCTCGCGATCGGTGAGATCAGGGACTTTGCAAAATTCCGACTTGATGGCGTGGTAATAATTCTGCAAGGATCGAGTATCTTGGCGCAAGCCACCTTCGTGTAGTCTGGTGAGAGCGACGTGTGATTCCGTTAATAGTTCGGGCATGAGGAGCGATTCAGCCCATGTCACGATGCCCATGAAATACAACCCGTCTAACTCGCTGCCCGCCCACGCCTCGTCAAAAGTGGTGCGGAGTTGGCCAGTGAATGCGCCCGACAGGTGAGGAACAATGCGCTCGAACGGCCCAAGGTAACCTTTGGAAAACTGGAGCTCGAGGATCGTGACAACATTGTAGACCCATCGGCGCAACTTAGCCCTAGAGCACTTGTCCGACAGTTTGTGATCAATGAGACGTAATTCCTTTCTCATTTCAGTAACCCGCTTTGCAAACCCACTGTCGCGATCACCGTGACGAGGGGCGCGATCAGCGGAATGAGGGGCGAGCGGTGGGAGCGACCCGGGTCCATCTGGTCCATCTGGTCCACCTGGTGGGGCGTCTGGAGGCATGGGCGAGGCCGCGCGCGTTTGTCGCGCTGACGAAGGGGTATTGATCCGTCGGTGGCGCCGCCGCGCGCTTCGCACGAGGTCGAACAGAGACCGGGGGCTCCGTCGAAGGCCTAGCGGGTGACGGTGGTGGCTCGTACCGAGGAGCACGAGGAGCGCGATCCGAGGGCGGTCGCACAGGCAGAGCCTGGCGGGGCGATCCTGGGGGATCGGCGATGTCCTCGTCTGACGAGACGTAGTCGGAGACCGAAATGGGGTCGTCGGGGAGTTCTGGCGCGCCTGGCGACACAGTCGGCAGGGAAGGGCAACCGCTACCCCGCGGGATCGAACCTCGTTGCATTTTGCCCGTGAGAGGACCCGAGGGTGCATAGTCGGCGGGGATTTGAAACGGTTCAGGAGTGAACGTTGGGGCGACCTGAGCGATAGCTATCAAATTTAACAACCCAGAATTACCAACATCCCGCACCTGCCTGTCAGGTGCACGAGGCAATGTCTCGTCCATTTTGTCGTCATTGGTTTGCATCTCCTTAGTTTGCATCTCCTCTTTCAGTCTTCTGATCCGGTGACTGTCAGAGGTTGCAATGTTATGGCCCCCCCCTTCATAGGTATTTTTTCTTAGTAGTCCTAGCCTTCTCTTGGGCTTCCTGTTTTTGGCTTCTTCCTTGCCTCTCTGGTTTGTTTGTCTTCTGTTCCCGTCCTCCTTTGTCCCTTACGTCGCCCAGGTGGTGTCCGTCCCTTAGCTGTCCCTTAGCCGTTCTTGTCTTTTTCTTTGGTCTTTTCTCCTTGGTCACAAAGGGCTAGGTTTTATCAGTTGCGCCTTTTCCTGGTTCCCCCCTTTGTAAAAAAAAAAAAAAAAAATGGCTTCCGCCGCCGGGTAGTGGGGTAGCAGCTTCGTGCCCTTGAGGGCGGCGTCCTTGCTGACGATGTCCTTGATGTTCAAAGGCATGGCGAGCATCCAGTTCTGTTTCCGCATCTTGGCGGCAGTGAACAACCGGGTCATAGGAGGAGCCCGTCGGCGTACTCGTTGAGATGAACCACCAACTTTGCTTCGGCATAGGGCACGATAGGGTGGTCCGCTGAGTGGTAGTGTAGCAGACCATCCGTCTTCGCCGCCTTGGCGTACGATGGCGTTGCCTTAACCTGGCGGCCACGCATGAGCGCCTGCTTGCGCGCCGAGATGGGGTCCAGAGGGGCGATGTCATCCTGGCGGGCGGACTGAGGCAGCGCATGCTTGCGCCCGACAGTCCTGCCGTTCCCAGTCCCGACGAAGAGGGCGTCGCTGGTAGAACCGCGGGGGTCATTCTCCGTGTCCATGGGCTCGCCACCCGTCTCGTTGCGAGCCAAAGCAGCGAGATGCGCCGCGACGATGGCCGTGACATCTGCTTGCGTGAGGGCGGGAGCAGAGGGAGCAGAGGGAGCGGCGACTGGGCGCTTGCTGAAGTCGATGTTCTCCCGCGTGAGCTGTGCAACGACCTCAGCCAGGCGCGCGTTCTCTGCACGAAGGGGGGCGATCTCTGCATGGGAGGGAGAATGTTGGGCGTTAGTCCATGCCGCCGGTAGGAGGGGGAACAGTGTGTGATTGACAGGCAAAACAGCGCGAGGACCATCTGATCGGGAAGGTATAACCTCAATATGAGCAAATGGATTGCAAACCGTGAAAGGCATGTTGGTTCTATACCTATCAGGCGTAATACCGTGCTCACCTGCTTGAGATCGAGTCAGGTCTCGCTCATTAACCCCGAGCGCCGTGCACATCTCATCCATGGCGGACGTGGAGTTCGCCGCAGCCAGAGTGTAAGCGGCCTGGAGGTCGCTCACTTCCTGGCGACTCCTGCCAAGATCCCAGCCGAGGGCGTAGTGGCTGTTAACCAGCTCTTGGCGCTCAGCAGGATCGCTCGCATTGGCCAATGCGACCTCGGTAGCCGTGCTAGAGGCGGCGAGGCGGCGCACCAGATCGGCGATGCTGGCGTCCTTAGCGGAGACAGCCAACGTAAACTGGTCGGTCAAGGCCGAGTTAGCGATGGCGGCCTGATCAAGCTGCGCGCGAAGATGTCCAATCTGCTCCACAGCGATAAGGTGATCAGGCAAGTGTTCACGCCGCTTGCGCTCAGCGCTAGCGCGATAGGTAGCGCTGGCAACCTCGAGGCAAGGTCCAGCCATCGTCGTCGTCGTCGTCGTAGGGGCAAGGCCAGCGCTCAAAGGCGCGGCATCGGCAGCGGCCGCGGCAGCACTCAAAGCGGCAGCGGTCGGCGCACCCGAGGATGCCGCCAGATTATTGAAGCCGGCAACCAGAGGCTGCAGCGTACCCATTGACACAGAGGGCCGCGCGTTGGCAGAGGCGGACTCGTCCTGCGTCGCACCGAGCTCAGTGGCGGGCTCAGTGTCAGTGGGTACGTGTCAGCTCTCTGCTTCCCCCTTCAGCCCTGCAATAGCAGCAGTGTCTCAGCCAGCCTGGTCTGACACTCGAGTTTCCCCACACACTTTCAGCCCTTCCTTCTTTGCATGGGAGTCAATCCTACACCTGGTATACTTCTCCCAACCCCTTTCAGCTATCATGGCCTCTTCTGTTCCTTCTCTCTGACAGCCCCATGCAGCTTCCCCCCATGGCTCAGCACATGCTAAGAAGATCCCAATGGACCACTGATGTGCGAGACATCCCCCAGACTCTACAGCAAGCCCCATGGATGACCAGCTCCCAAGTCTCGCACATCCTTCCATGCCCGCACACCTTCTTACTGGAAGTAGGTAAAGCAGCAGTTGAGCCCCAAGAGCTGCCAGCCTTTCTCACCTTCCTCCTCCAGTACTTCACCCCCCTTCTCCATGGTATGCCGCCAATGGGGCGATGCGGGTCCCATGCAAAAGCTTATTGGTGCATCGTCCTTGCACCCACTGGCCGATATTACGCTGACCTTTCCAGGCGGCTATCTCATTCTGGCAACTTCACTGTGGAGTGGGGACAGCGACAGATCCTCATCCCCCTATCCTCTGCTCCTCCCCCTCTCCCCTCTTCACACCGCCGCCTTAAATTCTTCAACGTACCCTCCACATGCGCACGCATTGGCCTTCCTGAGGCCATCCTTTCAGCGGCCGGCTGCAAGAAAATTCCTGCCCACCTTTCCAACTTCCCCCTTGCTCCCGTCCCGGGGGCAGTCATTATCCTCCGCTACAGTCTTGGCGTGAATGCCAACGCTGCCGTCTTCATCTTGGATATCATCCCACCCCCAGAAGACCCCTTCCTCCACCGCCTGCCACCCTTTCTCCCCTCCCTCTCCCTCCCTGGTAGACCCCCCTTCAGCACCTTCTTGGATCAAGATCCTCTCTCTTTCCCCCTCCCCTCCCATTCTGCTCGTTCCCACCTCTCCACCACATCCCCTCTCACTTCTTTCCAGGGCCCTTCTGCTTCTACCCTCCCCTTTACTTCCCCTCCTCCTCCTCCTCCTTCCCCCCTCCCCTTCCCTTCCCCTTCTTCCAACATGGAACCCATCGGGCCCCCGACCTATGGTACCCCTCCTCATTCTCTCCATTTCCCCTGTCCCTCCCACCGTCCAGTCCACAGCACTCTCACCCCACCCTCCTTCTCAACATGGTCCACCACACCATCCCCCTCTCCCAACAGCCCCTACATGTTTCCCTCTACTTGAGGCACTCCTCCATGCCGGTTCCCTCAGAGCTCGCCCCAGGTTACAATCTTTTTCAAGCCTTCTCCTGTCGGAGACACACACAGACCCAGTGACTTCAGCAGCCCCCATCGACAGCACCGCCAACACTGAGCCAGGAACTTCACCCGCACCCCCTTCTTCAGATGAAGCACAAGTTTCATACTCCACTTCAGATCCACAGGCAGCTCATCCACATCACCCAGGTGCAGAATTAGATCTAGCCGCAGCTACAGCACCAGAAGCAGCACACTCTCAAGCAACTTCTTCAGCATCAGCTCCTTCTCACGCTTCTGTACCAGCATCTGCCCATCAAGAGCAACAACCACCATTAGATTCACAACTAACATCAGTTGCACCTTCCACTCCAAGATCTGTTTCGGCTTCAGCAGTACCAACATCAGCAGCCTCAGCCTCAGCCTCAGCCTCAGCCTCAGCCTCAGTCAGCCTCAGCCTCAGCCTCAGCCTCAGCCTCAGCCTCAGCCTCAGCCTCAGCCTCAGCCTCAGCCACAGCCACAGCCTCAGCCACAGCCTCAGCCTCAGCGTCAGCATCAGCATCAGCATCAGTATCAGCTCTAGCATCAGCTCCAGCTCTCTCAGCCTCGGCATCAGCAGCCTCAGCCTTAGCCTCAGTCTCAGCCTCAGAGTCAGCATCAACATTAGCATCTGTATTAGTTCTAGCATCAGCTCCAGCTCCCTCAGCCTCAGAATTAGCATCAGACCAAGCAACACTAGCATTAGCATCAGCATCATCCACAGTGCTATCACCATCAGCACCCTCAGCAACCTCAGCACCAGCATCAGGATCAGCATCAGCATCTGCTCAACCTCCCTCAGCAGCATCAACCTCAGCTCCAGCAACAGCATCAGCATCAGTAGCTAAAGGCTCAAAAAACAAAACAAAAAAATTGACTCCATTACAAAACCAAGCTGCACTAGCACAGGCACCTGCATTAGGAGCCTTGGTTCAGCCACCAACGACAGCAACATCGGTCTCGGCTTTAGCACCCGCTGCATTGGCTACAGTATCAGCATCACTTGCTTTAACACCTGCACTGGCTTACACAGCTTTGCCACCGGTAGAGGAATCGGATCTTTCTACAGCAGCAGATGTTTTGACACCACCAGTAGCAGACTCAGTGTTGACACCCACAGCAACAGCTTTGGTACCCACACAATCTCCTATAGCATCCTCCCCCCCCTCTCCGCTCCCCTCTAACTCTGCACTAGCAGAGTCTCCATCTTCCCCTGTTCAAGATTCCTTCCTCTCCATCGCTCCCCCCTTATCCTCATCCCCCTCTCCAGCCCCCTTTAACTCATCTCATCCAGAGTCTCCCTCTATCCCAGCTCAAGTCCCTCCTATCTCCGCCGCCCCTTCCCCTCGCAGACCCATCGCTCCCAACCCCCGACCCATCTCTGATGCAGCAGCTGCTGCTGGTGCTGCCGCCATCTCAAGGGCAAACCAGACTCCTCCTGCCCATCCCTGTCCCCTTCCTTTTCACCTCCCTCCCTCTCCTGTCCCTCCCTCTTCCTCCAGCCCACTGGCCACCCGACGTCCCTCCCACACCCCTTCCTTACCTCTCTCAGCCATCACCCACCACCCTCCAGCCACCAGCGATCTGGACTCTCTATCAAACACCGAGCATGATCCGCTTTGCTGCCCCATTTGTCTCAACCCCTTTGGGACCGAGCCCCCTTATTGGACACCTTGTGCGCACTCCTTCCACTTCACATGCATCACGACTTGGTTCACTATAGGACACTCCTCGTGTCCCAGCTGCAGGGGCGACTGCAGCCCAGCCCCCCTTCGATTTGGCATCCAACCTATTATTGATAGTGACAGCGATGACAACGAAGAGTTCTCCGAACCCTTTTATATCCCTCTCATCCCCTCCCCTTCTTCTCTTCCTCCCCCTCCATCCCCACGCGAGGACTTGGCCCCCCTGCCCCTCCCTACTCCTCCCTCTCCCTCATCTATCCCCTCGCTTTCTTCTTCCAGCCTGGGCATCCACTCAACCCTTGGAGCATACACCCCCCCAGATCCCACCTCCCCCGTCCCTGCTCCTTCTCCCCTTCTCTTAACTCCTCCTGCCACCCCCCCTTCCACTTCACGTGCTGACAACGCACGTTGGTGGCGCTCAGCCCCTCCCCCTCTACAAGCAACCTCCCCCGCTCAAGCTTCCCCCCCTCACCGTGCCACCTCCTCTCTTCAGGCCGTTCACCCCTTACAGGCCGTCCCTCTTCAACAGGCTGTCCACTCTCGCAAGAGAACTGGGACAGTCCCAGAAGACCAACAGCCTTGGTGGGCAGTCTCTCTTCCCAGCACCTCTCTCTCTGAAATGTCCCCTAGGTCAACCCGCAAATCTGCACGCTTAAATATCAGCGGCAACACAAGCCGGGATCACACTAGGGGAGAACACGAATGAATGCACAGCATGCCCCTCCTAGGAGTACCTTTGTCTGCACCAACGCGCAAGGACTTACACCCCTTAAACTCTTTGAGCACATTTCTTGGCTTCGAGAAACGCGAGTGGATATGGCAGTGCTCACTGAAGTAAGGTCAACCTCATCACCCGAGGACCTTCTTCAACACCTCCCAGGCGCGGGGGCAATCTGGCCAGGCGCAAGATTTTTCTTTTGTTCTGGTACAGGGCACAATGAAGGCATCATCCTGATATTAAGCCCTCACTGCCCCATCACAGATCCCGTCCTAAGACCTATCCTAGGTCCAACAGGCCGCATTCTAGGCATCGATGCTTTCATTGGTGACTCCGTCATCACCATTTTGTGCGTCTATGCTCCGGCCCAAGCTGCTGACAGAGAAGACTTCTTTTTCAACTGCGTGCGTCCCAACCTTCCCACTGACGGACGCCTCCTTCTCGTTGTTGGTGATTTCAACTGCATTCTTGACCCCCTCGATGCGGTCTACCCTCCTCACAGACTCAATATTGACCCCATGAGACGCATGCAGGGGGCACCTCCCCTTGCAGACATCATGAATACCTACAGCCTACAAGACATCTGGAGGAACACGCACCCGACTGCCAAAGACTTCACACATTGGAGCATCCCAGCCTCATCGGGCGGTAGGCTTCACCGCTGGCTGGCTTCAGACTCCCTCCTAGCCCTCTTCACAGCCACTTCCTCCATTCTCCCTACCTCTGGATTTATCTCTGACCACCGCCCTGTGTCTATAACCCTCTCCTTCCTAGGCCACGCTCCACCCAAGGGCCAAGGACTGCAAGGGTTCCCCCTCCTACTCCTCAACATTCCAGAAGCTTGTGATGAGCTCAAGAACATCATCGCTTCACAATCCCTCCTCCTAAACCTCTTACCCGATTCAGACATCGTCACAAAATGGGACAACATGAAGGAAGTTATTCGCACCAGCAGTTGGGCCATTTACAAGAAGCATCGCCGTGCCCGCCAGCGTGCCGCTCGCTTAGCAGAGGACGACGCCCGGCAGGAATTCTCACAGGTGCATTTCTCCCCCGATGCAATTTCTTTCCTGGCACGCCTCAACATAGCCAAGGCTAAGGCATTAGCAGCAACACTCGCTTGGCAGCAACTCCTTGCTCCAATGCTCAAAGCTCTACCTATCCTTGAGCACACTTTTGGGGATTCATCTTCCTTCTACTTCCACCACCTTTCCCGTTCCCCTCACCCCCCAGTCCACATCAAGCTTATCCAGCCTCCAGGGCCACCCCAGCATCACCCCCTTTCTGTGGCTGACCTCTCTTCAATGATAGGAGTCAACATAGGACTGGAGTATGCTCGGGGCTTTTATAGTGCTGATTCCTCCTTTGGACTGTATCGTCCAAACCCTCACATCAACCAGGCTAACCAGGATCTTCTGCTCACATCCCTCCCTCGTCCCCTCCCCCCTAGTTATGCAGCCCTTGCAGAAGGTGTCAATGGCGATGGCCTAATCACATCAGAGGAGATGGACCTTGCCATCCGCTCTGCTTCTCGAGGCTCCAGCCCAGGTTATGACGGACTTCCCTTTGAAGTCTACAATGCGTTCCATGAAGAACTGTCCCCGATCCTTCAAAGGGTTTTCAACTCAGTCTGCCTTCCAAGATCAAGTTAACTCGCCCCCCCTAGCACCCCTCCTTCAGGGAACCATCTGCCTTCTCCACAAGACTGGTCAGCCCCAAGACTCCCTCGCAGGTTACCGTCCTATCACCCTTCTCAATTGCGACCTTAAGCTGATCCTTTTGATCATGGCTCACCGGCTGCAACGCCCACTGGAATATCTCATCGACGTCACTCAATCAGCTTTCCTCCGTGGCAGAGACATCAGTGACAACATCCGCTATCACCTAGGCTTGGCTGCGCGCTTGAAAGAGCTTGGCTTACCAGGCTGGTTGCTGCATTCTGACCTCACTAAAGCTCATGATTCTGTCAACAGGGGATGGCTCCTAAAGACAATGTCAGCCATGGGATTCAATAGTGCAGGCATCACGCACTGGTGCGATATCGTCATGAATGGCAGCTCTACGCGAGTGCGTCTCAACGGTTTCTTCACTACCTCCTTCCCCAACACTTCTGGCTTCCCTCAGGGTGGGGCCTTGAGCTGTAATCAATGGGTCTTCATCTTTGAGCCCTTCATCACCTACAATAACCAACTGAGATCTTGTGGAACTCTGCAATCCTTCCGTCTTCCCTCAGGAGAGTTGGCCCCTGCCACCCTCTCGTTTGCTGACGATGGCAAGCACTTTGTCCTCAACCCAGCCACAGATGGGCCTATCATCAAGGAGACATACGTCGTAGCCAATTCGGCTGGCTTACCCGCCTAGTCTGTTCCCAAGACCCGTCTTCTGCTTCTTGAACTTCCCCCAGACATACCCCTCCCTGCAGATCTGGACCCCGCCCTTGGCACCCATCACTTGACTGGTTACCACCTCCATCCCCCAGACACACCTCACAGATTGCTGGGCGTGCCGTTCGGTGCAGACACTGCCCTTTGCAAGGCTGCAGCCTACCAGCACATGCCCCATAGCATCTCACGTGCAGCAGCTCCATGGCTCTCACGCAATCTCAATGTTATTGGAAGGGCGCATGTTGCTATGCAATGCTTGGCTTCCAAGTTCATCTTCCAGGCTAACTTTGCATCACCACCAGCGCCTCTCCGCCAGCAGTTGCAATCTTCTCTCGATGCCTTTGTTGCAACCTCTAGCATGCAGGAGGAGGAATCACCACGTCCAGGACACCTCTTCCCCCGCTTCGGGACAGCCGTCCTTCCTTTTCATCGAGGAGGGCTTGCTGTACCCCATCTTGCTTCCCACTCGGCTGCTATGCTGGCCAAGACCACATGACTCCTCTTCAGTTACACAGGTCACCCCTGGCAGCAGCTCTACCGTCACAAGATTTATCGGGCTGTGCGCCTTCCTCCAGGTCAGGCAAGTGGATACCATGCCCTGGTTTATCGCCCCGTCTTCTGTGGACATCGCCTCAATCACCACCAACTTGGCCAAGGAAAGTGCAGAGGCTTTTCTCCTGCTGAACATTCGTAGAATTATCGCTCCGCCCATGCAGTGCCCCCAATCCATCCTACTGGAAACCACCTTCAACAACACCCCTCCTTTTCCGTCCATGCCCATCACCTCAAACCAAGTGCTCTCCTCCCAAGCACTCTCGTGGTACTGTCTCAAGGACATCCGCTCAGCTCATCAAAAACGAGCTCACCTCCCTCCCGCTGCTGTCCAAGACCTTGACTTCATCCTCTCCTCTCTGCCAGACCCCTGGCGGGATGCTGTCCTCCTTCCTAAACTTCCACCTCCCAAATGGAAGCTCTTTCCCGCTGTGGCCCCTGCTGGTCCCCTTGCAGAGGGGCCAGATCCCCTCACTGGAGAGGACCGTCTTTGGGAGGTCTGGCCCTCTGGCCGGTTACACCCTCTCACCCTTCCTGCCCTTCCCCCCAAGGACACCCCCAAGCTGCCCTCATCACCCTACGCAAGAAACCTCGAGAAGCATGGTTACGGGCAGACTTTGAGGAGCAGCTGATCCAGCAAGGCCTCCCCCCCCACCAGAGGCAAGAGCTCTTGGAACCATGGCTGGTTGGTCTTTGGGAGGACCTCCAACTAGACCCAACAACATGGGGTCTCCACCTCAATGATGATACTGAGGTGAACCTTCTTGAACTCTCTGTGCGCCAAGCACGGCAGGCCCTTCTTCACCAACATAACATGCAACAAAGCCCCAGTTCCCACCATTTTGTGCCAGGTTATACCGAGGAACGTGCTGCTTGGCCCAGGCTGTGGAGCATTCTACCCCCCTCCACCTTGGACACTCACCCTAGCACTAACCCTGACCTGCGAGGCCTCCGTGGTCTTGAATCCCGATGGATTGCCTCAGCAACAGAGAGAGCGCTCGTTGTCACCCCTATTCCAGTCCCCTCCCCTAAAGACCTCCCACAGAACGCTTGGGTGGACTTACAACGTGTCCGCCCCTCCCGTCCAGGCCCAGCGGAGAGAACTGCTCAAAGACAAGACGAACCTCAAGTCTCCCTCCCTCTACGTGCAGGCTTTTCGCAGGTGTGGGTACACCTCGCTGACAAGACTCTCCACCGTCCTTATACCATCACTTGCCGGAGCTTGCTTCATGGCACCCTGGGCTGCAATGCGTTCCTTGCTCATGTACGAGGACGCTTCCAACGGGTCAACCAAGACGACCCCCCCTCCATAGTCTGCTCCAGCCCTGACTGCTTGCAGCTGCACACTGCTGACACAATGTCTCACGCTTTCTTGGAATGCCCTGATTCTGCCCCTGTCATAGACTGGCTCCTTTCCACTTGGGAGACCCTCACCGGTGGGCAGCGCCTTCCTCGTTGCCCCTTCTTCCTCCTCGGTGACGACATCACCCTTTGGCCCGGGACACCCCCTCCTCCCTCTACCCTACGGCTGTGGTCCTTCCTGCGTATAACCACCTTGGGCGCGATATGGCAGGTCCGTTCTTCCCGGACTGACAGACTGGACCATTCTGAGCCCCTTCACCACAAGGCTATTTGCCTTGCCCTTGGCCACCTTCACCAAGCCATCGCCAAGGACTGGATGCGCACCCAGACGGATCTTCGACACCTTGATAATGGCGCCTTCTGTCAAGATTGGTGGCGTGGCCTAGATTGCTGTCTCACAGTGGCTTCCTTTGCAAGCTTATGGGCCACCCCCCCGATCTTTTGCACCATGATTGGGGTCACTCCCGGTGACCAGGAGCCTGATACCCGCACCATGGAAATGACAATCCCCATGGCCCCAGCGCTCCCTACAATCCCAGACCCAATCCCAGACCCAGCCCAAGCCCTAGTTCTAGACCCTGATGTAGACCCTGACCCAGATCCAGCCCATTACCCGGATCTAGACCTTGCTCTAGACCCTGACCCAGACCCAGCCCATTCCCGAGCTCTAGACCCTGATCTAGACCCTGACCTAGGTCCAGCCCAAGCCCCAGCTCTAGGCCCCGATCTTGACCCTGACCTAGATCGAGCCCAAGCCCAAGATCAAGACCCTACCCCAGATCAGGATCAGGTTCCAGATTTGGACACAGCACACGACAACGTTCCAGATCTGGGGCTAGATCTGGACCAAGATCAAGGTCCAGATCTGCGCTAAGATCCAGATCAAGATCTAGATCTTGATACTGTCTCTGTCTTCATTCCTGTTGTACATGCCTAGACCAGTCTTCTAGGTTTTCGCTTTGCTTCCAGTTGTCTTTCTTCTTTTCTGGTTGCCTCCCTGCTTTTGGCTTGTTTTTGCAGTTTCTCCCTTAGTTTGCTTCCCCTAGTTCAGTTTCCACCCTTAGTTGCCTCCTTAGTTTCCTCCTCAGTTGCCTCCTTAGTCCCCCCCCCCCCCCCCCCCCCCCCCCCCCCCTCCCCCCCTTCTTTCTCTTAGTTTCTTGCATAGTTTTCCTTTTAGTCCTCCTTAGTTTGCATCTCCTCTTTCAGTCTTCTGATCCGGTGACTGTTAGAGGTTGCAATGTTATGGCCCCCCCCTTCATAGGTCTTTTTTCTTAGTAGTCCTAGCCCCTTCTCTTGGGCTTCCTGTTTTTGGCTTCTTCCTTGCCTCTCTGGTTTGTTTGTCTTCTGTTCCCGTCCTCCTTTGTCCCTTACGTCGCCCAGGTGGTGTCCGTCCCTTAGCTGTCCCTTAGCCGTTCTTGTCTTTTTCTTTGGTCTTTTCTCCTTGGTCACAAAGGGCTAGGTTTTATCAGTTGCGCCTTTTCCTGGTTCCCCCCTTTGTAAAAAAAAAAAAAAATCAAGGGTGAGCTTGGCCCCTTGTTCAAAAATGAACATCTCGTAGCATTCGAAGGCCTCAAAGAAGCCTTGCTTTCCGCCCTAGTCCTAGCGCTTCCGGATTTTAGCTAACCATTCGAAGTCATTACTGACGCATCCTTACTTGGTACAGGCGCTGTGCTCTTACAAGATAAACACCCCATCGCCTTCGCCAGCAAAAAGTATATCCCAGCGGAGCTGAACTACAGTGATTTTTATAGGCACGATCAATCGTTTTTTGCACGATTTTAATGTTATTTGAGAATTTGTCCATCGTTTCCGCAGGTCTGGTTAATGTTTTCGAATTCTGAAACGTTGGGTGAAGCATCGTGCATGCACGATACTTAATGTTTCCGACCGACTGATGGCTTGGGTGAGGCATCGCGCCGCACGCTTTTTAATGTTTCAGACGTCGCAGACGGTTGGCTCGGGCATCGTGAAGCTACTTAGTTGGCATCGGTTTGGAATTGGTTGGCCTTGGCACAGGCTGACAGTCCCTGACACGTCAGGTTCGTTAGGTCCACACGGCTCCACAGCAACTGTGGACTCCACACGCCACTCACCGTTCATACGAAAGTAACGGCCTGTGGTTTAAGGTCTGTTCCGCGTTGAAGAACTGCTGCGGTTATTGTTTCGAGCCACAAACGCTTTGACCTGATCGATGGAGCAAGCTGAATGGTCCCGAATAAGGACAAAGCCAGGGGCAAGGTAGGCCGCAAGCCTCCTGCTCTAACGAACAAGCCTCCTCCCGGGAGATGGAAGACCATCACAGGCTTCGTCATGGTCGTGGAGCCCACTCGCCTAGGTCGCCCAGTAGAGCGGTGCTCTCTTCCCCCGCCCCCGCCGGAAGCTGTTATCGATTTGACATCTGCTACTGAAACTCTGGGTACGTAGATTTTGGGCGACGGGTTGAGCCACGAGGTATCGACAGACGCTGAATGAGTGGATCAAACCTTGTTTATAAGTGTGCAAGATTATTTTGTGTATTCCTCGGCCCAGAATGTAAGTAAAATCGCGCTGTGCGATTATTAACGTTTCCATCTCCTCAAACTCCAGACCTGGGAATCGTGCAGCACGATTATTGAAGTTAGTGACCAAATCCTTAAAAAAATCACTGCTGAACTATACAACGACTG
Source organism: Chlamydomonas sp. ICE-L (assembly GCA_013435795.1). Taxonomy (NCBI): domain Eukaryota; kingdom Viridiplantae; phylum Chlorophyta; class Chlorophyceae; order Chlamydomonadales; family Chlamydomonadaceae; genus Chlamydomonas; species Chlamydomonas sp. ICE-L. The sequence continues at coordinate 20,550,262 of JACBWV010000223.1, forward strand.
AACAAGAAATGCTAGCGATCGTCCACGCGTTGACCGAATGGCGGTGCTATCTCGAAGGCTCCCACATGACGTTGGTCACCGACCATAATCCGCTCACTTACTTCGATACCAAAGCGGTCCTTTCACGACGCATGGGTCGATGGCAGGAGGACCTCGCGCCCTTTAGCTATACTTGGGAGTATCGCGCTGGTCGCAATAATATGGCTGACCCTGTTAGTCGCAACCCCAACCTCTCCGCCCCCGCCGACGTCGCTGCAGCGCACCAGCTGTTGGTGTTCTCGCTCTTGGTCAGCGAATGTCGTCCTCGATCAAGGAAACCTCGCCCTGTTGCGGTCGGTCCCTCAGTCATTGGGGTCCCACCCCGCCCTGCTACGATCATGCCCGCGCCTTCGGTGCCGGTCAAAGAAACGCGACGTCGCAGACGCCCGATACCCTTGGCGTCAACTCCCTCCTCTCTCTCCATCATGGATCGAATTTTGGCTGGTTACAAAACGGACTCAAACTTCACGCCAGGCTGCAAGCGCCTCCGTGATAAATTTTTCAGAAACGGGTACTGGTTCAAGAAAAACAAGTACGGCCGCGAATTTTTATGCCTCCCTCTTGACGCGGCTCTTCGCCTGGATATTATCCGCGAAGCTCACGATCCGGTTTACATGGGCCATTGCGGTCGCACCAAAACGTTGGAACTAGTTACGCGCACGTTTACTTGGGCCAAAGTTACGGCTGATGTGACTGCCTTCGTCCAACAGTGCCATAAGTGCCAAACGAACAAACCTGGAAACGCAAAGCCGGACGGTACCATGGTGCTTGTGGAAATCCCTGCCAAATTCTGGGAGTGCGTATCCACAGACCTTATTACGACGCTTCCACCAACATCGTCGGACCATGACGCCATCGCTGTGTTCGTCGACAAACTGTCCAAAATGGTTCATGTCGAACCTTGTCACACGACGATTAACGCAGAGGAATTCGCTTCCCTATACCTCAATCGGGTCATCCGATATCATGGTATCCCAAAGAAGCTCCTCAGTGATCGCGACGCACGATTCACAAGTCATTTCGGCGTTGCTCTCCATCGATTAATGGGCACGCAACAAGCGTTTTTGACTGCGCTCCATCCACAGACTGACGGTCAGACAAAACGCATGAACTGCGTCATCGAAGACATGATTCGCCACAACGTGGGGCCATACCATGACGATTGGGATAAGTCTTTGGCATTGGTGGAGTTCGCTATCAACAATTCCTACCAAGAGTCCATTCAGAACACACCCTTTTGGGCGTACCTTGGCTAGGACCCTACGACGCCTCTCAAGGCGGAAGTCGAATTGAAATGTCCGGCTGCCAACAATTGGTGGGCTGATCACATTGAACGCCAAGATCAATGCAAAGCATGCATGCAGGCCGCTCAAGATCGGCAGAAAGCCCATTACGATAAACGACGAACGGTGGTTTTCTTCAACCTTGGTGATAAAGTTCTCTTGTCCACCTGCAATATGAAGTTCAAAGCAACTGGTAAACCAAAATGTACACCTCGTTTTGTTGGTCCCTACACGATTACAGAATGCATTGGTCCACGCGACGAGCAGACTTGAGTCGTCCGGCAGGTCACGGCGTGCCGCTTAGCCTTGCCTAAGATGATGCGCATCCACCCCGTGTTTCACGTGGGTTTGATCAAGCATTGGCGCTCTGATGGCGTTGTCCATGTTGGACAACCACTTGGGTTCGACTCCGACGGCGCTCTAATTTGGAGCATCCAATGCATCATTCGTGAAAAGTTGCGTGTCATCGGCACATCCAGCAAACGACATCTCGAATACTTGGTCCGATGGCAAGACTTCGGTATTGAGCAAGACACTTGGGAACTCGCCAAGGCGGTCAAGAAAAGTGCCCCTCACGTCGTCGATGCATGGAAATCACGTGTTACGCCCGTTGTATCCCGACGTACGTCAAAAAAACGGGCCCATCACCCACCCATCGCACTCGACGCATACGACACGGTGGTTAGATTGCTTTATTTATAAAGTTGTCTTTCTCGGAGTACTCAAAAGGGATGTTAAATGGTTCTCTCCAAAACCAACTTGTTTCATCAAGTATATTTTGAGAACGGCACATACGACGACAACTGGTATTCACATCCCACCTCTATTACGATCAGATGCGGGGTCCGTATCTCTTCTGGAGGGGGGGGAGTGTAACGGTACAGAACCCTTTACGGGTACTCTGGCCGTCCAGCAAGGCATACGGTTACCCCGTACCCGTAAGCCACGTGACGAACGCACATGATACAGTACCATACCTATGTACTGCCTCATCTCTCACAACGCACACGTTGCGCACATAGACACGAGTTACTCGGAACGAACCCTTCTACTCCTACCACGAAGACGTTCTATCCAAGCTACTCGACATCCCCTACCTAGGTAACACCCCACCTGTTCTGCTAGTTCACACATATCAACATACACGTAAACACACATCCGCAGCCTGTTTCCTAGACTAACCCCCAAGCTGCTGTAGGCATCCTTGAGCTGTTACAGACCCTGACCCAGATCCGGCCCATACCCCAGATCTAGACCCTGTTCTAGACCCTGAGCCAGATCCTGCCCAAGCCCAAGATCTAGACTCTGTTCTAGACCCTGTCCCAGATCCAGCCCAGGCCCAAGATCTGAACCCTGACCTAGACCCTGACCCGGATCCAGCCAAAGCCCCAAATCTAGACCCTGATTTAGACCCTGACCCAGATCAGGATCAGGTCCCAGATTTGGACACTGCTCACGACCACATTCCAGATCTAGGTCTAGATCTGGACCAACATCAAGGTCCAGATCTGAATTTATTTTTTTGTTTTTAACAAAGGGGGGAACCAGGAAACGGCGCAACTTATAAAACCTAGCCCTTTTTGACCGAGGAGAAAATACCAAATAAAAAGACGAGAACGGCTAAGGGACAGCTAAGGGATGGACACCACCTGGGCTACTGAAGGGACAAAGGAGGACAGGAACAGAAGACAAACAAACCAGAGAGGCAAGGAAGAAGCCCAAAACAGTAAGCCCAAGAGAAGGGGCTTAGACTACTAAGAAAAAAGACCTATGAATGGGGGGGCGAAAACATTGTCACCTCTAACAGTCACCGGGTCAGCAGACTGAAAGAGGAGATGCAAACTTAGGAGGACTATAAGGAAAACTTTGTAAGAAACTAAGAAAAAAAAAGGGGGGGGGGGTAACTAAGGAGGAAACGAAGGTGGAAACTAAGGAGGGAACTAAGGGTGGAAACTGTACTAGGGAAAGCAAACTAAGATCCAGATCCAGATCTTGATACTGTCTCTGTCTACGTTCCGGTTGTTTACCTGACCAGACCAGTCTTTTAGGGTTTCGCTTTGCCTTACGTTGTCTTTCTTCTTTTCTGGTTGCATCCCCGCTTTGGGCTTGTTTACGCAGTTTCTCCCTTAGTTTGCTTCCCACGTTCAGTTTCCACCCTTAGTTTCCCCCTTAGTTTCCTCCTTCGTTACCCCTCCTTCCCCCCCCCCCCTTTTCGCATAGTTTTTCTTCTAGTCCTCCTTAGTTTGCATCTCCTCTTTCAGTCTTCTAATCCGGTGACTGATAGAGGTTGCAATGTTTGTTTTCTTTTCTTAGTCGGAAAGGACTTTCGCCCCGGGAGGTGGGTCTCCCGACACAAACCAGCGACACGGAGGATTCAGTTCGAATGGTGGTGCCACTCCTACAATATGCAAAGTAGGTGCACTTAGGGTGTTCCATAATTGGCACCTACAGGAGGCGCCTACTTGTTTTATGGCACCAGTCCCGCCCTGCCTGTAGGAGTAGAGGAGAGATACCAACCCGCGACCAAAGGAACATTCACCACTACCCCTGTTGACCACGGCAGACAAAAAAAAGACAAGCTCCCTGCCGTGGTCGTTTCAGGCAGAATCAAGGAGACATAACTAGACAACCATCACGAGGGCAGAAATCCGACAGTACTTCCGTACAAGGCTTGCTTAGGGCCAGGACGCAAAAATACTGAGGAATCGAACCTCACCACCCCCTTCATACTCTGGCAAGTAGGATCAATATAGCAAGGGTACTGTAGATCACAAGGGATGTAGAACACACCACATGTGTATCTCAGCTTGCATGTCCTGCGATCTAACGCCGCCCCCTAACCGCTAAGGTAAACCTCGGCAAGACAGGAATAGAGCGATCTCCCGATTTTCACGCCCAGACCGGTCTAGGCGTATTTCACGCCCAGACCAGGGTGGTGGTGGGGGGGGTATAGAGTTGCGATAAATGAGGGAGATAAAGTCTTGTGGCCGGCGTTTAATGAGCCTGAAATCCAGTACAGACTGACAGTGCCGCAGTACAGTGATGAGGGGTCCAGGCCCAGACCCCAAAACCCTGACCCAGACCCAGCCCAAGCACCAGCTCTAGACCCTGATCTAGACCCTGACCTAGATCCAGCCCAAGCCCAAGATCAAGACCCTGCCCCAGATCAGGATCAGGTTCCAGATTTGGACACAGCTCACGACCACGTTCTAAATCTGGACCGAGATCACGGTCCAGATCTGCGCTAAGATCCAGATCAAGATCTAGATCTTGATACTGTAGGCTTGTTCAAAAGTATTAGTCATCTTTTAAAATTTGCCACATGTCAACCACCCTCCTAAACCACTTGGGTGACATTTATGGATATAACACAAATGATGGCATATATTATGCATGTGTCATCATGTGTTGTGAAGCAATGACTAGGGCTGTAAACCAGCTCCTCCAATTTTCCCCTTTGGATTGTCAAATTAACACGGGTGTTAGTTGGGGCTTGTCAGAAGTACCCTATTTTACACAAGGCACACCAGCCCCAAATGTAGTGTTGCCTCCATAGGTGTACTTGGGGGTTCAGACTGGTAAGCACGTTGTGCTACTCTGATGCTGTTGTGTGTCGTGGGCACACACATTGACCTAAATGGGTATGGACCCCAGCATGTAGGCCCCTATATGAGCACTTGACCCATTGCATGGAGCTCCATCCTCAAAAGTCAGTTCAAATTTGAATGGGTGCCACATGTGCATGCAAGATGAGTCTAGTATGCCCACCATGTGATAAACAGCTGTATCCCTCCACGCCCAAACACGCTGCGGAGGTCCGGAAAGCGCTAAAGTGTGAAAATAGGTTTGGAGCCTCGCAATAGATCACCCGAAAAACGTCACCACTGGACTTGGCTCGGTTATTAGAGACAGGTTTTACCTAGCGCTGTAAGTTTGGACCCCAAACTCCCAGAATGGCACAGTGTGGGTGACAAAATATGTAGACAGGCTCCATAGGTTACTTTATTTCGGAAGCGACTGATACTTTTGAACACACCTACTGTCTCTGCTTCATTCCTGTTGTTTACCTGTCCAGACCAGTCTTTTTGGTTTTTGCATTGCTTCCAGTTGTCTTTCTTCTTTTCTGCTTGCCCTTCTTTGGGCTTCTTTTCGCGGTTCTTCCCTTAGTTTGCTTCCCCTAGTTCAGTCTCCACCCTTAGTTGCCTCCTTAGTTTCCCCCTCAGTTGCCCCCTTAGTTCCCCCCCCCCCCCCCCCCCCCCTCCCCCCCTTTTTTCTCTTAGTTTCTCGCATAGTTTTCCTTTTAGTCCTCCTTAGTTTGCATCTCCTCTTTCAGTCTTCTGATCCGGTGACTGTTAGAGGTTGCAATGTTTTTGCCCCCCCCTTCATAGGTCTTTTTCTTAGTAGTCCTAGTCCCTTCTCTTAGGCTTCCTGTTTTGGGGCTTCTTCCTTGCCTCTCTTGTTTGTTTGTCTTTAGTTCCTGTCCTTCTTTGTCCCTTCAGTCGCCCAGGTGGTGTCCGTCCCTTTGCTGTCACTTAGCCTTTCTTGCCTTTTTCTCTGGTCTTTTCTCCTTGGTCACAAAGGGCTAGGTTTTATCAGTTGCGCCTTTTCCTGGTTCCCCCCTTTTGTTAAAAAAAAAAAAAAGGCCAGGTCCACTGCGTTCAAGTGTTCACTGCGAGGGGTGGGGAGTATGGAGTTGCGAGAAATGAGGGAGATAAGGCCTGGTGGACGGCGTTTAATGAGTATGCAATCCAGTACAGACTGACAGCGCCGCGGTACAGTGATGAGGGGTCCAGGCCAGGTCCACTGCATTACAGCGTTCACTGCGAGGGGTGGGGAGTATGGAGTTGCAAGAAATGAGTATTTCCCCCCCCCCCCCCCCCCCCCCCTGTTTAGGGTTTTTTCTTTTGCCCCTTCTCTTGGGCTTACTGTTTTGGGGCTTCCTCCTTGCCTCTCCGGTTTGTTGGTCTTCTGTTCCTATCCTCCTTTGTCCCTTCAGTTGCCCTTGTGGTGTCAATCCCTTAGCTGACCCTTAGCCGGTCTTGCCTTTTTCTTCGGTCTTTTCTCCTTGGTCACAAGGACTAGGTTTTATCATTGGAAGATGAACTTGGAAGCCAAGCTTTGCATAGCAACATGCGCCCAGCTGATAACATTGAGTTTGCGTGAGAGCCATCGAGCTGCTGCACGTGAGATGCTATGGGGCATGTGCTGGTAGGCTGCAGCCTTGCAAAGGGCAGTGTCTGCACCGAATGTCAAGCCTAGCAATCTGTGAGGTGTGCCTGGGGGGTGGAGGTGGAAGCCAGTCAAGTGATGGGTGCCAAGGGCGGGGTCCAGATCTGCAGGGAGAGGTATGACTGGGGGAAGTTCATTTTTTTATTTTTTATTTGTAAACATTATTATATATTTCAACTCCACCATGGGGATAAAGAAGCAGCAATGGAGGCTCTTGATCGTCCAACATGAAGCATGTGTGCATGCTGTGTACACAGGCTGCATACATGCATGTATGCAGATGTACGCTGAAGTCCATGCCAGGCCACGGTTAGCCAATTAGGGACTTGACAAACTTCGAATAATCAAGATAATTATATACTAATTGAATCGGGAGGGGCTAGGACGGCTTGGATTAACAAGCACTTTATGACCTAGACCCTAGTGGTCTCCAACGCACCACAAGCAGTTTCAGTATATAAGGCGACATCATTGAACGGAACATTACCATGCAGCGGCAGGCAGCAGACTTTTTTGCACGGGGGGGGGGAGGCCTTTTTTCAACCTTGTCAGAATTTTACGAGACCACCATGAATCCACAGGAAATCGTGCTACCATCACAATTCGAGTATCTGCATGACATGCACCCCACCCACCATCCCCCTCCCCAAAAGTTGTTTTAATTGTGCTTTCCTGTCAGTCCTGTGGCCGTCCACAGAAAAGCATTGACCTCTAAAGCTCTAACAATAAACTCAAAGTCACAGCAGGGCTGTCGTTTTGGGCTTTTTGGCTTTTCATAGCAGCTTCTTGGCAGCTCCCTGAGCCGGCCACTGGGCTAAACCTAACTATTTCAGCAGTTCTGGAGAGCTGATTATGCCAGCTTCAAGGTGCTTGATTTGCGCCAGGTTTGGCTGAAAAGCCAGTCAGGGGAGCTGACTAGAAGCGGACGCTCGTAGCCTGAAAAGTAAACATCGTCCAGCATCACTGCCATGAAGTCCAGGCCCTGACCCAGGAAGCTCAGGACCAGGCTCAGGAAGCCCAGGCCAGGGCTCAGGAAGCCCAGACCCAAGCCCAGGAGATTTAAGCATCCGGTTCTACCCCCCCCTCAAAGGGAGTGATTTATATTTCTTCAAACGCGCCATCTTCTTGCATGAAGGTGGCTGCAAGGACATCTTCATTCTCTTATTTCAATTCGGATAGCTTATTTGCATCCTCCAGCAAGCTTCCATTCTTGGTGTCCGTCCCTTAGCTGTCCCTTAGCCGTTCTTGTCATGTTCTTTGGTATTTTCTCCTTGGTCACAAAGGGCTAGTTTTTATCAGTTGCGCCTTTTCCTGGTTCCCCCCTTCGTAAAAAAAAAAAGTTCTTGGTTCTCAGGACTCTGGTCTACGAGCTCTTGCAACTTCTGCTTCACCTCCAGGATGGTATCTGTAGGCTCGACTTGCAGGCAGACCGTGGTCTTCTTGCGTTTCACTCTAATAAACATTGACATCTTGAGCGCACGCTCAACGGGCTAAAGAACAATTCAGGATCTAGGAATTTGGCAACAGCGAGGATCCTTAGAAACGTACTAGGGCAGTGTGCCCGTTGTACTGACGGCAGGCCTCCTCCTGGGGCCTCTGTCGGTAAGTTTTGCTGTACTGAACCATTCTTGTTTCAAGAGGAAAACCTCTTGATTCACCCCTCTTAAGTAATTCGGGCGCCAAGAGGCAATTTGCTTGAAAATGCCCTCTTGAATCCCTCTTATTTAAGAGGTTAATCAAGAGGTGTCTTGTACGTCTATTGATTCAAGGTCACTTGTTGAATTCTTGTTTCAGTTTAGAATCAATAGGTTGCCTTGTATGTGTCTTGAATCAAGATTACTTGCTGCTCTTAAATAATTCGAGCGCCAAGAGGCATTTTGCTTGAAAGCAGCTTGCTTGAACCGTTCTTATTTAAGTGGGGAACCAAGAGGGTGACTTTTGTATCCATTGATTCAGGATGACTTGCTCTAGGGGGGGACGTATAGGGTTTGGAAGGCAGTTTTATTTTTATATTATTTTAACTAACCAGTAGCAAAGTGATGTCGCGGACTCAGCAGCCAAATAAACCCAAACCCATCCAAACCCAACTTCCTAATAACCAAACCCAACTTCAACCTAACCTCCTAAGAAGACAAACCCACAGACCCTCATCCAAACATAACCCAACTTCCTAATAACCTAACCCAACTTCATAAAACAACCTCCTAAGCCAAACCCAACCCAACTTCATAAAAACCCAACCCAACTTCAAGCCAACCTCATAGGGCAAACCCACCGACCCCAATGCTAACCCAACCCAAGTTCAACCAATCTGCCTGAACAATTAAACAATTAGTTGTTCAGGCAGATGGCCTTGATGCTATCCCTTGAGCTCCTAATGTAGGTGCACTCCTCGTCGATAGCCATCTTGGTAGCCTGGTCATTGAACACTTTGTTCTTCGAGAAAGGGTCCTTCAGCCTGCACTTCATCTGCAGATTTATTTTACAAGGGTGTGATAGTGTTATTTTAATGGTTTCAAAGATAGGCATTTATCAAGATGGATGGATGGATGGAGGGTTTTTGTGATAGATGGAGGGAGGGAGGGAGTGTTTGATGGATTGATTGATTGATGGATGGAGTGATGGAGTCATGTAGGGACAAAGGGAGGGAGGGTTTAAGGGAGGGAGGGAGGGAGGGATGTAGTGATGGAAGGATGGATGGAGTGATGCATTGATGGATGGATGGATAAGTAGATTGATTGAGTGATGGATCTATGGATCTATGGCGGGAGTCAGGGAGGGAGTGATACATTGAGTGATTGATGGATGGATGGATGGATGGATGGATGGTTGGATGGATGTTCTCACCCTGTAGATGACGAAGGCGAGTTGCTCCACTGACAGTCGTGGTGGCACCGAAGCCTCCAGGGTCCTGTTGTCCGTTGTTCCGAACACCCTGGCAACAGCGGCTACAAACTCCACTTGCCCGTATGGGTCGTCCGCTGTAGCCCTCCAGTTGTCGTTCAGCAACCTGTGCTCGCAAAAGTCCTTGGCTCTTTGAACACTGGCTGTGTCAAGCATTCCTCTTGCGCTAATCTGGATCGGGTCGTTAGCATTATTGTTTCGCGTCAGAAAAACGATTGCATGGAAATCAGGCAAGAAAGGACCAGCAGCGATTCAAACCTTCGACTTTCAAACCTGCGCAACTACCTGCGGCATTCGAACCCTCCCTCTCCATCCGCAACACTCAATTGCAACACTCAATTGGCTTGCCTGAAAGCATAACATTCGCCCAAGTAAAGCTGTGTACTAATCGACGAATTGAATATGGTCCAGCAGGTAGCATGGTTGAAGACAGCGGCTCTGTGCAGGAGTAAAGCAGTAGTGGTTTGGTTCAGTGATGCGAAGCATTGTTTAGAAGGCGCACGCAATCGTCTGCCATTTCGCAGATCTAGATGGTGTCTTCTTGAAAATTGAACGACGAGGAGGGTTGGGGGTTGGGGGTGGGGGGGGGCGGTGTGTGTGTGTGTGGGGGGGGGGGGGGGCGGAGGGTTTTGCCGCGACAAATTGAATAGCCGATCTAAGTTGACAGCTAGGACGCAGGAGGGTTGGGGGCGGGGGGTTGGGGGCGCGGGGGGGGGGGGGGGGGGGGGGGGGGGGGGGGGGGGGGGGGGGGGGGGGGGCACGGTAATCCTATCATCCTACTGTGTCGGACTCTTTCCAAACTCTTTCTCTATTCTTTTCGCTTTCGCCCCCTCTGAAACCCAGTGTCCTGGGGTTGAACAATACCGGGCACCTCCGCACTCTTGTCCATAGCTCATAATAATTATTATTCAACCACATGCACAGTCTGAGGTCAAACCATTGAGGCCTTGGGAAGTCATAACCCAAGATTATGTCCTCCGTCGTGCCTGCCCAGCAGGGGTGGAACCCATGCTAAATAATCCTATCATTCGACGGTGTCGAATTCTGCCCAAACTCTTGCTCTTCTCTTTTCATCTTGGACATAGCTCATAATAATTATTATTTAACTACATGCACAGTCTGACATCGAACCATTGAGGCCTTGGGAAGTCATAACCCAATATTATGTCCTGGTTCCTGGCTGCCCAGCAGGAGTGTAACCCACGCTAAATAATCCTGTCATTCGACGGTGTCAAATTCTTTCCAAACTCTTTATCTTCTCTTTTTCCTCTTGGCCATAGCCACCAGATGGAACGAAAATCAATGAACGTGGATTGGACTGCGTTTGACACCGTACGTGACCATAACGAGAAACCTGAGATGATGGCCCTTGCTTTGCTTGAGATCCAGCCAGAGCTAAAGAAACTGCCTAGGAAGTTGAGATCCTTCTGCCTGGCTCATGACATCTTTTCTCAGTCGAGAATCATTTCAGTGAAGAAGTCGGCAACTTTGTGTAGTGTTCCACCTTGGGCTCTTGGTGTTGGAGCTGAATCGACTTCTTTTGAGTACGTCCTTCGTACTGTCAGGGCCACAAGCAAACATGGGAAAAGACCTTGGTTTGACTACGTCAGATTGTTTGGTGTTGAGGGTGGCACTGAAGTGTCATGGTATGCAGAATTGCGACTGTTGTTCGTCCTAGGAGGCGTTGGCTGTGCATTTGTCCGCTGGCTTGAGGTCTGTGTTCCTCCTCAAGATGATGTGTTGTCTGTTTATGGCTGCACCTACTTGAAAGATGTGGATGATGGTGCCGATGACAAAGGATATGATGTGGTGAAGTTGGAGAGCATTAAGGCATGTGAGTATGTAAACGCTAATGTCATCCCAATCAGCTCGAACATTTTAAATGCTGATAATGCAAACCCTTGGCGGGGTTGCACGTATTGTCAATCCATCCATGAATCCATGGACATGGATTACATTCTAAGTTCATTATAGTATATGTAGGAGCAAATGTACATAGTTCTTACTCTCAATTATGTAACTGGTAAAGCTTACAATTACTTGTTAGCGTTTTGGGAAAGGTTGTTGACGGGGAATAAATGCCATGGGGCTCGTATTGACACCACTGCCGCATAACTCTCTAACCCCAAACGTGAATCTAATTAATTAAAACTAATGAACGAATTTACTTAGCCGGGCTGGGAGGCACCAAGGACCACCTGGTTCGAATAATGCATTAGCGTTTTGGGAAAGGTTGCTAACAGGGAATAAATGCCATGGGGCTCGTATTGACACCACTGCCGCATAAGTCTCTACTTACTACTAACCCCACACGTGAATCTAATTTTATGAGGGGGGCTGGAAGGCAGGAAGCACGCACTGCCTGGTTGGATTAATAAATTGTCGTACTTGGAAAGGGAGACAACTAAAGAGAAACAAGAGCAACATTGAATTCCGAGACTAGTTACAATGGGAAATGAGCACCTGTGAGATAATCCTAAACAGAAACGATGAAACAGGTAGCCCTAACTACCCTTAATAAAGTTAAGGGCGGGGAGGACCAACTGACGTGTGTTGATGACCAGAAGGTCACTTTGTACGTAGATCGTCTTCACTACCGTAACGCATAACTTAAACCTAATTTGAAACAAAATATTCACACGTGATCCTTGTCAAAGAAACCATTATATTCCATATTGACAACAAGGAATATATTCACCTCACTCGAGTGGGTATAATAATAAATTAGCACACACGAACAAAATTCAGTCACGACTACAACTATTGAGAGGGAAAAAACCTTGAATCCCAATGATAAGCCCCTATGGCAAACCACCAATTTATTAGGACTCAAGGAAAAACCTCGGGATCAGGGTTGATTTTTGACTATCAACTTTATGGTAACCAAGTAAGGGCAATCATGACCTCTAATAGGGCAACGACTGCTTAGCCCCTTAACTTGGACCTGACCGTCTACTAAGTGACTGAATCATATGATACCAAATTGGTAACATATGCGTAACACAAAAAAAAAAAAAAAAAAGATGTCAGCGTAGTCCTCGGAAGAGGTAGCTCCGAATGTCTCGCTCCCTAGCTTGCGGGAGTACACGGCACAGTGTACCACCTCGGTCGGCCTGACGTACTCGACAGCCAACTTTCCACACCTGCGTGGTTGACAAAAAATTCCAGATTAAAAACATAAATATAAGACGATAAAAAGCATAAACATAAACATATAACATATGCATAAACATAAACATATAACATAAGCATAAACATATAACATAAGCATATAACATAAACATAAGCATAAACATATAACATAAACATAAGCATATAACATAAGCATATAACATAAACATAAGCATAAACATATAACATAAACATAAGCATACACATATAACATAAGCATAAACATATAACATATGCATAAACATATAACACAAGCAGAAACATATAACATAAGCATAAACATATAACATAAGCATACAACATAAACATAAGCATATAACATAAGCATAAATATATAACATATGCATAAACATATAACACAAGCATAAACATATAACATAAGCATAAACATATAACATATGCATAAACATATAACACAAGCATAAGCATATAACATAAACATATAACATAAGCATATAACATAAACATAAAAACATAAACATAAGACGATAAAAAGCACGTGTAACATGAACAACATAAATATACTTACAATCGTAAGTTCATAACTCCGTGCATGTAGCCAGGGGGTCAGACGTATATTCGACCAGGGTACATGAGCTTGGTGAACACGCAAGGTGTTCCCTCGCTCACATTACCACATGTGTCCGCCAAGAAGGTCCAGGGATGGATGTAAGGGAGGGGGGGGGGGGGGGGGGGGGGAAGTGTGGATAAGGGTGGAGGGAGGGAGGTGTTTGTGTGGGATAAATTGAGGGAGACATGGAGGGGGGGATGATTGAGGGAGGGAGAAGGCGAGGAGGATGGGGGAGGGAGGGAGGGAGGGAGTTGTGTGTTAGGGGGGGATGTATGGATGGATGGAGGGATTGTGTAGGATAAATGTAGGGAGACATTGAGGAGGGATGGTGGAGGGAGGGAGGGAGGGAGGAAGGGACGGGGGAGGGGGGGAGGGGGGGAGGGGGAGGGAGGGAGGGAGCTTGTGGTGGTGTGGATGGATCGAGGGAGGGAGGGAGGGAGGGAGGGGGGGGGGCTATGTGTGGGTGTGGGTGGAGGGAGGGAGGGGGGTGTGTGGGTTTCGGGTTTAGGGTTCGGATGGATGGATGAATGGATGGAGGGAAGGAGGGGGGAAGGAGGGAGGGCGTTGTTTGTGTGTGAAGGGGGGGGAGGGGGGAAAGGAGAACAGGAGGGAGGGAGGGATATAGAGGTAGTGTGTTTTGGAGGGTGGGGGTGAGATATGTGTGTTGTGGATGAGGATGGATGGATGGATGGATGGATGATGGTGGATGGATGATGATGGATGGAGGATGGAGGATGATGGATGGAGGCTGGATGGATGGATTGGTCCCACCTCCCCCCCCCCCCATGGTGGTTAGGGTGCCCCTGAAATGTTACCAATTCAAGTTTAGGCTGATAAGCGATGGTGAACCATTGAGCATCTGATCAGATGGTGCAAGTTTGCATCTCCACTGGAATGGTTGGTGTCGTCGTTTCCAATGAATTGTCAAGACCTCTGATTATCAATCTGAAGGCCAAGAAAGGTAGAAAAGGCCATGGAAAATAGTTGGGCGCATGGAAACATAGACTTGGGTCATGAAAATATATATTCGTAAGTTACCTGGACCGGCTTCTTCAACTTAGAGGTATTATCGAGCTTCTTTTTTCACTTACGAACTTCGATGTAACTTATCGCTTGCTCCATTTCCTTCTAGCATTCGCCGTAGCATATAGAATCTCTGCGTACTGCCGCTATCGAATGCTTCCACCGGCTTCTCTGTTCCAAGCAGTTTCGGTCAACCCTTCCCGAAACAGCAACCAAACGGAGCTCATGCTTCGCAGAGGCAAGCTGCTATCTAAAGTCGCCGTCTACAAACTGACGCGACTCGCAGCAACTCTGTGGTCGCAGCGGGGGTAGACGGTTACTTTGGTAGCGAGTGCACCTCTGGGCAAGCCGAAAGTATGCAATACCGGGACAGAATGCCGCTCTCCCTGGACTTCCACAACAGGGGGGAGCGAAGCGCACATCCCGGGCGCATTCTGGAAGGTCGCTGCCAGGATGCGAATGGCTCCATTGCAATCGAGAAAATCCACTAACGAACCCCCTTCACCCATGCAGGACTCCAGGACAGACACCTCTCTTTCAAATCGGGACGCTGCCAGTTAACCATATGAACTGGAGCACCCTGGCGGCTTAAACGCCTCTATTGCCGACCCTTGACAACCACTGTTCGCGGCGCCAATCAATCATGGGACCCTGCTAATTTTCTGCCAGTTTTTCAAATCACTCGACAATACCAAATCCACTTTCGAAAACACACCCCCCACGCTCGGTTACCCACGCACCGACTCATAGCCAGGGAACGGAAGCCCACAGGTTGGTCCCAATCATGCGACTCTCAAAGCTACGCGGAATCAGATTTACGCGGATAGTAGGAGTCAAGCGCTCATCTCCACCCCGTTTCCATCCAGTGTGCCCCCGCTATCTAGCACACGACCATGATGCTCACTCAAAACACGCTGCTCTCTCCTCTTACGCTTGCTCTCGTCCCTTACTCAACTTCTGGCTCACAAGCACCTGCCTTTCTGCTTTCTATCCAACACGAACCCTAACCAATACGATGCGTCTCGCCCCTACGGGGCTCAAATTCAATCCGATTCAACCTCATGCTCACGACAAGTCTCGAGCTACCTATCAAACTCATAGGAAGTAAGATTTGACCTGCCTGCCACATAGCATCAATAATTATTATCATCATCCCTGGACCGTGTGAAAAATGCCGCCGCAACACGACATTACCCTCGAGAGACTGCTTGTCGTTGCCTAGCTGCCCGTGTTCAAGTAATATATGCAAACCATCACCTTAACTCTAGAGATGTTAGACCCACGCCTTCTAGACAAGCAGCCAGAGCCCCCTTTAGCTACTCCTTCCTGCCCTCAACTGCGCGTTACTACCCAACACTCAATCCGTGGTTTCCCCTTTCAACTTGCTCCAGATCCATCAATATGGAGAGCCACGGAGGGCTTGGACTCATCAAAAGCCTGAGCGGACTTGAGTCTTTCCAGGTACGGAGTCTACCACCCCAACCTATGCCTCACCCTGAGTCACCACCCCCACCCTTTGCCTTACCATGAGTCTACCACCCCAAACCTATTGCCTCTACCCTGAGTCTACCACCACCTAACCGTTATGCCTCTACCCTGACGTCTACCACCCCCAGCCCTATGCCTCTACCCGAGTCTACACCCCCAACCATGCCTCTACCCTGAGTTCTACCACCCCCAACCCTATGCCTCTACCCTGACACCACCCAACCTATGCCTCTAACCCTGGGCTACACCACACCCAAACCGATGCCTCTACCAATTGAGTCTACCACCCAACCTTCCTCTACCTGAGCCTACCACCCCCCAACCAATTCCTACCTGAGTCTTACACCCCCAACCGATTTGCCTTACCCTGAGTCTACCACCCCACCCTATGCCTCTACCCTGAGTCGACCACCCCCCAACCTAGCCTCTCCCCTGAGTCTACAACTCCCAACCTGTGCATCTACCCTGAGGCTACCACCCCAACTATGCCTCTCCCCTGAGTCTACCGCCCACAACCTATGCCTCTACCTGAGTCTACCACCCCCAACCTATGCCTCTTACCGTGAGTCTACCACCCCCAACTCATGCTCACCCTGAGTCTACCACCCCCACCCCCTGCCTCTACCCTGAGTCTCACCACCCAACTATGCCTCACGTGAGTTCTACCACCCCCAACTCAGGCCTCTACCCTGAGTCACCAACCCCAACCTATCCTCTTACCTGAGTCTACCACCCCCAACCTATGCCTATACCCATCGAGTTACTCCCCCAACCTATTGCCTCTACCCTGAGTCTACCACCCCCAACCTAGTCTCTACCCTAAGTCTACCACCCCCAACCTATGCCTTACCCTGAGTCTACCACCCCCACCTATGCCTCTACCCCTGAGTCTACCACCCCACACCCGATTCCTCTACCCTGAGTCTACCACCCCCCCAACTTATGCCTCAACCAACAACCTACCAACCCCAACCTTATGTTAAACAGAGGGACTTCCTGCCCTAATATATGCCCTCTACAAGAGACCTCCTCCCCATATACTCCGCAAGAGGACGGAAACCATAGGCCCTACACCAAGGCCCTCACCTCAAAACCCCTGCACGCGAAAACCCCCCTTAACACTCCCACTTCCAAAACCCTCAAATCTGTGAGGGACCCCCTCATAAAGATGGGAAGTAAAGCCCAAACAAGAAGTACCTGTGGACCTAACAGCACTTCACCCTTCTGCCATGACGAAGTAACAAGCCAGCAAGCTGGCGAAGATTTGGCATCTTCAACATAAAAAATGGTTGTATTGTTGTAAAGCGCCCGACCCCCAGTTCCACGGTCTCGCAAGACCTAAGTCCCATGGACCACTTCGAACACGTGGTATGAGGGTGGGACACAACCCTTCTTACCGGCATCCAGAACTCCCCCAATGACTCCCATACTGTCAACTTGAGGGGGTTTCACTAAGCTGGATTGTACGCCGCGGGCTGCATCCCATATCAGCAGTACACAACTACGCCCGACTACATATCTCTCACGTCCTCAACAAGCTAATGGAGGGGAGGAACCCTGTGCCCAAAACAGATAAGGCAACGATGTCACTATTGGCTACCAGGCAAGTCCCAGACTTCCCCCACTACTGCGTCACAGTGACAGCTGAAGTCTGAGAGATGGCAACACTTCATTCAATCAGGCATCACAAACCTTGGCAGGTTGCCGTCCTCGACAAGAAGAGACAGATTGCTAAAGGGAGCCCCATACTTTAGTCCAACCTCGGACTGCCTTCGACTGAAGAGTTAGGGTCGCCACTAATCTCTCTCGAGAGACTATGGGAACAGGGGACAACCCCGACTTGAAGACAACGTCAGGTTGTGCATGAGAGCCTCGTCTTGTACCTGGTCTATCCCGCCCTTCTCATGCATGGCCCTGTACGCCAAAGCCCTTCCATCACGAAGGGCAACCACCCCAATGATACTCCCAGCCCCGAGGAACACTCAAGAGGACAGGAGAAGAGGAACCTTGCCTGGCGTCTGAGGAACTTGAAGCTCCCTCCCAAAGCTAAGAAACAAACAGGGGAGGATTGGCATGGAGACCTCCATTCCACTTTCTCAGCCCCCCCTACGGTGGGTCAAGACCTCACAGAGGGGCCCAACCCCATCCAAGCCCCAACGCCCCCATCAATAAGGATGCGGACTACGATGAGGATCATGCCTTGAAGTACCTTGACGCTTCCTCATCCCTGCCCATGGATTACCCGGAACTCAGTCCCTCTACACTGCAGCCCTCACTGAGGTGTGCAGGAGAGAGCGGCCAATGATGTTCTCCGCCACCCTCTCTCAGTTGTGAACTTCAACGTAGGCTACAACAGGCATGCTGAATGCTGTCAACTTGTATGCGAGAATGACGAGCAGGCACAAAGCAGACTTAATCGGGCTCTCCCCCATCCACATCACCATCCGATTGTGGGGTGATTTTCTATCTCACCGCCCCTGAACCCCCACCCGAGGCCATCGAAAGGTCTTCAGCCCTTAGGCTGCCCCATGGGCAGCTCCAATGGGACTCAGCTAAACCTGAAATGCCATGCTCAGGCCATGGCCACCCAGCTTGAGACGGGGACAGTCAAGAGCTTGGATTGGTGGGCCAAACGAGAATTGGGAAACCCCAACTCACCAATGCATGAACGGCAACACGTCCGGCACCTGCGTCAAAATAATCCCACGGTGCATCACAGGACGCATGGAGGAGGAAAACCTCTCCCACCCTGCACCAAGTCTAACCCCAGGGGGATTCCCTAACCCTCATCACTACGAGGGCAAAAAACCAGCTCCAGAGGAGCGGGGATTATCAAGCTTGGCACGCCCAGCTAGCCACCTTGGTGACAGAACGCCTTCCCCTCTACCTCGTCTACCACACCAACGGGTACACTACACCACAGGAAATCAGCTCGGGAGATGCCGAAATGAGTGGATTGATAATCTCATGAGCGCAGGAGATTGATTGCAAGAAAGGGTCCAGACCAAGTATCCACCACGGGTGCAAGATCCTTCTCCCTCGTTGGAAATCAGGGCGCTGGTAACTCCGAACGTGGAGGCCATGGATCGTTCATGCCAGTTTCGAACAACACTCAGTGAGTCTACGTGGCCATGGGTCATGGCCATCCCTGATGCCGCCCCGCTGAGGCACACTGTGAGGAGGAAGAGGAGACCTAGTAGGCCTCCCCTCAACCTCCTCCAGCTCATGGATGAAGCTGTTGCTCTCCCCATATAGCCCTCTAACCCAACCCGAGGGCCAACCCATCTGCTTGCCAACAGAAAGATGGAGGGGGGACCGAAGCACCACCCCCACCCCTCGCAAGGGGAACCCAGGCAAAACCAGGTGAATGACCCCCTTCCCACTAATCACCTACCCAAAAACCCACCCCCAAACCACTGCGCACCCCACCTAAACCACTCTAGCACCCCCTCCTACCCCCAAACTTGTGCCAAATTCAAACACCCCTGGGCTGATTTACACACACGCCTGCCCACTTGCAAGCACCCCTATGCTCACCTGCAAAAACACCACTTTGCCCATCTGCCCATGTAAACCACAATTGCCACCCATCAGCACCCGCTTCAAAACACCCTGATCGTGCTCATTACCCCCCCACCCCCCTCCTTCACCCTCAACCGACCGTGCCAGATGGCCCAGGGCTCACGATCACCCCGCAGGAAGCATGCAAGCCCAGTGGGAGGGGAGCTTCCAGGAGATGAAGGATCTGCACCCCAAGCCACGCCATCCCCCACCACTGCAAAGCAGGATGCCAAACCTTCATGGGAGAAACAGGAACTGCCCCAGCTGGCCTACTCTCCCTTCATGATATCCGCACCCGCATTCATGCGATCTGCTTTGAAAAATCTTGGAGGACCCCCAAAGATAGTTCTGACGGATCTCTACCTGGTAGGATTATATATATGAGACCCCTCTGGGCACCTCAATTTGTAATAGAGTGTACTACCCCCCAGTTCACATCAAGCCCCATGCCAACCTCTTCCCATCCCACATAGTACCACTAAGCCATTAACTGACTTCGTCCCTGGGATACGTGGCACCCCCCCCCCCGTGATTCGGAATCAACTCGGTTGATTTGGTGGATACTTTGGAACATGCTCCGTGGGCAAACTGGATGCCTACAGGGTCTCCTTACAGAGACGGTTGCCTCGGTTTGCAACGCACACAAAAAAATAAAGAACGTCTCCTGGCCCCCAGCCTGTTTAGGACCAACTATTCAAAAATACGCATTCGATGCCTGTCTCCAGCCCCCCCCCAGACCCGGACATGTAGAGGAGGGGAAAGCGGCACCCCCCTCAGCAAGGCCCAGACCACAATCCCGGCATCAGCCACGATCTACCATACATTGAGAAAACACTCTCAAGCCACTGCCAAGTGCACAAACTCAATTGCCTACCTCGGTGGACCACATGTCAAACAGGGAAGGAAATTATCAAATTTGGGGAGAGACATCAGCAACTACTCAAGCAACCCGAGCGACCTGGGGGTTAGGCAGCAGCTCACTTCACCTCAGCGCGGAATGTTTCAAATTGCTGATGCAGCTACATGCACATGAATGCCCCCAGAGGGGCAACTCACCAATGACACAACCGATTCTAACCCTGAACACCCAATCACCCAACACTTTCCTATGATGAGTCCTAAACTTTGGAATCCTACCTGGTAGCAGCAAAAAAACAAATCTGGACGTCTACAAGGGACATAATAAATGTATCTTGCACTTTACCACCCCCCCCCAAAGCATATGCGACATTGCGGATGCCTCAACATACCATAAAACCTGGTATTGGATAGACTCAGAAAAACCTCTCCTATCCCCTTGGACTCACAACGGGCGCACTGGCAGGCCCATATATGGCAACATCCTCATCCTTAAAGATGAGAGCGCAGACATGAGGTTTTGGACCCAATTCCCAGCTTGGAAAATGCCGTCGGCTGTTACAAAGAACTACAACCCCCGAACAATGCCTACGCTCAACCAACATGGATATACCATGATGGAGACACCAGTCACCCCAACGCACCTCCCCCCTAAAACACACGAATGGACTGCGACATGGGAGATATTGCCTTAGACCTAACCATGAGTGCCTCACTACCATACATTGAGAAAAAAATTCGATCGCCACTGCAACGTGCACGCCATTCAATGCTATATCGGGGGACCATATGTCGCCACAGAAAAAATATTCAAATTTGGGAGGACATCACCGGATACTCAAGGCAACCCGTAAGGACCGGTGTGTTGCGGCCGAACCACTCATCCCCGCAAGGGGAATTGTACTAAGATGCTGATGCAGGCCTACATGCCACACCGAATGCCCCCAGATGGGAATAACTTCACCAACTTTACAACCTGATATAATCCGGACACCCAAAAACGCAACGACATTGTCCATGATGAACACTACACCTGGGATCCTACCTGGCAGTAGCAAGACCAAATCCTCCAACGTTCTTGCCAACGGACACAGTAAATGCATATTTCATTTTACCCACCCCCCTCCAAATCGCCTATAAAACATGCTCGTTGTCTAAAAAAATCCATAACATCTGGTATGGATAGACTCAGAGAAAACCTCTCGCCAATCCCCTTGGACCCTTCCACACCCGTGAGCCTGGCAGGACCTATATGGGAACATCTTCATACATAAAAAAGATGGAGCGCAGACATGGAGATTTTTGGGAACCCCCAAACCTCTTGACGTGCGCGAGGTACTTAGACACAACCCCTACTACAAATCCACAAAACCAATGCCTTAAAACCAACATCCCAACATAGAAGATTACCATGATGAAGGACGCCAGCCCGCCCGATCGCACATCCCCCCCAACACGCAAATGGAATGCCGATACAGAGATGGCTGCCCTTCAACTGTCCACCAACCTGAAAAAAGGGACCACGAGCACCCCCCCACCACAAAAAATTCAGGCACCCCAACAAGCATCTGAAACACTCGCAAAACCTGGCCCCAATTGTAAAACTCAAACAAACACAAAATCACAACTCAGTTCCCCCCACCTCAACCACCACAATTCCAAGGGAGCCCCCCCCCCCCCACAGGCTAAGAAGCTCAAAACAAACATGCTTTAACCAACCCATTCCTATTACCCCTAGGATAATGGACCTGCCCAAACAACCCACCCCACCATGCCCAGTCACCCCAAGACTACTACTGGATAACCATACATTTATACTCCTCAACGGCAGAGGGCTGAAGGAAGCTCCTGGAGCTAATTCAATCACATCCTAGACCACAAACCTGATTTTGTGGCTTATTATTACAGAAACCAAAACTGTCCCTCTCTCTGCCCCTCCTTCATTCAAGTCATCAAGAAAGGAAATCCCCCAATACTACCATCACCACAGTTAGGTGGCGCCCCAAACCTCCGGACAACAACAACGGGAAAGGAGGGGTCACTAATCCTCACAACACAAGGCAATTAGGACCCCCCGTCCACCATTGAAAGGTCAATGCAGACCTTGGCTGGTTGCCTAGGTGCATCACAGTCGGCTCAACACCCCACCCCAAAGCCGACACACAGAAGGCGTCTTACATGACCCATGACCAACCCACTGAGCAACGGGGCAAGCCGCCGAGAATAGAGTCAGCGGGACGCACACCAACAAGAAAGCCCAATCACACTCCAATCTGTGGTGGGGAGTGGAGAAATGCAACCCCTTAATCAGATAGATCTACCAACGGCCACTCCAAACACAGACAAACATCACATAATTTTTATGGGCTCCAACTCAACCTCCACCCCACCCAACCCTCTCCAACTAGACACCCCACTTCCAGTGTACCAGGAAGGCAACCTCGAGCACCCACGCAGAATCGTGACATCCTCATCTACCCTTTGCCCAGACCCCAATTCACACCATATTAGGAAAAGAAAGGGAGGTCGGAGGATACCATAGACCATATGGCCCTTCACCAAATAGCCCCTATTTACCTATCCTATACCCTGACATGATGACACCCCCCTCCTAGACCCCAACCAACTAGCACCACCGTCAGCAGGCCTCATGAACGCCACTAGAAAGGCCATTGAAGAAACGCACACTACCTTCTTCATGGGAAGCACCACCCAAACCATCAGGGACTGGTGCGGACCAGGCACCAAACCTCATAGGAGACAATTCCCTCCATACCACCTCCACCAAGTCAACACACTCTCCTTTGCAAAAGGATTAGACCTCGACCCATCTCAGCAATCACATTATGGAAAAACTATTAGGAGGCCCTCCCACTATGTTTTGGAAACCTGCCCACCAGGAACCAAAATCCCAGGGCACTATCCTTGACAGAAAGAAGAGGCAAAGCCACGCCAAAATTCAACTCCCATATCCAACAACTTAAGACGTTACAGGAAAATCATAACCACCGACCCAAACTCCTACCACACCGCCCATTCTATCTCCTAGAAACATGCCATAACAGCCTACCACCTCCACCATATTCAGCTTTCACTCAGCCCATGCCCACTCTGGACTGCAATCAATATATCCCTCGATGAGGCCCGCCCGGCCCCTCGGAGGAATTCTCACAAACAGCAGACAACAGCTACCGCCACTGGCCAAAGCAGCCGTCATGACCCAACTACCAACAAACATAAACAAGCCCACAGGAAACATCTTCAAACTTTGATAATCCGACGTACCCCAGACCTCCAAGACCCACCATGGCCAACACAAACGTCCATAATGCCTCCTGGACATCAGGAAGCACATGGGACACTTGATGGCCCCACTCCACCACACGTGCACCGGCAAATACTTACCACAGGACAGACAGACCGCCCCCCCTCCATGGGCCTCCCTGATAGACACATTCTCCCTAGAAACCAGGCCCAACCCCCACCAACACCCAACCCCATCTTACCCTACCTCATGGAGTCTCTAATTACCAAACATGCATTCCAACACGCTAGCAAAAGCAAAACAGGCTGGCCCAGAAGGAATCCCCAATGAAACTACTAACCTGCCTCCCCTGGTCTGGGACCCAACACCAACATAAAGTTTGGGCTTATGTGGATCACCGGCTACACCCCCATTGCTGGAAGACCTCCAACACCATCCATGCTTTACAAGAAAGGAGGACCCCACCCAAGCCAACCACTACAGACTAATTGGCCTCAACAACACGATGGGTAAATTTGGACTAACATGTTTACAAGTGATGTCCAAATACTTGGACCAATACCAAGTCCTTCAGTGACATCCCAAGAGGGATTCAGAATTGAACAGAAGCACCCATAGGGACCAGCTCCACCCAACTCACTACATGCATCGAGATGCGGCCCACTCAAAAAGCAGACTGTTTGCTGCCTACTTTGAATGAGCTCATCTGCCTTTAATATGGTGGGCATGACAAGCTGCCCAAACGGGTATGACCTTGGAATCCCGTAGGAGTCATTGAAAAGTAAAGGAATTTACAACGGGCTTACTAACCAATGTACCTCAACCAACACTCAAGGCAAACCAATCAAATAACAAGAGGCACCATACAATGGTGAACCACCCTCTCCCCCTACGTCTTCATCATCTTCATAGAACCTCTCCTCAGATGGCTAAAGCCGGGGCAGAGGAGACAAGCAAGGCAAACCTCAACATCCAATACTAACCAAGATTTAAAACAGGTAGCCAGGATATGCTGATGACACCAGTGTGGTCACTAACACAGCAGACAACCTCAAGGTACAATGCCTAAAGTGCAACAATTCAGTACTTGGTCGGGATCCTCTAAGCGGGGGTGAATGCATGATCAATGGGCGATTGCATGGCGCCCACACCAGGATCCCACCAAACCACAAGGCCATCCGAACCAAACCTTCTCCACAAACACCATCCTCATAACGACACGTGGGCTACATTACTACTCCCATGAACCATACAAGTATCTAGGGGTGCCGGTAGACTCACCCTAAAACTGGAGACCCCTCATGAAACAAGCTGGCCCTCATTACATAGTAAAGGACACCAAATCATACCCACTGCCAAACAAAAAAGGCGCCACCCCTCTCCAATGTCGTCAGACTCATCACACGTGTATTAAGCCTGCCATCACCTACCCTAGGACCGTAGCACCTACAGCTACTCGGATAGAGGAATATTAGACAAGCTTATGGACCATGGCTAAAAGGGCTGTGACCTACACCCCTCATTCCCAACTGCTAGTGTCTGCCTCCCCCTGGGACAGGCAGGATTGGGTATCCCCTCCATACTGGTGGGACTATGCTCAAATTACAGCACGCCCACTCACTAGGTCCATCAAGGACAGGGAAACTAGGCAGGCTTCCACTCCGGCCATCCTCACAAAGAAGCTACTATGCTCCAAGGGTATGGTCCTCTTACCTGCCCAGCAGCACCACACTTCAATACTTTACTTGCCAGGCAAATGAAAAAATCCTCAAAAGAGCCTCCATCCCAAATCCATATGGAGGATATGAAATTGAACCCACTCAACCCCCTTCAAGACTCCCTCCGGACTTACCCCAACCACACCATTCCCCCCAACCTTCTCAAACCCATCATCCCTTGGGCATTACTTCCCTAGCTGACATTGGAGCCTGATGGGACCACAATCATCCCATCCAATACCCTATCGCACAACCTATGGCCAGAGTGTCTCCACTAGGCAATTAAAGTTGCACTAACAGGACTCAGCTACACCTTGTCTCCACCCCCACCTGGAAGGCCCACCTCAACCCTACTACTGAAAGCCCCTGCCCTTGGAATCGAGGCCCTCCCACATCACCTACGCATTCCCCAACGGCACATCACCAAGTTCTCACATATACTATCAGCCACCACCTAACAAACTGGGACACCGCCCCCCTTACTGAACCGACCCTTGGACCCCGTGCGGCATCTCCTTACCCAACCACAACACAGCCCCCACGCATCATACGAGGAGATCCCTGCTCCACTGCACACATGTGGGTGGGCCAGAGAGTCCATCTTCACCCCACCAAGTATGGCCCAAGCCTGGGAGAATGACCCCAAGATTGCTTGGATGCCCAGAATGCAATCATCAGAAATGACCCACAAATGTACTGACGGCCTCCTACTATAAAACACAACCCCATCCGTAAGACACAGCTCCCCCGCGACCTGGTGGCATGCGTCTCCTACCACAGACCTTCTGCTCCCACAACCCCCGCCAAGCTCCTCCAATCCTATATGGACAAACCAACACAGCCTGACCCACCTCCTGGGTTAGAGCCCAAAAGAGGAAGGGCGAACGACCTCGAGAAACCCCCCATCACAGATATTGGAGGTCCAGAAAGCCCATGCACCATTTCTCTGCCACCATCTCCCTTGTTACATATCTGCTGGCCTCCCGTTGCATTCCCACACCTACTCCTCTGCCATCATGGTGGGTCACTGGTCCCCGTCCATCTCACAGAGGAACAAATTACCCGGCTGGTTGGCCCCCCCACCAGATTCAGGAACTGCCCTCCATGCCTACAACACTGAAACTACCCAAAGCCCCCTCCCCCTCCTCCACCCAGACACGAACCTCACCTCACTAACTCCAACAACAAGGCCATTGGGCGGAGGAGGAGAGTTTGAGGCCAAATTGGTTTATAGCGACACTAGGCAAAACCTCTCATTAACAACGGCCAGACCACCACCCAGATGGGATATCCACCCCCCCGGCAAATACACTACAGGCTGCTACCAACTGAATGACAGGTACCACCACCTCCCTCCCAATCAAACAACGGGAGACACCACCTACATCACTCACCAACAGGCCAAGTGCGGTCATACCCCTATCCCAACTCCAACACTCCTCACCACAGATACCAATACCACCAAGGCACAATCCCCCACCTCGGACCTCAACAGCACAGGAACCTTAGCATGGAGACGTAGCCGCCCTCCTGCACAGCCACAAAGACACTACCATCTCCAATGTCTCCCCTGCCATACACAAAGCTTATGGGCCACCTGGGGATGACACGACCTTGACAATCACCCCGCCTACTGATCCCACACTCCCCATGGGCAAACACCCCCACCCCCATGGCCAAAACTGTTTGGCTTAGGACCCCACGCTACACCCAACAATTGGTACGTGGGGAGGAAAACACACACCTCATCAGCCAGAACCCTGAAGAGGCCCACAAGGCTGTTCGATGGGGCAGCTAGCAGTGCAATACATGCTCACACCCTGTATTTTCCTGCCCCTGCGTGCACCATTCTCTTGGTCCCACACAACCCACATATGCCCATAACGCCCTCATAAATCACACATGGGCTATGGAAACTAGGCCACTCTGCTCCCAAGGCCGAAACCCTCACCCCCTCCCTAATCTGGACGGGGGGAAGGAAACTCAACCTGCCAAGAGACACAGAGGAACCTACAAAACTCATTGCCATCTCAACCAGCTGCCATGCCAAGTACCTCCAACAACCCCCCACCACAATGGGCCCACCCATGAGGGACATGGGGGGCCACTTCCATCCCACGACCCGGTCCCCCCCTCCCAACTGGGCCTCCCTACCCACCCACCTACCCAAGGAATTAGCTCCCTCGTAAGACCCTGGCACAACAAAACCACCTCCATGCAGATAGACCCCACACCATAACACCCCTGTGCTCCCGTGCACCACATTTGCCTATCTAAAGCACAGGCCTCGATCTATAACAACAGATGGGAAGTGCCATCATAGACAAGACGGCGCGTCCTCCGCTAGGGGCAGGCGTATACTCCCCCAGGGCGCTTCAACGTTGCCTCCGCTAGGACCCTGGCGGGACAGGGCATCACTGCCGACCATCAATTGCGACCGAAACTCGTGGCAATCCAAACAGCACTCATACACTCCGACATAGATGAAGAACTCACCATCTACTCCGACAGCTTTGTTCCTTGCAGCTTATAACCTGCCATTAACATCCAGCAGGACCCGGGAAAAACAAACCACGGACCTCCTGACAAGACATCGCCATCAACATACAACAGACACAACGCTGCTGCGACACGCGCCGCTAAGGTCCGATCTCAATCAGGGAATATTAGGGAAGGACGAGGCAGACACGCTCGCGAAAAGAAGCGACGACAGGATACAATGTAATTGGGCCAGTTTAAAAACAGGGGACCAGCGCACCTCAATTGCAATGGCCGTCTGTCCAGCCCCCAAATCTATAATGGGGACCAGCCCCCCGGCACCCGGAAAAATCTCACCAAGGGTATCAAGGCTAACCTCCCCACCCCCTGCACACCGGCATGCAAAACACCACGGGAATATACTCCTCCATGTGGGAGCAAGGCCAACCCCTTCCTCCCCCCTCAGGCCTAGGAACGTTTCTGGCAATCCACCGACATGAAATGTGGCAAAAAATACAAAGCCACAAGGCTCGGTGGGGAGCTATGGAAGAGGGAAATTGGCGTACAGATACAAACGCCCTATGGTAATAGCACTAGCCCCCCTTGATGATAAACTGCCCCTTTGTCGGCAAGCACAGGACGAGCTGGGCCTATTCTTGATGGGTGCAGCCACCCTGTTTCAAGGAATGTAGATTAACAGAATAATAAGGGCGGTCCAATCATCCAAAAGGCAGTAGCCAAAGGAGCTCTGGGGGCTCGCCCCATGTACATGGATGCAAAGGCACTTGACGAAGCGACCTCGACATTCCACAATTTACCCCCAGCCACCCTCAAACCCCTGAATCTTCCCCAAGCACATGGTGATATAAAATACAGGCCTGATCTCCTCCTCATGACGACGAATCCAAAAAACCAAGAACAGCCTACCTGTTGAACTGGGCTACTGCTCAGACACTAACCACCAAATCAATTCCAGGGAAAAGAGCGTTCAGGCAATAAGGAGACTCCAACGTCTCAAAACAAGGATTCCTTGTACACTTTACTATCTTCACCATAGGTACCACTTGTTTACCATACCAATCCCAACTATTACCAATCTTCCACCATAGGGATCTGTAGCGGGGACACGAGACAAACTCATCTCTAAGTGCACAGAGAATCTACAGCCTCTGTACCAGCATTCTTGCCAAACGCCGCTATGAAGGAGTCCCTCCGACTGGAGGGTGAACACTATACTATGTCTGCCCATGTGGACTTTCCCCAGCTGCGGCGTACGGGAGGGTCCCCTTAACACCACGCCCCTCCAGGCGTTATCTTTTTTTTTTTACCTGGACCCAATTATCTCCAGCCTCATGACTCACTCTGATATTGAGTGTGCATCTTCCACTGGGATGGTGGTGCCATCTATCCTATGAATGGTCAAGACCTCTGATTCATCAATTCTCTTGCGGGCCCCATGACATTTGGATTTCGGCTCATGAAACATAAATTTGGCCTTTGAAACATAGATTTGGATTCATGCAACAAAAAATTGGGCTCATGAAACATAGATTCTGAAGTACACAGGACTTATCTATCTCCAGCCTCATGACTCACCCTGATATTGAGTGTGCATCTTCCAATGGGATGGTGGTGTCGTCTGTTAAATAAAACAAGACCTCTGACTTTGTCACTTTTTTGCAGGCCCCATGACACATAGATTTGGGCTCACGAGAAATAGCTTCTGGAGTACCCTGGACCTAGCAATCTCCAGCCTCACGACTCACCCTGATATTGAGGGTGCACCTTCCAATGGGATGGTGGTGTCGTCTGTCCTATGAAAGGTCAAGACCTTTGGCTTATTATCAAATTTCTTGCAGGCCCCATGAAACATAGATTTGGGCTCATGACACATAGATTCTGAAATACACTGGACCCAGTTATCTCCAGATTTGCTCATGACTCACCCTGATATTCTGTGTGCATCTTCCCCTGGATGGTGGTGCCGTCTATACCAAGAATGGTCAAAACCTCTGACCTAGTTATTTTCTTGCAGGCCTCACGAAACGTAGATTTGAGTCATGAAACATAGATTCTGAAATGCACTAGACCCAATTATTTCCAGCCTCATGACTCACCCTGATATTGAGTGTGCATCTTCCACTGGGATGGTGGTGTCATCTGTCCCATGAACGGTCAACACCTTAGACCTGGTAATTTTCTTGCAGACCTGGGGTGGGGTATTGTGGGTGAGGTGGGGGCGTGGTGGTGTGGGGGGGTGAGTGGGTGGGTGGGGTTGGAGAGGAGGATGAGGGGGTGGGGGGGGAGTGGTGTTGCCATCTGTCCCTTGAATGGTCAACACCTTTTGACTTGCTTATTTCTTGGAAGCTGGAGTGGGGTTGGCGGTGGTGGGGTGGTTGGTGGGGTTGGGGTGGTGGGTGGGGTTGGTGGGGCGGGGAGGAGGAGAGGGGGTGGGTTGGGGGGGGGAGGTGTGGTGGTCTGTCCCCATGAAACGGTCAACAACCTTGACTGATAATTTTCCTATAGACCTGGGGTGGGGTGGGGTTGGGGTGGGGGTGGTGGGGGGAGATTGGGGGGCAGGGTTGGGGGGCAGGGGAGGGTGCGGATGGGGAGGGGGTGGGGGGGTGGTAGTGGTGGTATCGTCTGTCATATGAATGGTCAAGACCTCTGAACTAGTATTTTTCTTGCAGACATGGGTGGGGTAGGGGTTTGGGGGGGAGGGTTGGGGTTGGGGTGGTGGGTGTTCTGGTGGTGGGTGTGGGTGTGGGTGGGGGTGTGGGGCCAGGGTGGGGGGCAGGGGAGGAGGAGAGGGGGGGGAGGGCAAGGGGGGGTGGTGGTGGTTCTGTCCCAGACGGTCATCACCTTTGACTGCAATTTTCTGCAGGCTTTGGGTTGGGGTTGGGTTGGGGTTGGGGTTGGGGTTTGGGGTTGGGGGGGTGGTGGGTGGGAATGGGGGGCAGGGTGGGGGCAGGGAGGAGGGGAGGGGGGTGGTGGGTGGTAGTGGTGGTGTCGTTTCATATGAATGGTCAAGACTATGACCTAGTATTTTTCTTGCAGACTGGGGTGGGGTTGGGGGTGGGGGTGGGGGTTTGGGTTGGGGTGGTGGGTTGTGGTGTGGGTGGGGGGGTGGGGCAGGGTGGGTTGGGGGGGGAAGGGGAGGAGGAGGGAGAGGGGGTGGAGGGAGGGGGAGTGGTGGTGGTAGGTACCATGAACGGTCATCCCTTGACTTGGCAATTTTCTTGCAGGCTTGGGTGGAGTGGGGTTGTGTTGGTGGGGTGGGAGGGGGGCAGGGTTGGGGGGCAGGGGAGGAGGGAGGGGGTGGGTGGGGTAGGGTAGTGGTGGTGGTGTCTGTCAGATGAACAGGTCGACACCTTTGGCTTGTCATTTTCTTAGGCCTCCTGGGGGTATGGGTTAGGGGTGGGGGTGGGTTTGGGTGGGTGGGGGGGCAGGGGTGGGGCAGGGAGGAGGGGAGGGGTGGGGGGCGGTGGTAGTGGTCGGTGTCGTTGTCATATGAATGCGTCAAGGACTCGGACCTGTATTTTTTGCAGACATGGGGTGGGGTGGGAGGTTGGGGTTAGGGGGGGTGGGGGGTGGGCTGTGGGTGGGGGTGGGGCGGGGGCAGGTTGGGGGGGGCAGGGGAGGGGAGGAGGAGAGGGGGTAAAGGGCAAGGGGGGGAAGTGGTGGTGTCTGTCCCATGAACGGTCCATTCACCTTTGATGGCAAGTTTCTTGCAGCTTGGTGGAGTTGGGGTGGGGTGGTGGGGGGGATGGGGGCATTCGGGTTGGGGGGCCAGGGGAGGAGGGGAGGGGGTGGGTGGGTGGTAGTGGTGGTGGTGTCTGTCCTTGAACGGTCGACACTTTGGCTTGGTAATTTTTGACGGACTGGGGGTTATGGGTTAGGGGGGGGTGTGGGTGGGTTGGGGGGCAGGTTGGGGGCAGGGAGGAGGGGAGGGCGGGGTTGGGGGGCCGGGTAGTGGTGGTGTCGTCTGTCCCATATATGCGTCAACACCTTTGACTGGTAATTTTCTTGCAGGCCTGGGGTGGGGTTGGGGGTGGGGTGGTGGGGGTGGTGGTGGGGTCGGGGGAGGAGGAGAGGGGGTCGGGGGGTGGTTGGGGGGGAGGGGGGCTAGTGGTGGTGTAATCGTCCATGCGCTCATCACCTTGATTTGCGTTAGTTTCTTGCAGGCCTGGGGTAGGGTGGTGTTGGGGGTGGGTGGTGAAGGTAAGTGGGTAGGGGGGCAGGGTTGGGGGGCAGGGGAGGAGGAGAGGGGGGGAGTGGCGTGGGAGGTGGGGGTGGGGGGTAGGGGGGGAGTGGTGGTGTGCCGAATAATCTCAAAAGGGTTCAATACCTTGGAATGGTATTTATTGAAGGCCTGGGGTGGGGTGGGGTTGGGGGTTTGGGGGTGGGGTGGGGGGGTTGGGTGGGTCGGGGGGTAGGGGTTGGAGGGCAGGGGAAGAGGAGAGGGGGTGGGGGGTGTGGGGGGGAGGGGGATAGCGGTGGTGTCGTCTGTCCCATGAATGGTCAACACCTTTGACTTTGTAGCTTTCTTGCAGGCTTGTGCCATCGTGGTCAACAGAAGAGGAGAAATATGTGTGTGTGTGTATGTATGTGTGTGTATGTGTGTATGTGTGTGCATGTGTGTGTATGTGTGTGTGTATGTGTGTGTATGTGTATGTATGTGTGTGTATGTGTGTGCAGTGTGTGTGTGTGTATGGTGGTTGGGTAGTGTGGCATGTGTGTGTGTGTGTGTATGTATGTGTATGTGTGTGTATGTGTATGTATGTGTGTGTATGTGCGCGTATGTGTGTGTATGTGTGGGTATGTTAAGGGGGGAGTGGCGGGGGGGGGGGGGGGGTCGGCCATGGTGGTTAGGGTGTAGGGCTGGGTGGTTCAGGGTGGCAGGGGGCAGAGGGCAGGGGATCGGAATATAAGGAAGCCTTGTTTGTTTACAGAAGAGACGTCAATACATCCATACATGGTAGGCCTTATTACCAGGTGTGCAGTTGAGGGGGCCAGACCGTTTCTTGCACTGGGGCAAACCACCAATAAATAGGGAACGGCAATATGATATCATATGATATCATGTCATCATAAAAAATGTAATGATAACGCATTGTGGGCGTGGTGTGTGTAAGGGAGGCCCGTCGACGCGGGTGGGGGGAAGCGGTATCCTACCTCAAAGGGACAAAGCTACATCGCGGTTTACGACGGACCTGCAACGCCAAGAGCGACCCCCAAAGGGGGTAGTCGAACCCCAGACTCTTCGTTCCTTAGCAATCTGGTCTTCCACTAGACCATTGTAATCACTAAAGAGGCTACGATATCATATGATGCCGGCGGTCTGACTAGGTAACTTGGGGCTGGGGCATCATATCATATGATATTAAAGCATATGATTTTTGTATGATATCATATGATATCATACTCGTCTTAGGTCAACATCATATGATTTGCCGTTCCCTACCAATAAACAGAAGGTAAGAGTTAGTTGGAACATAAGATAAGAGTTAGTTGGAACAGAAGATAAGAGTTAGTTGGAACAGAAGATAAGAGTTAGTTGGAACAGAAGATAAAAGTTAGTTGGAACAGAAGATAAGAGTTAGTTGGAACAGAAGGGGGCACTGTTTTGTTTTCCGACCATGCGTCACCACTGCGTCCCCATTCTGCCATTGCATGACGACGCATGAGCCCCCCAAACTCCCTCTGTGTTGTTTTTATCCTTGGTCACAAAGGATCTGCGCCTGAGACACAACTAACCCTCGAAGAGCTCTGTCTGTCTGAGACGTAAAGCCAAGCAAAGCCAAGCCAATCCAGGCCATGCACCACTTCAAGAGCTGCATCTGTCTGAGATGCAAGACGCAGCATTGTCTCTTGCATTTTCCGTCCCTCATGTGTTCCTGTCTTCCTCTGTCTTTATCCTTGGTCATAAAGGACCTGCGTCTGAGGCACAAGCGGCCATCCAAGAGCTGCGTCTGCATGAGACGTAAAACCAAGCCAAGCCAATCCAAGCCAGGCCAAGCACCCCTCCAAGAGCTGCGTCTGTCTGAGATGCAAGACGCAGCATTGTCTCTTGCAGTTTCCGTCCCTCATGTGTTCCTGTCTTCCTCTGTCTTTATCCTTGGTCATAAAGGACCTGCGTCTGAGACACAACAGACCCTCGAAGAGCTGCATCTGTCTGAGACGTACAACCAAGCCAATCCAATCCAATCCAGGCCAAGCGACCCCCCAAGAGCTGCGTCTGTCTGAGATGCAAGACGCAGCATTGTCCCTTCCATCGCCCTTGCAGTTTCCGTCCCTTACCTGGACTTACAGATGCGCCTTTTCTTCTGCCCCCCCCCCCCCCAAAAAAAAAAGAAAAAAGAAAAAAGAAGAAAAAAAAAAAACAAAAAATAAAAGAAAATAAAAAAAAACAAAGAAAAAAGAAAAGAAAAAAAAAAAAAAAAAAAAAAAAAAAAAAGAAGAAGAAAAAGAAAAAGAAAAAAAAGCGAAGAAAAAAAAAAAAAACAGAAAAAAAAAAAAAAAAGACAAAACAAAACGGAACAAAGAAAAAAGACAAATTGAGAACAAAAAAAGAAGAAACAACAAGAAAAAAAGAAAAAACAAAGAAAATATGTAAAGAGAAAAAAAAAAAAAAAAAAAGGTAAAAAACAAAAAAAACAAAAAAAAAAAAAAAAAAAAAACAAAAAAAAAAAAAAAAAAAGAAAACAAAAAAAAAAAAAAAAACAACACACCAAAAAAAAAAAAAAAAAAAAAAAAAAAAAAAAAAAAAAAAAAAAAAAAAAAAAAAAAAAAAACAAAACAAACAAAAAACACCACCAACAAAACAACAAACCGAAAAAAAAGAACAACAAACAACACCAAACAACCCAAAACCCCCCCACCCCACCCACCCACCCCACCTCACCAAAACCCCCCCCAACACCCCCCCCAACCCCCCCCCCCCCCCATGTAAAACAAGAAAGTACACACATCCACCATGTTCCACGACGCAGCATTGTCCCTTTCAGTCGCCCTTGAGGTCTCGGTCCCTAAAGTGTTCTATGTGCTTCATCGTCTTGTCCTTAGTCCTAAAGGGCTAGGTTTGATCAGAGGAGAAAGAAGGGGAGGAAAAAAGAAAGAACAAACAAAAAACAAAAAGAAAAAAAAAAAAAAAACAAAAAACAAAAAAAGGAAAAAAAAAAAAAACACAAACAAAAAAAAAACAATAAAAAAGAAAAAAAAAAAAAAAAACTAAAAAAAAAAATAAAAAAACAAAAACAAAAAGAAACAAACAAAACAACACCACAAAAAACACACAACAAACACAAAAACAAAAACCCCAAAAAAAAAAAAACAAAACAAAGAGAAAACAAAAAAACAAAAAAAAAAAAAAAAAAAAAAAAAAAAAAATCATAGAACAAAAACAAAACAAATACACACAAAAAAAAAAACAAACCCCCCCACCACCCCCCCCCACCCCCCCCCCACACACCCCCAACCCCCAAACCACAACCCCACCAACCCACACCCACCCCCCCCCCCCCCACAACCCCCCACCACCACCAACCAACAAAACACCCCCACACACCACCAACCCAAACAACACAACACAAAAAAAACACCTAGAACCAACAAACAATAACCCAAAGAAAAAAAAACAATACCAAAAACACAAAAACAAAAAAAAACAAAACAAACAAAAAAAAAAAAAAAAAAACAAAAAAAACAAAAAAAAAAAAAAAAACACAAAAAAAAACAAAAAAAAAAAAAAAACAAAGAAAATAAAAAAAAAAAAAACAAAAAAAAAAAAAAAAAATAACAACAAAAAAAAAAAAGAACCCCCCCCCCCCCCCCCCCCCCCCCCACCCCCCCCCCCCACCCCCCCCCCCCCCCCCCCCCCCCCCCCCCCCCCCCCCCCCCCCCCCCCCCCCCCCCCCCCCCCCCCCCCCCCCCCCCCCCCCCCCCCCCCCCCCCCCCCCCCCCCCCCCCCCCCCCCCCCCCCCCCAACCACTTGTAAACAAAAAGTACGCACCTCCTCCATGTCCAAGTTCATGCGTTCTTCAAGGGCCTGCAGGTGGTACGGCAAATAAATAAATACCGGTAAATGAACAAATACATAAATATGTCAATACATAAATTAATATTTCAATAAATAAATATGCCATCCCCCTTTCATCGCAATATTGCTTCTGGAGCTAATTGCTCAGAACCCAGAAAGAGCAAAAAACGCAGGGTTCCAAAATCTCTTGGAATTCAAGTCCAAAAAAGCCAGGTCAGCCAGGCCAGGCCAGCTTCAGGCCAAATCCAGCCCAAAGGGTCAAGTCTCAAAACTATGGGTTTCATGGCAGGGCCTATTCCGAAATCGATGGGTTTGATCACATAATGCAAAATTTTGCAGCTAGAAAAAACCCTGGGGTGAGGTTGAGGGGGCCAGTCCGTTTGATTGCACTGGGGCCAACCACCCAGGATGGTAGCACAAATAAACAAATGAATCCATAAATAGTTCACCCTATTCAAGGTGTGAGGTTGAGGGGCCAGCCCGTTTGCTTGCACTGGGGCCAACCATCAAAGATTTTATGACAGATAAACAAATGAATAAATAAATAGTACACCTTATTCAAGGTTTTCTTTTTGTTTAAAGCACAGTGTCTTATACACCCTCGCGGTGTCAAGTAGACTTCAACATGTAATGTAATGTGAATGTAATGTTAATGTAATTGTAATGTAATGTAATTTAAGGTAATGTAATGTAATGTAATTGTTAATGTAAGTATGTAATGCTAATGAATTAATGTAAGGAATGTAATGTAATGGAGTGATGGTGTGAGGTGAGGGGCCACCAGTTTGCTTGCACTGGGGCCTACCACCAAAGATGGTACGACAATAATGGAGACGAACATACGAATGTGATATTTTGTTGGACACATAAGAGTGTTTGTTGGACACATAAGAGTGTTTGTTGGACACATAACAGTCGTGTTTGTTGGACACATAAGATAGTCTGCTGGGGGCGTAACAGTGTTTGTTGGACACATATGAGTTTTTGTTGGACACATATAAATGCCCCGCTCATCATTGCATGTCATCAGCTCCACCCGCCCAACCCATCCAGACCATCCCTCCAACCAGCCCTCACCCAGCCCTCGCAGGGTCTGCAATCTGCACATCAGCCACTTCCCCCCCCCCCCCCATATGAAGCCCCCTTGGACAAGCCAGCCCCTAACCACAAGGGCTGCTTCCGCACCCACCCACCACCCACCCACAAAAAAACCACTCACCCTCCACCACACCACCCACCAAAAACCCACCTACCACCCCACACACAGCCGATGCGTTCCACTTTAGTCAGCATGAATTGCTTGCGTTCCGCTTTAGTCAGCATGAATTGCTTGCTCGCCGTCAGAGCAACCTCGTCAGGCGACATACTCTCACCACTACCAGGGGCCCAGACCCAATGTCATCCCCACCCCCTGCCCCACGTACAGCCCCTGCCGCCTTGAAACAGCCAGCCCTACCCCGTAACCACGATGCCTCCCCCCACCCCCACCCCCCCACACACATACACACACACACTGATGGCGTACCGCTTTAGTAAGATTGAACTCCTTGCCTCGCTCATCACTGCGTTACAAAAGCTCCACCTGGCCACCCTCCCATCCAGACCACGTCGACGACCTTCCTTCCCCTGCCACCTTCAAGTCCCCCCTGGACAATGCACAGCCCAAGCCCCGCCCCCTTGAAAAATCCAGCCACCTCATCAGTGTGGGGAAAAAGCTCCACCAGCCCAGCCTCACTTTCAGCCCCCCCCCCCCCCCCCCAACCTCACGTACAGCCATGCCCCTTGAAACAAGCTAGACCCCCCCCCCCACAAACACACCACACACACAACCAACCAACAAACACACCACAATGGCAGTAACGCTTTTGGTGAGGTATGAACTTCTTGCCTCGCTCATCCGTGCGTGACAGAAGCTCCACCTGACCACCCTCCAATACTTCGTTGATAGTCACCTCTCCAAAACGCTCCGTGATGCCACGCTTCATTTGAAACCTGGGAGGGGAGGGGGGGGGGGGGGGGGAGATGGGGAGGGTGAGAGGCAGTTTTTTTTCAAATCTGAAAGTGGGTTTTTTCTAGCTTAATGGTTTTAGGCCTCCTCCAGGGACAGCGCTTTAGTGCTTTGTATAGCTTTTTCAAGCTTGTATAGCTTTTTATCACTGAGAGGGGAAGTGGCAACTGAAGGTTGTAAGGTTCCTGTGTATGGCTGGACCCAAGTTAGCGTGCTGCATCATTGCACCAGATGCCACTAGCGTACGGGCATTGTTCACCAGATGTGGAGGTGGGGTGGGGGTGGGGTGGGGGTGGGGTGGGTGGGGTGCGGGGTGGGCGGGTGGAGGTGGGGGGGAGATGGGGAGGGTGAGTGGGGAGTGGCCAAACGATGTGAAGGGATGATGTCCCACCTCATCTTAAACGTGGGGAGAGTGAGAAATAAGGAGGTAGACTGAACGTTGTATGGTTACTGTGTATGGCTGAACTCAAGTTAGCGTGCTGCATCATTCACCAGATGAGGGTATGTGTGTGTGTGGGGGGGGGGGGTGTGGGTTAGTGGCTACTGGTGTGAGGGGGTGGTGCCCCGCTTCATCTTAATCGTGGGGAGAGTGAGAAACCGGGAGGTAGGCTGAAGGTTGTATGGTTACTGCATATAGGCTGAAGGTTGTATGGTTACTGCATATAGGCTGAAGGTTGTATGGTTACTGCATATAGGCTGAAGGTTGTATGGTTACTGCATATAGGCTTAAGGTTGTATGATTACTGCATATAGCTAGGGGTCGGCTATATGATATCATATGATATCATGTCATCATATGATATCATATGATATCATATGATGCCGGCGGTCTGACTAGGTAACTTTGGCCCGGGGCATCACATCATATGATATGAAAATCATACAATATCATACTCGTTCTTTGGTCAAAACATCAATATTGCCGTCCCCAAACATATAGCTGGACCAAAGTTAGTTATGGACACCATCACCAGATTTGGGGCGGGGGGGGGGGGGTGTGGGTAAGTGGGTAAGGGCTACTGGTTTGAGGGGCAGAGGTTCCCTTTCATCTTAAAGATGGGGTGAGTTGGCGATGGAGAGGGGTGAAAAGGTTTGTTTGGGGGAGAGGATATTGGTGATAAGGGAATAGTTTCCTTCATTTCAACTTTGGAGGGGGGGGGGGGGGGGGGGGGGGGAGATGACGGAGGTGAGAGGGGAAGGGCAACTGGGTTAGGGGGGTGAGTGAGATTTGAGGAGGATTCGAGTGGGGGATAGGTACTGGTGTTAGGGGGAAGTGGTTCTTTTTATCTCTAATCTGGAGTGAGTGAGAGATGAAGAGGGGGAGTGGGGAAGTGGATACTGGTGTGAGGCGAGGAGGTCCCTCATCTGAGCTGGGGTGAGTGAGATGGGGAGAGTGATAGGAGAAGTGGCTGCATGTATGAGGGTGAGAGGTTATTTCTTACAGTTGGCCTGATTGTCTTCCAAGGAGGGTACGTGTTTGGAGGACAAGAGTGTGTACGGTGCATTTGTGTGTTGAGAGAGAGAAAGGGACGGGGAGAGAGAGAGAGAGAGGAATGAGAGAGAGGAGAGAGAGAGAAGAGAAGGGAGATGAGAGAGGAGAGAGAGAGAGAGAGAGAGAAGAGGAGAGAGAGAGAAGAGAGAGAGAGAGAGAGGAGGAGAGAGCGCGGAGAGGAGAGAGAGGGGAGAGAGAGAGAGATGAGAGACCGAGAGAGAGAGACGAGAGAGAGAGATGCGAGAGAGAGAGAGAGGAGGAGAGGGGAAGAGAGGAGAGAGGAGGAGGAGAGAGAGAGGAGAGAGAGAGAGAGAAGAGACTCACCCATGACATGCGAACGAAACAATGCTATGTCATTCTTTCTTGGTGGCAGTTTCCTCACACAACATGTTCTGGCATGTTGCACCACAATATGTGTGACAGACAGCAGTTTGAATTTGGTCTCACCTCCGGCCAAGTTCACAACCAGTGGATTTGTATGTATTCGCGCTTTATGTACAGCAGAGTACACAGTTGCCCCCCCTACTGTGACCTGCATCAAAGCAACAGCATGCGTTGAATCTAGTGTATGTATGTGTATTGTATGTGTTAGTATGGTATGTATATGGTTATCGCTATGTGTATGTATAGTGTATGTAACGTGTTGTATGTGTTATGGGTATGTGTATGGGTAAGTGTATTGTATGTGTATGTATGTGTGTATGTTGTACTGTTGTGTAGGTATGGTATGTATGTGTAGTATGTGTATGTATGTGTATGGTATGTTCGTATGTGATATGTGGATGTTGGTATGTATGTTTATATGTAGTGTATGTATGTGCTGTATGTGTATGTATGGTTTATGTGTATGTTGGTAATGTATTGTGATGTATGTGTACTGTATGGTATGCATTGCATTAGTGCATGTGTAGGTATGCGAATGTATGTTGATATGGTGTATGTGTATGTAGTATGTGTATGTATGTGTTAGGTATGGGTATGTACGTGTATGTAGTGTAGGTATGTGTATGTCGGTGTAGTATGTTGTAGTATGTGTACGTATGTGTAGTATGTTATAATGTTGTGTATGTGTATGTATGGTCTGTTATGTGATGTAGGTGCAATGTATGTGTATGTATGTGGATGTATGTGGTATGTTGTGTATGTATGGTATGTATGGGTATTGTATTGTGATGTATGCGTATGTATGTGTACCGTTGTATGTGTATTGTATGTGTATGCAATGTGTTTGTATGATGTGTATGTTGTGTATGTTATGTGTAATGTAAGTGTATGTGTGTGTATGTATTGTGTAGGTATGTGATGTATGTGTAGTATGTGTATGTATGTGTATGTATGTTGAACGTATGTGTATGTATGGTAGGTATGTTATGTCAGGCGTAGTTATGTTTATGTATGTGCATGTATGTGTATGTATGTGTATGTTATGGTATGATGTGTATGTATGTGTATGTGTGTATGTGATGTATGTGCAGTAGTGTATGTGTATGGGTTGTCTGTGATGTAGTGTATGATATTGGGTCTGTATGTGTATCGTATGTGTTAGTATTGTTGTATCGTATGTGTAGTTATTGGATGTAGGTATGTATGTGTAAGATGTGTATGTTGTATGGGGCGTATGTGTCTGTTATGTTGTGTATGTAGTGTCGGTATGGATGTGTATGTATGTGTATGTATGTGTTTGTTGTCTGATGTGTATTTGATAAGTGTAAGTATTGGTAGTATTGTGTATGTATGGTATGTATGTGTATGTATGTGTATGTATGCGGTACGTAGGTATGTATGTTTGTGTATGTGTATGGTGTCTGGTAGTATGTGGAGGAAGTATGTTTGTGTATTGTCTGTGTTTGTCTGTTGTATTGCATGTGTAGTGTTAGTAATCCGTTTTTATTGGAGTATGTAATGTAAATAATAGTAGTTTACTGACAACCCTATATGTATGCTGGTAGTGTATAGCATAATATTGATATGCAAAGATATCCCTGTTGAGAACCGGGGATGGCCTTTATAGTTTCGAAACGATCCCGGATCGAACGGAAAAGCAGGTGCGGGAGGTCTTATCAAGTTGCTGTTCGAAACCCCATCGAGCGGCAATGGGCCCACCGGAGGTGTTGTCGAACGGCATGGTAACTGGACTCTAGGTGTGATGTACTTATGATCCAGTTCCCTTAACCCCACGTCCTTAGAAGTGTCATTGTAACATATCTTGGAAGTTAAGATTTTAATTTTTATTTTTTATATGCAGATGTTCATGCTTATGTTCTACTCGCCACCAGGAGACCCCCTTTATATAAGACGTATACTAATATGTTCCGAGAAAAAATATACGGCGTATATATACGTATGAGCTTATAGACGTATGAGTACACGTTCATATGTCGGCCCAATCGTAATTATATGCAGAGGTTCACGGTGACTATAGCTAGCTCCGGCTTACACAATGGTGTCCTTAACTTCACGTCCTGTGAGTAACTGTATTACACGGATGTAACAATTTCAATTTCAATTTCAATGCAGATGTTCATGTTGATGTGCTTCTCACTGTCATGAACTCTTTTTCATTTAGAATAAATGCCACTCTTTTGTTCTACCACCCTTGGGCGTACATGCACCTTGCCCCATCTGTCATTCATCG
This sequence comes from Chlamydomonas sp. ICE-L, assembly GCA_013435795.1. Lineage (NCBI taxonomy): Eukaryota > Viridiplantae > Chlorophyta > Chlorophyceae > Chlamydomonadales > Chlamydomonadaceae > Chlamydomonas > Chlamydomonas sp. ICE-L. Next base: position 20,592,023 of record JACBWV010000223.1, read on the forward strand.
GATCAGCTGTCATCAAGTCACTAAATAGCGGTATCTATGGTTCCATGTATCAGAAAGGCCATGCACCATTACCCCATATGTCATCATCTGTCATCAATTCACCTAGAATAGCGGCTATCCTTTGGGTCAAGTCATTCAGAAGTCAGTGCACCTTGCCCCATCTGTCATTCATCGGATCAGCTGTCATCAATTCACCTATAATAGCGGCTATCCTATGGTTCCATGTCATTCAGAAGTTCATGCACCTTACCCCATCTGTCATCATCTGTCATCAATTCACCTAGAATAGCGGCTATCCTTTGGTTCAATGTCATTCAGAAGTTCATGCACCTTGCCCCATCTGTCATCAGCTGTCATCAATTCACCTAGAATAGCGGCTATCCTTTGGTTCAATGTCATTCAGAAGTTCATGCACCTTACCCCATCTGTCATCAGCTGTCATCAATTCACCTAGAATAGCGGCTATCCTTTGGTTCAATGTCATTCAGAAGTTCATGCACCTTGCCCCATCTGTCATGATCTGTCATCAATTCACCTAGAAAAGCGGCTATCCTTTGGTTCAATGTCATTCAGAAGTTCATGCACCTTGCCCCATCTGTCATCAGCTGTCATCAATTCACCTAGAAAAAGCGGCCTTTATACTCCTTGTGGTTCAACGTCATTCGAAGTTCATGCAACCTTGCCCAGTTGTCATGTCTGTCAATCAATCACCTAGGAAAAGCGGCTATCCTTGGTTCAAGTATTAGAAGTTCATGCACCTTGCCCCATCTGTCATCAGCTGTCATCAACCCAGCTAGAATAGAGGCCACTCTTCTGTTCTACCACCCTAGGGCGTACATGCACCTTGCCCCATCTGCCACCAGCTGTCATCGCCCCAGCTAGAATAGCGGCCACTATTTTGTTCGACCTCCCTAGGACGTACAGGCACCTTGACCCGACCTGTCATCAGCTGTCATCAAGACACCTAGAATAGCGGCCACCCTTTGGTTCAATGCCATTCAGAATTAAATGCACCTTGCCCCATCTGCCACCAGCTGTCATTGCCCCAGCTAGAATAGCGGCCACTCTTTTGTTCCACCTCCCAAGGACGTACAGGCACCTTGGCCCAATCTGTCATCAGCTGTCATCAAGACACCTAGAATAGCGGCCACTCTTTGGTTAAATGTCATTCAGAATTAAATGCACCTGGCCCCATCTGCCATCAGCGGTCATTGCCCCAGCTAGAATAGCGGCCACTCTTTTGTTCGACCTCGCTAGGACGTACAGGCACCTTGACCCGACCTGTCATCAGCTGTCATCAAGACACCTAGAATAGCGGCCACCCCTTGGTTCAATGTCATTCATAAGTAAATGCACCTTGCCCCATCTGCCATCAGCTGTCATCACCCCATATCTCATCACCCTAGCTGTCATCAACTCATCTACAAAAGAGGCCACCCTTTTATTCAATGCCATTCAGACGTGCATGAACTTTGCCCCATCTGCCATTAGCTGTCATCACCCTAGCTGTCATTACACTAGCTGCGTCTATTCACCTAGAATAGTCGTTACTCTCTTGTTCAACAACCCTAGGCACCTTGCCCCATGTCTCATCACCCCAGCTTCCATAGCCTCATCTAGAAAAGCAGCCACCCTTGTATTCAATGTCATTCAAGCATACATGCACTTCACCCCATCTGCCACCAACTCACCTATAGCGGAACGAACACGAATAGCGGCCACTCTTTTATTCAACGTCCCTTGGACGTACTGCACCTCACCCCATTTGTCATCAGCTGCTATCACCCCATATCTCATCACCATAGCTGCCATTCAGGCGTCCATGCACCTCACCCCATCTGTAATCAACTCACCTAGAATAGCGGCCACCCTTTTGTTAAATGCCATTCAGACGTACATGGACCTTGCCCTATCTGCCATCAGCTGTCATCACCCCGTCTGCCACCAACTCATCTAGAAAAGCAGCCACCCTTATATTCAATGCCATTCAGACGTCCATGCACTTCACCCCATCTGTAATCAACTCACCTAGAATAGCAGCCACTCTTGTATACAATGTCCCTTGAACGCACTGCACCTCACCCCATCTGTCATCAGCTGTCATCACCCCATATCTCATCACCCTAGCTGCCATTCAGACGTCCATGCACCTCACCCCATCTGTAATCAACACATCTAGAACAGTGGCCACTCTTTGATTCAATGTCCCTTGGAAGTACTGCACCTCACCCCAGCTGTCATCAGCTGTCATCACCCCATATCTCATCACCCTAGCTGCCATTCAGACGCACATGCACCTCACCCCATCTGTAATCAACTCACCTAGAATAGCGGCCACTCTTTTATTCAACGTCCCTCGGACGTACTGCACAGCCGATCGCAGATCTGACACTTCCTGTTGATATCCAGCAAAGGCGAAGTCCCCCCCGCTTTCCCCGTTCCCGGAGAAATCAAATCGCAGAGAGCCTATCTGTTTGCTGGCAAGCTCCCGTGCGATCAGCGGCATCCGGAAGCCATTCTTATTGCTAGTGTAGCCATGACACAAAATCACAACGTCCTGTGAATCATGCACGTCCACTAATAAACCGCACAGTCCATGGCCTGCGGGATTGGTTAAAATAGATGAGTTGCATTCGGAAGCCATTCTTGTTGCTTGTGTAGCCATGACACAAAATCACAACATCCCGTGAATCTTGCACTTCCACCAACAAACCGCATAGTCCATGGCCTGTGGGATTGGTTTACATATATGAGTTGCATCCAGAAGCCATTCTTGTTGCTAGTGTAGCCATGACACAAAATCACAACGTCCTGTGATTCTTGCACATCCACCAACGAAGCATAGTCCATGGCCTGCAGGATTGGTTTATATAGATGACTAGATGAGTTGCATCCGGAAGCCATTCTTGTTGCTAGTGTAGCCATGGAACCAAATCACAACATCCTGTGAATCCTGCACATCCACCAACAAACTGCACAGTCCATGGCCTGCGGGATTGGTGAATATAGATGACTAGATGAGTTGCATCCGATAGCCATTCTTATTGCTAGTGTAGCCATGACACAAAATCACAACGTCCTGTGAATCCTGCACATCCACCAGCAAACTGCACAGCCCATGGCCTGTGTGATTGGTGTACATAGATGAGTTGCATTCGGAGGCCATTCTTATTGCTGGCGTAGCCATGACACATAACGTAAAAGTCCTGTGAATCCTGCACATCTACCAACAAGCCCCATAGTCCATGGCCTGAGGGATTGGTGCATATATATTAGTTGTATTCTGAGGCCATTCTTATTGCTGGCGTAGCCATGGCACATAAGGTCCTGTGAATCCTTCATGTCCACCGACAACGCGCACAGCCCATGGCCTTCGGGGTTTATATTAGATGATATGATATGATATGATAATATATTATATTATATTCTATTATGTTATGTTATATTTATTATATGATATGTTATGTTATGTTATGTTATGTTATGTTATCATATTATGTTATGCTATGCTGTGTATTGCATTACATTGTATTATATTAAATTATATTATATTACATTGTATTGAATTGTATTGCATTATATTATATTATATCACTTTGCATTATATTACATTACATTGTGTTAGGTTATATTATATTAGTATTATAATAGATATATTAGAGTAGAGGATATATTATCTAATGTATTATATTATCTGTATTGTATTGGATTGTATATATTATACTTATATTATATTGGATCATAGTCATATTATATTATATATATAGTATATTATATTATATTATTATATTATATTATATGATATTATATTATATTATATTATCTTATATTATATTATATTTATGATTATATTATATTATATTATATCTATTATTCACACATCATATTTATATTATATTATATCATATTATAGTCATATATCATATATCATATCCATAAGTGCCATCACTATTGTGATTCAAGGTCCTACACGACCCCAACTGCTCTGAATTGAATTCTGAGTAGATCATATTGTCCGCGAATGCGTCAGCTATGCGCGCAGCTAATTTCTGTTCGCATTGGCATCTGGCCACGAGCAGCCCAGCTCGGGAGGCTGGCTGGCAGTACACAAGATGTACAAAAAGCTTGAATCGACTTCAACGAGATCGGGGTACGGGATCGCGCGAGCTACCGCGACTAAAGTTTCCGCGGGATGAAAGGCGTATCGAACCCCTACTACAAGGTCAGAAGCTGCACTTTAGCCTCGGCCGCGGAATTTACTGGAATAGCAGTACAACTCGAAAATTCACCTCCCTTAGTCCCAATTCCGCCTCCCAACTTGAGATTTCACCCCTCATTCCCAAATACAAATCTAACTTCAGATGTGGACGTTTGAAGAATTGTTTTATAAAATCTTATTTTTGAATTTATTTGACAAGTGTGATTTGAAATTTGACATTTGATTTTTTTTTTCTCTAAGTAATTCTACATGCTATCAAGCAAAGTCTGCAACTCAGAATGATGCAACTGAGTCTATGCTGACACGTACATGAGTTAGGACACCCACGAAACGCAAATTATCAGTGATTTTGGGCTCTGTGTACTGCCGTACCGCCTGTACGCTACATCCCACAACCTGCCATCACCATGACATGTAAAGGAAGGTGTGAGCTATAGGACTACCTACTTTTTATTTTAATGAAATTTGTTTGGAGCGTGATAGACCTTGAATCATCTTTATGAAAAAGGTGATTCAACTTACGGAAGCCTTTAGTTTCACTTGAGCTGGTTCCCACCAATTGAGCAAACCCAAATTTGAGTATTTATATATTGAACTGATGTGGTTGGGCAACTTTATGCCAACAAATATTTCACTTTGGACTGGAGGCCATAGGCTAAAACCATGCGATTCATGCTCACTAAGACTTAGGCATCTATGGAGATATATTATATTATACTATATTATATTATACTAACAAGAAACAAACCACAGATATGCCGAGACTCTTTAGAGGGTTTGGGATTGGTTGGATTCATAGCTTTCTTTTCAGCTACAAGCAGCAGCTTCTAGGCAGATCCTGTGACTATTCAGCCCAAACTGACGTAACCTAGTGCACCTGGAAGCTGACACAATCAGCTTTCCAGCACTCTTGAAATATTGGGGCATCTCCCAGTGGCTAGTTCAGGGAGCTGCCTAGAAGCTACTGCTGGTAATCTTCCAGTGGCTAGCTCAGGGAGCTGCCTAGTCGCTGCAGCTGGTAATCTCCCAGTGGCTAGCTCAGGGAGCTGCCTAGAAGCTGCAGCTGGTAATCTCCCAGTGGCTAGCTCAGGGAGCTGCCTAGAAGCTGCAGCTGGTAATCTCCCAGTGGCTAGCTCAGGGAGCTGCCTAGAAGCTGCAGCTGGTAATCTCCCAGTGGCTAGCTCAGGGAGCTGCCTAGAAGCTGCAGCTGGTAATCTCCCAGTGGCTAGCTCAGGGAGCTGCCTAGAAGCTGCAGCTGGTAATCTCCCAGTGGCTAGCTCAGGGAGCTGCCTAGAAGCTGCAGCTGGTAATCTCTCAGTGGCTAGCTCAGGGAGCTGCCTAGAAGCTGCAGCTGGTAATCTCCCAGTGGCTAGCTCAGAGAGCTACCTAGAAGCTACTGCTGGTAGCCAAAAATAAAAGCAGTGGTTGGATTACATGGTAAATCAGCTGGTAGGCTGCACCGCATCTGCGGGCGCCGTATTTTTTTCTGACGACGCCTCGCCATTCCGTCGCTACATGGCGACGCATGGTTCTGCCTTAACCAGTAAGAGATGCTCCCCCGAACCCCCCTGTGCTCTGCGCATTGCGCTCCACGGGGTTTAGGGGGCAGCGCGTCGCACTGGGGTCGCACCGAGTCGCTAAATTTGCGACGCGTAGCTCACAAACAAACAGTGTCTGTGGGCAGAGAATCTGGGTGGGTAGTACCGGTACCAAACTCACCGTACTACTGAGTACAGAGCGCAAGCACGTAGACTGAGTCAGTTTCAAGATTTGCCCAGCTATGTGGTCATACAACAAAAGTCTCAAAAATGTTTGCAGCAATTCCCCCCTTTCTCCAGAGAAATCAAAAGGAATATAATTACACTTGTTAGAGACTCTGTAGATGGTTTGAGATTGGTTGGAAGATATGATCTGTAGTTATAGATGAGTCTTCAAAATCCTGACAAGAATTCTCCCAGTCTCCACAGGCTATATATGGAATCTACTGAGACTTGTTAAAGTCTCATTAGATTGTAACTGAGACTTGAGAGACTTGTTCGTACATATATTTGTTACATATTATAATATATATTTTTATATATATATTATAATATATATAAACTGCTCACATTCTGCGGGCAGAGTAAACATGGGTATAACATACGTTACTGCATCTCACACTTAAGGACAGATTGCAATCACACAGGTGTAGATAGTTTATTGACATGTCAACGTCCAGGTGTGCATGGGTAGTATACACGCTACAAAACCGTATTGTTGAGGACAGATTGCAATCACACATGTATAGACAGTTTATAGACATGGCAACGCCTAGGTATGCATGGGTAGTATACACGCTACTAAACCGCACCGTTAAGAACAGAATGCGATCGCACAGGTGTAGACAGTTGACATACACGTCAACGTCCAGGTATGCATGCGTAGTATACACGCTACTAAAGCGAACTCTTAATTACAGAATGCTATCACACAGGTGTAGACAGTTTATAGACAAATCAACGACCAGGTGTGCATGGGCAGTATACATGCTACTAATCCGTACTCTTGAGTACAGCATGCAATCAAACAGGTGTAGACAGTAAGGAGGCCTGTCTATGTCAAGGTATGCATAGGACGTATACATGCAACTAAACCGTACTCTTGCTTACAGAATGCAATCACACAGGTGTACACAATACGGAGGCCTGAACTTGTCCAGGTATGCATGGGATGCATGTATAGACAAAACTACACCACACTCCTGAGTTTGTCAAGTAACCGCATAGGTGTACAACAGTTTAAAGCACCAGGTTTCTGTAAGGACCAGGTTCCTGACGATTGAATGGCTGATAGACCGTGTCATCAATTCGAACTGAAATGCAAATAATAACCTGCAGAGCTGTCGAATTCGATCCGACTCTCTTGCGCTCCAGGGGGATAACGACCCATTGGCGGGAGCATCGCAGCTGCAGCGACCTTGGCCCTGGGGGAGCATACGGGCGAAGGCATCGATCTCCGTCCGAGTTGCATGAATGGCGCCGGTACAGGTGGGAAGTCACGCTGTGCTTGTAAATATGCGTATATAGGATGATGGGAATGGGGTGATGGTAAAGGACAAGTGCCGATGCTGTTTCTGATGATCCGGCTAGTGTGAGTTCTGAACTACTGATGCGAAAAAACACGTGGCAAAAAAGTGTCACCTGTCTATCTATCTGTTCATCCGGGATGTCATCAAAAAGTATGTGAGGAGGCACAAGCCGTTAATCGTCTCCGATTCGGTCGTAGGCCCCGAAACCGTTGAAAACGTGAAAAAGTGCCTGCTAGGCTGGGGGCTGAGATCTGGGGGGGGGGGGGATCCGAAGGGGGGGGGGGGGGGGGGGGGGGGGGGGGCTCATTTGTTTTTTTGCTAACTTTTTACTCATGCCTCCAAATGGAATTCTGAGACCATCCATGAGTAGGCCTTACAGCCTAAGGAAGGGGTCGGCCACCCTGCTTTTGGCCCGGCCGATTTGGGTCCGATTTGGGTCCGATTTGGGTCGATTTGGGTCGGTTAAACTTTTCACCAAAATCTTAGTGGTCACACTACAAAATCGATTTGGGTCAGGACCACAATCGGACCAAAAGCTAAAGCTGAATCGGGCTAAATCCATTAGGGGTCGGTCACACTGCTTTTGGTCCGGCCGATTTTTGTCCGATTTGGGTCGATTTAACTTGTCACCAAAATCTTAGTGGTCTCACTACAAAATCGATTTTTGTCAGGACCACAATCGGACCCAAAGCTAAAGCTAAATCGGGCTAAATCCATTAGGGGTCGGTCACACTGCTTTTGGTCCTGCCGATTTTGGTCCGATTTTTGTCGATTTAACTTGTCACCAAAATCTAAGTGGTCACACTACAATCCTTACCAAAATCGATTTTGGTCAGGACCACAATCGGACCCAAAGCTAAAGCTAAATCGGGATAAATCCAATGGGGGGGGGGGGGGGGGGGGGGTGGGGGGGGGGGGGGGGGGGGTATTTGCCTCGATTTAGCTTTTGGTCCGGATTGTTTTCTGGAACTTTATATTGTTTTCTGTTATTAACTTTTCCGTATCTCCGTTTTTTAATTCATATATTTTCTTATCCAATTCTTCATTATTACTGCTTCTAGTCTTCAATTTTTTCAGATATTGTGTTGAGATATGGCCCAAATAGCTGCAAATGAGAAGGAACATGTTACATAAATTGTCAAAAAAATACAAAATCATCCAACTCTCTCTCGCTATTGGGGAAGTCTCATCAGCCTATAAGGCTTGCACACGATCAATAGGGATGTGCTTTCAAGCAACTTCCAACTGACAGGCACAGCATATCCGGGAAAACTTGAATGCGGTTTCAGGGTATCGAAGACGTTTGCTGTACAGTAGCCTATACCGACCCTTCAGTTTACCAAATGCACACTCAACAACCCGCCTAGTTATAATCAAAGCCTAGTTGAAGTTGAACTGGGCAGGTGTAGGGTTGCCCACCTCATAACACTTCATCAGGTGCTCTGTCAACTTAAAGGCACAACCGCCAACTAACAAGGGCGAGACCGCCCTTGTGTTGGCAATTGAATGGGGATCCGCTGGAGGTATGAGGAAGCCTCGCTGAGCCCCGCTGTCACTAGGGTTGTTTTGTGTGCTGTGTGCAATGTGCGGTGTGTGCAACCTTGTTGCTGCCCTCGTAAACCTTGTTGCTGCCCTCTTGGCTGTTGTTGCGGAACGTGTGTCTCGTATCCCGCGCTTTGGTACACAGTTGCGCGTTACCTCATAAACTGGGGCTGTGCACCCTCCGGCTGTGCGTGACTAGGCAGTCTCCTTCGGGATGACTTGACTGTCGAATCCCAACGTTAAGTGGTTCGGGGCGCAGTTTGACTTTAATCTACCTCGAATACGAGGTGACGTGACTGAAGATACAACTTGTCTGAAATTTGCTTCGAGTCGGAGAATAGGTGACTGTATTTGCGGGTTTATCGAGCTGCCTGCCATTTGCAAACGTCAGTTGGTGCGGTCTAAATGCACTTTGTAGGGCGAACCCTTAGGTTCCCTAGGGCACCCGTTTGGCGCATCCGTTTGGCGCCTCCGTTTGGCGCACCCGGCAGTACGCCTGATGTACGAAGTCGCTACCCATGGAGGGGCGGTAAATACGGCATTACTTCCACCCCATCAATCTCCTAGCTCCCTCCAGCTCCCAGCACCCTGCAGGTCCTGCAGGTCCTGCAAAAACAAAAAACGCACCAATAAAAAAACTAGTGCGCGCGCAGTTTTTCACAGGCAAGTGCGCTTTTTTGAAAGCGCAATTTTTTTGAAGGCATCTGTCTAGGGGCTGTAAAATAATTGTCTTCAGCACAAAAACATTACAGCTTTCAGACTTGAAACAAACAGTTTTACTCCTTTTTCTAGGTTGCGATCAAGAGCAAAATCAAAAGCAAAATCGGATCAAAAATTGTCTCATTGACCAGATTTTGCTTTCGATTTAGCTTTTGGTCCGCTTTCGCCCGCTTTTGGTCCCCACCCAAATCGGCCCAAAATCGGCCCAAAATCCGACCAAAAGCTAAAGCTAAATCGACCCAAACCGAAAGCAGTGTGACCTACCACTAAGGGCAGTCTATTGGCACCACTTTGGACCTCGTGCAAGAAGTATTTACCCCCCCCCCCCCCCCCCCCCCCCCCCCGGCCCAGCCCAGTCCAGCCCCCACTCACCCACCCACCCAACCCCACCACCACCACTGAAATTCTAAGACCACCGATGAGTATGCCCTGGCAAGGGCAGTCTATCGGCACCACTTTGGACCTCGTGCAAAAAGCATCTACTCTCCCCCACCCCACCCCAATCTTCATCCATCCTTTCAACAAGCTCTCCATGTTTATTAGGGCAGAGGGCCATACATTATGCTACCCCCCCCCCCCCCCCCCCCCCCCCCCCCCCCCTCCCCCCTACCCCCTACCCACCCCCTGGACCGCAACAAAAAAATTCAAACCAAGACCTGAGATGGGCTGGAAAAACACGCACTAACCGTGGATGCCTCAATATATAATGGTGGACATCCATCAAAAAGTAAGTGCATATATTTTGTGAAAGCTTTTACAAAATAGTCATGCGCCACCTAGTTGTTTACCTATCCATCAAGCACGTGCGGTTCCAGGGGGATCACAGCCCCCCCCCCCCCCCCCCCCCCCCCCCCCTCAACCCACCCACTGCCACCTCCCCCCAAACTGGCTGGCCCCCTCAACCGCAAGTTTTTTCCAAAGCGCGTATGGTACTTCGAGGCAGTCAAAAAGGGATCTTATGTAGCACCCCCAAAACACAAAAATCCCTTGTGAATGGTAGCACAAGTGCTACATGTGAGAAACTCCTTGGGAGCAAAGCTATCAGCAGCTCCACATAAACTGAATATAAATATGCCTATATCAATGATAACCCCATTCATATGCAGTGCCACATTAAAGCTAGTCGAATAATACTGCGCACAACAGATGTGTGTGTAATCTACGTGTTTCCCCTCTATTCCTTGTTCTGCTGGTGGTGGGGGCCCATGAGATAATAGCTTGATGACTTGGCCTGTGAGACTCCATGTGGCATGGCCTGCCGTCAGCTAGCCCTCATAGACCACCCCAACAATCCATTCTCTCGCACGGACCTTGCATGTTCTGGGGCCAACAAATTTGTGACACACCCACGATTGAAAATCCATTTTCGGTACCTAATGATGTCATTAAATGGGGGGAAATGACATCAATAGTATGCTTACAAGGGATGCCCGACTATTTTCAGATTGGGCCGTGAAACCAATGCTGACACGTCCACAAGGTCGTTGCAACCAGACAGGTCAAGTGCCTGCAGGTTAGGGCAAGAACCCAATGCAGACAAATCCATGAGCTTGGAGCAACCAGATAGGCTAAGTGTCTGCAGATTAGGGCAATAACCCAACGCAGACACGTCTAGAAGCCTGTGGAACCCGGAAAGGTTGAGTGTCTGCAGATTAGGGCAAGAACCCAATGCAGACACATCCAAAAGCTGCCCGCAACAATTCAGGTCAAGTGTCTGCAGATGAGGGCAAGAACCCAATGCAGACACGTCCAAGAGATTGAAGCACCAAGACAGGTTGAGTGTCCGCAAAGTGAGGCAAGAAGCCAATGCAGACACGTCCAAAAGCTGCCCGCACGAAGACAGGTCAAGTGTATGCAGAGTAGGGCAAGAACCCAATCCAGACACGTCCACAAGCTCTTTGCACCGAGACAGGTCGAGTGTCTGCATGTATTTTATTTTGGGCAAGCAAGCAAACGGAAGATAAGTCTACAAGCCTTGTGCCCCTATTTAGTGTAATGTTTCGCAGTTAGTTGGCAAGCAATTTTTTCCCCCAAATCTGTTTTTGCAGCCAACTCACAATGCTTACGCAACAATTCATGGTTAACGTGTCTGCAGGTAAGGGCAGAAGCCAATGTAGACACGTCCACAAGCTTGTTGCAACCAAGGTTAAGTGTCTGCAGGTTAGGGCAAGAACACAATGCAGACACGTCCACAAGCTTTCCGCAACTAGATAGGTCAAGTGTTGCCAGTTTAGGCAAGAGAAGCCATGTAGGACAAGTTCCAGCTCGTAGACACCTGACAGGGTCAAGTGTTGCTGGTTAGGGCTAAGGAAGAGCCAATGCATTGATCACGTCTTCTACAAGGCTCGTGGCACCCAGTGACAGGTCAGCGTCAGATGCGTTAGTTAAGTCTGAACCAATGCAGACACGCCACTAGTGATAGCACTAGTAAAGGGCTACCGTTGTGCCAGATCAGGGCAAAGAAACCCATATGCGCAGACACGTCCACCAGTAACCCTTGCCCACCACAGACAGGGTTTTAAAGTTTGCTGTTAGGGCAGAAACCCCCATCTGCAGACCCGTCCACAAGCTTTTGGCACCAAGACCAAGAAAGTTATAGGTCGCAGATTAGGGTCTAAAGATACCCAATGCCGACACGTTACACAAGTGTTTGCACGTTTTCTTAGTTCAGGTAAGTGTCTGCTTAGAGTTTAGTGGGTGCATAGTATACCATGCAGACACTTGCCACAACTTTGTGTCGCCACCATACTTTTTGGCAATACCTCCCTTTTCTTTCCCTCCCAATAATAAAAACCAAAATACGTTTATAATTGAAGTTATAGGGGCACAGGACCCACGCAAGACAGATTTTATACCGCAAGTAATCTGTTCGCATTCAAGAAGCTTCAGTGTCTGCACCTTGCTGAAGCCAGCGAGAGACGACGGCATTTGTTGCAAAGCCTCGCAGCCGTACAGTGTGAGCTCCTCCAACCCAGTGCATTTAGGCAGGGCCCCCCTACATAGGCGGTCGTAATCAGCAGATGTTACTTCCAGCGAGCGCATAGAAGCAGGGAAAGGACCTTCATAGGACAGACCAGGGAAATGTTGAATTTCCAGGCTCCTGACGTTGGGGCACTTGGGGATGGCGATGGACTCCTGCGACTGCCTAGGACCATTCTGAAAGTGCAGAAGCATTTTGTTGCAAGGTCAGGTCAGAACATGGTAAAGGTCAGGCCGGGTCAGGTAAGGGCAGTACATTATAAAAGGGGAATGGTCAGGACAGGTCAGGGCAGTACAAGATGGAAGGTCAGGGATGTACATGATAAAATAGGGCGAGGTCAGGTCAAGGCATTACATGATAAAAGGTTACGGATCTCTTTAGGTTGACAAGCTCAAATCCGGCCGGGTTCGTTCGTAGCACATGATAAAAGGGGACCCCGCTGTGTCACGGTTCAGGTCAGGGACAGGCCTGAGTTTCCAATGGGGAGAGGGTTATGGTTCAGTTCCCATGCTGAAAGGTCAGGGCAGTCCATGACCTAACGGGGGTTAGGTCAAGGCCGGGAAGCCAATGTATACCAGGGATTTTTACGTTGTGGTCCATGGTGCAGTATACTGATTGCAAGGTCCAGGGGGAGTCCGGTCCAGGGCAGGGCCAGCATATGATATCAACTAGTAGATTACGATTGATTGGTCGTTGATGGGGCAGTACACGATTTAAAAGGATGAAGGTCAGCGTCATAGGCAGGGCAGGGCATGATAAAATAGTAGAGATAGAGATCAGGGCAGGATGGTGGCTTTAAGGGCAGTAAATTTGTAAGTTAACAGCAAGTAATGACTATAATAGGACTGAGATCTAGAGCCATGATGTTGGCAGTACACGATAAAAGGCAGAGGTAAGGTGTCAGGTTTTAGGGTACATGTCTCAGCGGCTATGGATAAAATTAGTAGCGTCAGGGAGCAGCAGGCAGGCAGTAAATGATCAACTAGGCGAGGCGAGATCAGGTGCTTTCCGGATGTTTTCTTGGCTGGGGTCCAGGTATAATCGATACAAGGAGAGGTCAGGTCGGGCAGGGCAGGGCATGTCAAATAGTTTTATTGAGACAGGGCAGGGCAGGCTAGTGTGCAGAGAGGAAATGATAAAATCGGAGGACGATCAGGGCAGGATGGTTTCGGCAGTACTCGATTAATCAAAGAGACGGTCTAGGCAGGCCCAGGGCAGGCATGATCAAAAGTTGTTTTATGAGACTAGGGCAGGGCAGGGCAGGGCAGTAAATGATTTAAACATAGAAGTAGATGCAGGGCATGATTTGTTTTTCGTACGGCAGTCCATGATAAAAGTGGGAGAGTTGGTTATAGGTCAGTACATCATGCAAGGTAATCGGTCTTCTAGTTATAACTGATAAGAGACCAGTGCGTCACCAGGCCTTTAGTGACCTACGCACCTCGGCTCCCCCTCCACATACACACTCATAGGACAGTACGGGCTTATGAGGTATAGGTACCAACATACACATTTCTAGGCCCCTATTTATCCCAGTCGTGGAAAATGAATCATTTGACTCTTGCCATTTATGCAATTACCACCTCCCAGTCTCACTGGTCTCGCCCCCCACCCCCCCCCTCCCTATCCCCCCCCCTCCCCCCCTTTCCCCCCCCCCACTCCCTCCCCCCTTTCACCCCCCCCCCCCCCCCTCCCTATCCCCCCCCCCCCCCCCACTCCCCCCCAATCCCTACCCCCACCCCCCCCACACCACCACCCCCCCCTCCCATCCCCCCCCACTCTTCCCCACCCTATTTCCCCCCTCTTTCCCTTCCTCCCCCCCACCCCCCCTTCCCCCACCCCACCACCCCCCCCGCCCCCCATCCTCTCCCACACACACACCTCTCCCACACACACAAACACATACTTAAGGAGTAGGGCATTAGGTAAGGCTTGTGTAAGGTTATTCGATTCAAACGTCCTCAAACATTACAATTGCATGTATCAGAACTTGCACCATGTAAAGAAGCACCAACATGCAACATTTCCGTTGCCTTTTAACAGTCCTTGGACAGTGCAGAAAAAATATGAATGAGTGCACAGCTGGTCTGGTGGAAACATGAATATTGATATATGCTAGCGCCAAGTGGTCTCTCATAAATTAGCCATTACCAAGTTGTACCCCTGCAGGGACTCACAGGCTTTGACGAGGATCTCAAGGTTGTAGTGTAGGCATGGACGTTATGTCGACAACTCTTGCTCACAGCCCGAAAGGCCTGTCGAGTCTCCGTGTCCATGGCGGCAAGCAGGGGGGCGTAAACGGGACTTGGAATAAGCCCAATTTCGGGGGAGTGCCGAGCCTGCTGCGTGGCGGTCCCGAGCTCCAGGTCAGATTCTTGCACGGTAACGAGCGTCATCCTGCCTGTTCGATCCGAATCGATCATTAGCTCAGCTTGGTTGCAAAAAAACTCTTTCAGAATTCCCGCGTCGGATTGTGCTCTATGGAAGAAAGAAAGAATACGCCTGTATGGTTCTGAGGTTTTTTTTCTGTCTTATCCGCTCATGGTCGGGCTGCGGGCTGTACCAGGGCTGTACATCCTCGTCAGAGTTCTGAGTGTTTTGGGGGTTTCTATTTTCTTATTCACTCCGGGATTCTTTCGATTGATTCTTTGTTTGGAGAGTTTCCCATATTATATTCGCTTATTATCTTCTTCGTCTGTGTATTGCAGAAGTTAACATGTGGAGTGCTTCATCTGTTTCGGCTATGTATGTGGAGGAGGAGCGACTACGTTGAGTCCAGGAGCGCTTTTTCGTTCCTGGCGCCTGCGGTATGAAGCCTGGCCATCGTGGGCGTGCGTACAGCGTGGAGGACGCTGAGTTGGGGAGGCTTGATAACTGGTGAGGATCGTGCCCCTCTGTCAAGTGTCAAAGTGTGTCATTCGCTTACTATCTGCGAAGGTGGGTTTCTCGGTGCTGGAGTCCTGCTTGTGTTACACGTCTCCTGGTAGGTAGGTAGACAAGCCTACTCCACTGTGTGTGGGTAGAGTAGGTAGAATGAAAAGCACGGTAGTCGAATGCTGATTAATACCTACTGCGCGCGGAACTTGGCACAGCAGTACCAGGACCGCACCAGCAGGACAATACAGGTTCATGGCGGGTAAAGGCGGGTTGTACGTGTCGGGTGAGGGAGGGTGAGGGAGCGTTCCAAACGAGGACGGGTAACAATGACGGAGTGGGCAACGTTGACAGAGAGGATGGAGGCAGGACTGGACAGGGCAACTAGGTTGTTCGATAAGGTACCCCCAAATTTAGTAGCTATGACATTCGACCCACAAATTTAGTAGTTATGAAATCGCAGGACAATTTGGTGGGCAGAGCACCTCGACCAGCGACCAACAACTAATTTAGGGGGTAGTGACCCATCACCACAAACACCCACTAATTTAGGGGGTAGTGACCCCTCACCAGCAACCACCCACTAATTTAGGGGGTAGTTACCCCCCACCACCAACCACCCACTAATTTAGGGGGGTAGTTACCCCCCACCAGCAAGCAACAACTCATTTAGGGGGTAGTTACCCCCCACCAGCAACCAACCAATAATTTAGGGGGTAGTGACCCTCCACCAACAACCAACAACTAATTTAGTGGGTAGTTACACCCCACCAGCAAGCACCTACTAATTTAAGGGGTAGTGACCCCCCACCAGCAAGGACCCCCTAATTTAGGGAAGAAGAGCCCCTCGCGATTGTTACATGTTTTTCGACTAGCTCTGGTTTTCCAGCCCGCTGGTTCTGATTTGAATTGAATTGTCGCATGGCTTTAAAGTAAGCCCTGGGCAGACTATAGGACCCAATTACCACACGCTCTGAACATGTAACCACTGCTAATCAATACATGGGAGCTCAGGGCCAATCCAAGCAAGCACTTCTCAGTGCTAATATAAGTAAGGACATGCTAATCCAAGCAAGCACACCCCGTGCTGATCAAGACATGCGCACTCAGTTCAAGCAAGCACTCTCATTGCTAATCGAAGCAAAACAAAGCAGTCTCTTGGTGCTAATCCAAGAAAGCACGCTCTATGAAAATCGAGGAAAGCGCACCCAATGCTAATCATGAGCTGGAGTAACGGAGGTAATCAAAGCTAACACAATCCGGGCTCATTTAAGCAAGCACTCTCAGTGCTAAACAAGTCTAGCAACCCCATTGAAAATCAAAGCAAACACACTCAGCGCTAATAAAAGGGATCACACGCAATGCCAAATTATGCTTACACTGAGTCATGCTAAACCAGTCCAGCACACTCCGTGCAAATCAATTCCAGCACACCTTGTAGCACATAAAACAAAACGTTATGGACTTGGACGTACCACGTGCCCCACACCAGGCTGCACCAGGAGGCTATACACAGGGCTGCACTAGCCCCCACCAAGTTGCACTAGTCTGTATATTCATACATATACGCCCATCGCCAACCCAACAAAGGACATGCCTAACTAGTCACAAGTTGGTCTTGGAGTGCGTTGCAGCCGAGCTCCTGCCTAGAGGAGCGCTCTCTTTGCCAAGCTAAGGTGACGCGCTAGTGCAGCTTGTACTCCGCCAGTGAGGCCTTCCGTGTTGTCAAGAAATGCCTGAATACCCTCATCACCTTGCAACGCCAACATCCTGAGGTCTCCTATTGCCTGAAGGGCTAAATTGTCCCCCCAGGCAGTGCCTGCAGGGCAGCCTCTATCTGGGTTGCACGAATGGACAGCCTGCGGGTGAACTGTGCCTTCTCAATTCTGAGCAAACGCTCCTCCTCAAAAAACCTGTGCCAATCGGCCAAAGCCATAAGGTATAGCCTACCATGAAACAATGTGTTCCCTTTTAACTCTGAGTCTACTTCATGCGTGGACCAGGGAGGGGGGACACCAAACAACATCCTCTTAATTTTATCTTCAATGATGGGGGTTGCTAGATCAGGGGTGGTTCATAAACGTTGCCACATAAAAACTTCACCACGAAGAGATAAGATTCGGCGAGGTTTGGAAGCTTGCTCTGTGTGTGTATGTGTGTGTGTCTGAGTGCCTGTGTGCGTGTGTGTATGCGTGGGTGTGTGCGTGTTTATGTGTGTGTATGTGTGTATGTGTGTGTGCGTGTGCGTGTATGTGTGTGTGTGAGAGAGTGTGCGTGTGTGTGTCTGTGTGGAGGCCCGGGTTGGGTGTGTGTGTGCTTGAGTGTGTGTGTGTGTGTGTGCGTGTGTGTATATGAGTGTGTATGTGTGTGTGCTTGTTTGCGTGTGTGCGTGTATGTGTGTGTGTGTGTTTGTGGTGCATGTGTGTGTACGTGTGTGTGTGTGTGCGTGTGTGTATGTGTGTGTATGAGTGCATGTGTATGTGTGTGGATGTGTGTGCGTCTGTGTGCATGTGTTTGTGTTTGTGCGTGTCTGAGTGCGTGTGTGTGCGTGTGTGTGTGTCTTTGTGCATGTGTGCGTGCGTGTGTGTGTAGATGTATGTGTGTGCGTGTTTGTTTGTTTGTTTGTGTGTGTGTGTGCGTGTGTGTGTATCTGTGGGTGTGTATGTGTGGGTGTGCCTGAGTGCATGTGTGCGTTTGTGTGTGTGTGTGTGTGTGCGTGTGTGTGTGTGTTTGCGTGTGTGTGTATGTGTCTGTGTATCTGTGTGTGTGTGCAGGTATGTGTATGTGTGTGGGTGTGGGTGTGTGTTTGTGCGTGTGTGTATGCGTTTTTGCGTGTGTGTATGTATGTATGTGTGTGTATGCATGTGTGTGTGTGCGTTTGTGTGTGTATGTGTGCTTGTGTGTGTCTGAGTGTGTGCGTGTGTGTGTGCATGTGTGTGTGTGACGTATGTGTATGTTTCTGTGTGTGTGTTTGTTTGTGTGTGTGTGTCTGTGTGATGTGTGCATGTATATATATATGTGTGTGTGTGTTGTTCATGTGCATGCCTGTCGATGGTGAGCAGCACGGGGAGCAGCATGGGGAGGAGATGTCCATGTGCATGCGTGTCAATGGGGAGCAGCATGGGGAGCAGCATTTGATGCTGTGGGGCCAGTGTGATCACCAGGGCTCATATTCAGTATCACATGCGAAGAAGGATCCCGCGCCACCCTGTTCATCTTGGAATTGAAAAGATGACTCGGAGAACGATCCTCTGTTCCTTGCGACGTGTACGTGCATCAGACGTAGCGGACGCTGCCCCCCTGGCGAACAAACGATGGCGGTTCTGGAAGGTTCTCCCCAGCCATGGATACCCAAATACCCAGCAAGGGAACAAGGAACACAGCATACAGCAGAAATAGCATCGTTTCGCAAAGAAACAGAAAAAGGCATTAGGAGGAAAACAAATATGAGAGCGAAATCGAAAAGCAGAAACTAAATAGGTAGAACCTGTTTATTGGCCTACTACAATCGCGTTACTTTCAATGAGAACTGCCCTATCTGTCTGTCTCACCCCCCCTAAAATAGGGGGTCCTTGCTGGTGGAGGGTCTGTACCCCCTGAATTAGTGGGTGCTTCCAGGTTGAGGGTACCTACTAAAGTCGAGGGGCTCTACCTACTAAATTAGTAGGTACTTCTGGATTGAATGCCTGTACCCACTAAATTAGTGGGTCCTTGCTGGTGGGGGTTCTGTACCCACTAAATTAGTGGGTGCTGCCTGGTCGAGGGTCTGTACCCACTAAATTAGTGGGTGCTTGGTGGTGGGGGGTCTGTACCCACTAAATTAGTGGGTGCTGCCTGGTCGAGGGTCTGTACCCACTAAATTAGTGGGTGTGGGTGCTTGGTGGTGGGGGGTCTGTACCCACTAAATTAGTGGGTGCTGTCTGGTCAAGGGTCTGTACCCACTAAATTAGTGGGTGCTGTCTGGTCGAGGGTCTGTACCCACTAAATTAGAGGGTGCCTGGTGGTGGAGGGTCTCTACCAACTAAATTAGTGGGTGCTTGGTGTTTGACACCTCGAAGCGTGACCGACAGAAGGACCGCTGTCGAAACTCCATTACCACTAAATAGTGGGTCGATTTTCCATTCCTACTAAATTAGTAGGTCTCTTAGCTGCTGGTGGGGGGTCACTACCCACTAAATTAGTTGTAGGTTGCTGGTGAAGGGTCACTACCCCCTAAATTTGTGGGTGGTTGCTGGTGGAGGGTCACTACCCACTAAATTAGTTGGTAGTTGTTGGTGGGGGGACTCTACCCCATAAATTAGTTGTTGGTTGCTGGTGAAGGGTCACTACCCACTAAATTTGTGGGTGGTTGCTGGTCGAGGTGCTCTGCCCTCCAAATTGTCCTGCGATTTCATAACTACTAAATTTGTGGTTAGAATTTCATTACTTAATAGGGGGGTAGCTTATCGAACAACCTAGTTGGTCGTATCATGCCTGGTCTTGGTCGAAATCGTAGGCCCCACTCCTCGTGTCACCCCTCCCCTCTGTCCAGACCCATCCACGGCCAATGGAAATCCACCAAGACCAGGCACTAATCGCCATCCTTGCCAGCCCTGCTTGCCAGCTCACATGCTTTCTGTGGTAAGGTCCCTCGTGATCCCTTCTTGAAGTCACGCCGCTGCGCCTTGTTTTCTGTTCCTTTATTTACTTTCTCGCACTCGCCTCATCATCCTCAAGCCAAGCCTCCTGGCGTCCACTTTTTCCGCCCCCCTTTCGATTTCCCTTACCTGCCGCATGGCCTTTGACTGTTAAGAAGAAGTAGAGGAATTGCCGCATGATTTTTCAGACAACTCTGGGTTGTGCACCGTCCTTCAATTGCATTTCGCCTGCTCTTCGACTGCCTAGGTCTGCTCCTCGTGGCAGCCAGAGAAACCCACGCAGCTGTTGCATGACTAGCTAGCACGAACCGACTGCTAGACTATAAGAACCTTCTAGCTACCTAGCTGAGCTTTAGAAAGTGCCCTGGGCTCCACCCTTGGCATGATCTCCATGTGGCCCACATACAACAGCATGGAGGTGGTGGGGCTCCCATGGACAAAGGCGGAGCTGTCAGTTCTTTATTGCTCTCCAGGTTATGTAGAACATTGCTGCATCTATTCAGGTAAGGTGCCAAGATGCCAGCAACTTGGGTGGGTGGGTGGGGTGAGGACGTGTGATGTGGTGTGGTTTGGTGTTGCATGGAGGTAGGGTGGTCAAAGGCGGATCTATCAGTTCTTCTCTGATTTTCTGGTGCTGTTGACCATTGCCGCATCTGGTCAGTTAATACGCCAAGATGGTTGGGACTTGGGTGGGTCAGCAGGGTGGGATGAGGATGTGTGATGTGGTGGGGTGCGGTGTTGCATGGAGGTGGGGTGGGGCTCCCATGGTCAAAGGCGGAGCTGTCAGTTCTTCATCGCTCTCCTAGTGCCGTTGAGCATTGCCGCATCTGCTGAGGTAAGACGACAAGATGGTTGGGACTTGGTGGGGTGGTTCGGCAGGTTGGGATGGGGACGTGTGATGTGGTGTGGTGTGGTGTTGCATGGGTGTAGGGTGGGGCTCCCATGGTCAAAGGCGGAGCTGTCAGTTTGTCATTGCTCTCCTGGTGCTGCTGAACATTGCAACTGTTGAGGTAAGGCTCCAAGATGGTAGGGACTTGGTGGGGTGGGTGGGGTGAGGACGTATGATTGATGTGGTGGGGTGGGGTGTTGGAGGGGGGGGGGGGGGGGGGCTTCCATGGTCAAAGGCGGAGCTTTCAGTTCTTCCTTGCTTTCTTGGTGCTGTTGAACATTGAACTAAAGTTGCCGTTTCTAAAGATGTGCAATATGGTCAGTAAACTATATTGAAGTGATCTTGACTAAGATTCAGCATTCCAGTAGTCCAGTGAGACCACCCAACGTGGCTGGCAGGCTGTGGGCTGGCTATGGGAAGCTAGAATGCTTTGTTTTCTCAGGTTCCCCACAATGCTATGGGGTTTTAGTGATATAACTTGAAAGAGGAGATCAATTGCTGACAGATGAGCTAACTTACACTTAATTTAATGGGGTCGGGGTTGCCCGCTCCCCTAAACATATATTTCAAGTTTTTAGACTCCGCCAGGGGTATTTTTTCTCGTCCTCCATTCGTCGCTGCATGGCAACGCATGGATCCGGCTCAACCAGTCAGAAAAGCCCTTGGACCCCTTTTTCCCTTGTATGCTGCAAGTGTCAGGGTTGTCAGATAGCTGACAAGAAGCTGCTATAAACATATTAAAATAAAGACCCGGTGGTCTCAAACCATCTTACTAGCTAGCTAGCTAAACAGCTCAGTCAACTATGGTGAATGCTATTACTCAGTTAAGGGCGCCTGGAGGCGCGTCCCGAGTGAAATGATTCGAATCATTAATTCAATGTATTTTAATTAACTTAATCTAATTGTATTTAATGTTGTGTTATTTTAATTCGATTTATTCCTTTCCATTTAATTTAATTAACGTGATTTGAATGCATGTAATTGCTTTAAATTTTATATGTTCGAATAGGATTAAATTTGAAGGGCGCCTGGAGGCTTTAAATTAATTGAATTCCAATGAATCGATTGATGATTTAGCATTGTTAACTATTAAGTGACGAAAAAGAGTGTTTTGGTGAATGCTATTACTCAACTATCAAAAAATATTTCTTACCATCAAACCGTCTCACTAGCTAGCTAGCTAAATAGCTTTGTTATGCAATTGTGTGGAGGATGTTGCATACTTGCATAGCACGTGATCAGGGTACTACAAAGCGCGCGCGGCAGCGCGATTTATTTCGCGCACACTTTTTGAGCCCCACTGCGCGTTTCGTGCAGTTTTTTGAACACCCTGTGGGCGCAGTGCGCAGTTTTTGCGCTTTTTGCACTACGAAGTAAGCGCTGTCCAATTTGACGTTTGTGCGCTTTAAGAGCTGATCAATTTGACTAAATGTAGTACCATGCACGTGATCTACTAACTAACATACCCACTTTCTAACTATCAAACCATCTAACTAGCTAGCTAGCTAAATAGCATTTTTACACATTTGTGTGGAAGAAGATGCATGGTAAGCTATCAACATGGGGTGTATGTGTGGGTGTGTGGTGGGGGTGGGGTGGTGTCGAACTAGCTAGCTAAACAGCTCAGTCAACTCTGGTATTACGCTACTTACAAACAATATTTCTTACTATCAAACCGTCTCACTAGCTAGCTAGCTACCTAAATAGCATGGTAAGACATTTGTGTATAAGATGTATGATGCTTGGTGGTTTAGGTTTCGGCAACCGGAGTTCGAGCCCCGCAGCTGGAAGACGGCGGGTGGTTTTTCGAGTCCGACTTTAGGGCGGTGTTGTTTCACTGCTCGGACATGAGCCCCTTGTAATCTTTCTTTTAATCTTTCTTTGAGTGATAAGATTGGTCTAGTGGTACACCAAATTGCTTAAATGAAGGAGGGTCGGGGGTTCGATTCCCCCTACGGTCGCCCTTAGCGTTGCAGGTCGTTGTCAACGTTGACGGTTAACCGCGATGGTAGGTTGTCCAGTCGAGGCGGTAGACCGTTCTCTGACCGTGCACGACAAGTTCCCTTAATACCACGCCCCACCAGGCGTTCTCAGAACTAGCACAGTAAACACCTTAAGACTACATTACATTTGTGCAGAAGATGATGCATGGTAAGCTATCGACATGAGTGTGTGTGTATGTGGGTCTGGCAGCTGGGAAGAACCATGTCCATTCGTGCCAGCTTGACACAGCCATGTCCATTCGTGCCAGCTTGGAAAAACCATGTCCATCCGTGCCAGCTTGGCAGAACCATGTCCATTCGTGCCAGCTTGACAGAACCATTTCCATCTGTGCCAGCTTGGCAGAACCATGTCCATCCAAAAATACCTAAACCCCTGACACTAAATAGTCCACACCAACCCATACCCCCAACCTACCCCAACCAAGCAACACCACCAAACACCAACCCCCATACCCCACCAACGCCCAGCCAAGCTGACTAAGATAGCCTTGCTTGGGGGGAGCATGTCCATCCATGGTGCCGAGCAACACCTCCAAACATCCATCAAGCCACGCACACCACCAACGCCAACAACGCCAACAAAACTGACAACAAC
This sequence comes from Chlamydomonas sp. ICE-L, assembly GCA_013435795.1. NCBI lineage: Eukaryota > Viridiplantae > Chlorophyta > Chlorophyceae > Chlamydomonadales > Chlamydomonadaceae > Chlamydomonas > Chlamydomonas sp. ICE-L. The sequence continues at coordinate 20,615,549 of JACBWV010000223.1, forward strand.
ACCAACAGCACCACCAACACCACCAATACCATTGCCCAGCCGAGCTGACTAAGATAGCCTTGCTTGGGGTAAGCATGCCCATCCATGCATGGTGCCGAGCAACACGACCAAAAATCCATTAAGCCTCGCACACCACACACACCACGAACACCACCAACACTGGCAGTAACAGCACAAGCGACACCAACTCCACCAACACCAATGCCCAGCTGAGCTAACTAAGATAGCCTTGCTTGGGGGGAGCATGTCCATCCATGGTGCCGAGCAACACGACCAAACATTCATCAAACCATGAACGCCACAGCTTAAAGCAACGAGCAAGCCAGAGGGTTTTGAAAACAGGGATTGACAAAAAACTCCTGTGAAGGTTGGCAGTTTTAGAAAGGAGTTTATGAATCCAGAGTTGGAAGGTGAAGTTAATTGGTACCGTAAACCTTGCATTGGGTTTCCAGTAGGAATAGATCCAGCATGCCCATTTACAGAGTGGTTGGCCGTAAGGGCATTCAACAAGAATGTGAGGGATGGTATCAGTGGAGTGCAAACAGGTAGGATATGTTTGATTGTATGTGTGAGTCACTTTGCAGAGGGTGGGTAGGGCATTATTATGTAGTGAGTAGAGCATACTCACTACTTAATAATTCCCTATCCACCAATGGAACACTTATAGGCAACATTCGAACAATGCGCTCCAAGGTAGATGATATGATAGGCCGCCTCAGGATGAAAAGAGGACAATCGGCACGTGGGTGGCAGAGAGAGATCTTGGTGGGGAGAGGGGGGCGGGGGGGGGGGGGGGGGGGGGGGGGGGGGGGGCAGGAATGAAATGGTCTATCAATGAAGGGCCCGATACAACACCCAAAGCCCATCGCACCCTGAGTATACCCTGGCTAAGATTCCATTCGCCAGCGATTGGAATCGACTTCGTAGCAAAGTTAATGGGCCTGTGCATACCCCAGGGCAGGCGCTGGTTACCGTCGTAGCAGGGTACTTCAAATGGCCAAATTAGCCAGCGCTTTAGCGCACTTGAAAAAAGAAACTGCGCTTTACAGTGCAAAAAGCGCAAAAATTGCTTGCAGCGCCCACAAGGGGTTGCAAAAAACTGCGCTTAAAGCGCAGTAGGGGTCAAAAAGTCAGCGCTCTGAATGAATTACCCTGCGTTGTAGTGTTTATATTTACTGTGCGGCTAGGTGTTACTAAATAGACTAAACCGGTTGTTCCACATGCTGTACTCCTGGATTGTGTAAAACCTTTCATTGATGGTGTTAGTGTGCATGGTGCGGCTGGGCATGTGTTACTCAACTGATACAAGTGGTTATTCCGCATGTGGCACTCCTGGGTTGTATAGCACCGTTCACAAGAGAGAGGGAGACCGCGTTCATTGATGGTGTTTATATTTTAGGTGCGACCGGGTGCGGCTGGACCGATGTTGCTCAACAAACGAATTCAGGGCCCCCGTCGGTAAAACGATTGTTCGCGGTTCAGTTTCATCGGTGCTTTTTCTTGTATGCCCTTCCTACACGGTTAGGCAAGTCCCTTTAGACTACCCCTGGACTGTAACATACGTACTGGTCTTGACACACTGCTGACTGTTCCATCTTTCCTGGTAATTTGTTTTTACTGCCGAAGACTGCGAGCAGCCATATTGCTGGCTGAAGCTATGTAACCAAGACCAAGTATTCATGAATCGACCAAGAGCATATAAACATTACATGTCGCAGATGCAGCTAGTTGACTTGGCGATAATGAAATGTTACACCATCAGATTGGTCACACTAACTTTATTTGAATAGCTGGCGGACTAAGTATTAAATAATGATCTCATAATAAGAAAAGGTATTTGGGGTAGCAGCCATCCATACAGTCGACCGGAGGTCACGACAAACTCGGATCAACATTACGCAAGCTTTACTTGGGGAAAGTCTACTTAGTTGGCTCCCCGGATGCACTGGGAGGGACTTGGCATTGGAAGACGGTGAGCAGCGCAGATTCGGCTGAAGAAACATGTAACCTTCCAATCTGATTTACTTGGGGTTGACAACCTCCACAGGGATGAGGGTGAGCTTCTGAACATTCTTGGTCGTGTTTCCGACAAAAAGATCCTTGAGGAAGTTTTCGTGGTGGTCCCACATGATGATCATTGAGGCAGAAATCTCCTCAGCAGTCGTCTTGATATGGAGAGCGATCTGCATGGCCAAGAGACAATCAGGAGTCAGTTGAATACATAATATGTTCATCAAATGAAGATGATGATGATGGGCCAGGTGAAATGTGAGGGCGAGCTGCTTGGCCAAAGGACAGTCATGAGTCAGTTGGATATATAAGATATGTCCATTGAATGCTGATGACGAGTGTAACATAAATCTTCTCAGCAGCCTTGGGGATGTAGGGGGCGAGCTGCAAGGCCAAGAAACAATCAGGAGTCACCTGTATGCAGAATATGCTCATCAAATAATGATGACGATCTTAGCAGTCTTGATGACAGCGAGGGTTAGCTGAATGGCCAGGAGACAATCAGGACTCAGTTGAATGCAGATTATGCTCATCAAATGATGATCTTAGCAGTCTTGGTGACAGCGAGGGTTAGCTGAATGGCCAAGAGACAATCAGGACTCAGTTGAATGCAGAATATGCTCATCAAATGATGATGATGATCTTAGCAGTGTTGATGACAGTGAGGGTGAGCTGCATGGCCAAGAGACAATCAAGAGTCAGTTGAATGCATAACTGATTTCTATTGGATCCTCCTGGTCATCCAGAGTTAACCTTGATGGTGATCAAGGGATGCGCAAGTGTCTTCAATAAATGTGGTTACCCATGGTCTGCAACATAAATACAACAGCTCCACAATCGAACATATCTATGTTGAGGAGGGAGGGACTCAATCATGAATGATCTCAAGAGTGGGGTGCAGTTGCAGTCATACTACGACCTCAGGAGTGGGGGTCACACTATGACGACACACTACGACCTCAGGAGTGGAGGTTCACACTACGACCACAGGAGTGGGGGGTCACACTGCGACATCAGGAGTGGGGGGTCATACTACGACGTCACACTACGACATCAGGAGTCACACTTCGACCTCAGGTGTGGGGTGCAGTTGCAGTCATACTACCAGTATCCATAAGAAACATCATTGCACAGCATAAACTCCGAACCCCCGCTGTTCACGCTTAGTTGAGGCTCAGTTCTCCGGAGCTTGCTTCTTAAACTACCTTCCCTTCGAGTTTATTTTAAGTTTGGGCAAGCCCCTTTAGCCTATTTAGCTACCCTTGGATTGTACAAATACACTTACACCATCAGCACCCATATTTACACTGCACGGAGATGGTGTCACAGTGAGCAGCGTACCGACTGAAAGACCATGTAATGTACCCTTTGATTGCTTGTTCGAAAATGGTTGCCCCCCCCCCCCCCCCCCCCCCCCCCCCCCCCCCCAACACACACATGCTGTGGAGCGGGCTTGCCCTGGGTCAACAATGGCCTGTCTGACCATGTTATATTACGTCATCAGACCAAACTGAATGCTGAGGGATCCACTACACTTCAAACTACTTCACTTACCGTCTCATGATCGGCAGTGGAGTGAGCAACATTAAAGAGGTAAGCGATCTGCGAAAAATAAACGAGGTTGATTTCATCAGGTGTTAACTTGAATCATGAAATCAGGATTATCCTGAAGATGCTAATTGTAGCATAAGTGCTTCAGTTGTAAGCCTTGGTGTGTTTGTGGGTACTGTGGTTGAGCCCTATGGGGTTGCTTTCCAGGGTGAACAAGCTGTTCTTCAGGTATTAACTTAAATCATTTAATCAGGGTTATATTAAAGTTGCTAATTGTAGCACAAGTACTCCAGTTGTAAAGCTTGGTGTTTTGGGGGTTCTGCGTTTGAGCCCTTCAGGGTTGCTTTCCAGGGTAAAAAAGCTGTTCTTCAGGTGTTCACTTAAATCAGCTGCTGTTGATCATCTCTTACAAATCTTGATGGATAGAGGGATAGATAGGAACGATATGTAGATAGACAGGAACAACAGATAAGATAGATAGATAGATAGGGACGGAAGATAGGCAGATAGATAGATAGGAACGATAGATAGATGAACAGGAACGATAGATAGGAACGACACATATATAGATTCTAGTCCATGACCAGCCGCACCTTCTTCTCGTCCAGAGTAGGGATGTAAGAAGCCGTTGTGATCGCCTTATCCTTCCTCTCCTGCAGTGGGAGAGCAACTTGATTTGCTTTATGGTAAGCATGGATTATGCTTAGGGAACGGCAACTAATATTAGTGTTTGAAAAACTAATATTATTATAGTGTCACAATAATATTAGTTTTTCAAATTAATTCAAAATTCTGGTGTGACGGTTTGTCCGACTATCGGACGGTTTGTCCGACTTATATAATATTATTTATTCACTAATATTATGTAACATAGCCGACCCCCAATTATGATTCTGTCTGGATTTATATACTCAAGGGAACCTTCCACTAGACATATGGAGACGCATATGATATCCAGAACTGCTGAAATAGCTGTGTAGCCGGTCGGCTCAGGGAGCTGCCTAGAAGCTATTATGAAAAGCCGAAAAGAAAAACCCTGGCTGCCCGAGTATGAAGCAGATCTGTCTTTCCAATACCAGTACCGATCGCTACCTGGGGCCTTGTTTTAGCCAGCCTTCCTCTACCGTGAAACTCGAATCTCGGCCTCGTTGCACGACCCCCCCAGGCCGGCCCTTCGGTCTGCCTACCCAGATCGCTACCAGGGGCCCAACCTTCATAGACACCAAATCCCTGATCGCTACCTGAAGACCGCATTCTAAACCGGAAAAAAGCTCTGGTATGAAGCAACTGCCTGACAGACGCATGCTTCTCAGCGTAATTATCCCCCCCACACACACCACCCCTATGTACACCCTTTCATATTAGGTCGCACCTCATCTGCTTGCATCACTGCATCAGACCTGTGGTTCAGCTTCTCGGTATGCTGTGAGCGCAAAACACAAGGCAAAGCGTGTCAGCGTGCTTGATTTTGATGTTTCGTGACTTGTTATTGTGGAACAGTGAGGCGTGAGTGTGGGTGGGTGGGTGACGGTGTGTGTAGTGGTGGTGGTGGTGGTGTGAGTGTGTGTGTGTGTGTGTGTGTGTGGGGGGGGGGGGGGGGGTGGGGGGGGGGGGGGGGGGGGTATGGGTACGCCCTGCTTCTCTTTTTTGCCACAAGGTGCAGCCTCTAGGTAGTGCGGTTCAGACGGATTTCAACCTGAGCAGGAAAAAATCTTTAATACAGGTGAAAGTGCATGCAAGTACGTAAGCATGAAACGGTAGAATTTATTGAGCAGCGCAGTTTTTGGCGGAATGTGAGGCTTTAAAGGTTGGTGTCGGTTGGGGCGATCGCTGCCTATCCTGACTCAATTTTTAAGCAACTTGACAGAAAAATCCAAATTCCCAATTTTTCATTTGTTCGAACTCTCGTGCCTAATTAATTTGTGCCCAATCAGAAAAAGTCGATTTCGTCTCTGAAGCTCACCTGGGCAACAAAACCAGGCCCAAGAAGCCCAGGGATTTTTCCACTGTATGGCGATAGCTATTTTTGACCCCGTTTTGGCACAAATTAATGCTATAAAAATGTAATAAAAAGTCCTGAATGGCCCTACAAACCTGTAAAAAGCTTTACACCGTTGTCCTTGGAGGAGGCCCAAAACCATCAAGCTAGAAAAAAAAAGATTTGAAAAACAAATCCCTGAAGAAGCCCTTAAGAAGGTGGTTCCCTCAGCCAGCCCCAGGGCTATGCCCCATGATTTGAACGGTGATAGAAATCTGATTCTCCAGCTTCCAATAATAATGAGGGGCGTGTGGGCATGCTTGAGCTGTAATCGTGAAATGGCGATGGATGAAATGGTGAAGGAGTCAGGACTATAAGAAATGAGGGACAGTTGATTATGTATGCAAGCTGTAGCATTCACTAGGTGGCAGAGTGAGGGACCACTGCTATATTTGTATTTTTGACTGTGGTAACAAGTCCTAGGCGCGCAGCAAGCGACGCAGAAAAATTGGTGAAGAGTGAGTTTGAAATTGGCAGCGAAATTCGAGCTGTGAAGGGTGGAGAGGGGGTTTATGAGGCCCAGGGTTGGAACGTGACGGAGAGACAGACACTTAGACAAAGCTGTGACCCTGGGGGCTCCCGCTCCCCAAGAAGGGGGGGCTCCGCCAAATGCTGGTTGCAGTAGACGAATTCATCGTCAAAGCGTGTGACGTAAAACATTGCTGCCGAAATAAAGATGACAAGCTTCAGAACCCAGTGGCCTGTTATGCGCATGGCCCAGTCATTACCAGCTTACCTTGTAGGTGATAACCAGCAGATGGACAACATCTCCTGTGAAATGCATGGGCATGGAAACACGTTATAGAGGCAGAGTGTAGCCAAGTGATTGGGGGTGGGAGAGTGGGCGTGGGGGGGTGGGTAGATTAGGGTGGGGGTGGGGGGGCGGGTGGTACCTGATGACTAGCAGAGGAACGACATATCCTTTGAAATGCAGGACCATGGACACGAGTTGTAGATACAGGGGATAGTGATGACCAGCAGAGGAACGACACATCCACAAGTTGTAGCCAAGTGGAGCGTGCAATCCAGTGAAATGCAGGGACATGGGGACAACATCTCCTGTTAGATGCAGGAACATGGATACAAGTTGTAGACACAGAGGGCAGCCAAGTGGTTACCAAGTGGTTGCAGATGCACAGGGCAGCCAAGTGGTAGCCTAGTGATTGCTGGTGGGTGGGAGGGCCTTGAAGTGAATCGGAGATAGTTAGAGTGGAGTGGAGTTGGAGTGGGGTAGAGTTGGAGTGGAGTGGGCAGAGCGGACAGGAATGGAGTGGACCGAATACCAGGTCATAAAGTGCCTCATTATCCCCCCCCTCCTGCTAGTCCACAGTTAGCTTGATTATTCGAGGTTGGGTGAGTCTATTAAGTCTAGTTGGACAACCCTGGACTGTCATATACATTACATTACATTGTAAATTTACATTACAGGTTTAATGATTTACATTACATAACATCCCTGGCAATACAAACAAAAAAGACATAACCTACCAGGTTGGGCCTTTTCAACGACCTTGCTGACAACCTGGGCAACCTGCTCAGGTTTCTGCGAGAACGATACAGAGTGCCAGGTGTAAGAGGAGTCTTTCATACATATACAAAATTAAATTGGATTAAACAATAACTTGAACAATAGCATCAATGAACAATAACATGGAAGGGACAAAAACGAATTGGTGCATGCAACACCAATGTGACAAAACAATGAAAGGAAAGGAATGAAATCAGAGGGATGTATCATTTCACGCAGACTTGGCATTCTTCTATCAATACTAGCCCTGAATGTTGATTGCAACGAGGTTAGGAAGTGAGCACAGTGAGCAAGCAGTGCGAGTGTGAGCCCTGTATGTTACAAACTACTCATTTTGAATTGTTCTAAGACTCTAACACCTCGAGGAATGGGGTGGCAGGGTACATGGAATGATAGTGGAGGGTGAAGTGGGTAAGTGGGATGCTTTGGACGAGAGGTATGCTGTAAGTCTAGCCAGTTCTGGTCCGCCTGGTCAGTTCAAATACAACGTGCGATGGTCTTCCGTTGCAAGCCGGACTGGTGAAGTAGCGCAAGCCACATTGTCCATGGTCGTCTATGTCCATCCATGGTCGCCTATGTCCATCGATGCGTGAGGTGTCACGATAATTTACTAGCGCATGGATCTGTCTAGCTAAAGCGTTTTAATCGCTGCTAACCCATGCGTCGGAGAAGCACAGCATGCATGATGCGCGAGGCAGCTAGCGCAGCCACCACACGCCAGAGGCATCTGACAGCAAAATCGGGAAATATAGAACTTTGGGTGTTGAAAAACAGAGCCTATATCGCTCGATTTCGATTGGTTGCAACTAAGTCAAGCTATCATCTGCCCATGGGTGCGAGACTGGGGGTGGGAATGTTGCACGTTTGCTCTAAAAGAAGGCCCAAGGATGTTCAGGGAAGGGAGAATATACCCCCCGACACACAAATCGACATATTCTTACCAAGGTGGGATCGATGGGGACGAGGATAGGGGCCATTTTGATCAAGTTGGAGGAATGGAGTACGGATTGATGCGTGGTAGTCTGCCGAAATCTAGAAGCTGTCAGCGATCATCATCATTCCGGGATCCATCCCCTGGTCAAGAAGAATCTGTTTTCGAATCTACGTCATAACCGATGACCCAACATCGGTTCCACTTCGGTTAAGATTTCACTCAGCGCTGGCACATAGTTGGTTGTTAATCCGTTAAACATAATAAACGCCGCTGCCCTGCGCTGCGCCGCGGTTTCATGCCAGCTATTCCGGAATATTCCTCTGCCGTCATATCAGGTGAATGAACAGGGTGGGCGGTTACGAGCAGTGAGCACATGCGGCCTCAGGCCTCAGGCTCGTTCAACCGTGAGCGAAGCAGTTGGTCGGTGATCAGGTGAGCGAAGCAGTTGGTCAGTGACCAGATGATCAGATGCTTTCGTAAGGGGGGACAGCCAACAGGAGGAACCTCCGCATCCAGGTACTTGCGTGACGAGATGATCGGATGCGTTCGTTTACCCCCCGGGGCAGGTCTTTCGGGTCCCCTGGCTGGCATCCGCCTGGTCCACACGGCTGTTTGGCGAAGCGACTTCCTCAATTGCGCAGTCTCTATCAGGTTTGCTCAGGAGGCTGCGTCCTGCGTTGCATAAGCAACGTCGGAGGGTCCGTTGCGACCTGAGACGCAACGTGAGGAGGGTCCGTTGAGTCGCAGACGCAGCTTCAGTGGATTGGTTGCGTCTCAGGACGCAGGCTACGGGTCGGTTGCGGGTCGGTTTCAGCTCAGGACGCAGGCGCAGGCTATGATTGGTGACGTCTCAGGACTCAGGAGCTTTGGGTCCTCTTGAACAACTCTGCATCTGCAGAGCCAAAGCAAACTCAACAATTCTGAAATTCATAGGGAATAATTGCTTGCTCTTGGTTGCTCTTGCTGTAAGATAAGAAGATTGCTGATTAGGCTTTTTGTATTGCTATCATTTCGTGGCTGCCTCTCACGGCCGAATATTATAGTTTTTTAGCTGAGTTATAAATTTCATGGTAGGGAATGGTTACAAATTATTAATAATAAGGGGGACTTTTGAGGGCGGTTGAAAGACCCCCTCGATGAATGCTGTAGAGCGGGCTTGTCTTGGGTCAACTAAAGCATATATATGACTCAGATACTAGGTAACTATTGCCTGACTTTTACGATATCCTCATAGTTGGTCCCCGTGGGTATCGCACGGGGGGGCTTACAATTGGAATACCGTGAGCAGCCCGGAGTTGGCTGAAAAACCATGTAACAGTTCAAGTTCAAATTCGATGACGATATAATGATCAGGATAAAAAGCAAGTTCCACTGTTGAGAAGCTTTTTTTAGTTGTGGAAGGTATTTCACCCTAGGAGGTGGGTCTCCCTACACAAACCAGCGGCACCGAGGATTTTCAAGTTGGACGCAGATGAGTCATTTGCACAGCCTTTGCATAGCTTTTATTTTCAGCTGTGAGCAGCGGCTTCTAGGCAGCTCCCCTGGCTGGCTACCGTATCCAGTCAAATCTGGAGCAACCTAGTGCACCTCGAAACCTTTCACAATCAGCTTTCCATCACTGCTAATATCTCTGGGTGTAACCCTGTGGCTGTCTGTGGTTGCTGTGAGGGCCTCGAGGAATGGCTCTATAACCTGAACAACTTGAACTTGGTAACATGGCTCCAGCCAGCAGTTTGGCTGCTCGCTGTCTTCGAGGAATGGATCTACCCTCTGGCCATGTTGATCAATTTAGAGACTTTCACGGCCAGACAGTACATGACCGGGTTGTTGTCAGGATGCCACTTCAAGGCGAGATCTTCCAGCATCTTCTTCTTTGCCGCTGGGTCCAGGCGTTTTTCTTCCTTTTGGATATCTGCTCTCATATCTGCCAAGCTAACGCTTTTCCCACCGCCCTCTACTTCGTTGAGGCGAGCTTTCAGTCGTGAGCACTTCGCCTTAGTCTCCCTCACCTTCTCCTCAAGGCCTCTCCTCTGTTTTTCCATGGCCAGCTCCAGTTCTTGTATGTTTCTATCATGCTTGTTCCCTCCCCATCCTGCTGCTGCCTCTCGGAGCCTTTCTGTTTCAATCTGCCTAACATCTGCTTTCACCAGAAGGGTATCCACCTCATGCTCAAGGCCCGCAATTCGCCGCTTTGCTACCTCAGCCTCATCCGTCTTGTCCTGGACGAGGCGCCTCTGCTCAAACAGGTCCCGCCCCTGCTCACACATATGTATCATCCTTTCTATTGCCATTGCTCCATATGCTTGTTCTTTGTCCATAATGATCACTGCGGCAGAATTTCCCTCAGCAGTCCCCTTCACACGGAGTAGGATCTGCATGGCCAAGATACATTCATGAGTCAGTTGTATGCATAATACGGTATGGTCATCAAATGATGATGATGATAATGAGCCCGGCAAAATGTGAGGGCGAGCTGCATTTCCAAGAGACGATAAGGAGCCAGTTGGATATAGGATATGTTCATTGAATGCTAATGATGAGTTTGACAGAAATCTTCTCAGCAGCCTTGGTGACGGTGGGGGCGATCTTCATGGCCAGGAGTCAGTTGAATGCAGAATATGCTCATTAAATGCTGCTGCTGCTGCTGCTGATGATGACATAGGCAGTCTTGGTGGTGATGAGGATGAGCTGCATGGCCAAGAGACAATCAGGACGGAGTCAGTTGAATGCATAACTGATTTCTATTGGATCCTCCTGGTCATCCAGAGTTAACCTTGATGGTGATTACGGATGGGTAAGTTTCTTCAATCTATGTGGTTGACCCTGGTCTGCAACATACAGACAAATCTCTGTTGAGGAAGTAGGCACTCAATCTTGAATGACCTCACTTACAAGTAGTTTGAACTGCTTCACTTAGATTGAACTACTTTACTTACCGTCACAATATCGTCCCAGGAGTAAGCAAACTCAGTAACGTGAGAGATCTGCGAAAAATGAACAAACTTGATATCATCAGGTGTTCACTTTAATCAGGGTTTATTGAAGATGCTAAATGTAGCACAAGTGCTTAACTATTTACCTTGGTGTTTTTGGGGTGCTGCGTTTGAGCCTTTAGGGGTTGCTTTCCAGGGTAAAAAAGCTGGTCTTCGGGTGATGACTTAGATCAGCCTCTGTTGATCATATCATCTAGAACTAACCTTGATGGATGTATGGATGGATGGATTAAGGGATACATAGATAGACAGACGGGAACGACAGATAGATATGTAGGAATGATATAGATAGACAGATAGATAGATGGGAACAATACTACGATATTGAAATTGTTACATCCGTCTAAAACAGTTACTCACAGGACGTGCAGTTTAGGACACCATAGCGAAAGCCGGAGCTAGCTATAGTCACCGTAATATTACGATAGATATGTAAATAGGAACGATAGAGACCGGCATGATTAATATATATGAATATATATACGGTAGAGAGTACGGTCGCTGCGGTGATGTCAGGGGGGCGAGGGGCAGGGGGCGGTACTGTACTGCCTGCGGTACTGTACTGCCGAAAGGAACTGTTAGTTCGAAATGGACGCCCGAAATGGAAGGAACTGTAAGTTCAAATGCCATTTGCGCTTGCCAAAATGGCCCTTCCTCTCCTGCCCTACGCGCTTCTCAATTGATTCCGCATTGTCCCCCTCCTGTCCTGATTTCGCCTTTCCCCTCCGGTCCCGTCCTTCGCGCACCATCTGCCTTCTATTATGCCCGCAAGAAAAATATGTAGCCATACAGAGGTACAGATCATAGCTACCGGAAGGACCAGTAGCACTGCCACCCAGCATGCAAATCGAGGGAGCCAAAGCGCGGAGCATAGGGACAATGCTATGTGGGCCGTGGTGCCAGCTGGTTTGTGGATGGAGGTTAGCGAGGCTGACAACCAGGCCTTGCGTGAAGCCAGCATCCGGCCCACGCATGCGCACTTCATTCACCATCCCGCCCTGCTATCGCATCGCCTACATCGTGGTTTTTGGTATTTTGTGCTGTTATCGATTATTGGGCCTTTTCCATGTTGACTTCCTGCGAGCTCTTGCCCTTGCCCCGCTCACTGTAGCTCTGCACGTTTTCCCATCGCATCAATAAACTTTTCGCTGCGCGCTATGCCGTAGCGACCAAGGTGATAGAAAGAACAGCCTCTGGGGTTCATTGGTTTTTTTCTTGGCGGGATCGTTATCTGTGCAATTTTTCACAATTTGTCGGCGGGTTTCTCTTTTAACCGTTTGTCTGTTTGAACGAGCAAAGCCCACAGCTGAATTGTCCAGGACCGGGTAGAGAAGTATTTGAGTGTTTGTGGGGAAACATGATGACTGTATTTACGTGGGTGTTGTGTAGGACATGTGTGATGAGTTATGTGACCCAGCCCCAAACAGATAACCAGCAACTGGTAATCTGATTGTGGTGGGGGTGGAGATAAAGGGAGGGGTTGTGGTAGTGTGTGTGTGTGTGTGTGTGTGTGTGGGGGGGGGGGGGGGGGGGGGGAGGTGCGCAAGTGTACTTAGTGGAGACACATGACTGTGTTCATGTGAGGAATGTGGGTGGGGACACATGTGCAACCCATTTAGTAACCCAGCCCCAACAGCCACACCAGCACTGTACTATGATTGGGGCGGGGGTGGTGTTTGTATGCGTACTAGTAAATATATATAGATTCTGGACCATGACATGCCGCACCTTCTTCTCTTTCAAAGTAGGGATGTAACAAGCATCCACGAAGGCCTGTAATAATCCTTGCTTCTCTTGTAGTGGGAGAGCACTTTGATTTGCTTTATAGCATGCATGGATTACAATTCTGTCTGGATTTTTAAACCTTCCACTAGACAAATGAGGAAGCATCATCAGGGAGTTGCCTAGGAGCTGTTATGGAAAATCCAAAAAGTAAAACCCTGGTTGCCCGAGCATGAAACAGATCTTTTTTCTAATACCAGTACCGATCGCCACCTGGGACCCTGTTTTGACCAGCCTTCTTCTACTGTGAAACTCTAACCTCGCCCTCCCCCGACAACCCCCCCGGGCAAGCCCTTCCGTCCGCCTAGCCAGTTCGCTATTAGGATCCCAACCTTGAAAGGCACCAAATCCCTGATCGCTACCTCAAAACCCCCTTTCTGAAGCGGAAGAAAGCTCTGGTATGAAGGTACTGCCTGACAGGCGCATGCATCTCAGCGTTATAAACCCCCTCTCCTTGTGTGCTCCCTTTGTCACTGTCACGCAGTCCATAGCACACACAGTCACACAGTCCATAGCACACAAAGTCACACAGTCCATAGCTTGTCACACATTCACACAGTCTACAGCTTTTTTTCCTGCTATGACGAGCAGCTTCCAGGCAGCTCCCCCCGCTTGCTACCCAACTAATCCTAGTGCATCTCGAAGCTGACAGAATCAACTCTCCAGTACTATTGAAATCTTGACGCTTAGCCCAGTGGCTGGCCATAGGGCTGCCTAGAAGCTGCTGCTCGTAGCGGGGGAAAAAGGCTATAAAAATGACTGAATTGCACCTCATCCTGTTGCAGCACTGCATCAGACCTGTGGTTCTATTTCACATGCTGCCCAAATATGAAGCTACTGCCTCACAGTTATTATTATTATATTATTATAAACACCCTTTGTACCGGTAGTGGATTTCACGAAATTTAGTTTCGCCTGAAAATTGGTAGGCAGGCGGAGGGGGCAAAAACGAACTATCGCTGTTCTTTCCTTTTGTGATTCGGCCATCAGGCGATGAAGCGAAGGGCATTAAGCTACCAGCACTTGATCCCGCGTAGTAGCTGAGAACCCACGAAAAGTAGCCGAGCCCGCAAAAAGGTGTGGCAGGGGACACAGACTGGAGGCAGCTAATTCGCAACAATTTCCACAGTGTCAATTCCCTTCCGAGTAGCTTCAATTCCTTCTATAGTCACCTCGATCCTAAAAATTTAGTTCAAGACAGGAGCGGTTGCCCACCCGACTAGTTCCGATTTTCCCGCAAAACACAAAAAAACACAATCTCAATCATGTGCGAGGGTCGTTCCTGAGGCCTTAGCGGACCTTACTATCTGGTCGACATCCACCCCGGCTCGCCCTGAATAGTCGCGAAATTGGATTTCCTACCCATGTCACCTTGTGAGCTCTCTCGCTCAGTCGAGCGGCTGCACTGCGTGATAACTATCAATGGTGAAGGTACACCACCCGCTATGGAAGCAGTTCAAACACCTGAAAGCATGTGCTAAGGTTACTGCTGCCAAGGAAGCTGTTGTATGTGGCGTTTGCCTTACTGGTGGCTATACAAAAACAACATGGAGGGTAGCCAAATGGTGCGCAAACGGCCGAGAACTGGACTGTGGTGGCGGTGTCGTCTTGAAGGCATATGAAACCTTTGTGGAATCATATGAGAAGTTCAAGAAGTTAAGTTAAGTTAAGTTTAAAAAGTTACTACCATCCTAGGAAGCATTGTGTGGACAATCCCAAACTTGAATCTGCCCATGCATTGGCCATTTGTGTGGTCTGCAATTCAGGCGCCAAGTCTGTAGGGGTGTCGGAGGAAGATGCATGGAGCTGTGTGACATGGGATGCTGATGCTGCCTGTTTTTCCTACCATGGAGTCTCACTTGACCACCCAGCCTCAGCCACCAAGTACATCGAGGCTGTAGCTCCCATCAAGGAGCTTGCTGAATCAATCAAATGGGGATCAGCTTGGCTCATTGTTGCAGTGCCTGCCGGATAAAAGCAGTCGACGCTGCCCAAGTCAGTATTATTGTTGAATCACAAACACAGTTTGAATCACAACAGTCCCAACAACGAGAAGTCGGCAGCCAATGTGAGACATCCACCGGGAAGCAACGGGCGCTGGCTGCAATTGTTGATGCTTGTGTCCAAAGCTCTGGTGTGCATGCTCACACTCGCTCTAGGGAGGCCGCAGCTAGGAAGCAAAGCTTGTTGGATGAGCTGCATGCTGGACAAGAGATGATCAATCAACTTCGATTGGACATGAGCTTGGCATCGGCGCAACACAACCTTGGGGACCAACACGTGATGAGGAAAAGCTTTCAATTTGCAACTACCATACCTAGGTTACCAGTCATGTGTATGTGCGTACGTGACTGGGGATTTGTGTGTTTTTCGTCAATTTAGCCAGATGTCCCATGCTAGATTGGGCCAATTACCGTGCCTGTAGTTTATTTGTACTCGCTGAACGTGTTGTTGAAGCCTTGAGACCATTGGAGCAGGATAGCCACGTGTCCACACCTTTTCTAGACACCGTAACCACGAAAATCACGTTATTTGGCTGTTGTCACGCGCGAACGCGTGCCCAAACACTGCGTACGTAACACGCCAACCTGTCAGTACACGCTGTCACAAGCGAACACCACGTGCCACACCACGTGCCAAGCGCAGCTACCCCGCAGCTGCGGCAATATATTCCCATATCCAATTGCAACCCGGTTGGCACCAGATGCCGGCCAGGACAGCATCATTTCACATCTCAATTCCTTAAGCCCTAAGCCATGAATGAGTTCGCGCCACAATAAAGAGAGCAGCGAGCTGAACACAACCCTCACTCGTCTTTTGTCTCTCAGGTGCGTTCAGTTAGTGTCCGAGTCGTGATGATGATGCTGCCTGTTGACAGACCTCATCTTGATTGCCCATTCAGCCTATTGTGAGCCGGCTGATCCCATCCGTGCCCTTTGCTCGGTTACTAGCAGAGCTGCCCTTGGCTAATGGGTATTGTTAACACGTAACCATTCCACCTTCCAGCAGCCGAGGCCACCCGTGCCCTTTGCTCGGTTACTAGCAAAGCTGCCCTTGGCTGATTAGTATTGATAACACCTAACCATTCCAGCCTCCAGCAACCGACAGAGCCCATCCGTGCTCTTGACTCGATAGCTTGCTAAGCCGCCCCTGGTTGACTCGTATTAATAGCTAATAACCCTTTAGTAAGCCGATCGAACTTCCTTTGCCATTGATCAGTCGTGCAGCCACCTCCAGCCGACTTTCTTCTTGCCCTTTTGAAGCCCTCTAATTACTTACTAGAGAGCTAGTCTTACGGCCAGTCAATAACCGACTGTGGCCTTCAAATAATTATTATCTACACTTATTATGTAACACTCACTCGTCTTTTGTCTCTCAGAACCCTCCCGGGAATTAACCCCCTCTGCGTCCGACCCCCGCTGTCGTCAAGGAACTCCAGACACCACTTTGGCCGCTGTCGTCTCTGCCCTACTGCTTCCCCGGACTCCCACGTCCAAGAACACTCAACGCCCAACCAAACGGTGAGAAACGCAACATGAGCCTCCGCAGACGCCAGCCAGGGGGCCGGTACTGAGGCCCCAAACCATTTGGTACCTCCTGCCAGGGCTAATATTTTTTCTTTCGTTCTAGAGCATCACCACCAGGGACATACCCTGTGGTGGCAGCAAGTCGACGATGAGCCAGTTCAAGTGGAACTGCTTGGTGTAGAGAACTCCTAAGTAATCCCACTGACTGATTGGTTAGGAATGCAGAGTTATAGTTACGGACCTGATCCCTCCCACTGTCTCATCTAAATCCTACCTCAACTGCTGATCCACACAAGATCAAAGTTAATCCACTCAAGATTTAGTCTAAACACAAACAGCGTTGACGGAAGAACTGGCGCCTCACTTACCTGTCCCCAACCTGTTCAAATTGTGTCCCTAGTACTCACCCTTATAAACCTCTAGCCACTATTGCCCATTGCGTTCCTGGCCACTCGTGCCGCAATCCCGTACTGCTAAACAAGCACCGGCCATTCGAGCCACTGTTTTTCGGCCACTAGTGCCCACTGCTGTTCCAGCCACCAGCCCACTGTTCTTGCAGCCTTTACAGCCATTTATTCTCTGACCACTAAAGCCTGCAGTTCTCTCGCACGTGCATCAGTAATCCTCAGGGCAGACAAACCACATGTCTCGCACCACTAGAAGCATGACAGCCAGGGCATTGCAAGACATAACCAATTACTGCCCCTTTACTTCCAGATGTACTGCCCCTTGTACTTGCACATGTACTGCCCATGTACTTGCACATTTACTGCGCACCGTACTCCCATACGTACTGCATTACACCATGACCTTTTTGGTCCACTCCTTACTTACGTAGCTAGTGGATATGCGCCAAGAGACCGGCTACACATGGGTTTTTTCATCATAGCCTTTCAGGGATACTAGACTAGCCTAGCATCTACGGCGACGATTTTTACCATGCGGTTTCACTTCTATTTCAGATTCCATGGGGTTCTCCGTTCACTCTTACAACCACCACCTTCTTTTTCATCTATTTCACTCAGTGAATAGGGGGGGGAAATACGTGTGGTGAGATGTAATAGACTTCCACATACCTACCCTCACACCTACCCATCGCACTTACTGCAGGGGGGGAGGGACTATATCTTTGCACAAACACCCAGTGAAGGAACGATACCTACCCTCACACCTACCCAACAAACCAACTGCAGGGGGGGGGAAATTGTTACAATCACAATAAATACTTTAAATCACATAACCAAACCCACACATGCTAGCCTATAGCTAGAGACAAGAAGGAGAGACTGAGAATTATTTTTCCAGACCTTCCAAATTTCTTATACCACTCTCTTCGTTACCACTTCTCATTTTTCACTATCTACCAATAGTGAAGGGGGGGAATCTCAGTGGTAACAGCTAATGCACCCTTAACACCCATCTAGCCGTGTCAGCTGTCACGCGCGAACGCGTGCCCAAACACTGCGTACGTAACACGCCAACCTGTCAGTACACGCTGTCGCAAGCGAACACCACGTGCCACACCACGTGCCAAGCGCAGCTACCCCGCAGCTGCGGCAATATATTCCCATATCCAATTGCAACCCGGTTGGCACCAGATGCCGGCCAGGACAGCATCATTTCACATCTCAATTCCTTAAGCCCTAAGCCATGAATGAGTTCGCGCCACAATAAAGAGAGCAGCGAGCTGAACACAACCCTCACTCGTCTTTTGTCTCTCAGGTGCGTTCAGTTAGTGTCCGAGTCGTGATGATGATGCTGCCTGTTGACAGACCTCATCTTGATTGCCCATTCAGCCTATTGTGAGCCGGCTGATCCCATCCGTGCCCTTTGCTCGGTTACTAGCAGAGCTGCCCTTGGCTAATGGGTATTGTTAACACGTAACCATTCCACCTTCCAGCAGCCGAGGCCACCCGTGCCCTTTGCTCGGTTACTAGCAAAGCTGCCCTTGGCTGATTAGTATTGATAACACCTAACCATTCCAGCCTCCAGCAGCCGACAGAGCCCATCCGTGCTCTTGACTCGATAGCTTGCTAAGCCGCCCCTGGTTGGCTCGTATTAATAGCTAGTAACCCTTTAGTAAGCCGATCGAACTTCCTTTGCCATTGATCAGTCGTGCAGCCACCTCCAGCCGACTTTCTTCTTGCCCTTTTGAAGCCCGCTATTTACTTACTAGAGAGCTAGTCTTACGGCCAGTCAATAACCGACTGTGGCCTTCAAATAATTATTATCTACACTTATTATGTAACACTCACTCGTCTTTTGTCTCTCAGAACCCTCCCGGGAATTAACCCCCTCTGCGTCCGACCCCCGCTGTCGTCAAGAAACTCCAGACACCACTTTGGCCGCTGTCGTCTCTGCCCTACTGCTTCCCCGGACTCCCACGTCCAAGAACACTCAACGCCCAACCAAACGGTGAGAAACGCAACATGAGCCTCCGCAGACGCCAGCCAAGGGGCCGGTACTGAGGCCCCAAACCATTTGAATCTCAGTGGTAACAGCTAATGCACCCTTAACACCCATCTAGCCGTGTCACTGTTTTGGGTCGTTTAAGCCTATTTCAAGCCACATATCCCATGTGTGTATCGCCAACTAAGTGTATATTACCATTTTTACGCATTGTAATCACTCCCAGAGCGTTATATATCAGGTTGGATTGGTCATGGACACTCCGCTCCGAGGCCCCAAATTCCCGTCTAAGGGCCCAATTTGACTGCCCGACCCCATGTGCCGAATGAACTTTTTTCAAAAAAAATATATATATACCATAATAATATGGACTTCAGGTACTACCGGCCGGTTTTGTCAAATTCCATTTTCGGGTGAAATCCACTACTTTGTCACACTGAAACGCACCCTTGTCACAGGGTCCGGCATAGGGTACTGCTTCTCGGTAGTCTGCGGGAACAAAACACAAGGAGAACTGTGTCAGCGTGCTTGATTTGATCATTTCATGATCGTAATTGAGAAATGGTGAGGGAGAGGCAGTACACAAGCACGAAACGGTATAGTTCATTGAGCAGCACAGTTTTTGACGAAATATGTGGCTTTCAAGGCTGGTGTTGGTTGGGCCGTTTGGGACCTATCCTACCCTGAATTTGAAGCAACTTGCCAAAAGTTTCAAAAATTCCCAATTGTTTACTTTGTTCCAACCTTCATGCCTAATTACTTTGGGTCCAATCAGAAAAGTCGATTTCATTTCTGAAGCGCACTACCTAGCAACCTGGCTACCCTGCAACAAAGTGCACCACCTGGCAACAGAAGCGCTCTACCTGGCTACCTAGCAACAAAAGTGCACCACCTGGCAACAGAAGCGCACTACCTAGCAACCTGGCTACCCTGCAACAAAAGTGCACCACCTGGCAACATAAGCGCTCTACCTGGCTACCTAGCAACAAAAGTGCACCACCTGGCAACAGAAGCGCACTACCTAGCAACCTGGCTACCCTGCAACAAAAGTGCACCACCTGGCAACATAAGCGCTCTACCTGGCTACCTAGCAACAAAACAAGGCCCAAGAAGCCCTACAGTAGGTGGTTCCCTTAGCCAGCCCCTGGGCTATGCCCCATGATTTCAACGGCGCGCTAGAAAACTGATTCTGCGAGCTTCCAAGAATAATGAGGAGGGGCGCGTGAGCGTGCTTGAGCTATAGTCATGAATGGTGAAGGAGTCAGGGACAGCTGTTTTATTTTCGTTGCTGGCTATGAGAAATGAGGGACGGTTGATTACATCTGCCAGCTGTGAGGTGCAGTACTGCAGTAGGTGATAGATTGAGGGACCACTTATTTTATTTGTATTTCTGACTGTGGGGAATGCATGACAGCTGATTACGTATGCCAGCTGTTGCATTCATAAGGTGGCTGAGTGAGGGAGAACTGCTCTATTTTTATTTTGACTGTGGGAACAAGTCCTAGGTACACGCAAGCAACGCTGAAAAATGGCGGAGAGTGGGTTCGAAATTGGCGGCGAGATTTGAGCTGCTCGAGGTTAGGAAGGGTGGAGAGTGGGTTAACGAGGCCCAGGGTTGGATTGCAATAGACAGACAGACACTTGGACATAGCGGTGACCCTGGGCGACCCTGGGGGCTCCCGTCCCCCCAAAGGAGGGGCTCCGCCAAATACTGGTTGCGGACTTGCGGTGGACAAATTCATCGCCAAAGCATGTGACACAAGAATTGCTGTCCAAACATGACAAGCTTCAAAACCCAGCCGAATTAGCTCTGAAATGTAATTGCCTGAACCCTGAATGCTTGAACATTCCCCTGTTTGTTTTTGTGCGAAGCTTCGCCATTCTGTTGCTGCATGGCGACCGCA
This sequence comes from Chlamydomonas sp. ICE-L, assembly GCA_013435795.1. Classification (NCBI taxonomy): domain Eukaryota; kingdom Viridiplantae; phylum Chlorophyta; class Chlorophyceae; order Chlamydomonadales; family Chlamydomonadaceae; genus Chlamydomonas; species Chlamydomonas sp. ICE-L. The sequence goes on from JACBWV010000223.1 coordinate 20,636,225, forward strand.
TGGGTCCGACTAAACCACTCAGACATGCCCCCCCCCCCCCCCCCCCCTCCCCCCCCAAGCGGTGTTCGGGGGGCAGCGCGTAGCACCGGGGTCGCATCGAGCCGCTCAATTCGCACGAGGGGGAAATAGTGGACTGTTCTATGCATTGCCCAGTCATTACCAGCTTACCACAAAGGGGCAGATCAGCAGATGAACAACGTCTCCTGTGAAATGCAGGAACATGGTAACACGTTATATATATATATATACAGAGTACAGCCAAGTGATTGGGGGCAGGTAGGTGGGGGTGGGGAGTCTGGTGGTAGGTGATGACCAGCAGATGGACAACATCTCCTGTGAAATGCAGGACCATGGACACAGGTTGTAGATACAGGGGATAGTGATGACCAGCAGAGGAACGACGTATCCCGTGAAATGCAGGGACATGGAGCAAGTTATAGATACATGGGATAGGCGGATAGCCAAGTGATCACAGATGCAGAGGGCAGCAAAGTGGTAGCCTAGTGGTTTCTGGTGCATGGGAGGGCCTTGAAATGAATCAGAGAAAGATAGACTGGAGTGGAGTTGGAGTGGGGGAGAGTTGGAGTGGAGTGGGCAGAGCGGAAAGGAAAGGAGTGGAGCCAAGTAGCCAACACCAGGTCATCAAGGGCTTCTTAATCCACCCCCATCAAATAGTCCACAGTAAGCTTGATTATTCGAGGTTGGGCAAGTCCATAATGCCTAGTTGGACACCCCTGGACTGTCAAATACATTACGTTACATTGCAAATTTACATTATATTACGTGTATACTGATTTACATTACATCAGTACATTACAAGCACTTCCCCTATGATACAAACAAAAAACAAAACTTACCAGGTTGGGCTATGTCAACGACCTTGCTGACCTCAACCTTTTGAGGATCCTGCAAAAACGTTAACAAGTGCCAGGTGTAAGACAACTATTTCATACATTCCGATGATCAAACAACAGGAAGACAGGAAAAGGGAACAGAGACAGACAGGATGCAAATGCATAAGATTCTGCAAAGATGCAACCTAAGAGGTGCTCGATTGAATATATGATACATTTTTTTTATGAACCTGGATGAACAGTAACTTGAACAATAGCATCAATGAATAATAACATGGAAGGGATGAAACAAGTTAGCTTCATGCAACACCAATGTGATAAACAATGAAAGGAAAGGAATGGTATGCAATCAGAGGGATGTATCATTTCAAGCAGACGCGGCATTCTTCAGCCAATACTAGCCCTGGATGCTGATTGCAACAAGGTTATTAGGAAGTGCTCACAGTGAGCAAGCAGTGCGAATGTGGGCCCTGTATATTACAAACTACTCACTGTTACTTGTTCTTAGACTCGTAACACCCCGAGGAATGGGATAAAGGGGAATATGGAATGATAGTGGAGGGTGAAGTGGATGGGAAGTCGGTAAGTGGGAGGCTTTATTAGGACGAGAGGGAGGCTGGACGTCTAGTCAGCCCTGGTCCGCCTGGTCAGTTCAAATACAAGGTCTTCCGTTGCAAGCCGGTCTGGTGAAGTAGCGCACGCCACATTGTCCATGGTCGCCTATGTCCATCCACGGTCGTCTATATTCATCCATCCACGGTCGTCCATAGTCGCCTATGTCCATCGATGCGTGAGGTGTCACGATAATGTACTAGCGCGTTGATCTTTATATATAAAGCGTTTTAATCGCTACTGCCCCATGCGTCGTAGCTGCACAGCATGCATAATGAGCGAGGCAGCGAGCGCAGCCACCACGCGCCAGTGGCATCTGACAGCAAAATAGAACAATATATAACTTGGGTGCTTAAAAAACAGAGCCTATATCGCTCAATTTCGATTGGATGCGACTATGTCAAGCTATCATCTGTCGATGGGTGCGATACTGGGGGTGGTACTGTTGCACGTCCCCCCTCAGGGCCTGAGAGAATGCCCAAGAATGTGAAGGGGGGGGGGAGAAAATGCCCCTGAAACACAAATCAACAAATTCTTACCCAGGTGTGATCGATCAACACGACGATAGGGGCCATTTTGATCAAGTTGGAGGAAACGTCTTTAGGCGTGGATTTGATTCGGAGCGAAGAAGAAGTGCTTCGTTGAGTTCATCGGTAGGTCTTGGTCTGCGTTCCGCAAAGGGAGGATAAATTTCGATGCCCTGCAGGAGCTGTCGTGAAGATGGAGCCCAGCCTGGCAGGGTAGTGTGATTCGGAGAGATCGAACGTTTCCTCCAACTTGATCAAAATGGCCCCTATCGTCGTGTTGATCGATCACACCTGGGTAAGAATTTGTTGATTTGTGTTTCGGGGGCATTTTCTCCCCCCCCCCCCTTCACATTCTTGGGCATTCTCTCAGGCCCTGAGGGGGGACGTGCAACAGTACCACCCCCAGTATCGCACCCATCGACAGACGATAGCTTGACATAGTCGCATCCAATCGAAATTGAGCGATATAGGCTCTGTTTTTTAAGCACCCAAGTTATATATTGTTCTATTTTGCTGTCAGATGCCACTGGCGTGTGGTGGCTGCGCTCGCTGCCTCGCTCATTATGCATGCTGTGCAGCTACGACGCATGGGGTATTAGCGATTAAAACGCTTTAGCTATAAAGATCAACGCGCTAGTAAATTATCGTGACACCTCACGCATCGATGGCCATAGGCGACTATGGACGACCATGGATGGATGAATATAGACGACCATGGATGGACATAGGCGACCGTGGATAGACATAGACGACCATGGACAATGTGGCGTGCGCTACTTCACCAGCCCGGCTTGCAACGGAAGGCCTTCGCACGTTGTATTTGAACTGACCAGGCGGACCAGGGCTGACTAGACGTCCAGCCTCCCTCTCGTCCTAATAAAGCCTCCCACTTACCCACTTCCCCTCCACTTCACCCTCCACTATCATTCCATGTTCCCCTTTATCCCATTCCTCGGGGTGTTACGAGTCCAAGAACAAGTAACAGTTAGTAGTTCGTAATATACAGGGCCCACATTCGCACTGCTTGCTCACTGTGAGCACTTCCTAATAACCTTGTTGCAATCAGCATCCAGGGCTAGTATTGGCTGAAGAATGCCGCGTCTGCTTGAAATGATACATCCCTCTGATTGCATTCCTTTCCTTTCATTGTTTGTCACATTGGTGTTGCATGAAGCTAACTTGTTTCATCCCTTGCATGTTATTATTCATTGATGCTATTGTTCAAGTTATTGTTCTTTCCAATTTATTTTTTGTATGTATGATATATTCACTCAAGCACCTCTTGGGTTGCATCTTTGCCTATGCATTTGCATCCTGTCTGTCTCTGTTCCCTTTTCCTGTCTTCCTGTTGGTTGATCATCGAAATGTTTGAAGTATTCATCTTACACCTGGCACTTGTTAACGTTTTCGCAGGATCCTGAAAAGGTTGAGGTCAGCAAGGTCGTTGACATAGCCCCACCTGGTAGTTTTTTTTTTATTATATGATGTTCCCCTATGTAGGGGAAATACTTGTAATGTACTGATGTAATGTAAATCAGTAGACACATAATGTAATGTAAATTTGCAATGTAAAATAATGTATTTGACAGTCCAGGGTGTCCAAGTAGGCATAATGGACTTGCCCAACCTCGAATAATCAAGCTTACTGAGGAATATTTGGTGGGGGTGGATTAAGAGGTACTTGATGACCTGGTTTTCGCTCCACTCCACTCCATTCCTGTCCGATCTTCCCACTCCACTCCAACTCCACTCCACTCTAACTATCTCTGATTCATTTAATCCCCGTTCTGACAAATAGCTCAATGGTTGAGCTCCTAGAAAGAACGGAGAAGTTGCCGGGTTCGAATCCTCACGGGTGCGATTTGGTGTTTAGTGCGGTCGCTGTCAACCGCCATGGTAGCTTTGTCCAGGGAAAGTAGCAGCCCGTTCCCTACCGGCTTAAGACGGGGCTCCCTTAATACCAAGCCCCACCAGGCGTTATCATTACTTTCTTATTCATTTCAAGGCCATCCTACCCACCAGGAACCACTGGGCTACCACTTGGCTATCCTCTACATCTGTAACCACTTGGCAACCGCTTGGCTGCCCTCTACACCTGTAACCACTTGGCAACCACTTGGCTGCCCTCTACATCTGTAACCACTTGGCAACCACTTGGCTGCCCTCTACATCTGTAACCACTTGGCAACCACTTGGCTGCCCTCTACATCTGTATATTATCATGGAAGAGCTGGGTAGAACCCCGTTGTGTTTTGCTTGGCTTAAACAAGCTTTGCGCTTCTGGAACAAGACCATACATAAAGAACCTGAGGATCTCATTAGAATGGCTCTTGAGGAATCTTTTGACTCCAACACTGGCTGGGTTCATGACTTGCGTTGTGCTCTCCACAAGCTAGGATCCAGTAAAAACATCAACATTTTGGAGGCTCTCGATGTCGAAGGTATTATGTCTGAAGTTTTTGAGTCATGGAGGTTTAAGTACCCAAGTGACACCAATGCAGTTAGAGACATCCCTGATGAGAGAAGGGTTGGCTTTAAACGCCTCCGATACCAAAAATGGTTCGCAGCCAACAGCAATGATGAGAATGGCTTGATTCCCTTTACATCCGCCTTACATAAGCAGGATCAGATTCGTTCTATAGCACAGTTTAGAATGGGTTCCCATTGGCTGAACACAGAAAGAATGAGGGTGGTGGATAGAGCACACATCCCTCGCTCAATGAGACACTGTCAAATGTGTGGGTTCCAAAAAACTGAGGATGAAATGCATATGTTTGAGTGCCCTTTTTATAATGATATTCGCCTCCGCTACCAGAATCTGTTTACAGATATTTATAGGCATGTCCATGAGGATACCGACTTAACCGTATGGAATGTGGAATTCTGCGATTCCACATTCAGAACCTTTATGAATGGAAATGGCACTAAGTCTTTTTGGAGCAACCTAGCCGACTATCTTTCTACTTGTAGAAGAGCAAGACAGGAAGCCCTGGACTGCTTAGTGGCACCGTAATTTATTATCCCTTTTTTTTCTTCTTGAGACTTCTCATTTGTTAGCTTCTTACCTCCGCCACTGTAAGTGGTTGAGATCTGGGTCCTGCTCTAAGGGGTTTAATACCTACGCCACCAAAACGGTGGTTGGGAGTTTGGTTTGTTTGTCCTCGACACACCCCTGATGTAATGGGGTTTTTTGCTTTGTGGGTGCTTTTTCTTTTTGTTCCAGGATCCAGTAAAAACATCAACATTTTGGAGGCTGTCGATGTCGAAGGTATTATGTCTGAAGTTTTTGAGTCATGGAGGTTTAAGTACCCAAGTGACACCAATGCAGTTAGAGACATCCCTGATGAGAGAAGGGTTGGCTTTAAACGCCTCCGATACCAAAAATGGTTCGCAGCCAACAGCAATGATGAGAATGGCTTGATTCCCTTTACATCCGCCTTACATAAGCAGGATCAGATTCGTTCTATAGCACAGTTTAGAATGGGTTCCCATTGGCTGAACACAGAAAGAATGAGGGTGGTGGATAGAGCACACATCCCTCGCTCAATGAGACACTGTCAAATGTGTGGGTTCCAAAAAACTGAGGATGAAATGCATATGTTTGAGTGCCCTTTTTATAATATTCGCCTCCGCTACCAGAATCTGTTTACAGATATTTATAGGCATGTCCATGAGGATACCGACTTAACCGTATGGAATGTGGAATTCTGCGATTCCACATTCAGAACCTTTATGAATGGAAATGGCACTAAGTCTTTTTGGAGCAACCTAGCCGACTATCTTTCTACTTGTAGAAGAGCAAGACAGGAAGCCCTGGACTGCTTAGTGGCACCGTAATTTATTATCCCTTTTTTTTCTTCTTGAGACTTCTCATTTGTTAGCTTCTTACCTCCGCCACTGTAAGTGGTTGAGATCTGGGTCCTGCTCTAAGGGGTTTAATACCTACGCCACCAAAACGGTGGTTGGGAGTTTGGTTTGTTTGTCCTCGACACACCCCTGATGTAATGGGGTTTTTTGCTTTGTGGGTGCTTTTTCTTTTTGTTTAAAGCACAGAGTCTCATACACCCTCGCGGTGTCAAGTAGACTTTAACATGTAATGTAATGTAATGTAATGTAATGTTTAAAGCACAGAGTCTCATACACCCTCGCGGTGTCAAGTAGACTTTAACATGTAATGTAATGTAATGTAATCTGTAACCACTTGGCAACCACTTGGATGCCCTCTACATCTGTAACCACTTGGCAACCACTTCATTGCCCTCTACATCTGTAACCACTTGGCTGCCCTCTACATCTGTAACCACTTGGCAACCACTTGGCTGCCCTCTACATCTGTAACCACTTGGCAACCTCTTCACTGCCCTCTACATCTGTAACCACTTGGCTGCCCTCTACATCTGTAACCACTTGGCAACCACTTGGCTGCCCTCTACATCTGTAACCACTTGGCTGCCCTCTACATCTGTAACCACTTGGCAACCACTTGGCTGCCCTCTACATCTGTAACCACTTGGTAACCACTTCACTGCCCTCTACATCTGTAACCACTTGGCTGCCCTCTACATCTGTAACCACTTGGCAACCACTTGGCTGCCCTCTACATCTGTAACCACTTGGCAACCACTTGGCTGCCCTCTACATCTGTAACCACTTGGCTGCCCTCTACATCAGTAACCACTTGGTAACCACTTGGCTGCCCTCTACATCTGTAACCACTTGGCAACCACTTGGATGCCCTCTACATCTGTAACCACTTGGCAACCACTTCACTGCCCTCTACATCTGTAACCACTTGGCTGCCCTCTACATCTGTAACCATTTTTCTGCCCTCTACATCTGTAACCACCTGGCAACCACTTGGCTGCTCTCTACATCTGTAACCACTTGGCTGCCCTCTACATCTGTAACCACTTGGCAACCACTTCACTGCCCTCTACATCTGTAACCACTTGGCTACCCTCTACATCTGTAACCATTTTTCTGCCCTCTACATCTGTAACCACTTGGCAACCACTTGGCTGCTCTCTACATCTGTAACCACTTGGCTGCCCTCTACTTCTGTAACCACTTGGCTGCCCTCTACATCTGTAACCACTTGGCTGCCTTCTACATCTGTAACCGCTTGGCTACCCTCTACATCTGTGACCACTTGGCAACCACTTGGCTGCCCTCTACATCTGTAAACACTTGGCTGTCCTCTACATCTGTAACCACTTGGCTACCCTCTACATCTGTGACCACTTGGCAACCACTTGGCTGCCCTCTACATCTGTAACCACTTGGCTGCCCTCTACATCTGTAACCACTTGGCTGCCCTCTACATCTGTGACCACTTGGCAACCACTTGGCTGCCCTCTACATCTGTAACCACTTGGCTGCCCTCTACATCTGTAACCACTTGGCTGCCTTCTACATCTGTAACCACTTGGCTGCCCTCTACATCTGTAACCACTTGGCTGCCACTTGGCTGCCCTCTACATCTGTAACCACTTGGCTGCCCTCTACATCTGTAACCACTTGGCTGCCCTCTACATCTGTAACCACTTGGCAACCAATTTGCTGCCCTCTGCATCTGTAATCGCTTGTTTATCCCCTGTACCTATAACTTGATCTGTGTCCATGCATTTCATGGGATACGTTGTTCCTCTGCTGGTCATCACTATCCCCTGTATCTACAACCTGAGCCCATGGTCCTGCATTTCACAGGAGATGTTGCCCATCTGCTGGTCATCACCTACCACCCGACTCCCCACTTGCCCACCCCCTACCCACATTCTCCCACCCCCAATCACTTGGCTATACTCTGTATATATATAACGTGTTTCCATGCCCATGCATTTCACAGGAGATGTTGTTCATCTGCTGATCTGCCCCTTTGTGGTAAGCTGGTAATGACTAGGCCATGAACTGAACAGTCCACTATTTTATCCCCGTGCAAATTGAGCAACTTTGTGCGACCCCGGTGCTATGCGCTGCCCCCCGAACCCCGCGGAGCCTGGATGGCTTGGGGAGGGTGCATGTCTGAGTGGTTTAGCCGGACCCATGCGTCGCCATGCAGCAATGGAATGGCGATGCTTTTCACAAATATAAATAGTGGATTGTTCACGTGTCAGGGTTCATACAGTTATTTTTCAGAGCTTATTAAGCTGGGTTTTGAAGCTTGTCATATTTATTTGGGCAGTAATTCTTACGAAACATGCTTTGGCAATTTTGGCGATGAATTTGTCCACCGCAACCAGTATTTGGCGGAGCCCCCCCCCCCTTCTGGGGCTTTAGCTTTAGCTTTGTCACATACATCAAGTCGTGATTCCGGGCTGTTTACTTGAGCTGTTCAATTTAGTTGATGGGGCAAATTTAGGAAGCTCTATGGCAGCTTTAGCTTTGTCACATACATCAAGTCGTGATTCCGGGCTGTTTACTTGAGCTGTTAACTTGTGTTTTGTTCTGAAGTTGATGGGGCAATTTTGGCGATGAATTTGTCCACCGCAACCAGTATTTAGCGGAGCTCCCCCCCCCCCTTCTGGGGGGCGGGAGCCCACAGGGTCACTGCTTTGTCGAATTGTCTGTCTGTCCGTTACAATCCACTCCTGGGCCTCGTAAATCCACTCTCCACCCTTCCAAGCCTTGAGCAGCTTGAACCTCGCCGCCAATTTAAATTTAGATTTAAACCCACCATCCACCATTCTAAACCTCAGACAGCTTGAACCTCGCCGCCAATTTAAAATTAAATTTTAATTTAAACCCACTCTCCATCCTTCCAAACCTTGAACAGCTCAAATCTTGCCGCCAATTTCGAACCCACTGTCCGCCAATTTTCTGTGTTGCTTGCGACGCGCCTATTACTTGCTCCCACAGTCAAAAATAAAATATACCAGTGGCCCCTCACTCTGACACCTTATGAATGTTTCAGCTGGCATACGCAATCAGCTGTCCCGCATTTCCCATGGTCAAAAATAAAAATAAAAAGAGATGTCCTTCAATCTATCACCTAGTGCACCTCACAGCTGGCATGTGTAATCAAGTGTCCCTCATGTCCCATAGTCAGCAATGAAAATAAAACAGCGGTCCCTAACTCCTTCACCATTCATGACTATAGCTCAAGCACGCTCACACGCCCCTCCTCATTATTCTTGGAAGCTCACAGAATCAGATTTCTAGCGCGCCGTTGAAATCATGGGGCATAGCCCTGGGGCTGGCTAAGGGAACCACCTACTGTAGGGCTTCTTGAGCCTTTTTTTGTTGCTAGGTAGCCAGGTAGAGCGCTTCTGTTGCCAGGTGGTGCACTTTTGTTGCAGGGTAGCCAGGTTGCTAGGTAGAGCGCTTCTGTTGCCAGGTTGTGCACTTTTGTTGCTAGGTAGCCAGGTAGAGCGCTTATGTTGCCAGGTGGTGCACTTTTGTTCCAGGGTAGCCAGGTTGCTAGGTAGAGCGCTTCTGTTCCCAGGTGGTGCACTTTTGTTGCTAGGTAGCCAGGTAGAGCGCTTCTGTTGCCAGGTGGTGCACTTTTGTTGCAGGGTAGCCAGGTTGCTAGGTAGAGCGCTTCTGTTGCCAGGTTGTGCACTTTTGTTGCTAGGTAGCCAGGTAGAGCGCTTCTGTTGCCAGGTGGTGCACTTTTGTTCCAGGGTAGCCAGGTTGCTAGGTAGAGCGCTTCTGTTCCCAGGTGGTGCACTTTTGTTGCTAGGTAGCCGGGTAGAGCGCTTCTGTTGCCAGGTGGTGCACTTTTGTTGCTAGGTAGCCAGGTTGCTAGATAGTGCGCTTCTGTTGCTAGGAAGTGCGCTTCGGAGACGAAATCGGCTTTTTTTGATTGGACCCAAATTAATTAGGCATGCAGGTTGTAACAAAGTAAACAATTGGGAAATTTTGAATTTTTGCCAAGTTGCTTCAAATTTGGGGCAGGAAAGGTCCCAATCGTCCCAACCAACACCAACCTTGAAAGCCACACATGTTCTCAAAAACTGTGCTGCTCAATAAACTATACAGTTCCGTGCTTGCATGCGTGTGTTTTCACCTGAAAGTTTAATTTCCCCCCTGACCAAAAGGGGGTAGGTCGAAATCCTTAAGAACCTCACTACCTCGAGGCTGCTCCTTGTGGCCAAAAAGAGATGCAGGGCTGCCTCACTCCCTCACCGTTCCTCGATTACAAGACATGAAATGATCAAATCAAATCAAATGATCAAATTATGATGACATGACATGAAATTCCTCGATTACAAGACATGAAATGATCAAATCAAATCAAATGATCAAATCAAATCAAATAATCAAATCAAATGATCAAATCAAATCAAATGATCAAATCAAATCAAATGATCAAATCAAATCAAATGATCAAATCAAATCAAATGATCAAATCAAAGGATCAAATCAAATCAAATGATCAAATCAAATCAAATGATCAAATCAAATGATCAAATCAAATCAAATCAAAAGATCAAATCAAATCAAATCAAATGATCAAATCAAATCAAATGATCAAATCAAATCAAATGATCAAATCAAATGATCAAATCAAATTAAATGATCAAATCAAATCAAATCAAATGATCAAATCAAATCAAATCAAATGATCAAATCAAATCAAATCAAATGATCAAATCAAATGATCGAATCAAATCAAATGATCAAATCAAATCAAATCAAATGATCAAATCAAATGACCAAATCAAATCAAATCAAATGATCAAATCAAATGATCAAATCAAATCAAATCAAATGATCAAATCAAATCAAATGATCAAATCAAATCAAATTATCAAATCAAATGATCAAATCAAATCAAATCAAATGATCAAATCAAATCAAATGATCAAATCAAAGGATCAAATCAAATCAAATCAAATGATCAAATCAAATGATCAAATCAAATCAAATGATCAAATCAAATCAAATGATCAAATCAAATGATCAAATCAAATCAAATCAAAAGATCAAATCAAATCAAAGCAAATGATCAAATCAAATGATGAAATCAAATCAAATCAAATGATCAAATCAAATGATCAAATCAAATCAAATGATAAAATCAAATCAAATGATCAAATCAAATGATCAAATCAAATCAAATCAAATCAAATGATCAAATCAAATGATCAAATAAAATCAAATCAAATGATCAAATCAAATGATCAAATCAAATGATCAAATCTAATCAAATCAAATGATTAAATCAAATGATCTAATCAAATCAAATCAAATGATCAAATCAAATGATCAAATCAAATAAAATCAAATGATCAAATCAAATGATCAAATCAAATAAAATCAAATGATCAAATCAAATCAAATCAAATGATCAAATCAAATGATCAAATCAAATCAAATGATCAAATCAAGCACACTGACACACTGCTCCTTGTGTTTTGTGCCCGCAGCTTAGCCAGAAGCAGTACCCCAGGCCGGACCCCGAGATGCAGCAAAGGGTGCGGTTCAGTGTGACAAAGGGTGTTTGCAATCATATAATTATAACAACTTTGAGGCAGTAGCTTCATACTTGGGCAGCATGTGAAACGGAACCACAGGTCTGATGCATTGATGCAGCAGGATGAAGTGCGATTCAGTCATAGCTTTTCCCCCCACTACGAGCAGCAGCTTCTAGGCAGCCTGATGAGCCAGCCACTAAGCTAAGCCCCAAGATTTCAATAGCGATGATTCTGTCAGCTTCGAGTGGCACTAGGTTGCGATATGATTAGCTGGTTAGCAAGCCAGGGGAGCTGCCTAGCAGCTGCTCCTCGTAGGGGGAAAGAAAAGCTATGGACTGTGTGACTGTGTGACAAGCTATGGACTATATGACTGTGTGACTGTGTGACAAGCTATGGACTGTGTGACTGAGTGACTGTGTGACAAGCTATGGACTGTGTGACTGTGTGACAAGCTATGGACTGTGTGAATGTGTGACTGTGTGACAAGCTATGGACTATATGACTGTGTGACTGTGTGACAAGCTATGGACTGTGTGACTGTGTGACAAGCTATGGACTGTGTGACTGTGTGACAAGCTATGGACTGTGTGACTGAGTGACTGTGTGACAAGCTATGGACTGTGTGACTGTGTGACAAGCTATGGACTGTGTGACTGTGTGACAAGCTATGGACTGTGTGACTGTGTGACGAGCTATGAACTGTGTGACAAGCTATGGACTGTGTGACTGTGTGATAATCTATGGACTGTGTGACAGTGTGACAAGCTATGGACTGTGTGTCTGTGTGACTGTGTGACAAGCTATGGACTGTGTGACCGTGTGATAAGCTATGGACTGTGTGACTGTGTGACTGTGTGACAAGCTATGGACTGTGTGACTGTGTGCGGTGACAAGCTATGGACTGTGTGACTGTGTGACTGTGTGACAAGCTATGGACTATGTGACTGTGTGACTGTGTGACAAGCTATGGACTGTGTGACTGTGTTACAAGCTATGGACTGTGTGACCGTGTGATAAGCTATGGACTGTGTGACTGTGTGACAAGCTATGGACTGTGTGACTGTGTGACAAGCTATGGACTGTGTGACTGTGTGACAAGCTATGGACTGTGACTGTGTGACAAGCTATGGACTGTGTGACTGTGTGACAAGCTATGGACTGTGTGACTGTGTGACAAGCTATGGACCGTGTGACTGTGTGACAAGCTATGGACTGTGTGACTGTGTGACTGTGCGACAAGCTATGGACTGTGTGACTGTGTGACAAGCTATGGACCGTGTGACTGTGTGACAAGCTATGGACTGTGTGTCTGTGTGACAAGCTATGGACTGTGTGACTGTTTGACAAGCTATGGACTGTGTGACTGTGTGGCAAATGGTGCACACAGAGAGGGGGTTAATTACGCTGAGAAGCATGCGCCTGTCAGGCGGTACCTTCACACCAGAGCTTTCTGTCCGCTTCAGAAAGGGGGTCTTGAGGTAGCGATCAGGGATTTGGTGTCTGTTAATTACGCTGAGAAGCATGTGCATGTCAGGCAGTAGCGTAATACCTGAGCTTTCTTTCCGATTCAGAAAGGGGGCCTATAGGTAGCGATCAGGGATTTGGTGTCTTTCAAGGTTGGGTTCCTGGTAGCGATCTGGCTAGGCGGACTGAAGGGCCTGCCCAGGGGATTTGTTGGGGCAAGGCCGAGGTGCAAGTTTCATTGTAGAGGAAGGCTGGCCAAAACAGGGTCCCAGGTAGTGATCGGTACTGGTATCGGGAAAAAAAACTGCGTCATGCTCGGGCAGCCAGGGTTCTACTTGTTGGCTTTTTCATAATAGCTTCTATGCAACTCCCTGATGATGCGTCCCCATATGTCTAGTGAATGGGTTTCCTTGAGTATATAAATCCAGACAGAATTGTAATCCATGCACGCCATAAGGTAGACCAAATTGCTCCCCCACTACAGGAGAATCATGCTAAGATGCTCGTGGAGGCTTGTTACAGCCGAACTCTGGACGTGAAGAAGGTGTGGCCTGGCATGGTCCAGAATCTATCTATATATCTATATTTATAATTGTACGGTAGCCCATGTGGCCGTTGGCCACCCCCTTCCCCTCTCACCCATACAAACCTGCCTAAGGGCAATTTAGGCCCGTTATTTGTTACAAAACCTGATGAACATTTTTATTTACACGACGTTTCCGGTGTGCGCATGTTTCTCTCTTGCATTTTCCATACAAAAAAACTAGAGGCATGTATAGCAAAATGCCCCGAGCCTCATGTCACCCCTACATGCCCCCTTGCACACACACACACACACACACACACTCCTCCCTCGGTCCCTCCTGCCCTCCCCCCTCTTTCTTTGCCCCTCTTTCTCTCCTCCCTCCAACCCCCACCCTGGTCTCCCCCCCCTCTCTCCTCCTTCATGCCTCCTCCCTCTTTTATGTCTCCCCCCCCCCCCCCCCCCCCCCCCCCCCCCCCCCCCCCTTACTTCCCATTTACCCTCCCCTCTCTCCATCTGTCCCCCTTCCCTCTCTTCTACCCCCCCACCCCCCCACCCCACCCCACCCACCACCACCACCACCACACACACATACACACACCACAGTCAAGTCCCCACCTCTCCCTCCTCCCCCTGCCCACCCCCAAAACAAATACACTCATCAGTATTTCCTCTTTCTCCCTACCGCTCCCATGCCACTTTAGCTGCGAGGTTTGATCGTGAAGAAGACTAAGGGGGGACAAAAGGCAGGTGATTTAACCAAGCAGATCCAATCCACCAAAAACTTGCGAACGATTGAATCCCGCGTAGAACACTGGCCTCGCGCAACCGCAAAGCGACTTGCCTGCAGCATCTTCTTTACATGCGGTTGGGCCGGGAATCTGTCGCGTTGACCCCAAAAGACCTCATTCTGCCAACACTGCCGCTCCCTCGGTGCAGCATATATAGCGCAGGGACATATTGCAGAGATGGGATGAGAGATGCAAGGGAAGGAGCGCGCAGGGAGATGGAACGGCCATTGAGATCTCAAGGAAGTCAACTAACTTGCGAGAAATACCAACCTGGCATCTTGTCAGCTTCGCGATCTTGCGGTGACAAGACGTCGATGTTTGTTTGCTTCCTCCTTTTCCTCAGCATTCCAGGGAGCCTGACTGGCATGCTGGCTGGCAGAGTTTCGTGCTGTTCTGGCAGCTTGAACGTGTAGCTAAGCCTGGTTATTAGCACCGCTGGGGATCATACAGCAGCAGTAAAAAAACAGGAGGTTGTAGACGAGAAGCCGGAACGCCATGTCCAAGTCGAGGAAAGATTGAGAGATTTCAGTGGTTTGTTTTTACACACCTGGCGTTGGAGCAGAGGGTGCTGTTAAATCGATTGTGAATTGCGCAAGGGCCGTAACATGGTGGAAAGGGAGCAATGCGGAGAAGCGCAGTGAAGTGCAGAGTAGCGGTACAGAATGGATTGGTGTGGTGGAGGAGCTGAGCTGGGCTGGAATAGTTTGCATAGTGAAGTTTTAGGAGGCAATACGAAATACAGACGTCGCGTGTTTTTTCGCGGTTTCGGAGAGTGATGACACGGCGAAAGGTTCGCGAGAAGTTCGCAAAAATCCCTGTATGTATATATATATATATAATCCCTGTATGTATATATAATATATATATATATATAATCCCTGTATATATATATATATATAATCCCTGTATGTATATATATATATATATAATCCCTGTATGTATATATATATATATATATATATATATATATATATATATATATATATATATATATATATATATATATATAATCCCTGTATGTATATATATAATCCCTGTATGTATATATATATATAATCCCTGTATGTATATATGTATATATATATATATATATATACGAGGGGGGGGCAGGAATAAAGTTTGCAGACAGCATGTTTGGATTATTGTTTCCACACCTCACCACCCATCTACCCCCCCTGAGGCTTCATATCCGGACACCCAGACAGTATAACATAATGAAATGGAGGTCCATGTGCATCTCGGCAAGGCCTTTCCAACCATATAACCAATTTTTGTTTTATCAAGTTTGGACAAATTTATTCAGTTTTGAGTATGTTTACAACTTTCTTGGGTAGGTCAGTTGTCCGCACCCTTGGAGGAGATCACCCAGGTATGAAAAGGACTGAAGGCGTTATTTATCTGTCTATCCGGGTCTATCTATCATTATCATCATCATCATCATCATCATCATCATCATCATCATCATGGTTTAATTGAATCAAATTGTATTCTGGAGCCTGAGGGTCTGCTCGGATATGGTTGGGGGGGGTTGGGGTGATGGTGTGTGTGTGGTGTGTGGGGAGGAGTGTGGGTGGGTGGGTGTGTGGGGGGGGCTAGATCCCAGGCTCGACTGCTTTAGAAACCTCGTCAGGGACCAGAATTCAAAACGCGCATACGAACGCGCGTGTATCAGCCTAACTGCCGGCTGCCGCTCGTGCGACGCTGGTTGCTAAGGTGACGTCCAGCCTGGCGTCCAGCCTGGATGTGCCTTCCAGGGCACCCACCAATTACACACTGGGTGTAACAGACTAGCGGTTGCAGATTTGCACACGTCTCGTCGATCCCATCTCGATGGTGCACTTAACGCTCAAAAATCCGCACTGGCAATAAAGTTACACGAAGTACAAATAAAGTTGGGAAAACGGTCGGACCCCCTCCCCCCTCCCCCCCCCCCCCCCCCCCCCCCCCCCCCCCACCTCCCATCCCTTTATCTCGCCCCCCCGTGGGTGTATCGACATGATTTTTTGTATCGACTATTGCTTGCGTTTCTCTATCCATATCGAACTTGCAGTACAAAATATGTTTTCTTGACCCCACCTCGTATATATATATATATATATATATATATATATATATATATATATATATATATATATATATATATATATATATATATATATATATATATATATATATATATATATATATATATATATATATATATATATATATATATATAAATATATATATATATATATATAAATATATGTAGACGTTCCTATCTATCTTTCCTACTTATCTATTTATATATTTATCTTCCCATCCATCTACCTGTCTATCTATAGCATTCCTATTCATCTATCTTTTGTTCCTGTGTCTGTTTATCTATCCCTCTATCCAACCATCCATCTATCCATAAAGATTAGTTCTACATGATGTCAGAACTGGATTAGCTAGGCTACGGAAGCTCTTTAGGACATCTAGACGTAGATGTCCTAAAGAGCTCCCGTAGCCTAGCTAATCCTGACACATGATCAACAGAAGCTGATGTAAGTCAACACCAGTAGAACACCTTTTTTACCCTGGAAAGCAACCTCAAAAGGCTCAAACGCAGCACCCCCAAAACACCAAGGGTACATAAGCACTTGTGCTACCTTCAGCACCTTCAATAAACCCTGATTAAAGTGAACACCTGATGAAATCAAGCTTTTTCATTTTACGCAGATCTCTCACATTGTTGAGTTTGCCTGCTCCTGTGAAGAAATTGTGACGGTAAGTAAAGTAGTTCAATCTAAGTGAAGTAGTTCAAATTACTTGTAAGTGTCACGACAGCTAGGCTACGGGAGCTCTTAGGACATCTAGATCTAGATAAGAGATAACAATAATGATTATCCCGGAGTGGATGGGTTCGAGTCCCGTCGGACGCAGGACAGGGGTGGAATCTAGATCAGTACTAAGTCGCAGCTGAGTTTCTCGCCGACTGCTGGGTAATCTGTTCCACTGTGTGAAGCAATTCAAATTACTTGCAAGTGAGGTCATTCAGGATTGAGAGTATCCCTGACGTCATTCATTGAAGAAAGCTGCCCATCCCCTGATCACCATCAAGCTTAACTCTGACCTAGAGGATCCAATAAAAATCATTTATGCATCCAACTTACGATTGTCTCTTGGCCATGCAGCTCACCGTCACCGTCACCAAGACTGCTAAGATCATCATCATCATCATCATCATTACATCATCTTCATCATCATCATCATCATCATCATCATCATCATCATCATCATCATCATCATCATCATCATCATCATCAACACCATCATCATCATCACCATCATCATCATCATCATCATCATCATCATCATCATCATCATCATCATCATCATCATCATCATCATCATCATCATCATCATCATCATCATCATCATCATCATCATCATCATCACCACCATCATTATCATCATCATCATCACCATCATCATCATCATCATCATCATCATCATCATCATCATCATCATCATCATCATCATCATCATCATCATCATCATCATCATCATCATCATCATCATCATCATCATCACCATCATCACCATCTTCACCATCATCATTATCATCATCATCATCATCATTATCATTTGATGAGCATATTCTGCATTCAACTGACTCCTTGCCATGAAGATCGCCCCCACTGCCACCAAGGCTGCTGAGAAGATTTCTCTCAAAATTATCATCAGCATTCAATGAACATATCCTAAATCCAATTGACTCCTGGTTGTCTCTTGGTCATGCAACTTGCCCTCACATTTTTCCGGGCTCATCATCATCATCATTTGATGAACATATTCTATATACAACTGACCCCTGATTGTATCTTGGCCATGCAGCTCGCCCTCACATTTTGCCAGGCCCATCATCATCATCATCATCATCATCATCATTATCAATTCATCATCATTTGATGAACATATTCTATATACAACTGACCCCTGATTGTATCTTGGCCATGCAGCTCGCCCTCACATTTTGCCAGGCCCATCATCATCATCATCATCATCATCATCATCATCATCATTATTATCAATTCATCATCATTTGATGAACATATTCTATATACAACTGACCCCTGATTGTATCTTGGCCATGCAGCTCGCCCTCACATTTTGCCAGGCCCATCATCATCATCATCATCATCATCATCATCATTATCAATTCATCATCATTTGGTGAACATATTCTATATACAACTGACCCCTGATTGTATCTTGGCCATGCAGCTCGCCCTCACATTTTGCCAGGCCCATCATCATCATCATCATTATTATCAATTCATCATCATTTGATGAACATATTCTATATACAACTGACCCCTGATTGTATCTTGGCCATACAGCTCGCCCTCACATTTTGCCAGGCCCATCATCATCATCATCATTATTATCAATTCATCATCATTTGATGAACGTGTTCTATATACAACTGACCCCTGATTGTATCTTGGCCATGCAGCTCGCCCTCACATTTTGCCAGGCCCATCATCATCATCATCATCATCATTATCAATTCATCATCATTTGATGAACATATTCTGTATACAACTGACTCCTGATTGTCCTCCGATCTTGCTTGGCCATGCAGATCCTAGTCCGTGTGAAGGGGACTGCTGAGGGAAATTCTGCCGCAGTGATCATCGTGGATAAAGAACAAAACATTGGAGCAGTACCAATAGGAATGATGATAGGTATTTGTGAGCTGGGGCTGGCCCTGGCAGAGCAGAAGAGCCTCCTCCAGGACATAGGAAATGAGGCTGAGGTGACGGAGCGGCGAATTGCGGACCTTGAGCACGTGGTGGATTCCCTTCTGGTGAAATCAGATGTCCGGCAGATCGAAATGGAAAGGCTCCGAGTGGCAGCAGCAGGGAGGGCGCATGATAGAAAAATACAAGAACTGGAGCTGGCCATGGAAAAACAGAGGAGAGGCCTTGAGGAGGAGGTGAGGGAGACGGAGGCGGAGTGCTCACGACTGAAAGTCCTGATCAACGAAGCAGAGGTTCGTAGAGAAAGCATTAGCCTGGCAGGTGTGAGAGCGGATATCCAAGGGGAGATTGAAAAATGCCCGGACCCGGCAGCAAAGGAGAAGATGCTGAAAGATCTCATCTTGAAGTGGCATCCAGATAAAAACCCAGCCCTGTTCGTATTGGCCAGTGAAGTCTTTAAATTGATCGACATGTTCAGAACAAAATAAAAGGTATGCAAAGGACTCATCTGCATCCAACTTGAAGACCTTCAAAAGCTCTCCTAAATGCGCCTACTCTTTTGTAGGAATGGCAATGCTATTCGAACTGAATTCTGTGCCACTGGTTTGAGTAGGGAGACCCACCTCCTGGGGTGTAACACCTTTCGCAACTTGAAAAAAACCCATCCCAACAGTGGAACTTGCTTTTTATCCTGATCATTATATCGTCATATGATTTGAACATGAACTGTTGCATGGGTTTTCAGCCAACTCTGGGCTGCTCACCGTCTTCCAATTCCATGTCCCCCCGTGCGATACCCACGGAAACCGGGAAGCCAACTATGCTGATATTGTCATAGATAATATCCGTAGTACATAGGCAAAACTGCCCGATGGAGCAGTAGAGTTGAGGGCCACTTGGGTACCTAAAACAACCAAGACACTGAGGTGGTACTTGGTAGTACATCGGCGAGCTGCCCGATAGTGTGCACACCATCTAAGTGCACCCATTGGTTTTTTTTCCAAAAACAAGAACGGTGAAATTGACCGTATGCTGGCACCTTTCAGGGAATCAGGTGTCAGGTTGCGCATATCAGTCAGTTCGAGGATCATACAGTCAGACGCCTTCTTGTCCCACATTAATTGACCTACCCCTTCGGAGCAGTGTTTTTCCTAAAGTTTTTGGACTAAACATTGATAACCGTTTAGGTCCAATTCCTGGGTCTGCACTAGGGGGAAATGGTAACATTTATAATTGTTTTGCATGATTACAGTTTGAGAGAAAAACAATATTGGACAGTCCAGAAATTCCCTCGGCTTGCATAATTACATGACAATTACTCTTAGTAAATGGCCTAATGTGGCATTGCCGAACTTGGCAATGGCTGTGGCCCGAATTACTTGGTAAAGGACCCTCCTCTCTGGGGTGGTAGTAGTTTTTACAGATTGAGCAGAGACTGCTTGACGTGAAGACTCTCTGTACCAATCGTCAGCAACGTTCTGATGGAGTCGGCATCACAGTGATAAGTAAAACTGTATCGGTGCCTATCAGCTTACTCTAAATCTCAACTGCGGCCAGTGTAGATGACTCGATACGCAGTTGATTGGGTAGAAATCCTTGGAAACGACCAAGCTGTCTCACCCAGGGAACTACATTTTGTCAAATTGGTCAGCGCTTACAGCGCACAAACGTCAAATTGGTCAGCGCTTTGTAGTGCAAAAAACGCAAAAACTGCGCGCTGCGCCCATAGGGGTTTGAAAAAACTGCATGAAACACGCTGTGGGGCTCAAAAAGCGTGCGCGCAAACGCGCTGCCGCGCGCACTTTGCAGTAGCCTGGTGACGACCAAGCTGTCTCACAAGCGACTTGACAATTCCTTCACGGCCCAGGGACAAAGGTAATGAAAACGCCTGATGGGGCGTGGTGTTAAGTGAGCCCGTCGTACGCGGGTGGGGAGCGGTTGTCAGCATGAATTGCGGTGCTCTCACGCGTTTTATGACTTGGTGACTACTTATGTACTTCCTTAGAACTATCGGCCCAGACAGTGTTTCTGTCTGTACTGTGTCAGCTTCCCGTAGACTGTGTCATCCTTCATGACACGGTGACAGCTTCCTGTTGACTGCGTCATCGGTCTCTCACTGACACACTCTGTATAGCCGGTGCCTGGCTTAAGTTTCCTGACTTAGGGTCTAGTCAGGTTACAGGCATCCGCCTCTCCCACCGCTGGTGTTCTTTGGCGTCCGCCTGTCCTTGTAACGCTATTCTTGTCTCCGTGTATAGATTGGCGCGTCTGTCTCCGCTGCATACATCTCTCTCCACTCTTCGAAGTGCTTTCTAGCTGATAGGTTACGGGCTTATTACTTCTACCACTGCTTTACAATGCAACTTCCGCGTGGGCCTCCTGCCGGCTTCGAGAAACTTACCCCACAGAATGGTATTTCCTGGTCGCGCGGTATGGAGAGCGTCATTATCAGTAATGGATGCGACCGAATTCTTCCTCTAAAGATTCGTGTTCCCACTGATTGGCTAGATGATTGCGCGCCAGCGGCCTCTGCTGCCGGAGATGAGTCTCCTTCCGCCATCATGGAAGCCACCCCCCCCCTCCAATACCTCCATTTCTCCGTCTCCTTCTCCTTTTGTCCAACGTCTCCGACCTGAGGTTGAGGATATTCTGATGCGCCTATGCTGTGTTTCCACACAGATTATCCAGTATGCAAGGTCGCCTCCACCCGCTGATGCCCGCTTTACCTACGACACTGTAGACCTTGCTCTCCATAGCCATGAAGATGGCTATGCTTACGGCAAGTCTGACGACTCAGAGGAAGATTACTCTGATGATTGTATGGAAGATCTACAGAGTGCCAGAAGTGGCGACTTTGGTGGAGTCACTCCCTCTTCTGCTACTAGGGTTTTCCACACCTCCACTGTCTCTCCGGTGTATGAGCCTCAATTGGCACCTTCTCCTGCGGTCTTCAAGCCTCCGTCTGCCGCTCTGCTTGCGCCGCTTCCACCGGACCTACCTGAGGTGGTCAAGCCGTCTTTGCTGCGGAGTTCGTCTCTTGGTCCTTTGGGTCCTCTACTCAACCTTGCAGAGCAGGCTCGCAACCCTGCAGAGCGGGCTCTTGGTGCTTACCATACTCGGGCTCGCGAGGCTGCTGCCACGAGTGTCCACAGATCTGCTGCTGGCACCTCGCAGGAGCCCCCTCCACCTCCACCGGTGGATCTGCCACCTGCGCCTGGCCCTCCGCCGTCTATGAATCCTACGCTGTCCGGCATATCCTGGGAACATCTGCTTGATGGCACACCACCTGTGCGGCTGGCTGTGCGGGACTGCCGGCTTATTCGCCAAGCCCAGTATGCTGGAAATTCTCTTGATCGCACTTTGTACGGTAGGCTGGATGAGGCAGCCACTCGGGCTAATCTAGATAGAAAGGGTCGCCCTAAGCGTGTGATGGCTTACTCTGAGCTGGGTCATGAGTGTCGTGCTTTTCTAGGATCTGTGAAGGCAGGGATTAACTACCCTTCCCCTGGAGGTGTTACCTTTGGTGGGATTGGGCGTAGGAACAATGATCTCCGAGGGTATCAGTATGTGAAGGTCCCTCTCAGTTTTGTTCCTGTTAGGCCTGATTTCGAGCTCGTTGCTCGGATCCAGTAAAAACATCAACATTTTGGAGGCTGTCGATGTCGAAGGTATTATGTCTGAAGTTTTTGAGTCATGGAGGTTTAAGTACCCAAGTGACACCAATGCAGTTAGAGACATCCCTGATGAGAGAAGGGTTGGCTTTAAACGCCTCCGATACCAAAAATGGTTCGCAGCCAACAGCAATGATGAGAATGGCTTGATTCCCTTTACATCCGCCTTACATAAGCAGGATCAGATTCGTTCTATAGCACAGTTTAGAATGGGTTCCCATTGGCTGAACACAGAAAGAATGAGGGTGGTGGATAGAGCACACATCCCTCGCTCAATGAGACACTGTCGAATGTGTGGGTTCCAAAAAACTGAGGATGAAATGCATATGTTTGAGTGCCCTTTTTATAATGATATTCGCCTCCGCTACCAGAATCTGTTTACAGATATTTATAGGCATGTCCATGAGGATACCGACTTAACCGTATGGAATGTGGAATTCTGCGATTCCACATTCAGAACCTTTATGAATGGAAATGGCACTAAGTCTTTTTGGAGCAACCTAGCCGACTATCTTTCTACTTGTAGAAGAGCAAGACAGGAAGCCCTGGACTGCTTAGTGGCACCGTAATTTATTATCCCTTTTTTTTCTTCTTGAGACTTCTCATTTGTTAGCTTCTTACCTCCGCCACTGTAAGTGGTTGAGATCTGGGTCCTGCTCTAAGGGGTTTAATACCTACGCCACCAAAACGGTGGTTGGGAGTTTGGTTTGTTTGTCCTCGACACACCCCTGATGTAATGGGGTTTTTTGCTTTGTGGGTGCTTTTTCTTTTTGTTTAAAGCACAGAGTCTCATACACCCTCGCGGTGTCAAGTAGACTTTAACATGTAATGTAATGTAATGTAATGTTGCGAGTGTTGCGCGTTCCTTAGATCTTATTAGGAACTTAGATGATCAGCGCGCATATGATGCTGGCATTGCTGCCGAGTATTTTATGTCGGTTCGTGCCTCGTATGCTCCTGTGCCTGATCCTCTTGCTGCTGGACCCTCGGCCTCTCATGGTGAGTCTCGTGTAGATCCTGCACTGTTGGGTTTTAGTGCCCTGCCCCTGGAACGTCAGGAGTTCATGTGTCTCACTATGATGCTTGCGAACATGACGGATGCGATGGTCACTGTGTATCAGGATTTTGCCACTCCTCGGGATATCTTCTTGCATATCCGAAGACAGCGTTCTGATGCTCTTGCTGCTCGTGTCCCTCTCATGCTTGTTGAGCTTCGGCGTGCAACCATGGACAACTCTGAACCTGTGGATGTGTTCTTTCGCAGGGTCCGGGGCTTGTGCACTGACCTCCGCAGTGCGGGATACCCACAGCCTCAGCGCCATGCCATGCATACTATTATTAATGGCATCATGCACCCCCGCTTCGACTCTCTGCGGCTACAGTTTGGTCTCGCACTGCATCAGAACCAGCCTGTTGATTACTGGACCTGTCTGGCAGCATATAGATCATTAGATTTCTTGAACGTGTCTCTCCCTAAGTCTGATCCGAGGCATCCTGGTTGGTCCCGCGATCCTCCCCAGGTCCCTGCCAATGCTGCTTTTCAGCGTGGCAGGGGACCTGGTCCTCAGGGTTCCGGGACTACCAAGAGGCGCTTGGATTGCACTTGGGGCCCCTGTCTTTCCAAAACGAGCCACTCGGAGGACCGTTGCTGGACGAAACATCCGCACCTGCGAAAGGCCAAGGCTGGTGCACCGGGCATTGAACCCGTGCCCGTTGCCTTGGCCCTTCCAGGTTCGCTGACTCGCAAGCAGTTGTCCTCCTTGCAGGCTCAGATTGATGGGTACGCCATGTCCAAGAACTAGGAGGTACGCTCTGTCCTATTCTCTTGCACTACGAAGTTCTCTAACGTGTGTAGCCCTAGTCTTTCTGAAGGTGTCTGGCATGTGGACTCTGGAGCTGGAATGTCAATCACGGGTGATAAGTCTTTGTTCACTGTGTTTGAATCTTCTGCTGTTGGGCCTACGGTTCGATTTGGTGACGGGGTGATTCAACGGTCAGAGGGTAAGGGATCCATTGTGTTATGTAGTGATTGGTTACCAACATCAATCACTCTAACCAATGTTCTTTATATCCCTCACTGTCCGGTGAATCTCCTGTCAGTAAATGCTGTAGCTCATTCTCTCCACTGCCAGGTTTCTTTTGATAGTCTTAGTTGCACTGCCACTCAGGGCTCTTCTGTTCTCTGGTCCTTCCCTGCCTCCAGTGATGGTGTGTACAAGTTTGCATGTAGGCCTTGTCACACCTCCAGTCGTTGTTTAAGAGTTGCTGACAATTATCCAGCGTTTGCACTTGATGTTGATGAGGACGGTGGAGTTGTTCTCCCTACCACTCCTGCATGGTTGTGGCATAGGCGGTTGGGTCATCCCGGCTATAGTGCCTTACACAAACTTGTCAAGAGTGGTATGGTTAAGAACTTACCCCTCAGTCTGGGTCAAGTGCAAAAGTTGGGTAAGATCCCATGTGATGCTTGTCACAAGGCTAAGGGCAAACGTCTCCCTTTTCCTAAAGAAAGCAAAACTGAGATCCGTGCACCTCTCCAACGACTTCACTTGGATATAATGGGACCAGTTCATATTAGGGGTCTGCGTGGGGAGTTTTACATCCTGTGCCTCATAGACCAATTCTCTGGCTTTGCTGAAGTATTGTGCTTGAGGACCAGGGATGAAGCTCCCTTAGCAGTCCAAACTATCATCCTCAGATGGTCAAATCAGCTGCAGGGGTTTGCCTTTAAGTGTCTGAGATCTGACAGGGCCAAGGAGTTTATAGTTAAATGGTTCGAGGATTGGCTGATATCGGTTGGGGCAGTACATGAGTTATCGTTGGTGTACACTGCCCAGCAGAACGCAACTGTGGAAAGGTATAATGGGGTCTTGCAGTCTATAGCTAGGAGTATCCACCTGGAATCAAAGCTAGCTAAGTCTTTCTGGCCTTATGCCTTCCTAGCTGCTTGTTACCTTCGTAACCGACTGCCCAATCAGGGACGCAAGACACCTTATGAGTTGTTTTATGGGGTGATGCCTGATGTGTCGTTGTTACGTGTGTTTGGATGCCCCTGCTATGTCACGTTAGTCAATGGGAAGAAACGTAACAAGCTGGACGAAAGGGCGTTATCTGGTAGACTGGTTGGGTATTCTCTGGTGAGTAAGGGTTATTTTATTTGGGTTCCTAAGTTGCGCCAGGTAGTAGAGAGTCGTGATGTACTCTTCTATGAACAGTTTAGCTATAACTGTATTCCTGGGCTTCCTCCCTATGACGGGTCGCCGTATGTTTCTAGCATCCCTGCCGCTATCAACGGACACATGCCTGAGGCTGCGGGCCATTCCTTAGATCCTTTGCTTTCCCCAATTGTTGACCACTGTCCTGGCCATAGGATGATTCTGCGTCCCAGGTCAGGGGCTGCTGGTACTGTATTGCGTGAGAATGCACTGGGCGGGCGAGGTTCTGCAGTTCCTACGGATAAAATCTTAGCCGAATCTCAGGGGGTCGCCAGGCCCTCCTCTGCGTCAAATTCCGTCGGTGAAGCTCTAGGATTACGACAATCTCAGATCATAGTGGAGCCTCTTATAGGTCCATTGTCTAATAGTCACCCTGCTCCAATCATCTTGGATGGCTCGAAGGGGTTGGTGAGCGCTTCGCCTCCTGCCGTTCCTGATAGATTAATCGGGAGCCCGGGTGATGATGTAGCCTTTGCCGATAGTGCAAGTGATGATCTTGATCATTGGTCAGGCTCCGATACTGCGTATGGCTGGGGTGTTCCGGTCGACCCAGGCTTCGTTGAATTAGAGGCAAATAAGGCCGGCCCTGTTCAACCAGGCAGTAGTTCTGCACTGGGGGCTCTACTACCGGTTACTGCTGATACTGCTGATATCCCCGCTGCTCATGTACAAGTAAACTGCTTGTACGTGGGAGCATCTGTTGCCCCCTCCACTGAACTAACCTATAAAGCTGCCATGCTCCCTACCAACCCTGACAGGGATCAATGGCTTCTTGCTATGAAGGATGAGATGGCTTCCCTACATGCCCATGGTACTTGGGTACTCACTCCACAGCCTCGTAAGCAAAAGATCCTGTCAGGCAGGTGGTTATTTGTGAAGAAGATTGGGGTTGATGGTTCTATACGCTTCAAGGCACGTTTTGTGGTACGTGGCTTTCTGCAACGTCCTGGGCTGGATTTTCATGACGTATATGCCCCTGTCTCCTCTAAAGCAGGTCTTCGGGTGCTCCTGGCTGCCATCACTCATAGAAAGATGTTTGTTCGGCAGCTGGACATCAAAACTGCATTTCTGAACGCTAAGCTGGAACCTGGTCTGGACCTGTACTGCCGCCAGCCTGAGGGCTTTCAGCACCTTGGTCCCAACGGTGTTCCCCTTGTGTGCAAGCTGCTCAAGTCTCTTTATGGATTGAAGCAGGCACCCAGGGCTTGGAGTAGGGATGTCAAGCGGGTTCTGGTTGCACACGGCTTCACTATGTGCAAGGCTGAACCTGCTCTGTATTTTAGGAAGGATTCTGATGGTGGGTGGAGCTATGTTCTGACCTATGTTGATGATTTTATCTGTGCTTTTAGTGAGCTGGATAGGTATGTGTTGCTTATCCAGGCTATGGAAAAGGCTGGCTGGGAGGTCAAAGAGATGGGTGTTCCGGTTCAGTTCCTCTCTTTGGACATGCATGTTACACTTGATTCTGAAGGCAGGTGTGTTCAGATCAACATCTCTCAGCACACCTACATTGTTGATCTGGTGGAGCAGTTTGGTCTTACTGATGCTGCCCCACCCAGGTTTGCTGCCCCCATGGCCAAGTCCACCGTTTCTGACGCCCCTGGAGAACCCCTGCCGTCTAATAGCCAGTACCTCTCTCTTGTGGGTGCTTTGCTATACCTGGCTACTTGCACCAGGCCTGATATTTCTTTTGCTGTGAGCTACCTGTCCAGGTTTTCTGCTCACCCTACCGTCCCTCTCTGGGGGGCTGCCAAGCGGTTGCTCTTGTATTTGAGAACACATTCCCACCTGGGTCTCACTTACACCCACAACCCTGAGTTCTCTTCTACTGTCTTTAGTGACTCATCCTTTGCTGATGATGGGTCTGACAGGCGGTCTCAGACTGGCTTTGCTGTGCTAGCTGGGGGGTGCATAATGAACTGGATGAGCAAGAGGCAGCCTACTGTTGCCATTAGCTCTAGTGAGGCTGAGTATCAGGCCCTGTCCCAGGCTGCCAGGGAGGTACAATGGTTGAAGAAATTGAGGGTGGATCTGGGTCTGCCTTGTGCTTTGGTTACCATTCAGGGTGACAACTTAGGGTCTCTAAGTTGGGCCAAAGACTGGCAGCTCCTGCCTCGCAGCAAGCACATTGATGTTATTCATCACTACATCAAGGAGCTGGTGGAGGATGGTTCACTGGATGTTGCCTATGTTAACACCGTGGATAACTGTGCTGACCCCTTCACCAAGCCCCTTGATCCTGCTGTGTTCTGGAGGTTTGTCCGCATGTTAGGTATGACCGCTTCTTCTTAGGGTCATCCTTGCATTTGGTCATATTAGTTTCTTTTCGTTATCAAAGTTTGGCATTAGGTTCCTATTCCCGGATCGGGTTTTCTATACCGTTGTTACCCATTTTTGATATTAGTTTTTCCTCTCTTTCTAGCTTGGCACATTGTTTTCGAATTTTTTGCCTTGTTCCATTCCTTCCTATAACCCTTTGGGTTCCATTTGAAGTTCTCTCGATTTTTTCGGAGTTCTTTGATTTTTTTTTTTTTTATATATGTTACATATAGTTCTATGTCCCCAGTGCCATAGGTGGAGAGGTAGTATTGTATGTCACCTGTGTCATAGGTGGAGTGTCAGCATGAATTGCGGTGCTCTCACGCGTTTTATGACTTGGTGACTACTTATGTACTTCCTTAGAACTATCGGCCCAGACAGTGTTTCTGTCTGTACTGTGTCAGCTTCCCGTAGACTGTGTCATCCTTCATGACACGGTGACAGCTTCCTGTTGACTGCGTCATCGGTCTCTCACTGACACACTCTGTATAGCCGGTGCCTGGCTTAAGTTTCCTGACTTAGGGTCTAGTCAGGTTACAGGCATCCGCCTCTCCCACCGCTGGTGTTCTTTGGCGTCCGCCTGTCCTTGTAACGCTATTCTTGTCTCCGTGTATAGATTGGCGCGTCTGTCTCCGCTGCATACATCTCTCTCCACTCTTCGAAGTGCTTTCTAGCTGATAGCGGTCTCCTACCTCAACTGGACAAGCTACCATCGCGGTTGACAACGACCTGCAACGCTAAGAGCGACCGAAGGACCACTAGACCATTGTATATCACTGAAAGGGGCTACAGGCAGACAAGTAGTGAGCAATGTTACCTTACTTTCTCCTACTGGCAGTACGTCGGATACGATGATCTCGGCAAGATCAAAGGTAAGGCTGCGCGATGATGAGCAAGGACTAGCGCGGGGATCTTGGGTTGGCGTAGATGGTTGGCCATAACCTTGTACAGATTACGCAGAGACTGCTTGACGTGGAGACTCGGTGTATTTACAAGAGATAACATGGTCGCAATCTATGCTTGCAGACACTATGAAACGCCCCCCACTACGTGCACTGCAGTAGTATTGCCCGAAAGTACTTCAACTGCAGTGCACGCAGCTGGCTGGCAGTCCCAGCCACTAGCTGGCCGGCCCTAGGTCACTGACTGACCTGAACAGGAGTGCATTTAGCCTCTACGGTTCGATGTATCAGTTGTACCATAACAGTGGTGGGTGACTTGGTTACTATTGTCGTAGGTATAGAAGCAACACGTATAAACCTTGTACAATACAGTTGACTTGCACTAGAGTGTCCTTCAGAGGGCCCATTTAAATCGAGGAGTATGATACAATAATATTATGAGGTGTGGAAGCGGTGAGAAGATGCTAGTAGTGTGTGTGTGTGTGGTGGGGGGGGTGGGGGGTGGGGGGTGGGGGGGGGGGGGCAGTGCAGTCAAATGGCAGTCAAAGGGGTGCAGGCATCTGCATTCAGGCAGTTCTAGGTCGTGGGCCCGTGGCTCGGTGGTAAGGCGAATGAATATCCTGGCAAGTCTAGACAGCTCGATCGAAAGCAACGTCACCAAGGAAATCAAGGAAGCAAGTGGAAAGCAAACGGAAGGCCTTCGCGGCACACCTTGCAGGAGTCGTGGATTTTGGGGTGCAGTGAAATGGCAGTTAAGGGGGTGCAGGCATATTCATCTCGGTAGTCACAGCTCGTGGGAGCGTGGTTCAGTGGTGAGGCGAATCTACATATTGGTCTAGTGGTAGACCAAATTACTTAAGGATGAAGAGTCGGGGGTTCGATCTCCCCTTTGGTCGCTCTCGGCGTTGCAGGTCGTTGTCAACCGCGATGGTAGCTTGTCCAGTTGAGGTAGAAGACCGCTCCGTACCGGCATGCGACGGGCTTCCTTAACACCACGCACCACGAGGCGTTATCATTACGAATCTATATAACACAAGCTTTGGTGGAAAGCAAATAAGAAGACATCGACGCACACCTACAGGAGTCGTCTGGGCAGCAGGGGATGGCGGGATGTGTGATGACAGGTGGTCTCCTGCGTGGATATTATGAGGCGTGGAGCGTTGACGATCTTGGTGTCTCCAGTCGAGAAGAAAATGAGACACATGTAACAAGGAAATGTACTTCGACAAAATTACCCTTGGCCAAAATGCCAACTGTTTTTTAGGTCTAAAATTGAGTCACTTTTTCAGCTCTACAAAAATCATTTTGCCAAGTTTATTTTTGCTATGCAATTTTAAGACGCCGTTTGTAACAAAAAAAATGCATTGGGCAACTTTTGATCTTGCTATTTAATGCTGCACGTACGGTACTAACACCAGTCGTCTTAATTCCCACTGCGGTTCACTTGGGCTGTTCTTAGGCTCACGGCTCACTCGGGCTTTTCACTGTACTGCCATGTACTGCCTAAAGTTTTTTATTTCTCCTATCATCTTGTTTCTCACTGAGTACTGTAAATTTTCTACCACTAAAACAGATACTGAAAACCCTGATACACTCAAACAGAGACATACCCTTCAAACAGACAGAGACAACAGCAGAGACGTACCCTTCGAACTACCGTGATACCAACGCAGGTGGTACATACCCAATATCTAATTCATCAAGTGTCCATTTCAACCACTCAACCAGGCTTTTATTGGTGCTACTCGGCTACTGGTGCTCTGAGTAGCATACTTATAGCATTTTTCAGGAATTTGATTTTGGATTTTGGACCCATAATTAAATTGTTACTGGAATTCCTTTCCAAAAACTACTTGTATAGCCATTCGGCGTATCACCTGGGAATTGTTTTTTCGAAATTGAATCAATAAATTAAATACATTCGGGGCTCTTGTTGTATACCTGAATCAGATGTCCGAGTGGTACACTTCCGATTACAATCAGGGATTTGTATTTCCGCTACATCTAGCGATCGCTAGTTTTGACCCCGTTTTTGCAAAAACAATCGCTATTAAAAAGGGGGGGGAAGTTTTGTTTTGCCTTAAATGGCCCTTAAAAGCTGTTAAAAGCTATAAAAAGGTATAGAAAGCTGTAAATCGCTGCCCCTGGAGGAGGCCTTTATCAGCATGAATAGCGGTGCTCTCGCTTGTTTTATGTCTTGGTGACTCCTTGTGTACTCCCTTAGAACTATCGGTCCTGACAGTACTATGTCAGCTTCCTGTTGACTGCGTCATCGGTTCTTCTGACACGCGCTGTCTAGCCTGTACCCTGATCAGGTTCCAGGCTACCGCCCCCTTTCCTCCACTGGTGCCCCTTAATGGGTCTCCTGTGCTTGTAACTTATTCTCGTCTCCACATTTATAGATTGGCGTGCTGCACACACAAAGTCCACTCTCCGGAGTGTTATCCAAGCTAATAGGTTATACGGCCCTTCATTTACTACCACTGCTTTGCGATGCAACTTCCGCGAGGACCTCCTGCCATTTTGAGAAACTCCATGACATGGATGGTCTTTCCTGGACGCGCGGGATGCGCAGTATCATTCTCAGCGATGGCTGCGACCAATCCTTCCAACGGAGGAATGGCTCCTCTTGATGATTGGCTAGACGTTTGTGCACCAGCTGCCTTTGCTAGCGGTCATGAGAGTCCTTCCGCCATCGTGGAAGTAACCCCCCCCCGGTCATTCCTCCATCTTCTCTTCTTTTTCCTCCCCTGCCGTCTGTCGCCTCCTCCCGTCTGTCGTAGATGACTGTGACGTGCAGACTCAAGTCGGCGACTAGCCTGGACATCGGTGGAGATACCCCGTCTTCGTCTGCTCGCGTCCTTGACGTCGCTAACCTTTCTCCGGTGTTTGAGGCTCTGCCTGCATACCGGAGGTTGCCAAGCCGACCAAGCTCCCTGCTGATGTCTACGTCGTCTTCGGTCGGCTACTGGCATGAGCTTGCGCTCTAGTGGCTCTGTGCTACCTTCTGGAGAATTTTTTCGATCAAGCTGGCGGATCGCCGGCACTGCCGTAGGGTTCGCCAGAGGAGGACGACCTACGCGTCTGGACCTGGAGATTCTGGAGGTGGTAGGAAGCAGGGGGGTATGGTCAGCACCACTACGGGTGCTGCTCCCTCTACCCCCCAACCGGGTGAGTCGAGCGATAGAGGGGGGGACTTGGGATTGACTGATCATCGACGGCGGGATATTAGGACCTTTACATGCCTCGGCTCTGCTCTTCGCATCCTAGCGATAAATGTTCGAATTCTGCCCTTGCGATTTGCGATTTTCTGCCATTGGTGCGATTTTCTGCACCAGGTGTGACTTGCTGCACTGTCATTCTCGTCTCCTTTTTTCCCATACCTCAAATCTCGACTTCGACCTAACGCTTCCCCACCTTCTGTGATCCCAGGTCTCGCAGCGCCGGACTTCGCCCATGCTACAGGCCGCAGTGGACGCCGTCCTGGGCCTAGTCCAGCGGCCGTGGAGGATCTTTGGCATGATATCTTGGTGGATATTTTTCTCTCTTAGGCTCCTTGTGACCCCTGGGTGCGTTCCGTGGTTCGACAGAGGTTACTACTTTGTCTTCCCGTGCCCCTGGTTCCCCCCTTAGGTGTATGCCTTAGCTACGTGAGTTTGAGTTCAAGTGTTTGAGTTCTGATAGGGCTTAGGAATGTTTAGTTAAGTGGTATAGAGGCATGGTTGATCTCGATTAGTTGGGGCATGCATGAGTTGTTGATGATGACACTGCTCAGCATGGTGCTAGTGTGTTATCTTCGCAATCGCGTGTTCATCTAGGGAGACAAGACTCCTTCGGAGCTTTTCTTTGGGGTTGCACCTGATGTGTCGTTGTTGCGTTTGTTTGGTTGCCCTTGCTATGTAATCTTAGTATTGGGCAGTCACGCAACAAGCTAGTTAGAAAGGCATTCTTTGGTAGACTGGTTGGGTATTCCCTGGTGAGTAAGGGTTATTATATTTGGGTTTCCAATGTTGCGCCAGTTAGTAGTGAGTAGTGATGTACTCTCTATCTCCAGTTCAGTTCTAAACTGTCTTTCTGGGTTCTCCCATTAGTATGGGTCCCCGTGCCCGCTTGCATCCCTCCTGTCATCAAACGGTGATATGTTATGTGTTACCGGTAATTCCCTACGCCCTTTAACAACCCCAATTGTTGTTGGCTGGCCTGGCTGGGATGTATCATTGTTGCATTCTAGACCAGGGCCTGATCTTGCTGTATTGTGTGTGAAGTTTTAGGGCGGGTGGGAGTTGGATATCCAACTATAATCTTAGCCGAATCTCTGGGGGTCGCCAGGCCCTCCTCTGTGCCACGTTTTAGCGGTGAAGCTTTAGGATTTAGACAGCCTTCGATCATAGTGGTACCTGGATCAGGTCCATTGACTAATAGTCGCCAACCTCCGACCACCTCGGATGGCTCGCGGGTGTCGATAATTCCGACGCCTCCTGTCGTCCCTGGTGGATTACTCGGGTCAAGCCCATGTGATGATGTAGCCGTTGCCGAATGGGTAAGTGATGATCTTGAACACTGGTCTAGCTTGATACTGCGTATGGCTAGGGTGTTACAGTCAACCCAGGATTCATTGTTTTAGGTGCTGCTGGTTCTCATACGTAGGTTAACATGGCCCTATGTGTGAGTGCCTATTCCTCAGCACCTCCTAGACTGACTTATAGGGTAGTCTAGATTGGTGGAGCGTTACGACGCTTTGTTTAGGCAGCTTCCTTTCAGCTGTCTTTCTTGGTTTTGGTGGAAGGTGGTACTTAATTCAGACCACCGTTATAGCGTCTTGATGGTTTCTGACTCTTAGTTCCATAGGCAGATGGTTCGTTCGGTGGAGCTCATCATAGATTAGCTATTTATTTTTACTCCACACTGTTTTTAGATCACCAGCCCCTCATGTGATTGGAACTTTTTGTGGAGTGTAGTAGTTGTTTCCCTTCGGATTTTACTGTGAATTGGTGGGCTGGGTAATCTTGCAGTTGTACTTGCAGATGTACCGCCGCTCACCTCTTTCTTGTTTTCCGAGTGTATTTCAAGCGCCCTTTCAGTCCATCCTTTGCAGTAAATTCTTTGAAGTCCTTTTTATGCGTTTACTATTTTTCAGGTGGACAATAGGTTTTATGTACTATGGTTGTACATCTACCCTTCTATTGTTCATTGAACTGTGTTTCCTTTGTTGGTTACAAGTTTCTTGAAAATTTTAACTTCGCATCCTTTGGATTTTTTCAGTTGCTGCAAGTTTGGTTTGCTTTAGTTAGGCGCTTGGTTTGTCTTGAGTGCATGAGTTCTTTGCGGTGCGATACCCACCTCCTAGAATGTTTTAGTTAGTGCCGTAACTGGGGATTTATGATAATTAACTTTCATAAATCTTCTTACTTCCATCTTTGGGTAAGAAACCAATTCATCATGTTTTTTTCATCCCAACCTAGTCATGAATTCTATGCTAAGAATAGTTTTTAAGGTAGTGGATTTTTCCATCGACTTTTTTTTTTTTTTTCCATCGTAGTCTTTAGTGTCCTCTTGTCTGCGTCCTTTAGGCTTTGATTCTCTCGTGTGCTGCTCTCAAACGATATTTCAATCCGTCTCTTTGGTTATCATTGATTGGCGTTAGGTTCCTATTCCCGGATCGGGTTTTCTATACCGTTGTTCCCCAACTTTGATATACGATTTTTTCAGTCTTCTCTTTAGGTTAAGTTCTCGGTTCTTTCAGTCACCGTTGTTCCCCTTCCTTTGGTATTAGGATTGATTTCTGTTTGGCCTCCATGTGATTTTCTGGTTTGGTGCCTACTATTCTGGATGAATAGTATTTTTGCGCTTACCATGGATGGTTACATTTCCATTTTGGTCTCAGCTCAGCTCGGTATGACCCAAGTTTTTTGCTGCTACATTTTCGGAGTACTACAGTGGTTTTTGGTTCATCCTTTCGCATCCTTTTATTTTAGACAAGGCTTTCTTCTGGTTTCCTGTTTTTCCGCCGTTCCTTAATAATTTTTGTTTGCTACCAGTTTATGGTTCTATGTCCCCAGTGCCATAGGTGGAGTACTAGTATTGTATGTCACCTGCGTCATAAGTGGAGTATCAGCATGAATAGCGGTGCTCTCGCTTGTTTTATGTCTTGGTGACTCCTTGTGTACTCCCTTAGAACTATCGGTCCTGACAGTACTATGTCAGCTTCCTGTTGACTGCGTCATCGGTTCTTCTGACACGCGCTGTCTAGCCTGTACCCTGATCAGGTTCCAGGCTACCGCCCCCTTTCCTCCACTGGTGCCCCTTAATGGGTCTCCTGTGCTTGTAACTTATTCTCGTCTCCGCATTTATAGATTGGCGTGCTGCACACACAAAGTCCACTCTCCGGAGTGTTATCCAAGCTGATAGCCTTAAACCATAAAGCTAGGGAAAACCCACTTTCAGATTTGAAAACAAAATCACTGATTACAACCGCTGCCTCTCACGACTGAAAAATATAGTTGCTGAGTGATGATATTCATGGTAGGGAACTGTTACACAAAATTCATTAAAGGGGGGATTTTGAGGGTTTAGGCGCCTCCTATTCTATAACCCTAAGTGCGCCTACTTTGCATATTGTAGGAGTGGCACCACCATTCGAACTGAATCATCCGTGTCGCTGGTTTGTGTCAAGAGACCCACCTCCTGGGGTGAAAGTCCTTTCACAACTAAAAAAAACTATGGCCTGTCTATGACGATATCCGCATAGTTGGCTCCCTGGTTTCCGTGGGTATCGCACGGGGGGGACTTGGAATGTGAAGACGGTGAGCGGCCCAGAGTTGGCTGAAACCCCATGTAACAGTTCAAGTTCAAATCAAATGACAATACAATGATCAGGATAAAAAGCAAGTTCCACTGTTGAGAAGCTTTTCTTCAAGGGGGGGGGGGGGGGGGGGGGGGGGGGGGGACTCCTAACCAAAATGACCCCAATCGTCCAACTTTGTAGATATCATAGAGAGGATGAAGAATCCGGTTGCATTTCTTAATTTGGCTCTGTAGAAAAAAGTCCTCCTAAGTTTGGGGCCGCAAGGGGGGGAGGGGGGCCGAGTGAAAAGTCTGCCATTTTCAAAAAACATTGGTACTTTTCAGGCAATTTTTCAAGCCCTCAGAATGACATGGAGTGGAAGTAGGGTGTTCCCGGGGTGTTCCTCTACTAAATACCAGTCCATATATGCTATTGGGGGAGAGACCCACCACATGTTTTGCCCAGGGCAGAGGGGGGGGGGGGGGGAGGTGAGTGTGTGTGGGGGGGTGTCCAGGGTCTCTCTCTCTCTCTCTCTCTCTCTCTCTCTCTCTCTCTCACACACACATACACACACACACACAACGCCCTAACCAACACTAATTAAACGACGTACAGAGCGAGACCTCATGATAGTTCACTGCTTCTTCTTTTTCCCTTCCGGTTACTGTGCGTCTGTTTTCGTTATGGTGCCTAGTGCTAGTTGATGTTATTCGATGGACCCACAATCAAAACATGCTACAAGTGCGGTAAACAATTGCTTTGCGGCGACCACGTAAACTTAGGGCGCCATCAGAATTCTCTTGCGTGCTTGGCTGCAGTCGAACAATAAGTCAAGATCGGCAGCGCATCAAAGCATTTGATTGCCGTTTTTTTTTCAGCCTTTGGGCGCTACGGCAGCTGATGGGCAGCGGCAACAGTGGCAGCAACATTGATGATGATGATTTTCAATGTTCAAAACAAACATTCCCGATGGTCTCGAGACCAACCTCAATGGAAAGGCCGTTCAAAACCCTGTAAAATGAGCTTAATTTGACACCATAACACTAACTGGTGGCTGAGATGGTGGCTGTACAGTGGGTTCCGGAGCCGGGGGGGGGGGGGGGGGGGGGGGGGGGCGGGGTCTGCAGAAGGGTGCCTTCACACTTTGGGGGGATGGGGTTTTTCACTTTTTTTTGCCCCCCCCTTGGTCGCGAAAGGTATTTAACCCCAGGAGATGGGTCTCCCTACACAAACCAGCGGCACCGAGGATTCAGTTCGAATGGCGCTGCCACTCCTACAAAAGAGTAGGTGCACTTAGGAGAGATGACTTTTTGAAGGTCTTCAAGTTGGATGCAGATGAGTCCTTTGCATAGCTTGTATTTTCAGGTGTGAGCAGCAGCTTCTAGGCAGCTTCCCTGGCTGGCTATCCAGTCAAATCTGGAGCAGCCTAGTGCACCTTGAAACCTTTTACAATCAGCTTTCCAGCACTGCTCATATCTTTGGGTGTAGCCCTGTGGCTGGCTGTGGTTGCTGCTGTGAGGGCCTCGAGGAAGGGCTCTATAACCTGAACACCTTCAACTTGGTTACATGGATCTAGCCAGCAGTTTGGCTGCTCGCTGTCTTCGAGGAATACCTTATAACCTGGACAACTTCTACTTGGTTACATGGCTCTAGCCAGCAGTTGGGCTGCTTGCTGTCTTCGAGGAATGGCTCTACCCTCTGAACAACCCGTTGATCAATTTAGAAACTTCCGTGGCCAGAAAGGACATGACTGGGTTTTCGTCCGGATGCCACTTCAAGCTCAGATCTTTCAGCATCTTCTTCTTTGCTGCTGGGTCCGGGCATGACGCAGCGGCCCTTTGGATATCCGCTCTCACATCTCCAAAGCTAATGCTTTCCCCAGGATCCTCTGCTTGTTTGAGGCGAACTTTCAGTTGTGAGCACTCCGCCTCTGCCTCCTCCACCTTCTCCTCAAGACCTCTCCTCTGTTATTCCATGGCTAGCTCCAGTTCTTGTACTTTCCTATCTTGCTGGTTCCCTCCTCCCCCTGCTGCTGCCCCTCGGAGCCTTTCCATTTCGATCTGCCTAACATCCGCTTTCACCAGAAGGGTATCCACCTCATGCTCAAGGCCCGCAATTCGCCGCTTCGCTACCTCAGCCTTATTCCTCATGTCCTGGAGGAGGCTCTTCTGATCTGCCAGGTCCTGCTCCAGCTCAGATATCCTCTTTCGCCACGGAACTATTGCTGCTGCTTCTGCTCCTTCTGCTGCTGCTTCTGCTGCTGCTGTTGGTGCTGCTTTGAGCCTGTCCATCATTATCTGCCTGGAATCTGCAATGATATGAAGTCCATACACCTCACGGTAAAGGCCCGCAATCTGCCGCTTTGCCACCTCAGCCTCCTTCCCCTTGTCTTGAAGGAGGCTCCTCTGCTCTGCCAGGTCTTGCTCCAGCTCATATATCCACTTTCTCCAAGGAACCCTTGCTGCTGCTTCTAGTGCTTCTGCTGATGCTGTTGCTGCTGCTTTGAGCTTGTCCATCATAATCTGCTTGGAATCTGAATTCATGAGCAGTCTGTCCACCTCACGCCTTAGGCCCGCAATCTGCCGCTTTGCTACCTCAGCTTCCTTCCCCTTGTCTTGAAGGAGGCTCCTCTGCTCTACCAGGTCCCGCTCCAGCTCATGTATCCTATTTTGCCAAGGAACCCTTGCTGCTGCTTCTGCTGCTGCTGTTGCTGTTGCTGCTGCTTTGAGCTTGTTGATCATTATCTGCCTGGAATCTGCATTGTTGAGAAGTCCATTCACCTCACACTCAAGGCCCGCAATTCGCCGCTTTGCTACCTCAGCCTCATTCCTCTTGTCTTGGAGGAGGCTCCTCTGCTCTGCCAGGTTCTGCTCGAGCTCAGACATCCTCTTTAACCACGGAACTATTGCTGCGTTTTCTGCTGCTTCTGCTTCTTCTGCTGCTGCTGTTGATGCTGCTTTGAGCTTGTCTATCTTTATCTGCCTGGAACCTGCAATGATATGAAGTCCATATACCTCACGGTTAAGGCCCGCAATCTGCCACTTTGCCACCTCAGCCTCCTTCCCCTTGTCCTGGAGGAGGCACCACTGCTCTGCCAGGTCCCCCTCCAGTTCAGATATCCTCTTTCGTTGCACATCCCCTGCTGCTGCTGCTGCTTTTAGCCGGTCTATCTGAATCTGCCTGGCATCTGCTTTGAAGAGCAGTCCATCCACCTCACCCTGAAGGCCCGCAATCCGCAGCTTCGCTTTGTCAGCCTCCACCGTAAGGCCAAGCTTGTCCTGGAGGAGTCCCCTCAGCTCTGCCAGGTTCTGAACCTGTTCAGCTACCCTCCTTCTCATCTACTCTGTAAGGTCTTGCTCAAGTTCAGATATCCTCCTTCGCTGTTCATCACCTCCTGCTGCTCCTACTGCTGCTTCTTCGAGCATGTCTACTTGATTCTGCATCCGATTTGCTTTGAACTTGAGCTGGCCATCCCGCTCAAGCTCCAGTCCTGCAATCTTCTGCTGCAAGAAACTCACGTTGGCTGCAGCATCAGCGCGAGTTGCCTGCAAGGACTCCACATTGGCCCGGGCTTCGGAGAGCAGCTGGTGTGTGGCCTTAGCTTGTATCAGGAGGAGAGCTTGGGTAGTCAAGAGTGCTGCGGCACGGCTGTCGGCAGCTCGTCTCTCTTCTGCAGCTCTCACTAAAGCCAGCCTGGTCTTCTCTGCAACAGCGTCCACCTCACTGTTACTTACAGAATCTACTGAATCATTGGCAACCTGTCCATCAGAAGATGCTCTGTTTCTGCGTTTGGCCTCTGTGATCCCTTGCTCACGTGCCTCAGCTGCCTGGTGCTCACCCCCTTGGAAGGGGTCCACAGATTCTGCTGGAAGTCCGGACGCTCGGTTCTCAGGGTGATGGCCAACAGATCTGGACCCTGCTGCTGACTGATTCTTAGCAGCTAGAGGAGACCTATTAGGTGGTGCCACGTGCTTTGATACGCAAGCATGTTCTTGGCCATCTTGGGGAAGAGCAGAGTCCTGTTGGCTAGCTGAGTAAGTATGGCACTAGCGGCACGACGGCATCTTTCCCGAGTATATAGAATATTCCGAAAAATGCCAAAGAAGGGTAGGTAATTTCCGCGACTGTCTAGCGATGGCCCGGGCTATTTGTTTTTGTGGGCGTTCTGTCGATATTCTCTCAAATGATCGATCAATACCGTGATTTGCCATGGATGATTCGCCTAAGATTCGGGAGCTGACGCGACCATCACTGCGTGACGGGAGGTTACACGAATGGATAAGAAAAATAGTAGTCGTCGGCAGGCCCACTACAACGTTTACCCCCCCCCCCAACGTCCACAGTATGGACCTTGCCCCCCCCTAGAATTCCAGCCGAATCAAAATACGACAAAATACGACAAAATACGATTCATTACACTTTGTTACACCTTTCTACTCTCCGCGCAGGATGCGACTGATATACCGGTTACCGTTCCGCCCCCGCTACTCGCAGGAGGAGGTTACTCAGAAAACCGTTTGGGCTTTCGCACTTACATCATGACTTTGCCTATGCCCTGCGCTACTCTTCCGATCCCGCTCGCCTTACTTAGGATTTTCTCTGCTTCCGGTGAGAAGCCATTTAACGCAGACCCTACACTTCTGATCCCATCTGCCACGGCTCCCTGCGAAACGGGTTCAAAATATATTTACACAAAGTAATATATAACATGGACAAATATATGTTACCTCTCTGCATCGAGTCCTGGCCGAAAAAAACACAGTACAATCAACCAGCAACAAACTTTATTGGCAGACGAACAATACGCACACCCTTACATGAATCAGACCTTCTCTGGGGAAGACCTATTCCAAGGAAGCCTAATGCCGTCAAAATCCTCCGAACTCTCCCAGTATATCCCAAATATCATTTCAGAATACAGTGATCAGAAACTTTTAGAAGTGATCGAAAACATCAAACTAGAAAAGGAAAATACTGAAGAATGCAGAAGGCAGATGATTGCTTATTCCAAGTTTATGAAAGGAAATATAGATGGACTTTCGTTTGATGAAATCGATTTCCTTGAGAGAACTGGATACCAACGACCTACCTGCAAGTACCCAAACGGTTGTGTGGTATACCTCATATTGGACGACCTTGTTGGCAGTAGTGCATTTAAATCTGTTGGTAAATCAGCCTTGACTAATTTGGTTCTCAAGAACAGACATTTGGGTATAAACATAATGATATGCACACAGAATCTCAAAGCAATCCCCAAGTCTATTCGAACCAATACAAGTCTTTTTGTGCTATTCAAGTTTGCCAGCACTAAGATTTTGGAGAATTTATATGAAGAAGTCAGTAGTATAATCACTCTACAGAAGTTTGAAGCACTCTATCTGCACGCAACAGCAAACGAACATGATGCACTTACAATGGATTTCACACAGGACAAAAGCCAAAGGTTCAAAAAGAATTTCGACATCATTCTCAGCTTACAGTAAAATTATTTTTCTAAATTATTGTTAAACAATGGCCGCTATCACAAACGAATATAGACAGACCAATGATTACAAGTATCTGAAAGCAGCAGTATTGGACATGTCACCCGGACTGCCAGAATATTTAGTGGATTCGTGCATTTCCCTACACATTGCCCAACCGCTCATGTATAGGAACAAAAAGCTTCTACGGAAAGATATGAATAAGCAGAAAAAACCGGTTTCAAACGAGGTCTTGGAAGGTTTGGTCACTGTAGAAAATGAAAAATCTACAGTAATATAAATGGCTTGGCAGAGAGTAACGTTATTTAGCTCATACAATACATCAACACAGAACTACCAATTGAAGTTAAATTGCGACCTGCCATACAATGAAAAGGGGTACCAGCTGGCTT
Source organism: Chlamydomonas sp. ICE-L (assembly GCA_013435795.1). Taxonomy (NCBI): domain Eukaryota; kingdom Viridiplantae; phylum Chlorophyta; class Chlorophyceae; order Chlamydomonadales; family Chlamydomonadaceae; genus Chlamydomonas; species Chlamydomonas sp. ICE-L. The sequence continues at coordinate 20,677,908 of JACBWV010000223.1, forward strand.
TCGAATCATTTACCACAGCGAGTAAACCAGGGCCGTTCTGCGTGAGTGCAAATGGGATCTTCGCACAAACCTCCTTTGATAATTCAGTGAATGGAGAGAGAACTAACTTGCTTTTAGGAGGGGAAACACACTGTATTGTTAAGACAATTACAAGCAATACACTAGGTCACAAGCTAATCCCGTCTCTGAAAAATCAACAATTAAATATAACAGTCTATGATGCCGCTGGAAATCTGTATGTTGGATTCCCAAATTTCATTCTATCAGTTATTATCTATGAAATTATATAATGGCGCCCATTGTTGTCAAAACTCAATTAATATACATCAGCTCTCAATACAGAACATCTGGGACCCCGGATAGTTTCACAACTAGTCTACCTGCTGGAATCCTACATAACGAATTTGGCGGCAGAACTAAAATAACCGTTACGGATTTAATAATCAATAGATGTTTCTATAGTATTCGGGCGAGTAACAATGACTTCAGTGTTGTTAATAATGGGACAAAGACATCTGTCAGAATTCCTGTTGGAAACTACGACCTGGATCAATGGTTAGCAACATTGAACACTTTACTACCAGGCTGGACCATTAGCCACAATGAAATCAACGGATTATGCACTTTTAACACACCTGGTCCAGGATATGGTTTTGAATTCAAAGAGAAAAGTTCATATTTATTTGGGTTCCTCCCACATGATAATCCAAGTGGATCACAGATTGTTAGCTCTTTTCCTTTGAGGCTGAACTTAGAAAGTTTCCTGACAATTCATCATAACCTCCCAAAGGTAACTAACTCGGCTGTGAATAATTTCCGTCAAACCAATGCACAGGAAAGTGATGTATTAATACGCGTACCTGCAAACGTCCCTAGTTTTGCCAACATCATGACACGGCTAGATGGGTGTTAAGGGTGCATTAGCTGTTACCACTGAGATTTTGACCGCATTTTGTATTTCTCGGAGGACCAGCTCCATGTCCTTTTTCAGGACGGTTATCTCGTCCATGAGGAGAGTTGTTGTAGCTTGATGCTGGGCCCTGGTGACAGTCTTGTTGTGCTGTTGGGCGCCAGGCAAAGGGATGGCGGATGTGCTGCCGGGTCCCGAGGTGGCAGGATTGTAGGTTGGCGTATACATAGCCTGTGATTGGGCTTGCGTCAGGGTCCCTGGGGCCTGTGCAAAGCTAACCACCATGGCCGGGCTGTACCAGTCAGGTTCTGGCGGTCCGTTGTTGGCTGGAGGTGCTGCCTCAATCCGCAGTGGTTGGTTATCCCGACTGTGAGTGTCGTGCGGGTGAGAGGGGCGCTGAGCGCCTGCTGTCAATCTGGCAAACTCTTGGCGAATAGCACCAACTGTGTCGTGCATAAGCTGTTCATGGTGTGCAGCTTGTTGCTGGAGTGCCATCACTGTCTCCTGACGTTGGTGCTGTTGCTGGTTGTCGCGACGGTAACCTCCTTGGCGATCGTTGCCTTGGTGGCCACCTTGGCGGTTGTTGCCTTGGTTCCCCCCTTGGCGGTTGTTACCATGGTAGCTGCCTTAGCGGTTGTTGCCTTGGTAGTTACCTTGGCGGTTGTTGCCTTGGTACCCTTGGGTCTGACCCTGGTTACCTTGGTTACCACCTTGGTTGCGGGTGTTAGGTAGCTGGGGAGGTCGCTGTCTCCCTTGCAATGTGCGGAAGTAGGGTGTGCCTGCCTTCAATACGTTAAATGCGGGAGGGGCAGCGAAACCATCCCTGAGTAGGGCCGCGCTCCATATGTCGTACCGTTGGATGGACTTGGGGTGCCAGGTGGGGCCAGCGTTAGCTGGGTTGTTGGTAAAGCAGGTATCTGCCCCGTGTCCTCCGAGGCCGCAAACGGTGCACAAGGGTGCAGATCCTTGTGCATTGTCTGGTTTGCCAGGTCTGGGCAAGGTTGGGACGGCAGGATTAATGGGCAGGATAGGCAGGGGGTTTGGGTACCCAATGCGACTGGCCTGTCTTGTTTTTCCTGGCATTGTAACTGCCTCGTACTGCGCGCCGGCAGTAGCCTGATTCCGCTTCTCTGATTCAGTCTGAGCAATAATTGAGAGCTGCTCCATGGTGTGGAGGGGTTCGTTCAGCTTGTAAAGCTGTCTGAGGGACCAGTACCCTAGTGGGTGTACTGTTCCTTTCTGCCCATAGGTTTCTCCCTTATTATGTTACACTCACTCGTCTTTTGTCTCTCAGAACCCTCCCGGGAATTAACCCCCTCTGCGTCCGACCCCCGCTGTCGTCAAGGAACTCCAGACACCACTTTGGCCGCTGTCGTCTCTGCCCTACTGCTTCCCCGGACTCCCACGTCCAAGAACACTCAACGCCCAACCAAACGGTGAGAAACGCAACATGAGCCTCCGCAGACGCCAGCCAGGGGGCCGGTACTGAGGCCCCAAACCATTTGGTTTTCACCAAAGGGTTGGAAAATGGGCTCGACCATGTGAGCACTCAATTGTACGGAGTTGATGTCACCAGTCATCTGTACGGTATTATATACCGAGTGGAATTGAACCACCCTCTCTAATCATGGCGAGAAGCATTTTTCCATAGTATCCAAGTTCGGAAAGACCAAGTCAAGCAATCGCAACCGTGGAGTTCCCCCCCTGCCCGCGTGAATTGCGTGACAAGCTGACCAGCTGGGATCATGGGTACTTTCTGACCCGGGGTTGTTGTGCCTCCTGACGGGGATTGAACCTTGGTTGTTTTCTCGCCTAGGGGTACCAAAGGGTTTGGGGGGTCCGGTACTGAGGCCCCAAATGGTTTGGGCCCTCAGTACCGGCCCCCTGGCTGGCGTCTGCGGAGGCTCATGTTGCGTTTCTCACCGTTTGGTTGGGCGTTGAGTGTTCTTGGACGTGGGAGTCCGAGGAAGCAGTAGGGCATAGACGACAGCGGCCAAAGTGGTGTCTGGAGTTCCTTGACGACAGCGGGGGTCGGACGCAGAGGGGGTTAATTCCCGGGAGGGTTCTGAGAGACAAAAGACGAGTGAGTGTTACATAATAAGTGTAGATAATAATTAATTGAAGGCCACAGTCGATTATTGACTGGCCGTAAGACTAGCTCTCTAGTAAGTAAATAGCGGGCTTCAAAAGGGCAAGAAGAAAGTCGGCTGGAGGTGGCTGCACGACTGATCAATGGCAAAGGAAGTTCGATCGGCATACTAAAGGGTTACTAGCTATTAATACGAGTCAACCAGGGGCGGCTTAGCAAGCTATCGAGTCAAGAGCACGGATGGGCTCTGTCGGCTGCTGGAGGCTGGAATGGTTAGGTGTTATCAATACTAATCAGCCAAGGGCAGCTTTGCTAGTAACCGAGCAAAGGGCACGGGTGGCCTCGGCTGCTGGAGGGTGGAATGGTTACGTGTTAACAATACCCATTAGCCAAGGGCAGCTCTGCTAGTAACCGAGCAAAGGGCACGGATGGGATCAGCCGGCTCACAATAGGCTGAATGGGCAATCAAGATGAGGTCTGTCAACAGGGAGCATCATCATCACGACTCGGACACTAACTGAACGCACCTGAGAGACAAAAGACGAGTGAGGGTTGTGTTCAGCTCGCTGCTCTCTTTATTGTGGCGCGAACTCATTCATGGCTTAGGGCTTAAGGAATTGAGATGTGAAATGATGCTGTCCTGGCCGGCATCTGGTGCCAACCGGGTTGCAATTGGATATGGGAATATATTGCCGCAGCTGCGGGGTAGCTGCGCTTGGCACGTGGTGTGGCACGTGGTGTTCGCTTGCGACAGCGTGTACTGACAGGTTGGCGTGTTACGTACGCAGTGTTTGGGCACGCGTTCGCGCGTGACAGCTGACACGGCTAGATGGGTGTTAAGGGTGCATTAGCTGTTACCACTGAGATTCCCCCCCTTCACTATTGGTAGATAGTGAAAAATGAGAAGTGGTAACGAAGAGAGTGGTATAAGAAATTTGGAAGGACTGGAAAAAAAATTCTCAGTCTCTCCTTCTTGTCTCTAGCTATAGGCTAGCATGTGTGGGTTTGGTTATGTGATTTAAAGTATTTATTGTGATTGTAACAATTCCCCCCCCCCCCCTGCAGTTGGTTTGCTGGGTAGGTGTGAGGGTAGGTATCGTTCCTTCACTGGGTGTTTGTGCAAAGATATAGTCCCTCCCCCCCTGCAGTAAGTGCGATGGGTAGGTGTGAGGGTAGGTATGTGGAAGTCTATTACATCTCACCACACGTATTTCCCCCCCCTATTCACTGAGTGAAATAGATGAAAAAGAAGGTGGTGGTTGTAAGAGTAAACGGAGAACCCCATGGAATCTGAAATAGAAGTGAAACCGCATGGTAAAAATCGTCGCCGTAGATGCTATGCTAGTCTAGTATCCCTGAAAGGCTATGATGAAAAAACCCATGTGTAGCCGGTCTCTTGGCGCATATCCACTAGCTACGTAAGTAAGGAGTGGACCAAAAAGGTCATGGTGTAATGCAGTACGTATGGGAGTACGGTGCGCAGTACATGTGCAAGTACATGGGCAGTACATGTGCAAGTACAAGGGGCAGTACATCTGGAAGTAAAGGGGCAGTACATATAGAAGTACAGTGTTAATGCACTGAAATAAATAAGGCAGGTATGTCTGGCAGTATAGCAATCAACTGCACTCATAACCATCCAGACGGTATCCAAGGTAAGGCTGTCTGAAGAAGTCAGCGAGGCTTAGTTGCCTAGGTGAGCAGAGTCCCCAAATACTGCCTGGATATCCTGGGCTGCTGTGCGCTGTGGGGTGCCGGGGGTCACCCTGTCAGGTCCAAAACCATCCTGCTGTAACATGGCGAGGATATGTTGTCTGAAGAAGGGAAAGTTCAGGAGTGGAGTGAACGACCCTGGGAAAGGCAGTCGCAGGAGCGCTAAGTCCAGTGCGTCAAAGGGCACTGAGATGTCATCTGTATATAGGCGCAGGTCTGATACGGGCTCAGCTGGGAGTCTGGCAGTCAAGAACATGCAAAGTCAGTGCGGTGGCGTGGGCATCCACGAGTGCGGACTGGGAGCGAATGACTCTCCATACGGTGAGAGTGTTGACTTGTGTGTTGTCGTATGCCCAAATCAAGTTTGCTAGCCTGCGGATGTGGTGGAACAGACGCTGTGTCACTTGAAATGGCTTGCTGGGGAGGTCAGTCCTATGAGGGGACTGGGCCTGGGCAGCGCTGAGTAGACCTGGGAACAGCATGCTGAAGCTGTGGTGTATGTGTAAGAAGGCTGGCCTGGCAATTGACTGTAAGGTCTGAGTGGGGTCTCCTCGAGCCAATCGCTGCAAAGAACGGCTAAAAGCTGTATGGCAGGGTAGATACCCAGTACCAAGTACTCTGATATGTGGGTGGAGTGGGCAAGAGGAGGCAGTGCTCGTTTCATGGCTTGTGGACGATCCATCATCATTTGCTGTGGCACATGTGCACGCAGGGGTGGGCGCGCTGCTCATGCCTGTAAATGGGGAAACACTGGTATGAGGGGATGTACGATCCCTATGGGATGGTGTAGTTAAGAGGGTCGCCCAACGATGTGACGTAGTTACAGAAAGCTGGGATCTGTGTAGTGTACATGACAGGGGGTGGTGCTTGAATGTAGTCCAGGAAAAGGGTAGTGGGGTAGTCCCCATAGCGTCCACACGTCTGGACGCTGGGCCTCATATTAGGGGGCATACACGTCAGAGGTGTTGCAGCGTCCCAGGCTGGTCGTGGGAGACGGCGAGGGTGGTTGGGCTGGAAGGGGTGTGGAAGCTTAGGACCAGTGGGCTGAGCATCCTCCCACTTTAGCAAGGTCTGGAACAGCATGCCTTGCTGGAAAAGCCAGGCAGCCTGTAGGAAAAGGATGCGGTGGTCGTAGGCAATTGCTGTTTCTGAAGAGAGCTGGAGGACTTCTCCTGAGCTGCTGTCGGTGTCACCGTAGAAGCAGGGGCCGAAACAGAGATGTTTTCGGCCTAAGGCAGGATATCCCGTGGAGGGTGGTGATTGGTGTGATATGAAGGCTGAGGCACTGCCGTCTTGTGGGAGGCAGGAGTAGATCCCGGCCCGGACTGATGGGTCCATGTAGATGGTGGGGAAGTCAGGGAAATCTGAAGAAGGCATGTTCTCAGCCATGGCGACCGTGACGTGGCGGTGTCGGCTTACAGGATATATTTCCTGTGGTAGTGCAGAATACAACTTTAAAGGTTGTAGATACTGCAAGAAGGGTTGTGCTCAGCGATGAGGATGCCATGAGTGGGGTGTTGACATGAGGGGTTGATGCATGCCAACACTGGGGTGGTAAGAGTAGTCTTGACAGTTCCTGTGGGGAGGGGGTTGAGTTTACGGAGGCCAGCTGTAGTCTGACGGACGACCTGGCCGTCATCGTAGGTGAGGTGGAAGTACCATGGTCTAGCCAAGGCACCCAAGTACGTGGCGATGCCCCAGACCTCTTTGTCTAGGCTGCCACGAACTTTGATGTGCTTGATGACCACCATCTGGTCGCAGGCTTTGGCAGCAAGGTCTCTAGAGCGGGTCTGGGGGGTTGGGAACAGGTTGGGCTCCTTGGGAGCGCGTTCAGGTGCCGTGGGGCGATCCAGAGGGACAGCTGTAATGCCGTTGGCAGTACAGTGAGGGCAGAACCAGTCACCGGCTGGGACAGCTGGTAGTGGGGGGCTGAGACAGTGTGTGTGAAACGGTGCGCCACAGGAGTCGCACAAGAGCATGCAAGCATCGTTGTCTGGGAAGTTGCAGACGCTGCAGGCCAAGTCAAGTGGTGGCACTGCAAGATCTGGCCTGATGGTGCCATCCATGTTGGGCAAGTGGCAAGGGGACAGGTTGCGGGCGTGGTTGGTGACAGTGCAGCCGCAACGGCCTTGTAGGACAACCACCTCGGTGTCCTTGATGGCCTTGATCCGAAGGATCATCCCCTGTGCTGCCATTTGGAGAGTGTTGTCTTCCTGTCTTGGGGTTGGAAAGCGGGAGAGAGCATCAGCATTACCATGCTGGGCACCAGGTCTGTGCATGATGTCGAAGTAGAAGGACTGCATCATGCACGCCCATCGTGCGATGGCGCCTGTGGCGTTGGAGTTGGAGAACATCCAGAGCAGTGGCTGGTGGTCAGTGACGAGGGTAAAATGGAGTCCTAAGACGTAGACTCTGAAGATCTTGCAGGCCCAGCAGGCTGCAAGCATTTCCCCTTTGAAGCTGCTGTACTCTGCTTCATGTTTGTTGAGGCTGCGACTGGCGCAAGCTACGAGGTACTCCAAACCTTCTGCGTCCAGCTGGCCGAGTACTGCTCCCAGTCCATGCTTGCTCCAGTCACAATGGATGAGAGTGCGTGCTTCGACGTTGAATCTGCGCAAGACCTTGCCTGGTGTGCTGATGAGCCCGCGGATCTTGTCCATAGCGGCTGCCTGCTCAGGCCCCCAAGTCCATTTGACGTCAGCCTTTGTGAGGTCATTGAGGGGTCTGGCGATGGCTGAAATTTTTTCACAGAAGCAGCCGTAGTAGCCCAGCTTACCAAGGACTGTTTTTAAGTCTTTCAGGTTGGCTGGGTATGGCAGGTCCTTGATAGCCTGCACCTTGGCCTGCTGGGGGGTGAGACCGTGGTTGCTGACGTCAAAGCCCAGGAAGTCCACGGCGTCCAGCGCAAAGCAGGATTTATCAGGGTGGATGTGGAGACCAACCTCGATAAGGCACTGTAGCACGGCTTCCACGTGCCGGATGTGCTCTGCAAAGGTGGCGCTATGGATGAGGATGTCATCGATGAACACCTTGCAGAATTTTAATAGGCCCCGTTTGCCCAGTTCAGTCTCCATGACTTTCTGGAAGTATGCGGGGGCCTGCTTGAGGCCGAATGGGACGCGCTTAAAGCGGTATAGCTGCTTGTCCCACCAGAAGGCTGAAAAATCCTGGGATGCCTCTGCAAGGTGGACTTGGTAGAAGCCAGATCGTAGGTCGACCCGTGTGAACCACTGTGCGTCTCCTAGGTCTTGAAACAACTCCTCTGCGACTGGGTAACAAGTATGCATGTCCTTGGTCAGGAGGTTGATGGCTTTGTAGTTGTAGCACACCCTATTCGCGGTGTACTGGCCATCAGGTCCTTTCTTCAAGGCGACCACTGCGTTGGCTGCGTGTGGTGCAGAAGGGGCTGGCTCAATGAAGTGCAGCATCTGCAGTTCTGTGCAGACTTTGTCTTGGGCGAGCTTCTCTATGGGAGGCTTGCGGTAGGGGCTGGTGAAGGCTTGCTTGTCATTGTCCTTCTTGATATCTAGGGGGGGTACACAGCCTTTGTACCCCTCACGTAGATCCTCCATAGTGCGTGCCACCGCTGCGGTATACTTATTAAGCATGGCGGCCATTTCAGAGCGCTCAGCCTCTGTGCCATCTCTGTGGTGTCCGATGAAGAGGTCACAGTCTGGATGGATGGCGCCTTGGTCGGGGTTGGGTGTGACCGCCCCGTCTGGCATGCTGTTGTTGATGCCTCCTTCTTGCGGGAAGTTGGGGTCCATATGATTTAAACAGCTGGCCAGGTTTTGCAGACGGCCTGGAAGGAGCGATGCGGCCGGTGGTAGTCCGACAGGGGTGCTGCTACCCTGAGGATCCCCGATTGGCAAGACGCAAGCAGGTGCGGCAGCATAAGTTAAAGCTTGACTCTCAAAGAAGTCATTGCCTGGTCTCTAGTCAACGTCGTCAAACCGATTGGTGAAGAAGTCTTGGATCTCGGCTGGCTGAGAATCACTGTCTACGCAGTGGTCTATTTTGGATGGCAGAATGCCCATCATCATGACGGGGATGGTGTCAGGTGATGGGCTGATTTGTCATGCGTGTGCTTGCATGAGGAAGGCACCGTCTTCTGCTTCATCGGTGTCTGTTGTCTCAGGTTCCATGCTGACCTCCTCGTCTGAGTTGTTGTTGTTGCCCCAATCATCTGGGTATTGGGGCTGGATATCAGGGAGGGCTTGGTGTAGGGCACTTGGGGTGATGACAAAGATAGAGGATGGGTGGATCCTGATTTCAGGGGTGCCACATAGCCGTGTGCATCTGGTTTGGTTGCAGCATCGCTCTTCTTCTTCCACAGTGAAGAATCTGTCAGAGGGTTCGAAGCTAAGAGGTGGCCGAATGGGGTGAGTCTCTGCATGCAATGGCTCTGGCATTGGGAGGAGGTCATAGACGTTGACTGGGTTGACGTCTTCGCCATAGAGTGTTCCTGGGGTCAGCTGTTGCTGTGGCTTGGCAGGGTTCTGGTGGTACCTAGCCATATCCCTGTCGGCTGCTAGGAGGTGGATCTCTTCTTGAGCCCTTGCTGAAGGGTTAACTCTGGTGGTTGGGAGAACACGCAGGCTAGCGTCCGGTGCAGGGTAGATGGCCCCCCTGGGGACAGTCAGGTAGTGCGTCAGGTGGAGTGTCGGGATGTCCTGGGGGCATGCAGTAGGTGCGATCAAGGTCCCAGGCTTTTGTTTGCTGATGGAGACTCTGATGGGCAGACCTTATTCTTTGCCCCAGGTGTGGATGGAAGTCCAGTTTTCAACGCCGTCGAGTTCTCTGTAGAGGGTGTCCGCACAGCCGGAGTACAGTGAACCGTCCCTGTTGACCTCGTATTTGTACTCGTCCAGGCTGAAGCCGTGCTCAACCATGTGCATGAGCAGGATCACATAGACGTACGCCCAGTTGGTATGGGAGAACCTGATGGCTGACATAGCAAATGGAGTTTCACGGCGCAGGTGAGGGAAATAGCGTAGCAGATCCATCATGAAGTCGATGGGGGCTGTGAACGCTTTGGGATCCCATGTGGGGCGGGAGGTGGGATGCGTTGGGCACCCTTTGTAAGGGGTGCCTACCGATCCATGGTAGAAGAATGTTTCACCGTTCTCAGCTGCTGTAGCTGCCTCAGACATGGGGTTGAGTATCCAGACTCTAGAGTCGGAGACTGCATCGCAGGCGTTGGATGCGAAGCGTGAGTCACGTGTGAAGTGGTATGACAGAAGTCTGAGATAAACCTGCAAAAGAGGCTCTGTTTCCAGCCAAATGCTGAGTGGCATGATGCTCTGCATGTACACTGATGGCCTTACGTGGAGAGTTGTGAGCATACTCTCACGTACTCCGCACAGAGGGTGTCCTGATCTAGTGTTTCGCCAGTTGTCGGTAGACGGTACTGGTAATCTGGGCGGGTGCATATGCACCCATGCTGCTAGGGTGGCTGCTGCTGTTTGAAGGAGAGCTAGGCAGAAGGCTGGATGTGGATCGCGGCCTGGCTGGTTCCCTGCCATAGGATGGTCAGGGTTGTTGTCCAGCAGGTAGTGGACGGTTGAGGCGAGTAGGTCCCTCCTCTGCATGACCTGGTGGAGGGCGGTTGCTCCGTTGACGGTGTATGGAGTGTGAGTTTCATCCAACTCTCCATAGCGGCGGTATCCGCCTGGGAATGTGTTGGGGCTATACACGAGCACTGCCGCTTGGTCCATATGGATCAAATGATTCATATAGTCAGCAAGAAGAGGTCTCCCTCTGAAGACTGGACTGGAGCGGCGGCTATGTGGCAAGGCAAAGTTCCCGATGGCGTCAGCAGACGCTGGTGTCATAATGAGGACGGATCTGCGAACCATACGAGATGCCACGGCGAGCTGGTACGCGTCAAGTACTGTTCGCAAGTCCCAGTCTCGGTTGAGGACGGACTGGGCGACGATGTTTTGCTCTCTCATGAGGGCTGCGAGCACTGGCGCGAACAGCAGGAAGAATCGGACCGCCAGGGTCTCATCTACCACTGAGTTGGCGAAGTAATATGCTTTAACGGAGCAGGACTGCCGTTGTACTTGGTGTGCACTGTCAAAGTGGACCCACACTGGGTTGTCGAACTCTGTAGTTGACTTCAGGAGGGGGCCTGGGATACCTTCCCGTCTGGGGTGGAGGAGCCTGTGTATCACGGCGCTGGAGGGGTGGTCAGGGATGGCGACTCGGGCGTTGTGCCATGCCCTAGGATTGTCAGGTGCTCGTATGTGAGTACGAGTTTGGGGTTCCTCGGGAGGCACGCCAGAGAGGGTCCACGTGAGTGTTGCCTCGTCGTAGACTGGTATGGGCTGGATGTCGTCATGAGCATGGACTTCCTGGGCTGGGGCTATCAACCACTGGCCGTCCTGCGGGAGTAGGTGCGCAGCGTACACGCCCAATTGGCTCCAGTTTCCCTCTCCTTCTTCGTCAAATGAGGAGTCGACCAGCTGTTCAACGACGAAAGTGGGGACAGGAGCCAGACCATCACCGTCTGGGCCATGTCGTCTTATGAGAACCGCGGGCGGTCCAGCAGCTTGTACTTGAGGCAGTTGTGCCATCTCTGGCACGAGACTTAGTACCTAGCACGGCACGCTCTGCCTTGAGCTGTGAATGGGTTTAAAGGGTAAGTCCACGGTGAGATTGTGAAACTCATCAGTGGATAATGCACTCGGTAAATGGAGATTAGGCCTGAGTGTAAGTTTTTGTTGTGATAGGTCTGGTAGGGCAGAAATGCCTGGCAGAGACAACAGTGGTGTACCCAATAGCACGTCGAAGATGCTGTTGTCTGGGGCGATGACGAAGGTCGCCCAGACGGTGATTTCATGCGGCGTAGTGCTGCAGAAGACGACCGGCACGCTGACTTCCTGAGTCAGGGAGTTCTTCTGGTCGTTGAAGGCCACCGTCCTGTGGTTGCAAGCTGTTGTTGCGTAGCCCAGGGAATCGGCGGTGGACTGAGACAGAAAATTTAGGCCACTACCTGTGTCGACTAAGATCATCAGCAGATTCCAGCGGAGGAGGCCAGCCGCAGACCTGATGGAGAGGCTTGTCTGTTGGGACAGGTTGGCCAGGTATGGTACCCCGTAGGTAGGTTCCGTGCCTTGTAACAGGGTTGCGGTTGCTTGGCTCAAGTGGCCTGAGCGAGTGTAATCATGGACAAATGTTTGCACCGGGTCTGTGGACACAAACCGTGCACGCTGTGCGGTCTCCATGGCTGTAGCCCTAACTTGCAGAGCTCGATTGAACTCGTGCAGGTTTTGTATTTCTCGGAGGACCAGCTCCATGTCCTTTTTCAGGATGGTTATCTCGTCCATGAGGAGAGTTGTTGTAGCTTGATGCTGGGCCCTGGTGACAGTCTTGTTGTGCTGTTGGGCGCCAGGCAAAGGGATGGCGGATGTGCTGCCGGGTCCCGAGGTGGCAGGATTGTAGGTTGGCGTATACATAGCCTGTGATTGGGCTTGCGCCAGGGTCCCTGGGGCCTGTGCAAAGCTAACCACCATGGCCGGGCTGTACCAGTCAGGTTCTGGCGGTCCGTTGTTGGCTGGAGGTGCTGCCTCAATCCGCAGTGGTTGGTTATCCCGACTGTGAGTGTCGTGCGGGTGAGAGGGGCGCTGAGCGCCTGCTGTCAATCTGGCAAACTCTTGGCGAATAGCACCAACTGTGTCGTGCATAAGCTGTTCATGGTGTGCAGCTTGTTGCTGGAGTGCCATCACTGTCTCCTGACGTTGGTGCTGTTGCTGGTTGTCGCGACGGTAACCTCCTTGGCGATCGTTGCCTTGGTGGCCACCTTGGCGGTTGTTGCCTTGGTTCCCCCCTTGGCGGTTGTTACCATGGTAGCTGCCTTGGCGGTTGTTGCCTTGGTAGTTACCTTGGCGGTTGTTGCCTTGGTACCCTTGGGTCTGACCCTGGTTACCTTGGTTACCACCTTGGTTGCGGGTGTTAGGTAGCTGGGGAGGTCGCTGTCTCCCTTGCAATGTGCGGAAGTAGGGTGTGCCTGCCTTCAATACGTTAAATGCGGGAGGGGCAGCGAAACCATCCCTGAGTAGGGCCGCGCTCCATATGTCGTACCGTTGGATGGACTTGGGGTGCCAGGTGGGACCAGCGTTAGCTGGGTTGTTGGTAAAGCAGGTATCTGCCCCGTGTCCTCCGAGGCCGCAAACGGTGCACAAGGGTGCAGATCCTTGTGCATTGTCTGGTTTGCCAGGTCTGGGCAAGGTTGGGACGGCAGGATTAATGGGCAGGATAGGCAGGGGTTTTGGGTACCCAATGCGACTGGCCTGTCTTGTTTTTCCTGGCATTGTAACTGCCTCGTACTGCGCGCCGGCAGTAGCCTGATTCCGCTTCTCTGATTCAGTCTGAGCAATAATTGAGAGCTGCTCCATGGTGTGGAGGGGTTCGTTCAGCTTGTAAAGCTGTCTGAGGGACCAGTACCCTAGTGGGTGTACTGTTCCTTTCTGCCCATAGGTTTCTCTCAAAGAGGGGGACATAGTGTCGAGCAAGAGTCCTGCCTTGGTCAGGGCATCCCTGTAGTGTGGGGTGCCTGGCCTGGTATGGAAAGTCTTATAGACTTTGATGAAGCGCTCCATCATGATTCGAGGAGTTGGATAGAGCATGCCTTGCAGGTCATAGACGTCGAAGGCAAGATACAGCGCTTGGGCTTCCATGGGAGTAACCTTGAGCGCTGTCGACAGGCCGGTCTTGACTAGGCTGTAGAAGTGTAAAAGCTTCTCCTCCCATGAAGCGGGGACAAGGTTTGGTTGGCCTTGGGCGTCAACTTGGAGGATGCCATTAATCTGGAGCTGAGCAGTCAAGGCCTCGGACTGCTGGATCCATGTAGCCTTGTTGTCCTCAAACAGCGTGTAGGGTTGCGAGTCTGGGTAGACTCGTACGAGCGTCATGTCGTACACCCGATGCACGCTCAAAGGCTTGCGCTGGTCAACGATGAATGCTCGGAGTCTGGCCAGCCAGGCCTCAACCTTTTTGACGTCGCCACCTTGATGCAGGCTGTCTTCTGATGGGGTATACCAAGATGGGCCCGATTGGATGTTCATCATGATTGGCACAGAGTCATCATTGTCACTATCTGAGTCGGTGGTATGGCCACTGTCTGAGGAGTGGTCGCTACCCTCAGGGTCAGGTGGGTTGGGGGCCTCGTCATCGGGATCATCACCTCCATCGTTTCCACCATTTCCGCCATTACCGATGTCTGGCACATCATCTTCACCATGATTATCACCATCTGGGTTGTTGCCACCGGCTGGGTTACCTCCATCAGGTTCGTCTGAGGACGGGTCATCAGAACTGTCACCAGGATTGTCACCGGGCAGTTGCGTAGATGGTACCGCCCCAGATGTTCCGAGGGGCTGGACGGTTGCAGACGGTGCACTGCCTTCTGCAACCCCATGTTGGGGAGCTCCTGTGATAGGACTCGAGGCCTCGTCGTCAGATCGAAACAATTTGTTGCTCACCATGCGTGGATTGGATCCTGCAAATTACACAAAGACGAGGTAGGACCGTTCCCGTAGGATTGGAGCATCACCCTAAGGATCGATTATGAATCCAAAAACGATCCGATAGAATCGATTTTATCAATTTTGAAAAACCTAAACGATAAAATTACCTTACTTGCGCTGAAATAAATATCCAGGGCTATTATATAATATGGGCATCTTTGATTCAATCAAATCTGGAGTTGGACGCGCAATTGGTTCCTTTGGAAACGTAGTGAGAAGGGTAGCTGATTTTGGAGGGGGCGTCGCACGGAAGATAGGGCAATTCAGTATACCGGTGTCGAATGCCGCAGCGGGGATAGCGGACATGCTCGGGCAGGGAGCCGTGGCAGATGGGATCAGAAGTGTAGGGTTTGCGTTAAATGGCTTCTCACCGGAAGCAGAGAAAATCCTGAGTAAGGCGAGCGGGATCGGAAGAGTAGCGCAGGGCATAGGCAAAGTCATGATGTAAGTGCGAAAGCCCAAACGGTTTTCTGAGTAACCTCCTCCTGCGAGTAGCGGGGGCGGAACGGTAACCGGTATATCAGTCGCATCCTGCGCGGAGAGTAGAAAGGTGTAACAAAGTGTAATGAATCGTATTTTGTCGTATTTTGTCGTATTTTGATTCGGCTGGAATTCTAGGGGGGGGCAAGGTCCATACTGTGGACGGGGGGGGGGGGGGGTAAACGTTGTAGTGGGCCTGCCGACGACTACTATTTTTTCTTATCCATTCGTGTAACCTCCCGTCACGCAGTGATGGTCGCGTCAGCTCCCGAATCTTAGGCGAATCATCCATGGCAAATCACGGTATTGATCGATCATTTGAGAGAATATCGACAGAACGCCCACAAAAAACAAATAGCCCGGGCCATCGCTAGACAGTCGCGGAAATTACCTACCCTTCTTTGGCATTTTTCGGAATTTTCTATATACTCGGGAAAGATGCCGTCGTGCCGCTAGTGCCATACTTACTTAGCTGTGAGGGGTTTTAGGGGGACCACGGTCCATGGATCTTGATCGGGGGCCCTAGTCCCAGAACCTTGGAGGGGGGTCCTGCTCTGAATTTCTTTAACGGGGGGCCCAGCCCCGGTCCTAGTGCCTTGGGGAGTCTGGGGTGATTCTGGGTTCACCTTTTGGCGCTTCGAGGCATCTAGGAGATGCACAGCCTCCTTTCGCTTTTGGGGTCTTGGGGTAGGCTCTGCATCTACATGCATCGCTGCGGATTCCTCACACCCACAGCCCTGCTCACTCCTGCCTCTGTCCACGTGCATGCTCTCATGGCCAAGCTCGTCTGCTGCTGTGGGTGCTGCTGAGGGTGCTGCTGCTGCTGTGGGGGGGTGCACGTTGGCCGAATTCTCGGTGGCTCCTCCGTATTACACAGCACTCTCTTGTATGCTTTCTGCATATGCATGTGTGGAGGATTTCTCAGAGGGGGCAGCAAGGTACAATAAGGATGTGCACCATTTTTGTTTTTTGCGATGATCCCGCCAAACGATGCTAGATACTTAAAGTCGACTGATGGATAGCAGAGCAGCTTCAAGTAGCAGGAGCAATTCCCAACACGCACCACAGTATCCTCGCTCTCAAGCCTCCGAGATTGCATGACACACGAGGAGGGAGACCTCGCAAACTTGCGAGTGCCGCGCGTGCACTAGCAAGAGAGGCTAGGTTTGCGAGCAATTAGGCATGAGTTGTTTTTGCCATAAGCTTGTTCTATGCGTGCTGCACGCGCTGTGATAACATGGCCCAGTACATCGGCTAGATACCCGCCGGGCCGGTGCCCCCCTCAGGCTGATCTGCGAAGTCCGAGGTAAGCAGCTTCCCTCCGTTCGAACTTGAACTGTGGGATTGAATTCAAACGGTGAGCCACGTGCGTTCGAACAGGAGATCTGAATTCCAGATATTCACCTCGGGACTGGCGACCTTGGGAGTAGCTTCCCCCCTCCGATCTTCGCCCCAGAAAGCCTGCGAACTGAGATATTCAACCTAGAAGTCTCAGCATGTGCCCTACATCGCAAATCAGTCAAGCGCGATGTTTGGTTTGGGCGAGTTTGGGCGTCCTTTCTCCGTTGCTCAACAGGGTATTCAGACAAAGAATTGACAAGCAAGAATTCGTTACATAAACTGACTGCCGGTAGTCAGTAATTCGGTATATGATTTGATTTCGACATTTCGAATCGATCATATTAATTTTTCAGGGAGCAGAAGTTTTTGTTTTGGACTTTTTATACAGGTAATAACTATGAGAAGTAAAAAATGGCCACTGGAGGGGTCAGTTCATTTTGGGAGGGCCTATATCCGTATATTTTGATGTACTGTAGATGATCTGCACTTGATCCAACCAGGGTAATTCAGGAGGAAACCCAGCTATGCTGCCTGAGACGCAACACATTGTATAGGCTGCGTCCTGCGACGCAACGGACCCTTCCTTCTGGTCAATGGACCCTCACCACGTTACCTCCTGAGACGCAGCGTGCCCTTTGACGTCAGGCAGTCAGGCGCCAGACGCCTTCTGGTCCCACATTCATTGACCCCCTACTATGGCCCGCTTTCTGTGTTCGCTTAGAACAGACAGAGACAACAAACAGAAACAGTAACAGAGACATACCCTTCAAACAGAATGAGAAAACAAACAGAGACAATAATAGAGACGTACCCTTCGAACAAACTGAGACAACAAACAGAGACAATAACAGACATACCCTTCGAACTACCCTGATACCAACGCAGGTGGTACCTACCCAATGTCTAATTCAAGTGTCCATTTCAACCAGAGTAAATTCTATGATTTCGACCACTCAACCAGGCTTTTATTGGTGCTACTCGGCTACTGGTTCTACTTGCAGCATACTTGATTTTTCCTGGAATTGATTTTGGATGTTGGACCGGGATTTATTGTTCACTGGAGTTTCCTCCCAGAACCACCTTTATAGACATTCAGCCAGGAAGCGCCAAGGCCACAGAATTTTCAGTCAAGCCGATCGATTTTTTCTAAGAACGAGGCTGTAATGGAATGTAACTAGGCAATCTTAAAAGTGACTTTTCAGGTCATTCTGAGCAACTCATTTAGCGGGGGGGGGGGGGGGGGGGGGGGGGGGGAGGGGAGGGGAGGGTCAGCCCTCATTTGTTTTTTTACTAACTTTTTACTCAGACCTCCAAATGAAATTCTGAGACCACCCATAAGTAGGCCTTGGTAAGGGTAGTCTATTGGCACCACTTTGGACCTCATGCAATAAGTATTTACCCCCCCCAAACCCGACCCCAGCCCAGAGTATGAGAGGATATGGGTTGACAATATGGGTGGGTTTTGATTATCACACAATCCCTATGTGGGAATTCCGAGGATGCCATTATGTGCGCCATACTGTAAACCCCCAGAATCCATATCTAAGTTTTTCAAAAAGGGGTCATTTCTATTTAATGGGGGGGGGGGGGGAGGGGTCAGCCCTCCCCAGCTTTTTTAGGCGTGGTGTGGCCTATCTTTTTTTTATACTCCCGATTCAGCGTATCATTTCGGAATCGAGGTCATAGGTCATACGCAATTCATACATCCACATTTTAGTCAAATATTTCGACAATGATCAGAATTGTTAAAAAAAGTCAGGCCAAATCTGGGGCAAGAACTATAAACTACGATTAATTTCCGAAAGAACGATTTCCAAATGATTTAGTGAATGGCTATAAATTCGTGCCCCCCTCTCACGACTGAATACTATACTTTATACTGAACCTATTATATATATACATTATGTCCACGTTTATTTAGTTGTGAAAGGTATTTCACCCCAGGAAGTGGGTCTCCCTACACAATCCAGCGGCTCAGAGGATTCAGTTGGAATGGCGTTTCCACTCGTACAAAAGAGTAGGCGCACTTAGGATACCGACCCTCGTCCATACGAACATTCACCACTACCATAAACTTTAAGGGTAAGCAAACATGTATTGCAGCAGCTTCTAGGCAGCTCCCCAGACTGGCTATCAGCCAAAGCTACTGCAACCTAGTGTGTCTAGAAGCTGACAGAATCCGCTGCTCAGAACTGCCAACAGCTTGGGGCTTAGCCCAGTGGCTGGCTCATGTAGCTGCCTAGAAGCTGCTGCTTGTAGCTGAAAAGGAAAACTATGACCGTGGGTAGAGAATGGACACAGGCTGCTTGCAATGGTGCATGCAGTACTTAGTGATGGAGTCAACAAAGATGGTCTTAGTGTCCAGTACGTCAGTGATATGCTTCCTGTGGTGCCACATACCGTAATACCCCACTATCGTGGGTTCACAACAAAGACAGGCACCTTGCAGTGGTGCACGCAGTACTTGGCGACACAGCCAACAATGAACGTCTTAATGTCCAAAAGGTCAGTGGCGTGCTTCCTGTGCTGCCACATACTCACAAACTGTACAACTGCACCAGGGGGGCCTGAACCGCTCTACCGTGGGTTGACAACAAACACAGGCTGCTTGCAGTGGAGCATGCAGTACTTGGTGACAGAGCCAATAAAGAACGTCTTAATGTCCAGTACGTCAGGAAGGTGCTTCCTGTGGTGCCTCATCATAATGATCATCTTTGCATCCAGCTCTTCCGCGTGCTGTGATACGACTTGGCCAATCTGCACCTGGGCAGCAAAACACGTTTTCGCGTGATTTGAGATGACTTGGCAAATCAAGACACGTTTAAGAGTGATTTGGATGACTTGGCCAATCTCCACCTGGGCAGAAAAACACTACCGTGGGTTTACAACGAAGACAGGCACCTTGCAATGGTTCATGCAATACTTGGTGATGGAGCCAATAAAGAACGTCTTAAGTTCAATAATGCTGCTCCTGTGGTGCCTCAGCATGATGATCATCTTCGCATCCAGCTCTTCCGCGTGATGAGAGATGACTTGGCCAATCTCCACCTGGACAGAAGAAAAAGAACTCATGTGACGGAAATAAATAATGCAAAAACGTGATGGAACAAAATAACACTTGTGATATGGAAAATAAAAGGGGAGGGAGAGCGGGCTGAACCCTTTGTAGGTGTTGGCTATCCTGGTGGCCATGTGGGTCTTCTCTGTGCCTTCCTCCAATAGAACAAAACAAAATATGTGAGATGTAAATACAAAAAACATGCGATGGAAGAAAACAACACACGTTCTTTAAATACAAAAAACAAATGTGATGAAAGACAAGTTCTATGCAGCGTCGCCTGCGACGCTAAAAAATGGCGGAGAGTGATCGCGAGGGAGCGACAGGTGGCAACGGAAGCGAGTTAGTTACGAGACCGTTGGCTGACGTGTCGGGCTTCATCGCGGTCAGCCGGATGGATGGATGGATGGATGGACAAACAGACAAATGGGTAACACTGGGGGCTCCCGCCCCCCAGAAGGAGGGGCTTCGCAAAAAACAACACATGTTCTTTAAATACGAAAAGCAAATGTGACGAACCAAACAATATATTATGGAAATACGAAAAGCAAATGTGATGAACCAAACAATACATTATGGAAATACGAAAAGCAAATGTGATGAACCAAACAATACATTATGGAAATACGAAAAGCAAATGTGATGAACCAAACAATACATTATGGAAATACGAAAAGCAAATGTGATGAACCAAACAATACATTATGGAAATACGAAAAGCAAATGTGATGGACCAAACAATACATGATGGAAATACGAAAAGCAAATGTGATGGACCAATCAATACATGATGGAAATACGAAAAGCAAATGTGATGGACCAAACAATACATTCAGGCGACCGCTGTGGAATTTCTCAAAAGAAAGGTCCCCAAACACGAAAAAAACCTTTTACGAGGTGCGTTGCGTCGAGATAGGCTCTCGCAAGAGTAGCTGGACGGCGGGGCTTAGCTACTAAAAGAGGTGTCAACCAGGGAGGAGTAGGAGGTTTAGGGGGACTATACTGATGCACGGATCCTACCACATCCCCAAGGGGTGGCCCATACCAAGGGAAGAAGCCTACGACAGTGAACCGTGAACCCTGCAGTGCCGCAGGCAACCGTCCTTCCTTTTCTAGGGAATCGAGGAAGGGGCGTACAAGACAGACAAACCCAATCAGAGTGTTATGACTCACCGGAGCCGTGTTCTCCTTGAAGGTGTGGCCAGTTTCAAATACGTATGGAACCTGTGTGCATGGATACATGAAATTAATGCTGGCAAAAATGCTTGCTTCCTGCAATATTGCCAATCTAATTCTGAGGATTAGTTGGAAGACCCCTCCCGGATGTTGTGGGGCGGGCTTGCTTTGGGTCAACAATGGCCTGTTGATGACAATGTACTGTAATGAAGGTATATCGGGGGGGCAAGAGGTGACCAGCATGTGGTTAGCTTGGTGGTGGTGGTGGTGGTGGGTGGTGGTGGTGCAAGAGGTGGTTAACATGTCGCAAGCTTGCTGCAGATACTGTGGTAGCCAAGCAAGCAAAGGGGGATCGTTGAAAAGAGCTTCGGACATCAGCTTCTAGGTAGCCCCCCTGGCGGTGGGGGGTGAGCTAGCATCCACAGGCCAGATTTCTTAGGGTTTAGGGTTTAGGGGTGTAGGGTCAAGGTTTAGCGTTTAGGGGTGTAGGATATAATGTTTAGGGTTTAGGGTTTTATGGTTTAGGGTATAGGAGATCTGGCTTGAGATGCTAGCTCACTGGAGGGTAGCTTCCTCCCTCCCCCCCTGACAGGCTATTCAGCCAAACCTAGTGCAACCCAGGGCACCTTGAAGATGAAACAATTATCGATCTAGAACTGCTGAAATATCCGGGTTTATATCCGGTGAGTGGCTCAGAGATGTGCTCAGAAGCTGTTAAGAAAAGTCAAAAAGAAAAGACTGCTAAAGAGATGAGCAATGCTTTAACAGCAAAGCTTTCAAAGGACTTACCCCCCCATTCACACACACACACTCATACACACACCACCCTGTACCCCCCCCCCCCCCCCCTCCCCCCCCCCCCCCCCCCCGCCCCCCGCCCCCCCCCCAAAAAGGCAGCATGAGGAATTGTTATGACAAGAAAAGGTGTAGATTATGATATCAAAAACAAAGAATATGCAGAATGATCATTATAAAAAAAAACTCAAGTAGAGAACCAGATAATGCCGAAGTTACAGTACGAAGTGCCAAAGCTTTTTTTTCCGTTACCAGTAGCGATCACCACTTGGGACCCCGTTTTGGCCAAACCTTCTGCTACCCTGAGACTCCCCCGCCCGGCCCACCGACCCCCCCCGAGCCAGAACTTCGGGCCACCTACTCCAATTGCTACCAGGAGCCCAACCTTGAAAGACACCAAATCCCTGGTCGCTACAGGAAGACCGCCTTTCTGAAACGAAACAAGTCCTATGCAGCGTCGCAAGCGACGCGAAAAATTGGCGGAGAGTGTTTGCAACGGAACGACAGGTGGCAACGGACTGGAGCTGACCAAAGCCAGCTAGTTAGGAGACAGTTGGCTGACGTGTCAGGTTTTGTTTTTTCTGTTGGTTGGTTAGTTGGTCGGACAAACGGACAATGGGGTGAACCTGGGGGACCGGACCCCCCAGGAGGGGGGCATACGCCAAAAATAGCTGTGTAAAGTGCCCCTATGCAACTTGTGCTCAATAGAACAAGAGAAATTACGCCTACCATGTGCATTTGTTGGTGGGTGGGTGGGTGTGGATGGGTGCAGGGGATCAAAAAGTGTCTTTCCGGGCAGTGAGTACGAGGGATCTAAGTTGGATTCTTATAGATGGCACCTATATTGTGCATATGTGGGTGGGGGGGTGGGGGGGCTCAAAATCCATCCGGGCAGTGAATACCAGGGATCTAAGTTGGTTTTTTATAGATTACACCTACCATGTGCATATCAAACACCACTGGACTAAGCCCAGAATCTCAGTAGCGCTAGAAAGCTAATTACGTTAGCTTCAATGTGCACTAGGTTGCTTTAAATTTGGCTGATTAGCCAGCCAGGGGAGCTGCCTAGAAGTTGCTGCTCGTACCCACGAAGCAAAACAGTGGAAGTGCCCCTACACAACTTGCGATTCATAGACCAAGAGAGATGGCTCCTACCTTGTGCATATGTGGTTGTGTGGGTGTGGGTGGGTGGGTGGGTGGGGTCAAAAAAAGTCTTTCCGGGCATTGAGTACTAGGGATCTAAGTTGGGTTCTTAAAGATAACACCGACTTTGTACACATCAAACAAGTGAGAATGAACCACCTGCCACCCTGTACCACCTTCCACCCTGTAGTGCCTACTAATGAATCACCTGCCACCCTTTACCACCTACTGATGAATCACCTACTGACCTGCAATACCTACTTATGAATTACCTACCATCCTGTGCTGAGATATAGCACCTACCTTTTGCACATCAAACAAGTACGAATGTACCACCTTCCACCCTGTAGTACCTACTAATGAATCACCTGCCACCCTGTACCACATACTTATGAATCACCCTACTGACCTGTAATACCTACTAATGAATCACCTGCCATCCTGTGCTGAGAGATAGCACCTACCTTGTGCACATCAAACGAGTACGAATGAACCACCTTCCCCCCTGTAATACCTACTCATGAACCACCTACCACCCTGTACCACCTAATAATGAACCACCTACCACCCTGTACCACCTACTTATGAACCACCCACCACCCTGTACCACCTACTAATGAACCACCTACCACCCTGCACCACCTACTTATGAACCACCTACTGACCTGTAATACCTACTAATGAACCACCTACCATCCTGTGGAGAGAGATAGCACCTACCTTGTGCACATCAAACAAGTACGAATGAACCACCTACCACCCTGTAATGCCTACTAATGAACCACCTACCACCCTATACCACCTAATAATGAACCACCTACCACCCTGTAATACCTACTAATGAATCACCTACCACCCTGTACTACCTAATAATGAACCACCTACCACCCTGTAATACCTACTAATGAATCACCTACCATCCTGTACCACCTAATAATGAACCACCTACCACCCTGTAATACCTACTAATGAATCACCTACCACCCTGTACCACCTAATAATGAACCACCTACTGACCTGTAATACCTACTAATGAATCACCTACCATCCTGTACCACCTAATAATGAACCACCTACTGACCTGTAATACCTACTAATGAATCACCTACCATCCTGTACCACCTAATAATGAACCACCTACCACCCTGTAATACCTACTAATGAATCACCTACCACCCTGTACCACCTAATAATGAACCACCTACCACCCTGTAATACCTACTAATGAATCACCTACCACCCTGTACCACCTAATAATGAACCACCTACCACCCTGTAATACCTACTAATGAATCACCTACCATCCTGTACCACCTAATAATGAACCACCTACCACCCTGTAATACCTACTAATGAATCACCTACCATCCTGTACCACCTAATAATGAACCACCTACCACCCTGTAATACCTACTAATGAATCACCTACCATCCTGTGCTGAGAGATAGCAACTACCTTGTGCACATCAAACAAGTACAAATGAACCACCTTCCCCCCTGTAATACCTACTAATGAATCACCTACCACCCTGTACCACCTACTAATAAATAATAAACAACCTAGCACCCTGTACTGAGAGATGGTACCTACCTTGTGCATATCAAACAAGTGCGAATAATGTTTCATAACACAAGCCTTGGCCTCCTCCTCCTGAATAGAAGAAGAGGAAGGAGAGATTGGCGTTGAGTTGGACACGTTTAAGTTGAGATGAAGGAGTAAGAGGAAGGAGAGATTGGCATTAAACAAGTTGAGTTGAAAAGAAGGAGAGGAAGGAGGGATTGGCGATGAGTTGAGCAAGTTTCAGTTGAAATGAAGGAGTAAGAGGAAGGAGGGATTGGCGATAAGTTGGGCAAGTTTAAGTCGAAATGGAGGAGTAAGAGGAAGGAGAGATTGGCGATGAGTTGAGCAACTTTCAGTTGAAATGAAGGAGTAAGAGGAAGGAGAGATTGGCGATGAGTTGGACAAATTGAGTTGAAAAGAAGAGGTAAGAGGAAGGAGAGATTGGCAATGAGTTGGGCACGTTTAAGTTGAATTGATAATGTATATTGAGGTTGAAAACAAGAAGTAAGAGGACAGAGAGATGGGCGTTCACTTAAACAAGTTGAGTCGAGAATAATAAGGAAGAGGAAGGAGAGATTGGCGATGAGTTGGGCAAGTTTAAGTTGATGTTGAATTGAACATGTGAAGATATAAGTGAGAGAGTAAGGCTTTGGATGAGGCAGGGGGCTTATTCCAAGGGACCAGTGTCTTAACATAGCTCCACGGAGCTCCTAGTAGCCTTTGGGGTGCTAGTGTGCTACTACACTGTTCATGTTTTAGCTACGCGTAGCAGCTTCCACCCAGCTCCATCAGCCAGCCACTAAGTCAAGCCCAAAGCTTTCAGCTACGCGGGAGTGCCTACTGTGCCACCTTGAGACACATCGACTAGCTTCAGATTTGGCCCAAGGACGAAGAGAGGGAGCTGCCCCCCCACTCGCTCTACGCAGAGTCATCCTTCTGCTTCTGCCTTTGCTCTGTGAGCATGATTAAATCTACCCTCCCCCCCCCCCCACCACCACCACCACACACACACCTGCCCTCCCACACACCACACACCACACCAAGGACGAGGAAAGGGAGTTGCCCATGCACATGTGCATTTACTGTTGACACTGCGTTGGTGCTTCTTTTATGTATAGCAGCTTCTATGCAGCTCCTTTCACCCACCCTTGGGCCAAACCTGAAGCTGGCTAGTGTGACTCAAATGTGACATGATGGGCATCCCAATGCAGCTGAGAGCTTTGGGCTTGGCCCAATGGATGGAGAGCATTTACATGTGTGTGACTGTTGCTTACTGCGTAGGGATCGGCATATCATATGATCTTGGCCAAAGGTGAGTATGATATCATATAATATCATACAAATTGCATCATATGATATTGCATTTACATGGTAACTTTGGCCTAGTCAGACTACCAGCACCATAGGATATCATATGATGACATGATATCATACGAGATCATGTTGCCGTTCCCTATTACTGCGTGCGTGTGCGTAGGAGCCATACCTACCTGCTTTTGGAAGTCCTCAGTGTCTATCTGGCCGTTCTTGGTGCGCTGTAGGCAGGGAAGGGAATCAATTTGTAGGCAGGGAAGGGAATCAAGTTAGGCTACAAGATTCTGGCCATTAGGTTACAAGGTTCTGGCCGTTCTTGGTGCACTGTAGGAAGGGAAGGGAATAAATTTGAAGTTAGGCTACAAGGTTATGGCCATTGATTACAAGGTGTTTGCGGTTAGGTTACAAGATTCTGGCAGTTAGGTTACAAGATTCTGGCCGTTAGGTTACAAGGTGATGGCGGTTAGGTTACAAGGTGATGGCGGTTAGGTTACAACATTCTGGCAGTTAGGTTACAAGATTCTGGCCGTTAGGTTTCAAGGTTCTGGCGGTTAGGTTACAAGGTGTTGGCGGTTAGGTTACAAGATTCTGGCCGTTAGGTTACAAGATTCTGGCAGTTAGGTTACAAGGTTCTGACGGTTAGGTTACAAGGTTCTGGCCGTTAGGTTACAAGATTCTGGCCGTTAGGTTACAAGGTTCTGGCGGTTAGGTTACAAGATTCTGGCCGTTAGGTTACAAGGTTCTGGCGGTTATAAGATTCTGGATGTTGGGTAACAAGATCCTGGCCTTCTTGCTGTGCTGTGCCAGGGAAGGGAACCAGTTTGGAGTTAGACTACAAGATTCTGGCCGTTACGTTATAAGGTTCTGGCCCTTCTTGCTGTGCTGTGGCAGGAAAGGGAATCAATTCGAATTTAGGCTACAAGATTGCAAGACTACACAATGGGGTAGTGGCGCACGTTCGTTTGGTCCTGGATCGGTATCTCCTGCCACCCCTAAGTGCGCCTACTCTTTTGTAAAATGGAAACACCATTCGAACTGAATCTTCAGACCCACCTCCTAGGGTGAAATTCCTTTCATAACTAAAAACAATGTGGTGAAATGTATGTGTAGTGTAGGTAAGTTAGCCACCTGGAAAACACAAAATGATGTAGATGAGCATGTTAACAAGTCTCATGCAGCGTCCCAAGCGACGAGGAAAATTGGCGGAGTGTGTTGGCAACAGAACGACAGGTGGCAACGATGGAGCGGACTGAAGCCAGTTAGTTACGAGACGGTTCTCTGACGTGCCAGGCTTCGTCTCGGTCGTTGGACGCACACACGGACAAGTCTGTTTGTCCGCAGACAGTGGGGTAACCCCAGAAGGGGGGGATCAGCCAAAAGAACTCTGCCTGCAAGCTCACCTTGTGGAGTACGTGATCAGGTGGACCTTGGGGTGGATCACAAAACTTGCACTCTACCCCCCCCACACACCCCCACCCCAACACACATACACTCTGCCTGTGAGCTCACCTTGTGGAGTACGTGATACAGGTGGACCTTGTCAGCTGCAGATGGGAGCCAAATGTGGGGAGGGTTACAAGATAGGAGCAAAACATGAGAAGATTAAAGGATGGGAGCCAAACGTGGGGAGCGTTAAAAGATAGCCGGCGAGCAGCCAAATTGCTGGCTGGAGCTATGTAACCAAATTAAAGTTAAAAGATAGGAGTGGTGTGTGGATGGGTGGGGGATGGGGATGGAGGGGTGGAGGGGTGGAGGGTGGGGACATGCACAGGCTGGTGCCCAAGCTCCTTCCAAAGGTGGGGTTCGGGGGTGGAGAGGTAAGAGGGTTGAAGGGTGGTGGGTGGAGGGTGGGGACATGCACAGGCTGGTGTCCAAGGCCCCCCCGAAGGTGGGGTGTGGGGGTGGAGGGGTAAGAGGGTTAGAGGGTGGTGGGTGGAGGGTGGGAACATGCACAGGCTGGTGTCCAAGCCCCCCCCCCAGGTGGTGTTTGGAGTGTGTGTGTGTGTGTGTGTGTGTGTGAGGGGGAGGGGGGGGGGGGGGGGGGGGGGGGGGGGGGGGGTAAGAGGGGTGGAGGGTGGAGGGGGGGGGACATGCACCAATGGCGGTGGTGGGGTATGTACAGGTGGTAGGGATGAGAATGTGCACGTACCTGGCCGAGCATTATCCAAGACACACTTGATGATCATGTCGCAAGCCTCCTGGTCCTGCAGAGCACGCACGCAGGTGATAGTTGAGGTCGGGGTATTTTTCAAGGAAAGGTACCAGTGCCGGTGTCACATGGCACCATGGTGCTCTGAAAAGCCTTTTGAGTGCTTCTAGCAGTTTGGGGAACTATAAACAACCCAACAGACTCTAACCTAACGCCCCAAAGCACAAAGGTACGTAAGTTAGCTTTGTGCTGCATGTAACACCTTCAAGGGAACCCTGGCTGAGATCTAGTCCCACGACCTATCATGAGAGTAACCCGTCGAACCATGGCAGTTACCCAGAGTTTGATCGAATAGGTTATCGAACCAGAGTGTGATCGGAGTGATCGGACAGGTTCAGGCACATGCAGAGTTCACGAGGGCAACAAAATAATGTAGCCATCATCATCAGCTGCCACGTGGCGCAACCGTGGTGGGTTGCAACCTACGCCGTTCTCGCCCTGCGTACATTCCATCGCTCGCTTCGGGCATCTGGCCACAGGCCACCCCGCTCGACCCCGCTCCCATCGCCCACTTTCGCCATCCGGCCATAGGCTACCCCGCTACCAACCGCTACGAGTGTCGGGGGGCGAACGGTAAGTTCACCCTCACCCTCAACTCCGCTCAGGAATGCCATCTGCATGCACATCCCCTCTGCATGCACAGCCCATCTCGACCCATCAGGCCGTCCTGGATCCCTGCCTCCCGAACGCGTTCGACTCGCTGTACGCAAAACCACGCGATGACAGTATCACCCATCACTACAACGTGGGGCCCTCCTACCGCGGTATTCAACCTTAGCCAGCAACAGTCAGCAAAAACGCACTGCCTGCTACAGGCCTGTCGCGCACTTCGAACAGCGTGTTACGGTCTTCGAACACCAGTAAACTAGTCTGCAAAAACGCGAACCGCCGTATCTTGGCTGGACAGGTGAACTTAAGAACAAGGTACCAGATCCAAAGAGGGAAAGAAAAGAAGGCGCTTGATGGCTGCGCACAGGAAACGGCGCAGGGCAGAAAACAGATGTCGCGGCCCAGCACTAGCAAGTAGACAGCCAGGTGCACAAACAGGGTGATGAGCCTGGCTGGAGAGCAGCATCGATCCCCACGAGCATCCAGCATGTGCAAAGATAGCATCAGCATCACTTACCATGGTGATGTCCACAGGCACCACGATGTTCCTTCCATTGTTTGGGTCACTCATGTCGACGCCTGTTGTGCTGCTAGCTCACAAGATTACGCTGAATGGAGGGTTCAGTAGATCGTATCGATAAGGATGCGAGAGACAGGGATACAGAAGTCGAAGCTAGTGGTCTAATTGTTTTTATGTTTTTATATCGGAAATGGCGCTGGGTTAGATTGATCACAAGGCCGATGTGGACACTTGGCAGTTGGACTGCAGCCGTCCCCATCAAGCCAACACTGACGCGGCAAGGGTGACGTGGTGCTCGCGTTCCGTGAGCGTGTCGGAACCTCGAGTCGAAGTTTCCGACACCCCGCATGTGAGCTGGTTCGCAGGTGGATGCGTCGGAGGTGGATGCGACTCGTATTGTTTGTAAATCGGGGGCTTGCGCACTGATTACACGGGCCTCCTCCTATTCAGCATTCACCATTTCCTCTCACACCCAACCTTCGCATGCATAAAAGCAAAACCAAAAAAGATAAATGCCGGGCGATGGCTTCGTATCCCGCTTCGTATCGGAGATTCTTTGACTCGACTCGAACGTATCGTCACCAGTCCACCACCCTAAAAAATAGTAGGGGGCCCTTGCGGGTCCCCTTGAGGTCGGCCCCAGGGGTGGTGTAATGTTCGTCAAGCAGCAGTGGCAGCCTCCTTGGTGATGGATGCACAAGCAGTTGCTTACTTATCCGTTCAATTTAATATTGGGGGGGTCAAGAATCAATGTAGCATGGCATGGCATTATTATTCAACTTGGTGCCCTGTAAGGCTAGTGAACTTATTAGCTCACTGACTTCCCGAAGTTCTATGGAGGCAGGTGCAGCAACTCCCGAGGCTACAATTGCTACTTCGCAACCTACAGGAACTAGTGCGGAAGAGCAGATTTCCTTGTCAAGCACTATGCGCTGATGTAATGAGCTACGAGAGTCACGAAGAAGCGAATTCTTCAAGGGGAAATTGTAGACATGCTCCAGGTCCCTAGACTGAATCCACAGGACAGGAGGGAAACGACTAATGAAAACGCCGCGTCCACAGTCCGCAACCCCGAGATACGCGAAAAAGTGCCCTCAGAGGACAGGAGGGAAACGACAAATGAAAACGCCGCGTCCAAAGTCCGCAACCCTGAGATACGTACGCGAAAAAGTGCCCTCATAGGTAATGCAGAGGAATCGAACACGAGTCGGAAAGATTTCAGGCCAGTCAGATTAACCGGCAATTTTGACCGGCGTTCTTGGGAAATTTGAAGATGTGAAGAGAGAGAGGATATAGTTACATACTCAGCAAAAATCAATGCCGAGACTGAACAGCGCCGAGGCAGCTGGACAGTTTTATAACAGTGGGGGTTTGGGCAACAAACCTCTCAGAACCTGGTCCAGGAGGTGACCTCCAAAAAGCGTACGAAAGAGCAAATAAAAGGCTTGACAACAAGCAATGCGAACTACCAAGGCATAGAGAAAGGGGCTAAGGGGGCTAAGGGGGCCGACCAACCGATGGTTTCGAACCTGTCCGATAACTTAACGCGGGCATGACCGCACTGTAGTATCGGTAACTGCGCCCATTTGTATCGGTGTCCGGGCCAGTCGGGCCAGTCTGTATCGATGATTGGGCCCATTCGTAATTGTGTACGGTGCCTGGGCCTGTTGGTATCATTGGCTGGGCCCCTCATTGCTGCTTGTACATAGCCTTTGGACAACTTCCTTCATCACGCCGAATTGGCGTACTGCTCTTCTTTTCTTTTCTTAGCCTGAAAGTTGCCCCGAGGATGTTGACCCACATCTCCTTGCACCAAAATGCTTACCGGTATGTTCAGATTTCACATTACCGGTATTTGGCAGTTCGATGACATCATTTGGTGCTCGAGGGTTGGTCCATGTGATTTAATTGTGCTTCGGATTGTGAAGTAGTGGTGCGTATTATACACTCCCCATAGACCAGATTGCTAAGGAACGAAGAGTCGGGGGTTCGACTCCCCCTTCGGTCGCTCTTGGCGTTGCAGGTCGTCGTCAACCGCGATGGTAGCTTGTCCGGTTGAGGTAGGAGACCGCTCCCCACCCGCGTACGACGGGCTCCCTTAACACCACGCCCCACCAGGCGTTATCATTACACTCCCCATGTTTACTTGTTCCACCTGTAGACGGTGAGCAGCCTGAGAAATGATAGGCCGTGTAATAAATCAAATTTAATTATAGGATTAATAGGGATCGGTGGCACATCAAGCTGCATGTGGTGCAGGTGTGATTGGTAGTGGGTTAGCGTCTCACTGACCTACGACCACCTACTTCAGTTAGAATGGCTCCGCCGTCACACCGACAACATCCTCTGTGACGAAGGCTAGCACAAAAAACCATCATTTAGGGTGGGAAACCATTCATTAAATACCGTTAACTTTTGTGGCATTGTAGCACCGATGCGCTGTTTGAAAATAATAGAAGCGCCTAAAGCGAAGTAGAATGTAGCAGTACTGTGCGTGCACACTGCAGTACTGTACGTGTAGCAGGACGTGAACCAGAATGTAGCAGTACGTAGTCTCACCCCCAAAAGGCCCAAACACGCAAGTCTCGTTACACAGCTCGAGTCTATTGATAACGGTAGCTTTATAACGGTAATCGCATAAGTGGTATTACCTGCAACAAGTCCTAGGCGCCTCGCAAGCGACGCGGCAAATTGACAGGAGAGTGGGCCCACGGGAGAGTGGGCCGAAGCCAGGGTTTACGACTTTTCTGGGCCAGGGTTACATACAAACGGTCAAATGGGTAACCCTGGGAGGCCCCACCACCAAGTACCGAGCATTTAAGAAGACTTCCGAGGGAGAATCTTAAATGACACTTGAGTAATCCATCTTCCAAAGCATAAGCTCTGCCTCTGCATATAGGCCAGTGGGGCCACGCTGCACTGCTGCACCATATCAACTGTGCATTACTGGATTTTCAGAACCTCGATCTGCAAGCATCATGTCAGAGCTTTATGTTGTATGTATGTATGTTTGTATTTACTAGAACGGTAGCCTGTGTGGCCGGTGGCCACCCCCTCCCACCCAGGTGATGGGCCCTGGTCTGGGTTACAGATCCCCCCCCCCCCCCCCCCCCCCCCTCTCCCCCTGCCCCCTAGGGGTGCTCAAAAGTAATAAGGCTTCTATAGTTATATTTCACACCCCTAGTAGATTGATTAAATAAGCATACCACGCCATGATACTCGTCTATGGCTCATGTGCTGCGATTGTAGGGCTCTGGTTGAATGCACATGTATGCCTCTCTTTTGCTAGGGGGGACCACCAACTTTTCTGCCATTTTCATGTGGCATACAAGTTGTTATCCAATCATTTTTTTATACTTCTGTAAGATTTGTTTAACCCACCCCTTCAGTTCCACAGTCTATTGCTATGAAAGGCGTTTCTGGTCCGAGACCCAAACATTTTAAAAGCCTGGCCCTGCAGATGTTACAGCACCTACCCCCTCCCACACACACACACTTTGTGACAAGTCACACACAATGACACCACCAACCAGAAAGTGGTAAGGCACACCTGAGCAACACACGAGAGAATAACCTACCCCCACCTATCATGAAAAAACAGTGGCCAAGAAAAAATTAAAACAGGTCCTGTATTTTCCCCAGATTTAAAAGTTGTCAACCCTAAAAACTAACACAACCCCTAGTTTACAGCTCACTCAAATTCATGCCAGCATCCACCCACCCAAGCTAGATATAGGGTTCCCCTATCCAGACCTGGAAGCTCTTACCCTGGGGTCTAAGTGACTAGGAGATGGGAGCAGTCCAAGCCCATACAATTGTGGTTTAGTTACTTATGCTCGCGTGGCTGGTTACTTTTGAGCACCCCTACCCCCTACATGACCTACATGATCCCTACATTTTCCTGCCCCCCATCCCCTTGACACACACTCTGTTTATTCCCCTTGCACACCACACCACCCAGCTATCTCCACCCTACCTCAACTTTCTCTCCTCACCCATCCACATTCACATGCCCCCCTCCAAATGCCCCCCCCCCCACCCCCCCACCCACATTCACATGCCCCCCTCCAAATGCCCCCCCCCCCCCCCCCACCCCCCCCGCTATACTCCCCCGGCTTCCCTTCGCTTCTATTCCGCGCCACCCAAGCTGTTGCATGTGCTTGTATAGAAAGACGAAAGTGGCAAAGAACAGGTTGGTAAGTCCTGCCCACCCTGAAAACATCAGACTCGCGCGCAGGGCCAGCCACTTTTTTGCAGCGATTGAACGGATCTTCACGCACAGATAATTAGTTGGGCGTGCAAAGTCTTGCTTTCTTCACTAAAGCAAGTCGTTTACCCGGAAACCGCCCTTCCGTCCTCCCCCTCTGTTGCAAACTGGCTGTAGCACATTGCGGGATAGGGTTCTCGATGCAAAGGCATCGTCCTGATGAGATACGATGATCGGTGCAAGGGTAAGAGGTCGCAGCGGAATCACCATGGAAGTCGCAAGAGAGCAAAAAATGCCAAGATGCAAGTACAAGCAACCAAATCGAAGGCTATGCGATGGCAGGGTGAGATTGGGAGTGAACAGCGAATGGCAGAGAATCACTGGCTTCGCTCCTTGTCTCGTTAGCGGCCTGTCACTCATTTGCGGGCACGGCGGCCCTCTTCACTTAAGAGCTCGCCGTTCGCTCTGATGAAGAGCTCGCTGGCTGGCTGTATTCGCCGCCCTTCTGCCTAAATTTGGTTAGTTGTGCGCTGACATGGTGGCATCGAGAAGCAACAAATTATAGACGATGAGTCTGAGCGCCATAATCGGTATAAACTGGCGCATAGAACGAATGCGGAAAACGATGCGCGAAATGCTTATTTATCTTTTCGCATTCCAAGGCTGAAGTTACAACTTCATTCCAAGGCTGAAGTTACAACTTATATACAATATCATACGATGCAATTTGTATGATATCATATGATATCATACCTTCCTTCCGCCAGCGTCATATGATATGCCAGTCCCTAATTATATGTGATGTGGCGGAACGAGGGAGTAGGCAGGCGCCCTTAGGCTGGCAGGATATGCCGACCCACAGCCAATCACACCAGCACCACCAGTCAAAGAGCTGCCCAGTTCCAGGACACCAAAGTTGTTAAGGAATCGAGCCTCCTTCCAGCCTACTTGCCTGTATGCCAAGGGACCGGCATATCATATGAAGTTGACCAAAGGCGAGTATGATATCATACAATGTCATACAAATTGCATTATGTGATATAGTATATGGTAAGTTTAGCCTAGTAAGACTGCCGTCATCATGTGGTATCAAATTGCCGTTCCCTATAAATGCCTAACTGACTTGGACATGCTTTAAACTGCCATGACCCTTGTCTGTATGTTACAGTCCAGAGGTAGGCCAAATAGGCTAAAGGGACTTGCCTAACCGTTTAAACTGCCATGACCCTTGTCTGTATGTTACAGTCAAGAGGTAGGCCAAATAGGCTAAAGGGACTTGCCTAACCGTTTAAACTGCCATGACCCTTGTCTGTATGTTACAGTCAAGAGGTAGGCCAAATAGGCTAAAGGGACTTGCCTAACCGTTTAAACTGCCACGACCCTTGTCTGTATGTTACAGTCCAGAGGTAGGCCAAATAGGCTAAAGGGACTTGCCTAACCGTTTAAACTGCCACGACCCTTGTCTGTATGTTACAGTCAAGAGGTAGGCCAAATAGGCTAAAGGGACTTGCCTAACCGTTTAAACTGCCATGACCCTTGTCTGTATGTTACAGTCAAGAGGTAGGCCAACTAGGCTAAAGGGACTTGCCTAACCGTTAAAGGAAGGGCTTCAAAAGAAAAAGCACTGATGAACTGAGCCCCAAACATCGTTTTACCGACGGGGGCCCTGAGTTCGTGCTACATTGATCATCTAATTCTACAACATAGTTAAATCATAACCACTGGGATGATAATATAATTGTGCGATTATTATCGCATTTTTTAATAAATTGTATTTAGTATTTCCATTCTTCAAAATAATCAGGATCCATTACCCTTCTGATAGCATTCTGTACTCGGGAGTGATGAAGTGGTGTTCATAATTCCCATGTTTCTTCCGCCTGCAGACAGTGAGGAGCCTGAATGATGACATTCAGACTGACTTGGTTATCAATCCAAATCAACATATAAATGCCCACCCCTGGATTGTTTATTGAAGTTGAATCTGTAAAAATCCCCATGCAATTTGATAAAGATATGACCCTTTTATTCCACTTCTCCCTGATCAATTTTGGGGTATTACCGGTAATACCCGGCAATCCAGGCAATACAGCTAAGTACACACATACAAAAGGTAAGCTCACCTCAAAGATCAGTCGGGCGTTTGGCATGATTCCCCTACAAAGCAATAAGAAGATCAAAGGGTCAATTCAGCGATTGATGTTCAGAAGTGGGGAGTAAAGAGTGGTGAGCAAAACCGATTGATGTACAAAAGTGGTGAGCAAAAGCAACTGATGAACAAAAGCGGGGAGCGAAAGCAATTTATGTACAAAAGCAAAGAGCACGAGCGAGGAGGAGCAAATGAGGCAGGCCTTACCGGCCAAGGAGATAGATCTACACACACACCGATGTGTAATTCACACCCCTCTGCCCCCTGTGTGTGTATGTGTGGCGTAGTGGGGTGTAAGGGAAGGGATTGTTGACAAGAGGCAGGCCTAAGCGACCAGGGAGCTAGGTCCACACAAACATTGGTGTGGAATTCACACCCCTCTGTCCCCTGTGTGTGTGTGTGAGAGAGTGGTGTAGTGGGGAGAGGGGGGGGGATTGTTGACAAGAGGCAGGCCTAAGCGACCAGGGAGCTAGGTCCACACACACACTGATGCGGAATCGGCCTTCCTCTGTCTCCTGAGTGTGTGCTGTGTGTTGTCTGTATGTGTGTATAAATACAGTAAACATACAGCGTAATTGTTTAAACAAATCGTGTAAAAACACAAAATCACACAACAAATAGCGTTCACAAGGACGCTCACCAAGCTTCAAATCCACATTTGTAAGCCATTGGTCAAAGCCAGTTTGGTAATGAACAAGGGGGGAGGGGGGGGGGGGGGGGATTGCTTGAAATATATACAATATAACCTCACACAATAAATACAGTAAACAAATAGCTTTCACAAGGACACTCACCAAGCCTCAAATCCACCTTAGCAAGCCAATGAGCGAAGCCAGTTATGTAATGAACAAGGGGGGGGGGGGGGGGGGGGGGGGGGGGGGGGGGGGGGGGGTCGCTAGCAATATATGCAAAAATAGCATCACACAAGAAATACGGTAAAAAAGTAAAACAAGCACACTCACCAAGCTTCAAATCCACCTCTGCAAGCCAATGATCAAATCCAGTTTTGTAATGACCAAGGGGGGGGGGGGGGGGGGGATTGCTAGAAATATATAAAAATATAACCTCACACCAGGCCTCACACAATAAATATGGTAAACAAATAGCGTTCACAAGGACACTCACCAAGCCTCAAATCCACCTTCG
Organism: Chlamydomonas sp. ICE-L; assembly: GCA_013435795.1. NCBI lineage: Eukaryota > Viridiplantae > Chlorophyta > Chlorophyceae > Chlamydomonadales > Chlamydomonadaceae > Chlamydomonas > Chlamydomonas sp. ICE-L. Next base: position 20,713,858 of record JACBWV010000223.1, read on the forward strand.
CAAGCCAATGATCAAATCCAGTTTTGTAATGAAGGGGGGCATAGTGTGAGTGAGAATTGCGTAGCCTTTTGCTTAGTGTGAGTGTGAATTGCATAGTGTTTTGCTTAGTGTGAGTGTGAATTGCATAGCCTTTTGCTTAGTGTGAGTGTGAATTGCATAGTGTTTTGCTTAGCGTGAGTGTGAATTGCATAGTGTTTTGCTAAGTGTGAGTGTGAATTGCATAGTGTTTTGCTTAGTGTGAGTGTGAATTGCTTAGTGTTTTGCTTAGTGTGAGTGTGAATTGCATAGTGTTTTGCTTAGTGTGAGTGTGAATTGCATAGTGTTTTGCTTAGCGTGAGTGTGAATTGCTTAGTGTTTTGCGAAGTGTGAGTGTGAATTGCGTAGTGTTTTGCATTGTGTGAATTGTGCAGTGTTTTGCTTAGTATGAGTGACCAATCTTTACCTATTCCTGATTGGTTAACTATTAACAATCGACGAACTGGTCTGCAGCAACAGATTGTTGAGTAAGCGGCATGTGTTTGGGCAGGGAGGAGGATAGAGACTACACAACACTAGGTTTTTCCTGATTGGCTAACTAATAACAATCCACAAACTTATCTGCAGCAACAAATTGTAGAGTAAGCGGGTTGTGTTTGGGCATGCAGAAGGATAGAGACTATACAACTGTATAAATGCTCCCGATTAGCTAACTACTAACAATCGACGAACTGGCATCCAGCAACGAATTGATAAGTAAGCGGCATGTGTTTGGGCAGGGAGGAGGATAGAGACTCCACAACACTATAAATGTTCCTGATTCCTCAACTATCAACAATTGACAAATTGGTCTCAAGCAACAACTCGCTGAGTAAGCGGATTGTGTTTGGGAAGGGAGGAGAATAGAGACTACGCAAATCTATACATATTCCTGATTGGCTAACTACTAACAATCAACGAGCTGGTCTGCAGCAACGAATTGCGCAGTTAGCGGTGTGTATTTGGGCAGGAAGGAGGATAGAGACTGCGCAACACTGTACATGTTCCTGATTCGCTAACTATTGAGAGTCGACGAACAGGTCCACAGCATCAAATTGTTGAGTAAGCGGCGTGTATTTGGGCATGGAGGAGGATAGAGACTTCACAACACTATACAAGTTCCTGATTCGCTAACTAGTAAGAGTCGACGAACAGGTCCACAGCATCAAATTGTTGAGTAAGCGGCGTGTATTTAGGCATGGAGGAGGATAGAGACTACACAACACTATACAAGTTCCTGATTGGCTAACTATAAACAGTCGATGAACTGGTCTGCAGCAACAAATTGTAGGATAAGCAGCTTGCATTTGGGAAGATGGGAGGATAGAGACTATACAACTGTATAAATGCTCCTGATTGGCTAACTATAAACAGTCGATGAACTGGTCTGCAGCAACAAATTGTAGGATAAGCAGCTTGCATTTGGGAAGATGGGAGGATAGAGACTTCACCAAACTTCACATGTCCCTGATTCGCTAAGTATTAATATTCGACAAACTGGTCTACAGCAACAAATTGCTAAGTAACCCGCGTGTGATAGGACATGCAGAAGGATAGAGACTACACAACACTATACATGTTCCTGATTGGCTAACTACCAGCAATCGACAAACTGGTCTCCAGCAAGAATGTGTTGAGTAAGCGGCGTGTGTTTTGGCATGCGAAAGGATGTAGATAATGATAACGCCTGGTGAGGCGTGGTGTTAAGGGAGCCCGTCGTACGCGGGTGGGGAGCGGTCTCCTACCTCAACTGGACAAGCTACCATCGCGGTTGACAACGACCTGCAACACCAAGAGCGACCAAAGGGGGAGTCGAACCCCGGACTCTTCATCCTCAAGCGATCTGGTCTACCACTAGACAATTGTATATCACTGAAAGGGGCTAGAAAGATAGAGACTACATACAACTAGCAATGTTCTTGATTATTTGAGATTGGGATGGTCTCTTTAGTCTTCCCCTGGACTGCAACAAAAATACATACACACAGCACTGAGAACTGCCAAATACATACACACAGCACTAAGAACTGCCACAGAATCATAGGCAAGAACTGACATTTTGAAATCAGCATCTGAAAATACAATCTGCCCCACCACGCACATGGCACCTCGGACTCAACCCCAGGTGCCCCTACCAGCCCAGTCTCAGCTACCATATACTTGTAGTACAGTAGTGGAGGCAAGGCTTCTGCAATATCTGTGTTATTTGCACTGCAGTTTAGCTGTACTGTAGCATCCCCGCCCCCCACCAGCCCCGCCTCAGCTACCATATGCCTTGGGTAGTGGAGGCGTGGCTTCTGCACTATCTGCACTGCAGTTTAGCTGCACTGTAGCATCCCCGCCCCTCACCAGCCCCGCCTCAGCTACCGTATCCCTTGGGTAGTGGAGGAGTGGCTTCTGCACTATCTGCACTGCAGTTTAGCTGCACTGTAGCATCCCCGCCCCTCACCAGCCCCGCCTCAGCTACCATATGCCTTGGGTAGAGGAGGCGAGGCTTCTGCACTATCTGCACTGCAGTTTAGCTGTACTGTAGCATCCCCGCCCCCCACCAGCCCCGCCTCAGCTACCGTATGCCTTGGGTAGTGGAGGCGAGGCTTCTGCACTATCTGCACTGCAGTTTAGTTGACCTGTGGCATCCCCGCCCCTCACCAGCCCCGCCTCAGCTACCATATGCCTTGGGTAGTGGAGGCGAGGCTTCTGCACTATCTGCACTGCAGTTTAGCTGACCTGTGGCATCCACCCACCTTTTCCGTACGCGTAGTCCTGCAGGATATGGAAGAACAGCCATGGTTATGAAACTGATTGTGGTTATGGTGATGAGGATGATGGTTATGACAATGATTGTGATCATGATGGTGATGGTGGTGATGATAATGATGATGGTGGTGGTGATGGTGGTGGTATCCACCCACCTTTTCCTTATGCGTAGTCCTGCAGGATATGAAAGAACAGCCATGGTTGTGAAGATGATTGTGATCATGATCTTGACTATGATGGTGATGATTGGGGTGATGATGATGGTGGTGGTGATGGTGGTGATGGTGGTGGTAGTGGTGGTGATGGTAGTGGTGATGATGCTGATGATGGTGACAGTGGTGGTGATGCTGATGACGGTGATGACTACAATGCTGATGATGCTGACAACGATACTGAGGACGACAAGCATGATGCAGTTGGAAAGAGCATAAACATTGCTATCTTGGGGTTGAACAATCGAAGAGAGTAGACAGCTAGCTTGCCACAATCCCTGAATCTGAATGTCGGAACACTGGGGATCGAGCTGGGTTGAGGATTGTGTCGCTTCAGGTTCTGGGTAGCGGACTGTGTCCATTCGGGTCCTGAGTAGCGAACTGTGTCGATTTGGGTTCTGGGTAGCGGATTGTGCCGATTCGGGTTTTGGATAGCGATTTGGGTCTGAGTGCTAGGATCTCAAATCGGGTCTCAGGTAGCGGACATTTCGGCCAAAAAGGGGTCTCAGGTAGCAATCACAATATATAGCAGGGAAAATTTTCATGCTCTGATCACTTCTTTTAATTTCCGGCTACGTGCAGCAGCTTCCAGAAAGCTCCCCTGGCTTTCCAGTCACGCCCGCCCAGTGAGACAGGTAGTGCAGTTATACCAAAATACACTTCACAGGCATCCCCAGAAATACCAACTTTCTAGTAATGATATAATATTCATACCAGGAGCATTCTAGGTCAATAGTCCAGCTGGCACTATAATAACGGTTATCATTTACCGTACAAAGTAATGATATAATATTCATACCAGGAGTATACTAGGGCAACAGTCCAGCTAGCACTATGATAACGGTTATCATTTACCGTACAAAGTAATGATATAATATTCATACCAGGAGTATACTAGGGCAACAGTCCAGCTAGCACTATGATAACAGTTATCATGTACCGTACAAAGTAATGATATAATATTCATACCAGGAGTATACTAGGGCAACAGTCCAGCTAGCACTATGATAACGGTTATCATGTACTGTAAAAAGTAATGATAATGCGAAGTGGCAAAGTGGTTGCCAAGTGGTTACAGATGTAGAGGGTAGCCAAGTGGTAGCCCAGTGGTTCCTGGTGAGTAGGAGGGCCTTGAAATGAATCAGAAAGTAATAAAAAACGCCTGGTGGGGCGTGGTATTAAGGGAGCCCCATCTTATGGCGGTAGGGAACGGGCTGCTACTTAACCTGGACAATGCTACCATGGCGGTTGACAGCGACCATAAACACTAAAGCGTCCCTGTAGGGATTCGAACCCGGCACCTTCTTCGTTTACCGAGCTCAACCATTGAGCCATTCGTCACATCGGGGACAGTCCATGTAGCATTATAGTAACGGTTATCGTTTTGCATGTCTTTGAATCCGAAAGAGTCAAGAGTGGAGCCGACGGTAAAGCTGGGGGTAAGGGCGGTAAGGGCGGTAAGTCCGTTACCAATATGCATTCCAGGTGAAATTTTGACAGGCGATTTCGCAAAATCCCGGCAATTTCGCCAAGTTGACCAACCGTATTGTGGTGTCGCTGCATAGGTCTGTCTGCCTATGGGTCAACTAAGGTCCACCCACGTCTATACTGTTAGCTCAAGGGCCTAGATGGCATGTAAGCGGTTGGTTGTTTAGCCGGCATAGTTCAGTAGCACTGGACATGTCAGCTCCATCGTTGCCACCTATCGTTCTGTTGCCAACACTCTCTGCCAATTTTCCGCGTCGCTTGCGACGCAGCATAGGACTTGTTATTTTCGGCTACGAGCAGAAAGTTTCTGGCAGCTGCCTGAGCCAGCCACTGGGCTAAGCCAGCATACTTCAGTTGCACTGGAAATGCCAGCTGGTCGTGTCAGCTTCCAGGCACACTGCACTGGTCAAATGACCCCCAAACACTGCAAATTGGGGGGGTCTTCGGCACCCTTTTAGTTGGCTAATAAGGGTGAGTTTTGGGTGCGCAAGGGTGCCGTAGGGGTGCAGAAAAAAGGTGTGTGTGTGTGGGGGGGGGGGATTACCAGTGTGCATAGCCGGTGTGGACAAAACAAGCTCTGGTACACTGAACCCCAGTGGGTGTGTAAAAGAAGGGGGAGGGGGGAGGGACTTACCGGTGTGCAGTATATTGTGGCAGACTCTCCTAGCTTCATGCCGATCTTCGACACCCTTTCATTTGGCTAATAAGGGTGAGTTTGGTGAGTGCAAGGGTGCCTTAGGGGTGCGGAAATGGGGGGTGAGGGGGGGGGGGGGGGGGGGGGGGGGGGGGGGGGGGGGGGGGGGGGCTTTCCGGTGTACAATCGATGGTGCCATAGGGGTGCAGAAAAGAAGGGGGGGGGGGGGGGGGGTACTTACCGGTGTGCAGTCGATGGTGGCAGACTCTCCTAGCTTCATGCCGATCTTCGACACCCTTTAATTTGGCTAAAAAGGGTGAGTTTTGGGTGTGCAAGGGTGCCTTAGGGGTGCGGAAATGGGGGGGGAGGGGGACTTACCGGTGTGCAATCGATGGTGGCGGTCTCTCCTAGCTTCATGCCGATGACTGACTCGTCCTTCAGTCAAGTAACAAGAAAGGAGTGAGGATGGAAAACATAATCTGGATGGAATGTATAATCTGATTACCTACGGTTAATTGTATAAAAAAATGTGATGAAAACGAAGAAATAAAAGGACTAAGGGTGGAATTATCAGGTTACTTATATGAAAACGTGTGATGGACAAATGTATTTTACGGCGGAGGATATGATATCTGAAGTACTACAAGCTACTTCAAAACCAATTCCAAGGAAGGAGCAAGGAAGAAATCATTGTGTTATTTATACCAAAACGTATGATAATACCCCCACCAGCTACACACCTCTCCCTTTAATATATTTATTAATAAATAATGTATTATATATGGAGACAGTTTGTGTGTGTGCTGTGTGCGTGGTGTGTGTTTGGTGTGTTGGGGTGGAAAGTTGCAGCTAGAATGATTTAGACAATGAATACTACCAAATTGTAGCTAGAGTAATTTACAAAATGATTAATACCAAATTTGCAGCTTCCATGACTTACACGAGGATGAAAAACGAAGTTGCAGCTACAATGATTTACAAAATGATCAATACCAAATGTGCAGCTTC
>JACBWV010000223.1:20721692-20820582 GCA_013435795.1 Chlamydomonas sp. ICE-L
CAAGGGTGCCTTAGGGGTGCGGAAATGGGGGGGGAGGGGGACTTACCGGTGTGCAATCGATGGTGGCGGTCTCTCCTAGCTTCATGCCGATGACTGACTCGTCCTTCAGTCAAGTAACAAGAAAGGAGTGAGGATGGAAAACATAATCTGGATGGAATGTATAATCTGATTACCTACGGTTAATTGTATAAAAAAATGTGATGAAAACGAAGAAATAAAAGGACTAAGGGGTGGAATTATCAGGTTACTTATATGAAAACGTGTGATGGACAAATGTATTTTACGGCGGAGGATATGATATCTGAAGTACTACAAGCTACTTCAAAACCAATTCCAAGGAAGGAGCAAGGAAGAAATCATTGTGTTATTTATACCAAAACGTATGATAATACCCCCACCAGCTACACACCTCTCCCTTTAATATATTTATTAATAAATAATGTATTATATATGGAGACAGTTTGTGTGTGTGCTGTGTGCGTGGTGTGTGTTTGGTGTGTTGGGGTGGAAAGTTGCAGCTAGAATGATTTAGACAATGAATACTACCAAATTGTAGCTAGAGTAATTTACAAAATGATTAATACCAAATTTGCAGCTTCCATGACTTACACGAGGATGAAAAACGAAGTTGCAGCTACAATGATTTACAAAATGATCAATACCAAATGTGCAGCTTCCATGACTTACACAAGAATTAAAAATGAAGTTGCAGCTACAATGATTTACAAAATGATCAATACCAAATGTGCAGCTTCGATGACTTCCACAAGGATTAAAAACGAAGTTGCAGATACGATGACCCTCAAGTGATTAATAATATATATAATAATTAATAATATGTTATTTGCAGCACAATCGGTATGCCACTGTCATACCATTCCCTCGACTTCAAACAGTATGCCACTGTCAAACCATTCCCTCAACTTCAATCGGTATGCCACTGTCACACCATTCCCTCGACTTGCATCGGTATGCCACTGTCATACCATTCCCTCGACTTCAAAGCACCCAGGAAGGTGTAAGAGCAAACCAGCCCGATTATGATGGTGAAGATGGCGTGCTTATAAAGCAGTACACAGCGTGCAAGGGCGTATTTGTAAGTCAGTCCTTCAAAGCACCCAGGAAGGTGTAAGAGCACACCAGCCTGCTTATGATGGTGAAGATGGCGTGCTTCTAAAGCAGTGCACAGCGCACGAGGGCGTATTTGTAAGCCAGTCCTTCAGAGCACCCAGGAAGGTGTAAGAGCACACCAGCCTGCTTATGATGGTGAAGATAGCGTGCTTATAAAGCAGTACACAGCGTGCAAGGGCGTATTTGTAAGTCAGTCCTTCAAAGCACCCAGGAAGGTGTAAGAGCACACCAGCCTGCTTATGATGGTGAAGATAGCGTGCTTATAAAGCAGTACACAGCGTGCAAGGGCGTATTTGTAAGTCAGTCCTTCAAAGCACCCAGGAGGTGTAAGAGCACACCAGCCTGCTTATGATGGTGAAGATAGCGTGCTTATAAAGCAGTACACAGCGTGCAAGGGCGTATTTGTAAGTCAGTCCTTCAAAGCACCCAGGAAGGTGTAAGAGCACACCAGCCTGCTTATGATGGTGAAGATAGCGTGCTTATAAAGATACACACGTGCAAGGGCGTATTTGTAAGTCAGTCCTTCAAAGCACCCAGGAAGGTGTAAGAGCACACCAGCCTGCTTATGATGGTGAAGATAGCGTGCTTATAAAGCAGTACACAGGTGCAAGGGCGTATTTGTAAGTCAGTCCTTCAAGCACCCAGGAAGGTGTAAGAGCACACCAGCCTGCTTAGATGGGAAGATAGCGTGCTTATAAAGCAGTACACAGCGTGCAAGGGCGTATTTGTAAGTCAGTCCTTCAAAGCACCCAGGAAGGGTAAGAGCACACCAGCCTGTTATGATGGGGAAGATAGCGTGCTTATAAAGCAGTACACAGCGTGCAAGGGCGTATTTGTAAGTCAGTCCTTCAAAGCACCCAGGAAGTGTAAGAGCACACCAGCCTGCTTATGATGGTGAAGATAGCGTGCTTATAAAGCAGACACAGCGTGCAAGGGCGTATTTGTAAGTCAGCTTCAAAGCACCCAGGAAGGTGTAAGAGCACACCAGCCTGCTTATGATGTGAAGATAGCGTGCTTATAAAGCAGTACACAGCGTGCAAGGGCGTATTTGTAAGTCAGTCCTTCAAAGCACCCAGGAAGGTGTAAGAGCACACCAGCCTGCTTATGATGGTGAAGATAGCGTGCTTATAAAGCAGTACACAGCGTGCAAGGGCGTATTTGTAAGTCAGTCCTTCAAAGCACCCAGGAAGGTGTAAGAGCACACCAGCCTGCTTATGATGGTGAAGATAGCGTGCTTATAAAGCGTACACGCGTTGCAAGGGCTATTGTAAGTCCGTCCTTCAAAGCACCCAGGAAGGTGTAGAGCACACCAGCCTGCTTATGATGGTGAAGATAGCGTGCTTATAAAGCAGTACACACGTGCAAGGGCGTATTGTAAGTCAGTCTTCAAAGCACCCAGGAAGGTGTAAGAGCACACCAGCCTGCTTGATGGTGAAGATAGCGTGCTTATAAAGCAGTACACAGCGTGCAAGGGCGTATTTGTAAGTCAGTCCTTCAAAGCACCCAGGAAGGTGTAAGAGCACAACCAGCTGCTTATGATGTGAAGAAGGTGGCTTATAAAGCAGTCACAGCGTGCAAGGGCGTATTTGTAAGTCAGTCCTTCAAAGCACCCCGGAAGGTGTAAGAGCACACCAGCCTGCTTATGATGGTGAAGATAGCGTGCTTATAAAGCGTACACAGCGTGCAAGGGCGTATTTGTAAGTCAGTCCTTCAAAGCACCCAGGAAGGTGTAAGAGCACACCAGCCTGCTTATGATGGTGAAGATAGCGTGCTTATAAAGCAGTACACAGCGTGCAAGGGCGTATTTGTAAGTCAGTCCTTCAAAGCACCAGGAAGGTGTAAGAGCACACCAGCCTGCTTATGATGGTGAAGATAGCGTGTTCTAAAGCAGTACACAGCGTGCAAGGGCGTATTTGTAAGTCAGTCCTTCAAAGCACCCAGGAAGGTGTAAGAGCACACCAGCCTGTTATGATGGTGAAGAATACGTGCTATAAAGCAGTACACAGCGTGCAAGGGCGTATTTGTAAGTCAGTCCTTCAAAGCACCCAGGAAGGTGTAAGAGCACACCAGCCTGCTTATGATGGTGAAGATAGGTGCTTATAAAGCAGTACACCGCGTGCAAGGCGTTATTGTAAGTCAGTCCTTCAAAGCACCCAGGAAGGTGTAAGAGCACACCAGCCTGCTTATGATGGTGAAGATAGCGTGCTTTAAAGCAGTACCAGCGTGCAAGGGCGTATTTGTAATCAGTCCTTCAAAGCCCCAGGAAGGTGTAAGAGCACAACCAGCCTGCTTATGATGGTGAAGATAGCGTGCTTATAAAGCAGTACACAGCGTGCAAGGGCGTATTTGTAAGTCAGTCCTTCAAAGCACCCAGGAAGGTGTAAGAGACACACCAGCCTGCTTATGATGGTGAAGATAGCGTGCTTATAAGCAGTACACAGCGTGCAAGGGCGTATTTGTAAGTCAGTCCTTCAAAGCACCCAGGAAGGTGTAAGAGCACACCAGCCTGCTATGATGGTGAAGATAGCGTGCTTATAAAGCAGTACACAGCGTGCAAGGGCGGCATTTGTAAGTCAGTCCTTCAAAGCACCCAGGAAGGTGTAAGAGCACACCAGCCTGCTTATGATGGTGAAGATAGCGTGCTTATAAGCAGTACACAGCGTGCAAGGGCGTTTTGTAGTCAGTCCTTCAAAGCACCCAGGAAGGTGTAAGAGCACACCAGCCTGCTTATGATGGTGAAGATAGCGTGCTTATAAAGCAGTACACAGCGTGCAAGGGCGTTTGTAAGTCAGTCCTTCAAAGCACCCAGGAAGGTGTAAGAGCCACCAGCCTGCTTATGATGGTGAAGATAGCGTGCTTATAAGCAGTACACAGCGTGCAGGGCGTATTGTAAGTCAGTCCTTCAAAGCACCCAGGAAGGTGTAAGAGCACACCAGCCTGCTTATGATGGTGAAGATAGCGTGCTTATAAAGCAGTACACAGCGTGCAAGGGCGTATTTGTAAGTCAGTCCTTCAAAGCACCCAGGAAGGTGTAAGAGCACACCAGCCTGCTTATGATGGTGAAGATAGCGTGCTTATAAAGCAGTACACAGCGTGCAAGGGCGTATTTGTAAGTCAGTCTTCCAAAGCACCCAGGAAGGTGTAAGAGCACACCAGCCTATGATGGTAAGATAGCGTGCTTATAAAGCAGTACACAGCGTGCAAGGGCGTATTTGTAAGTCAGTCCTTCAAAGCACCCAGGAAGGTGTAAGAGCAACCAGCTGCTTATGATGTTAAATAGCGTGCTTATAAAGCAGTACACCGCGTGCAAGGGTATTGTAAGTCAGTCCTCAAAGCACCCAGGAAGGTGTAAGAGCAGCCCAGCCTGCTTATGATGGTGAAGATAGCGTGCTTATAAAGCAGTACACAGCGTGCAAGGGCGTATTTGTAAGTCAGTCCTTCAAAGCACCCAGGAAGGTGTAAGAGCACACCAGCCTGCTTATGATGGTGAAGATAGCGTGCTTATAAGAAACGTACACAGCGTGCAAGGGCGTATTTGTAAGTCAGTCCTTCAAAGCACCCAGGAAGGTGTAAGAGCACACCAGCCTGCTTATGATGGTGAAGATAGCGTGCTTATAAAGCAGTACACAGCGTGCAAGGGCGTATTTGTAAGTCAGTCCTTCAAAGCACCCAGGAAGGTGTAAGAGCACACCAGCCTGCTTATGATGGTAAGATAGGTGCTTATAAAGCAGTACACAGCGTGCAAGGGCGTATTTGTAAGTCAGTCCTCAAAGCACCCAGGAAGGTGTAAGAGCACACCAAGCCTCGTTATATGTGTAAGATAGCGTGCTTATAAAGCAGTACACAGCGTGCAAGGGCGTATTTGTAAGTCAGTCCTTCAAACACCCAGGAAGGTGTAAGAGCACACCAGCTGCTTATGATGGTGAAGATAGCGTGCTTATAAAGCAGTACACAGGTGCAAGGGCGATTTGTAAGTCAGTCCTTCAAAGCACCCAGGAAGTGGTAGAGCCACACCAGCCTGCTTATGATGGTGAAGATAGCGTGTGTATAAAGCAGTACACAGCGTGCAAGGGCGTATTTGTAAGTCAGTCCTACAAAGCACCCAGGAAAGTGTAAGAGCACATCAGCTCGATTATAATAGTTCAGATAGCGTGCTTATAAAGCAGTACACAGCGTGCAAGGGCGTATTTGTAAGTCAGTCCTTCAAAGCACCCAGGAAGGTGTAAGAGCACACCAGCCTGCTTATGATGGTGAAGATAGCGTGCTTATAAAGCAGTACAACAGCGTGCAAGGGCGTATTTGTAAGTCAGTCCTTCAAAGCACCCAGGAAGGGTAAGAGCACCAGCCTGCTTATGATGGTGAAGATAGCGTGCTTATAAAGCAGTACACAGCGTGAAGGGCGTATTTGTAAGTCAGTCCTTCAAAGCACCCAGGAAGTGTAAGAGCACACCAGCCTGCTATGATGGTGAAGATAGCGGTGCTTATAAAGCAGTACACAGCGTGCAAGGGCGTATTTGTAAGTCAGTCCTTCAAAGCACCCAGGAAGGTGTAAGAGCACACCAGCTGCTTATGATGGTGAAGATAGCGTGCTTATAAAGCAGTACACAGCGTGCAAGGCGTATTTGTAAGTCAGTCCTTCAAAGCACCCAGGAAGGTGTAAGAGCACACCAGCCTGCTTATGGAGTGAAGATAGCGTGGTTATAAAGCAGTACACAGCGTGCAGGGCGTATTTGTAAGTCAGTCCTTCAAAGCACCAGAGGTGTAAGAGCACACCAGCCTGCTTATGATGGTGAAGATAGCGTGCTTATAAAGCAGTACACAGCGTGCAAGGGCGTATTTGTAAGTCAGTCCTTCAAAGCACCCACTACCGCAACCCCCTCACCCCACCCCACACCATCCCACCCCACCACCCACCACACAACAACACACACCTCACCCCCCCCCACACCCACCCCACATCCACAGATGAGCGCCTACATCAGCTGAAGGCCACGTGTGTGAAGCTACATGGCCGCGAGGGGGTCCTCATAGTTCAGACTGACGTGTCCAAGCCAGTGGGCCTACAGGTATTGGATTTGTATTACTTGCGGTGGGCGGGTTGGGTGGACGGGGGGGGTGAGGTGTGTGGGGGGGGGGCTTGGTGTGGAGTGTGTGTGTGGAGGTGAGGGGTGCAGACTGACGGTTCCAAGCCAGCCGGCCTACAGGTATTGGATTCATATTTGGTGTGTTGGGTGGGTTGTGGGTGGAGTGGAGGGAGGGATTGAAGTGACCCCCCCCCCCCCCCCCCCCCCTACACACACACCCTCCCCCCCACACACACACCTCCCCCCCCCAACACCCACACCCTACACCCCGCAGCACTCCCTGGAGTCCCTCGTCATCGCACAGCTAAACTGCTCTTGCAGCATGTTTCTCAACCCACCTCCCCCTCCCCCCCATAGCCCCCCCCCACACCATACCTTTGCCACCCCCCATCCCACCAACTCCAACCCCCCACACACAACCCTCCCACCCCCTACACACCACCCCTCCACCCGCCACCTTAGGGGACACACCCACCCCTCCACCCCCCCCCCACACCCAACCTCCCACCCCCTCCACACACACCCACACCCCCAACACCACAACCTCCCCCCCCCCCTACCCCCCCCCCCCCCCCCCCCCCCCCCCCCCCCCTCCACCCCCCACACACAACCTCCCCCCCTACACACCCACCCTCCACCTCGCAGCACTCATGGAGTTCCCTCGTCCACCGCCCCAGTAAGCCTGCTCTGCAGCATGTTCCCCACGCACGTGCTCAAGCAGTTGTGTATCATGGGAGGAAAAGGGCCACCCCTTGGGCCAGCGAACCGCACGTCACCACAAGTGCACCCGTTGGTAAAATGGGTCCAGGTCTGATTGCTGCTGTCTGCTCTCTGCCTGCGACCAACAACTCCACTGACGTGGCCTCAGCCCAGGCTGGAAAGGACGAGAGCACTCTGGGAGCTCTCACTCATGCTGCTACTGAGAGCGCTGAGAACAGCTCGAAATTGATTGTCCCCCACCCACAAGTCACTGTGGTGTGTGTAGAGCTTGCTGGTGAGTCTTTCTCAATGGTATTACAACCCCCCAGCCTCTTTCAGTGATATACATTGGTCGAGTGGTAGACTGAGTCACTTTAAGAATGAAGAGTCGGGGGTTCGACTCCCCCTTTGGTCGCTCTTGGCGTTGCAGGTCGTCGTCAACCGCGATGGTATCTTGTCCAGTTGAGGTAGAAGACCGCTCCTCACCCACTTGCATCGGGCTTTCTTAACACCACGCCCCATCAGGCGTTTCCTACCTTTTACACCCCCCCCCCCCCACACACACACACACACACACACACACACACACACACAAACCTTAGCACACACTAGGAACGATACATCTAAGAACGATCGATCACACTATTGTATCACTGAGCATGTGTTGTTGTACATCTGAGTACGGACAATCACACCATCACACCACTGTGCTTGTGCTGTTATACATTAAGCACGATCAATCACACCATCACACCACCGCGCATTAGCTGTTGTACATCTGAGCAGCATGGATCACACCATCACACCACTGGGCATGTGCTGTTGTACATCTGAGTACAGACAATCACACCATCACACCACTGGGCATGTGCTGTTGTACATCTGAGTACAGACAATCACACCATCACACCACTGGGCATGTGCTGTTGTACATCTGAGTACAGACAATCACACCATCACACCACTGGCGCATGTCGCTGTTTTCTACCATGATTACAGACAATTCACACCATCACAACCACTGGCATTGCTGTTGTACAATCTGAGTACAGTGCCAATCACACCATCCCACCACTGGGCCTTGTGCTGTGTACCTCTGAGTACAGGACAATCCACACCATACACCACTGGGCATCATTTGTGTTGTACATCTGAGTACAGACAATCACACCATCACACCATTGGGCATGTACTGTTGTACATCTGAGTACAGACAATCACACCATCACACCACTGCGCATTAGCTGTTGTACATCTGAGTACAGACAATCACACCATCACACCACTGCGCATTAGCTGTTGTACATCTGAGCACGATTGATCACACCATTACACCACTGGGCATGTGCTGTTGTACATCTGAGCACGATTGATCACACCCTCACACCACTGCACATGTGCTATTGTACATCTGAGCACGATCCATCTCACCCTCACACCACTGCGCATGTGTTGTTGTACATCTGAGCAGCGTGGATCACACAATCACACCACTGCGCATGTGTTGTTGTACATCTGAGCACGATCCATCTCACCCTCACACCACTGCGCATGTGTTGTTGTACATCTGAGCACGATCAATCTCACCCTCACACCACTGGGCATATGCTGTTGTACATCTGAGTACGATCCATCTCACCCTCACACCACTGGGCATATGCTGTTGTACATCTGGGCACGATCCATCTCACCCTCACACCACTGCGCATGTGCTGTTATACATCCTAGCACGATCAATCACACAATCACACCACTGCGCATGTGCTGTTGTACATCTGAGCAGTGTGGATCACACAATCACACCACTGCGCATGTGCTGTTGTACATGTGAGCACGATTGATCACACCCTTACACCACTGGGCATATGCTATTGTACATCTGAGCACGATCCATCTCACCATCACACCACAGCGCATGTGCTGTTGTACATCTGAGCACAGAGGATCACACTATCGCATCACTGAGCATGTGCTGTTGTACATCTGTATTGCAGGTTTTGCTGAATTGTGTACTGCGTACTCCCCTGAGCAATTGGTGCACTTTCTGAGCAGCTTCTATTTCACTCTTAGCTGTACCTGCCAAATGCACGGCCTTGTCGAGGTACGTTTTTCCTTTTTCCTTTGAGCGGAGGGTTATTGGACGTTTTTCCGTACACTTATATCGCCAGTTTTTGTAATTGCCCCCCCCCCCCCCCCCCCCCCCCCCCCCCCCCCCCCCCCCACCCCCCCCCCCCCCCCCCCCCCCCCCCCCCCCCCCCCCCCCCCCCCCCCCCCCCCCCCCCCCCCCCCCCCCCCCCCCCCCCCCCCCCCCCCCCCCCCCCCCCCCCCCCCCCCCCCCCCCCCCCCCCCCCCCCCCCCCCCCCCCCCCCCCCCCCCCCCCCCCCCCCCCCCCCCCCCCCCCCCCCCCCCCCCCCCCCCCCCCCCCCCTTCCCCCCCCCCCCCCCCCCCCCCCCCCCCCCCCCCCCCCCCCCCCCCCCCCCCCCCCCCCCCCCCCCCCCCCCCCCCCCCCCCCCCCCCCCCCCCCCCCCCCCCCCCCCCCCCCCCCCCCCCCCCCCCCCCCCCCCCCCCCCCCCCCCCCCCCCCCCCCCCCCCCCCCCCCCACCCCCCCCCCCCCCCCCCCCCCACCCCCCCCCCCCCCCCCCCCCCCCCCCCCCCCCCCCCCCCCCCCCCCCCCCCCCCCCCCCCCCCCCCCCCCCCCCCCCCCCCCCCCCCCCCCCCCCCCCCCCCCCCCCCCCCCCCCCCCCCCCCCCCCCCCCCCCCCCCCCCCCCCCCCCCCCCCCCCCCCCCCCCCCCCCCCCCCCCCCCCCCCCCCCCCCCCCCCCCCCCCCCCCCCCCCCCCCCCCCCCCCCCCCCCCCCCCCAAAGGCCTTTATCTTCTTCATAAATTATAATTTTGGGGGTCAAAGTGGGGTTTAAAGTGATCCCCTGGACAAGCTATATCCATGTGTGGTCTTGTATTTGGATTTGAGCAAAGTTTGACAACATGGTCAAGCAAGCAGCCTTCCCTAGCCCTGATTCTGAGCTGAGCTAGCAAGTTTTTGTGTTTGAGAATTTAAAGGTGGTGTTAAGCCTAAGTTGCATGCTTAAGTACCCTCCATACACCCAAGAAGTTTGGGAAGGAAATATTGAGTTTCTGGTTGGCCCAACTATCACACTTTATGTTCCTGTACTTAAGACCTGTTGAGGTCACTACTCGAGCACCACCTCAAGGCATTAACTCATTCTTAAAAACAAGCGCCAAATCGGAATGCTCTCGCCTAACCAGTTTTGAGGGTACGCTTAACTTTGTCAGATTTCGTCTGGTGAGGAAGATATTTCCAAAACCGTCTCGACCCCTGTACAAGAATCTGCCAGGTGCCTTGACTTGGATCTAGAGGACCACGCCTCCATTTTTACTATTTGTCGGAAATAAGCGCGGATTTGGATAGGTCTTGTCGAGCCTGTGTCACAGATCTGCTTAACTTGATCAGACACGGCCCCTTTCAGCGAATCAATTGGTGTAGTGGTACACCAAGTCGCTTTGAGGATGTAGGGTCGGGGGTTTGATTCCCTCTACGGTCGCCCTAAGCGTTGCAGGTCATTGTCAACCGCGATGGTAGCTTGTGCAGTTGAGGTAGAAGACCGCTCTTTACCCGCGTACGACTGGTTCCCTTAATACAACGCCCCACCAGGCGTTATCATTACCTTAATCAGAAACCGGGAGCTGAGGAAGCGTCGACTTAACAAGTCGTAGAATTGTTACAATGAGAGGAGGAAGGAAGAAGCAATGAAAATACACAGAAGGTACATGGCAATACATCGGCGAGCTGCCCGATGGAGCAGAGGGGTCGGGGATTACCGGGTACCTTGAGGGGAGCAGGGGTAGAACATAGCAGTATGACGGTTCAACTACCCCTTGACCGGGTAGGTGAGTCGAGGTCTGCTAGGAACTACACGGTATCTAGAGGAAAATCGGCGGGCTGCCCGACTGAGCAGAGTAGTCGAAATCCAAGTAGGTACCTTAAAAGCTAAGAAGGTAGTACTTAGCAGAACGGTGCCATTGCTATTGGAACTAGCAATGGAACCACAAGGTGCTGAGTACTACTACTGCAAACGAAGGAAGGAAGGTCAACTGACAACAAAAATGAACAACTGAAGAATCAAAGGGAGCGGTGACAGAAGGGGAAAGCCATACTAACTGGTACGTGAAAGAAAAAGAGCCAAACTGAGGCATAAGAACTGACTATGAGACTGGAAAGAAGACCGAGGGATAGAGAGGAGGGGGGCCTAACAAGTTCTATGCAGCGTTGCCTGCGACGCTAAAAATTGTCGGAGAGTGATTGCGAGGGAGCGACAGGTGGCACCGGAAGCGAGTTAGTTGCGAGATCGTTGGCTCACGTGTCAGGCTTCATCCCGGTCAGACGGATGGATGCTGGATGGTCGGTCGGACGGACAAATGGGTAAACATGGGAGCTCCCGCCCCCTTGAAGAGGGGGCTCCGCCAAAAAGGGTCACCCACTGCATGTTGTTGATTGCTGCTCTTGGGTGCCAAAGCTATCCAAAGATGGCGTGGCCTCCAAGGTCTGCGCCAAAAACAGGTTTCACTTGTCAACCTACCTATCCCATCTATCAACCAACCCACGCACAATCATACCCATCCACCCCACCCCACCCACCGACAGCCCAACACATGCAGGTCAAAGTCGGTTTAGGGCACACCTTCATCGATGCTGCTGGCCTCTGCCCTACTATCCACCCACCGCACGCCCCCACCCACCCACCGACAACCCCCTACCGCCGAAAGAAACAAACACCCACATTAAAACAACACAACACATAAGCCAAAAAAAACATACTACCCACAACCGAGCACGCCGCATACCCAACTAACCGCCACCACCCAACAACATATAGGTTGAGGACCAAAATCAGGGCACACGCACCGCAGATGATGGGCCTTGTGAGACCCCATGAGGATTCCAACAAAAAGCACCTATCCACTACCACGCACACCCATAACCCACCCCACTACGACACCACCCACCTCCAACGCCACCCCCCCCAACATATGGAAGTCGAGGCTGGCTCAGGCCACATCTTCATCGCTGCTGCTGGCTCTGCTAATACCCACCCCCCCGAACACACCTTCACGATGCTGATGGCCTCTGCTCAATACCCAACCACATGCAACACACACCCGCAACACCTTACCGCTGCTGCTGGCCTGTGCTCAACCACCCACCCCACACACGCACACACACACACCTTCATCGCTGCTGCTGGCCTCTGCTTAACTACCCACCCCCCGCACACACACACACGCACACACACACACCTTCACCGCTGCTAATGGCCTCTGCTCAACTACCCACCCATGCAAACACACCACACAACACCACCGCACACACATTCAACGCTGCTGCGGGGCTCTGTGCCTCAACCACCACCCACACACGCACACAACACACACACTCACCGCTGCTACTGGCCTCTGCTCAACTACCCACCCCATGCACACACACACACACGCACACACCTTCACTGCTGCTGCTGGCCTCTGCTCAACTACCCACCCCACGCACAAATACACACGCACAAACTTTCAAACGCTGTGTTGTTGCGGGCCTGTGCTCAACCACCACCCCACACACGCACCACACACCCCCTTCACCGCTGCTATGGCCCTCTGCCAACTACCACCCCACATTGGCACACACACACACACACGCACACACCTTCACCGCTGCTGCTGGCCTGTGCTCAACCGCCCACCCCCCACACACACATGCACACACCTTCACCGCTGCTGCTGGCCTGTGGGAGACCCCATGAAGGGATTCCAACAGCACCCACCTATCCACCTACCCACGCACACACACACCCCACACACACACCCACTGCCCTACACATTTAGGTTGAGGCTGGCTCAGGGCACACCTTCATCGCTGCTGCTGGCCTCTGCCCGACTACCTTCCCCTGGCACACACACACCTTCGCACCCACCCACCTACCCACACACACACATACCCCACCCCACCCCACCCCACACCCAAAAAATAAGCCCCCACCCAACCACCACACTGACCAACACGAACACATATAGGGGTTGAGGTCTGGCGCAGGAACACCTTCATCGCTGTTGTGAGGCCTCTGACCGACTACCCACCCCCTGGCACACAACACACAACTTCGCACACCACCCACCTTCCCTCCCCAAACACACATACCCACCCCACCCCCACCCCCCAACGTCCCCCACCCACCCACCCATCTACGCACCCACCCACCCACCACCCACCACTGCCAAACACATTTAGGTTGAGGCTGGCTCAGGGCACACCTTTATCGCTGCTGCTGGCCTTTGGGAGTCCTCAGAAAGGGATTCCAACTACACCGGGGTAGCCGCCCCAGCCGATGCCTTAAACTCCGAATGGGAAATGCCAAGTACCCTGTCCATTTCACAGCATTACACTGCCAGCAGCTGCATGAATCGTCCTGATTTCCAAGCTTTAGGGGCAGACCAGCGTGGGGGGGTGGCGTCACCCTGCAGCCAGGCCCACGGTATTTTCGGTGCCAGGTCAGCACTTGCCTTTGCCAAAGCTGCACACGAAGCCATGGCCCAGGTGAGCGTGTGTATGTGTGTGTGGGGGGGGGGGGGGGGGGGGGGGGGGGGGGGAGTGAGTGATTGTATAGGAGTGTGTGTGTGTGCATGTGTGGGAGCGTGTTTGTGTGTGTGAGCGTGCTTGTGAGTGTGAGCATGTGTGTGTCTCACCCTACACCCACCCTACACCCACCCGCCCCTCCTCCTCTCACCCATCCGCCCACCCCCACACACTCTACACCCACCCGCCCCTCCTCCTCTCACCCATCCACCCACCCCAAAGAACGATACACAAAAGTCCTCCTAATCAACCTCCGAAAAACCAACACCAATCTACACACCACCGGCCATCCTCTCACCCATACGGCCCACACGCCACACCAATCTACACCAACCAGCCACCCTTTCCTACTCTCACCCAACCCAACCACCCCAACCCAACACTCTACACCCACCCGCTCCTCCTCTCACCCATCCGCCCACCCCCACACACTCTACACCCACCCGCCCCTTCCTCCTCTCACCACATCCGCCCCACCCCCACCACACTCTTACACCCACCCGCCCCTCCTCCCTCTCACCCATCCACCCACCCCACGCACTCTACAACCACCCG
Organism: Chlamydomonas sp. ICE-L; assembly: GCA_013435795.1. Taxonomy (NCBI): domain Eukaryota; kingdom Viridiplantae; phylum Chlorophyta; class Chlorophyceae; order Chlamydomonadales; family Chlamydomonadaceae; genus Chlamydomonas; species Chlamydomonas sp. ICE-L. The sequence goes on from JACBWV010000223.1 coordinate 20,735,802, forward strand.
CTCCTCCTCTCACCCATCCACCCACCCCCCACACACTCTACACCCACCGCACCTCCTCTCACCATCCACCCTTCCCCACCCCACTCTACACCCACCCGCCCCTCCTCCACCCATCCACCCACTCCTACCCACTCCCACCCACTCCCACCCCACTCTACACCCACCCGCCCCTCCTCCCCTCACCCATCCACCCACTCCCACCCCACTCTACCACCCACCCGATCCTCCTCTCACCCATCCACCACCCCGCCCCTTCTCCTCTCACCCATCCATCCCCACAACCCCACACCCACCTGCTCCTCCTCCTCTCACCCATCCACCCACTTCCACCCCACTCTTACAACACCCACCCCTTCTCCTCTCACCATCCATCCCCACCACCCCACACCCACCTGCTCCTCCTCCTCTCACCCATCCACCCACTTCCACCCCACCCCACACCCACCCGCCCCCTCTCCTCTCACCCGCCCATCCACCCACTCCCACACACACACACCCTGCCCCCTCCACCTCTCACCCATCCATCCCCACCACTACAGGTCGACTCTTTGGGAATGAGTACCCCCACCACCCGCGTCGCCATCTACCCACTCCCATTCACCCCACACCCGCACGCCCTCCCCCATCCACCCACCCTATCACCCGTCCACCCACTCCCACCCCACTCCCACCCGCCCCTCCACCTCTCACACATCCATCCCCTCCACTCCAGGTCGACTCTTTGGGAATGAGTACCCCAAGCGCGCGCGTCGCCATACACTCTGGCCCTTGCGCCAGCGGTCTGATGGGTGGGGGAAAGGGTGGCATCCCTCGATTCACTGTCCAAGGCGCAACCATTATGAAGGTACAAAATGCTTACGGGGCGGCAAATAGATCTACATTGCCCCAAAATATAGCAAATATATATATTGTGTATATCTACAACATATGCAGTTACATCAGATAGACACCGGAAAATCCAGTCGAAGCGCCTGCAATATGATATGGTGCCCTGTGCCATAATTGAAAAAACATATTTTGATTTGTGTAAGGTGACCTATGCCGATTTTCAAAAATCCAGCTTCAATATAGATCTACATATATAGATCTATATTGTATAGATCTGTATATATAGATCTATATTCCAATATAGGTATATATATAATATATAGATCTATATTCCAATATAGATCTATATTGTATAGATCTGTATATATAGATCTATATTCCAATATAGATCTATATAGATAGATAGATAGATAGATAGATAGATATAGATATATCTCTATGTAGATCGATGCCTCTCCCTAAAAATGCTCTCAGTTGTTTTAATGTTTTTTGCCGTTTTTTTACCTTATTTGTTTTTCTTCTTCTTCATCAATAGCCAGGGACCAGTGTTTCTTTTTTCGACGACGCGTCGCCATTCCGTCGAATGCTACACCCTCCGGACCCCCCGATATTGGGACACGCTGCCCCCCCACCCCCCCAGGCTCCGCGCTTTGCGCTCCGCCATGCGATGGCTACGCAAATATCCTGAAACCAGGGTTGATTAGTCCAAGTAGCTGCTCAACCTGGACTACATAAATCTGAAATAAAAAACACTGCCAGGGACAGCGTTTTCGTGCTTTCTGTAGCTTTTATAGCTTTTTAGGGCCATAGAGGGCAACAAGTAAAAAAATTCCTTTTTTTCTTCTTTTATAGCGATAATTTTGCTAAAACGGGGTCAAAACTAGCGATCACTATATAAAGCGGGAATAAAATTCCCTGCTGCTGATGAACCCAGATGCTGCCCCTGCTGATGCATCCCACCCCACTCCTCACCCACCCCACCCCATCCTTCACCCAGATGAAAGTGATGGCCTCCACCACCTCTCCCGGTGCCACCACCCTCTCCAACACCACCTGTGCCGCAACCAACCCACCCTCCCTCACACCCACCCCACTCCTAACCCACTGCATCTTACCCACCTCACCCCCAGATGACGGTGATGGCCTCCACCACCTCCCCATGGAGCCACCACCCTCTCCAACACCACCTGTGCGGCAACCAACCCATCCTCCATCACGCCCTCTCCCTCACACCCACCCCACTCCTCACCCACCCCACCCCACCCCACCCCCAGGTGACGGTGATGGCCTCCACCACCTCCCCATGGAGCCACCACCCTCCCCGCCGCCACCAGCGCCGCCACCCACCCACCCTCCCTCACGCCCTCCCCCACCCACCCACCCCACTCCTCACCCACTGCATCCCACCCCACCCCCAGGTGACGGTGATGGCCTCCACCACCTCCCCATGGAGCCACCACCCTCCCCGCCGCCACCAGCGCCGCCACCCACCCACCCTCCCTCACGCCCTCCCCCACCCACCCACCCCACTCCTCACCCACTGCATCTCACCCCACCCCCAGGTGACGGTGATGGCCTCCACCATCTCCCCATGGAGCCACCTCCCTCTCCGCCGCCACCAGCGCCGCCACCCACCCACCCTCCCTCCCTCACGCCCTCCCCCACCCACCCACCCCACTCATCACCTAATTCATCTCACCCCACCCCCAGGTGAAGGTGATGGCCTCCACCTTCTCTCCTGAAGCCACCACCCTCTCCGACACCACCAACGCCGCCACCCACCCACCCACCCCATTCCTCACCCACCGCATCTCACCCCACCCCACCCCACCCTCAGGTGAAGGTGATGGCCTCCACCACCTCTCCCGGAGCCACCACCCTCTCCGACACCACCAACGCCGCCCTAGGCCTGATGCAGCCGGCCACTAGTGGCAAGCTATTTAGGAGACGAGGAAGCGCTGCGGTTTATGGCTCGGCACTGTATGGCGGGATTAGGGAGACGGAAGTGGCTGACTTTGATGAGGAGGCAGCCAACTTGATGCGAATCGGCAGCAACTCGAGTAAGCTGCCTACGCTGACACCTTACAAGCTGCCTGGCAGCTTAAGGAGTGTCAAATCCACTTGCCATCTTTCATCTGTATCGAGGTATGTTGGGGTGGGGGTGGGCTTAGGGGATGTGGTGGATGTTGGGGCGGGGGTGTGCATGGCTGTGGGGGTGGCGGTTGGGGTGGGCGTATGCAGTGGTGGGTGGGCTTAGGGGATGTGGTGGACGTTGGGGCGGGGGGGTGCATGGCTGTGGGGGTGGCGGTTGGAGTGGGCGTATGCGGTGGGTGTGGGCTTAAGGGATGTGGTGGGCGTTGGGGCGAGGGTGGGACATGGTGCTGGCTGCCTAGCAGCATAAGGAGTGTCGAATCCACTTGCCATCTTTCATCTTTCTCGAGGTATGTCGGGGTGGGGGTGGGCTTAGGGGATGTGGTGGACGTTGGGGGTGGGGGTGGGCATGGCTGTGGTGGTGGGGGTGGGCGGATGCGGTTGGGTTGGCGGTGGAGGTGTGGATGGGGTGGGCATGGCTGTGGTGGTTGGGGTGGGCGTTTGCGGTGGGGGTGGCGGTTGGGTTGGGTTGATGGGGATGCGGGTGGGGATATGATGTATGGCGTATCATGCAAGACACATGGTATATGATAAGATATATGATGGATAGATGTATGAAACAGTCTGATCTTGTCTTTATCGGCTCCCCGATCCCTTAACACCCCTTCGCCATGTGCTCTCCCTCACGCAGGGCCGCACAACTCTCTGTGGAGACAGCCGTTAAGTCCGCCAACTCCTACCGCCTCGGCGACATGGTATTGTTGCCCCCTGCCTCCTCCGGCGCTCTACCGGCCAATCTGCCCGCCAGGAACGCTGACCCCACCCAACTGTTCTCTGACAGCTTCTGCCCTGACACGGACAAGACTGCCAACGCCGCCTTTGGCTCCTCCCAGTGTGTATTAAACTCGGCCGCCAATTGTGGCGACAAGGAAGGCAACGAGGACGCCTCCAGAACGGAGGCGTTTGTCCCGGCCGGCTTCAGCAAGGCGACAGCTGTGGCTAACATCCTCAACGCCCTGGCTCCTCATACCGCCTTGAGGGCAGTTCAAGGTGTACCATCACTCTTCGCAGGTCCCAGCAATCCCATGCGATCTGCGCTCGAGGGAGGGGAACCCTACCACCCCATGACGCAGCAGTACGATTTTTCGAACTCGATGAGCCGCACCGTCGTCCACTCCTCGTACTCGTCCGTCCTGCAAGCGTGCGGCAACGCGTTGGACAACTCTGGCAACGCGAACTCCGTATTCAATCCAGATGGGAGCCTAGTGCCCAGCTCACTGAATGGCGCTAACCATGCAATTTATACACAGCACCGTTACAGCGATGCTGGCTCGGTTTTGAACAAGGGCACCTGGTAATAGATAAGATGGAAAACTGTTGCATGGTCGTAAACCCTGGCTTTGGTCCGCTGCACTCAAATCCGGTGCCACCTGACGCTCCGATAGCCAACACTCTCTGCCAATTGGGGGGGGGGGGGGGGGGGGGGGGGGGGGCACCGTCACCCTGTTGTTTGTTTGACAGCACGAGACCATGGAACCCTGGGCTGCCTCACTGCGGGCCGGGTTAAACCAAGGGCACCTGGGATGACGAATTGTTTCATGGTTTTCAGCCAACTTGTAGACAAGGTACCTGTAGCTATGGTGCTTGTAGCTGAGGTGCCTGCAGCTATTCGGCTTGTAGACAAGGTACCTGTAGCTATGGTGCTTGAAGCTGAGGTGCCTGCAGCTATTCGGCTTGTAGCTAAGTAACCGGTGGCTATGGTGCTTGTAGACGAGGTACCTGTAGCTATGGTGCTTGTAGCTGAGGTACCTGTAGGAATGGTGCTTGTAGCTAAGAAACCTGTGGCTATGGTGCGTGTAGCTGAGTTACATGTAGCTATGGTGTTTGTAGCTGAGGAACATGTAGCTATGGTGCGTGTAGCTAAGAAACCTGCAGCTAAGATTTGTGTAGCTGTGATATTGCTGAGAGAACGCCCACATAAGGGTACCTTGCAAATATTTGAAGTCCAGTAGGGCAGCAGGTAAAATGAATCATCATTATCATCTGTTATCATCATCAAAAAATGTTGTTATCATCAGCAGCAACAGCGATAATAATATCACCATGGCATCTGTAGTTGGTTCTTAGTAGCGGTGGTGCTTGTAGCTACCATGTGTGTAGTTGAAGCCGGGTAAGGTCATGCTTGTAGCTTGGATGTCTGTGGCTGAGTTCTTCTAGACGGAGCCCATTGGGTCACCCCATTGTCCGCATGACAATTCGTTGGCCAGAAATCGTGGCCCTAACTGGCCCCTGGCCCTGTCGTAACCCCAAGCGTAGCTTCAGTCCGCTGCACTCGATTCCGTAGCCACCTTGTCGTTCCGATATCCGACACTCTCCGCCAATTGTCCGCGTTGCACCGCAAGCGATGTGCCTAAGGCTTGTTACCTCAGTTGGCTGTAGCTATGACATCTGCACCTCAGATATATGTAGCTATGGCCATGCTTGTAGCTGGGATGTATGTAGCTGAACTCCTTGTAGCTTAAGTTGGTGTAGCTAACGTATGTGTACCTCAGATATATGTAGCTATGGCCATGCTTGTAGCATGGATGTTCTTGTGTATGTGTTAGTGTATTCTTGTGTATGTGTTAGTGTATTCTTGTGTATGTGTCAGTGTCCGTGTTATGTCCTTGTGTATGTGTTAGTGTTATGTTCTTGTGTATGTGTTAGTATATTCTTGAGTATGTGTTAGTGTATTCTTGTGTATGTGTTAGTGTTCGTGTTATGTCCTCGTGTATGTGTAAGTGTTATGTTCTTGTGTATGTGTATGTGAGCCCCTGCAGTGCGTTATTTATTGCCCCTAGCATAAACAGGTCTGGTCTCCTACTCAGAGCCACCGTAGCCCTAATGGGAAGTGTCATAAGGGTAGCTACCCATGCTCTGGTCCATTGAGGGGCTACAAAGATGCAGTCCACCCTCTGGACCTTGCCCTGCTGGATGATCTGGCCCATCATCCCATGCGGGCCATTTATGAAGGCCAGTGGCTTCTCCTGGGCTCCACTATGCACGGCCCAAGGGTGGGCAAATGCATCCACTCCCTTGGACCCTAGGCCCCCTCAGAGCGTTATTTATATTTAAACATATTTTATCATGTATTGCCTTTTATTATTTAATCATAAATTACCTTATATTATATTGTCATACATAACCTTATATTCTATTATCATACATTACCTTGTATTATTTAATCATATATTACCTTGTATTATTAAATCATATATAACCTTATATTATATTATCATATATTACCTTCTATTATATTGTCATATATTAAATTATATTATTCAATCATATATTGCCTTCTATTATATTACCTTATATTATATTATATTATCATACATTACCTTGTATTATTTAATCATATATATAACCTTATATTATATTAAAATATATAACCTTATATTATATTAACATATATTACCTTGTATTGTTTAATCATATATATTACCTTGGTGTATGACCTTGGTATATTACTTAAGTGTATAACTTGAGTATTGGAGTTGCTATGTGTGGCCCCAAAAAAGAAACAGTGTCCACTGTTATTATTTTTAGCTACTAGCAGCAGCTTCTAAGAAGCTCCCCTGGCTGGCATAATCAGATTTCTAGCGGTGCTGAATATTTGAGGCTTAGCCCAATGGCTTGCTCGGGGAGCTGCCTAGAAGCTGCTGCTAGTAGCCGGAAAGAAAAAAAGAGACTGTTTTCAACCATTTGTTGGGAACGGCAACTAATATAAGTGTTTGAAAAACTAATATTATTATAGAGTCACAATATTACAATAATATTAGTTTTTCAAATCAATTCAAAATTCTGGTGAGATAGCTCGTCCTACTAACAGTATCTAATATTATTTATTCACTAATACTATATAACATAGCCGACCCCTAGCCATGTGCCACAGGACCGCTGCATACGCAGGCCCTAGCTGGCTCACGACTCATGGCTGTTGTCGCACCTCCCCGATTGTTGGACCGCTGCGTACACAGGCCCTAGCTGGCTCACGACCCATGGCTGTGGTCCCGCATCCTTGACTTATGGAATTGATAACAGGCTCTGACATGAAACATGGCTTATCAGCCCTAAGACCGCTCACGTCTGCAGGCAGAGTAAACATGGGTAGTATAAACACTACTACGCCACACTCCTGAGTACTCCGTTTTGTCGTCATCTAAATGGCTTATCAGCCATCTGGCTGGTCACGTCTGCAGGCGGAGTAAACATGGATAGTATAAATACTACTACACCACACTCCTGAGTACTCCGTTTTGTCGTCATCTAAATGGCTTATCAGCCATCTGGCTGGTCACGTCTGCAGGCGGAGTAAACATGGATAGTATAAACACTACTACACCACACTCCTGAGTACTCCGTTTTGTCGTCATCTAAATGGCATACCAGCCATCTGGCTGGTCACGTCTGCAGGCGGAGTAAACATGGATAGTATAAATACTACTACACCACACTCCTGAGTACTCCGTTTTGTCGTCATCTAAATGGCTTATCAGCCATCTGGCTGGTCACGTCTGCGGGCGTGAACATGGATAGTATACACACTACTACACCACACTACTGGGTACTCCGTTTTGTCGTCATCTGCATGACATACTAGCCTTCTGGCGGCTCACCTTCTGCGGGCAGAGTAAACAGAAGGGGGAAGCTAGCCCTGGGGTGGGGGGTTAGCAAGCCTTGGGGTGGGGGGTTAGAAATAACCAGTCACCCCCAGGGTGAGGGCTTAGGGTTAACCAGTCACCCCCGTGTGGGGGGTTAGGGTTAACCAGTCACCCTCGGGCTAGCAAACCCCGGGCTAGCTTCCACTTACCGGAGTAAACATAGGTAGTATAAATATTACTACACCACATTACTGAGTACACAATGATATTGTTGCCGCTTGGCTTGGATTGTGAGGTGAAGAGTAAGGGGCTGATTAAAAAATAATAACGCCTGGTGGGGCGTGGTATTAAGGGAGCCCCGTCTTACAGCGGTAAGGAACGGGCTGCTAATTTACCTTGACTAAGCTACCATGGCGGTTGACAGCGACGGCAAACACTTGCGGATTCGAACCCGGCACCTACGACGTTCAAGGAGCTCTGCCATTGAGCCATTATTGCACGGGGATTAGGGGCCGATGACCCCCTACATGTACCGTGTCTCTACATGATTTATCAGCTGTATGTAAATGATATATCAGATGTACATGGTATATTAGCCTCCAGGGTGCTCATCGTCTGCTTGAAAAGTAAACATGGGTGGTACTGGCACTACACTCAAGAGATTGTTGCATATAAATATATATATATATATATATATATATATATATATATATATATATATATATATATATATGTGTGTGTGGTACGGGCATTGCACTCGATAGTACTGTAGTACCCATAAATATATTATATATATTTATTTATTTATATATATGCACTCAAGAGCTTGCTCAAGAATTAGGATGTATGTGCTCGGATGTAGACAGTTTCAAGTTGGATTGGATTGTTACGTGGTTTTTCAGCCGACTCTAGGCTGCTCACCGCCTTCCAATGCCAAGTCCTCCCCTACGATTCGCATGTAAACCAGGGAGCTTTCTAATCACCATATGTGGGTAGTAAATGTATGTTCGCAAGTGCGAGGTCTGGCTGTTACAAGCACGTTAGGCGCTTACCTGCTTTTATTTTACTTGTTACATTGCCTTACCTTGCTTGCAACCCGGCACCTAAATGGAAGGGAGTATGCCATGTATGTTTAAATCAGGGGGTCCGTGGGTCCCCCCCCTACCCCCCGGGACCCCTTAGGAGTTTCTTCTCCCATGGAAGTGGATGACCCCTTGTAGTGTGCCGGGGGGAAGCTAGCCTGGGGTTAGCCAGCCCAGGGGTGGGGGGTTAGGGGTAACCAGGTACCCCCAGGCTGGCAAACCCCGGGCTAGCTTCCCCCCTCCTTGTATAGCGGTTCATTCATCGACAAAATCGTCTTTCTTCGATGGGACCGGAATTTCTTGGGAATATTGGATGAGATGAAATTCATGTCTGGAACATGTTGGTACATTTGGGTTTGGGATTTGGGACCCGGATTTGTACTGTAAGCATTTGTGTGTTTCAAAACTGCTATTAAATGCGTGGCTAAATTCACAAAATCGTTTTCAAGCTGTCAGACCAACAAGCAATGACAATTATGATGATATTAAACTATAAACTAGAGTGACCGCCCCGACCTGCTGGCTTTGGGGATCAATTGCATATTCGCAAGTAACAGGTTCGCAGTTGGTAGAAGAAGATTACAATGGGCACTTATCCTGGCAGTGGAAACACCACCGCCCCCGAGGGAACGGACTCCGAACCCACTGTCTTCCGGCAGTGGGACTCGAATTTCTCCCGATTGGCGTAACCTGTACCAACGGAGTCTGGATCATACCGCCCTCCAGACTGGGCTCTTAAAACACTACGTCACTCCGGGTTGGTAGAAGATTACAAGGGGCTCATGTCCTAGCAGTGAAACAACACCGCCCTAAAGTCGGACTCGAGAAACCATCCGCCGTCTTCCGGCAGCGGGGCTTGAACTCCGGTCACCGAAGCCTTAATGACCGGGTCTGGTTGGTAAGAAAGATTACAAGGGGCTCATGTCCTAGCAGTGAAACAACACCGCCCTAAAGTCGGACTCGAGAAAAACACCCGCCGTCTTCAGGCAGCGGGGCTCGAACCCCGGTCACCCGAAGCCATAATGACCGGGTCTGGACCATACCCCCCTCCAGACTGGTTAGTGGGTCCCCTCAGGGGGACAGACCTATGCGATACTTTCGCGATATCGTGCTGTTTTTCACATCTTCAAATTTCCAAGCTACGGAAGACGGCGGGTGGTTTTCTCGAGTCCGACTTTAGGGCGGTGTTGTTTCACTGCTAGGACATGAGCCCCTTGTAATCTTTCTTAAGCTACTCCCCATTGGGGTGCCGGTAATAGGTCCTCTTCCAGACCAGGTTCTTGGTGTCCCAGTTGTAGAGTCGGCCACTACCCTTGGTATCACTTTTGCCAATGGACACCAAACTACTTCCAAACCTCAGCCTGTGGCCAAGGCCTCCCCCATGGTCCTCTCCGCCGCATGGCGCTTGGAATAGCCGCCCTCTCCACTGCTGCTGGGCCATTGCGGGATGTCTCACATTGCTCACTAGAACTGGGTCCTTGGTGTCTTGCATCACCGCTGTGGGGTAACCCCCTTTTGCCAGCCCCACCCCCACCGCCCCAAGATGCTACTCATAATGCCCCTTTGAGTGGTATCCCAGGCACTTATCTAGATGATGTGTTCTATCCTTTGATGCAAATTCCTTCCCTAGTCTGTGTCTCGGATGCCGTCCGCATCTCAGCCTCCCTCTCTGTCGCCCTTAGGGTGTGCTCCCGACTTGCATGGACTGGTGATGTTCGGCGGAACTTCTGCCGCCGCCACGTTTGGCAGCATGAAGTTACCCGCACTGGACTCATGCACATGCCTCTTACCATGTCTACGTTTGTAGAGGACCCCCTCCATGTGCAGGGGCTGCTGAGCTCTTTGCTTGATAGCATCCCCCAAAATTGGCGGTCGCCTCCTCCTCCTCCCCCCTCACCCCCTCCTCCTCATCCCTCCAACCTGACACATGCCCAGCCTGATATCCCGGCCGCTATCAGTGGGCAGTTACCTTCTCCTCCAGCCCCCCCCCCATGTATCCCCCTTGCACCTCCTCAGCCCACGGCTAGGATGGGTCCTCCCCCGCTCGCCCGCCACCCCTCCCCACTCCACAGGGTTCCCTGTCACTCTAACCAAACTCAAGGTTAAGCATGGCACCGCCTTGCAGAGTGTAGCAACAAAGGGCCTCCAATCTGAGGCACGGGCTACGTACGTGAGCCTTGCCTTGGGTCCACCTTACTGCCCACGGTATCTCTCTGCCGTTTGCTAGGCTGCTTCCTTCACTCTGGTCCCTTCCTTGGGAAAACAGCCAAAAGGACATTTTGTGGCGCCTTATGGCCGATGGCGTTCCAGGGGCCTCCTCCCGGGTACAGTTCCGCTGCCCGTGTTGCCCTGATGTGCCTTCTGACTGCGACCCCCGCCTCCACTGCTTTTGGACGTGCCCCGTTGCTTTAGCGGTCCGTGAGGCTCTCCAGGTTCCCTTGGCCACCCTTTCTGCCTGCCCCATCCAGAGAGCTAGCCTCTGGGTGTGCAACCCCCGCCCCTCCTCAGCCATGGATTCCGACGTGTAGGGAATTGTTTGCCTTGCGGCCCTGTCAGCTATGGATCATGGCCGCCGGCAATTGTGGAGGTTGGCCTCCTCTGTCCGTGGTGAGGCCACTTCCGGCCCTCGCCAGGCCACTCTGTATGAGTTATGGGGCCTTCCACCTCCTCAGGTGCCAGCTGTTCGCCCCCTCTCAGAGCGGGCTGGAGCACTTGCTGTGGCTGATTTCTGGGCTCGCATTGCTGATTTTGTCGCTACAGAAGAGCCCCCTCCTGAGTGGGAGGACACGGTGGGAGATGATCACCCCTTCATCAGCCATGGTGGGTCCCGTGTTAACATGGGAGTTCCCAACCCTCCACATATGTCAGTGGCGGATCCTCCGATGGCCCAGGACCATTCCCCCGACCATTTGCTTCTCTCCCAGAATGAGCTTCTTCCCCTGATCCTCCCTGACAGCCTGGATGACTAGCTTGGATTTGTTCTTGTCCCTTTGTAGCAACCGTCTTGTTTCTGGCGGTGTAGGTGATGGATGGGGGGTAGCTTATGTTTTCACTTCTCGAGTCTCCGTTTGGCTGTTGACCTGTTTGGCTGCTCTCCTGTGCCCTCTCTCCGTCCTTAAGCTTGATGGTTTCTTGACAGCTAGGCTTTGGACTCTCTTAGCTTTTCCCCGCTGGTCTTGGTCTTTCGCTTTTCCTCGCGCTTTTTATCGTGTTAGTAGTTCTGCTTAGGTTGTTAAGTGTCCTTTCTTAGCTGTGCTTTTCCTTGTGGCGTTTTGGCTGACGGCTTGGCCTTGTGTTTGCCTTTAGATAGGGAGTGTTAAGGCCGCCTTTTTAGAGCTCTATGCCTCTCTCCTTGTTTGTTTGGTGATTTTCCTGTGCCTTTTGTCCTTCACGTCTTCTTGTAGAATCTCGCTTTTTAGGCCTCGGCAACTCACAGCCCTTCTACAATATGCTCTTAATTCGCTAGTTTCTCTATGCCTTGGTAGTTCGCATTGCTTGTTGTCAAGCCTTTTTTTTGCTCTTTCATACGCTTTTTTGGAGGTCACCTCCTGGACCAGGTTCTGAGGGGTATGTTGCCCAAACCCTCACTGTTATAAAACTGTCCAGCTGCCTCGGCGCTGTTCAGTCTCGGCATTGATTTTTGCTGCGTATGTAACTATATCCTCTCTCAAATTTCCCAAGAAGGCCGGTCAAAATTGCCGGTTAATCTGACTGGCCTGAAACCTTTTCGACTCGTGCTCGATTCCCGTCGGGGGCGGATTACCTTTGAGGGCACTTTTTCGCGTACGTATCTCAGGGCTGCGGACTGTGGACGCGGCGTTTTCATGTGTCGTTTCCCTCCTGTCCTGTGGCCTCAGTCTAGGGACCTGGAGCATGTCTACGATTTCCCCTTGAAGAATTCTTCGTGACTCTCGTAGCTCATTACATCAGCGCATTGTGCTTGACAAGGAAATCTGCTCTTCCGCACTAGTTCCTGCAGGTTGCGAAGTAGCAACTGTAGCCTCGGGAGTTGCTGCACCTGCCTCCATGGAACTTCGGGAAGTCAGTGAGCTAATAATTTCATTAGCCTAACAGGCCACCAAGTTGAAGAATAATGCCATGCCATGCTACATTGATTCTTGACCCTCCCAATATTAAATTTAACGGATAAGTAAGCAACTGTTTGTGCATCCATCACCAAGGACTCAAGGAGGCTGCCACTGCTGCTTAACGAACATTACACCACCCCCGGGGCCGACCTCCAGGGACCCGCCAGGGCCCCCTACTATTTGCAGGTGGTGGCAGGTGATATGGGTCGGAATATGGGTCTTATGCGGCATTGTCGGGTACTCAGGTGGCTTGAGACGAAAGCTTCTGTCGACACGAAACCTATAGGTCTAAGTTGCACTTCATCCGGTGTGACCAGTGTTACCATTGACTCTCTCATACCTCATTGAGGGGGGTAAGAAAGCAAATAAAAAGGCAAAACAAATACCTGATTTAATGTGTTGCAGGAGTGAAAAAGGCATTATGTGTGGCAGTCATGTGCTGGCAGACGCTCTCGAGGGCAGCAGCAACAGTGATTTTTTAAGGATTTGGTCGTTAACTTAAATAATCGTGCTGCGCGATTCCCAGGTCTAGAGTTTGAGGAGATGGAAACATTAATAATCGCTCAGCGCGATTTTGCTTACATTCTGGGCCGAGCAACAAATAAGATAATCGTGCCATGCCATTAAAGATAACGTGCTCCTGCGGAGGTAGAAGCTGGCTGGACATATGTAGGGGGAAACAGGGAATGTCAATGGAAAATCGGAGAGAGGACGTATGACCGTGGTCGCATACATGGAATGAGGGAACGAGCTGCAGGGTGGTTGGCCTGCGCCACCGCTTGGCTGGAGGATTGGCCTGACCCACCGCAGGGTTCTCGATAGCAGTTCGTGCTGCCAAAGTCTGGAAAGGGGAGATAGGGGGACGTTGGACAGATTGGACGAAGGAACGCAGGGTTTTAAGCAGAGGGCCTCTGGTTGTAAGTCAGTTCCTGGAATTCCGCCAGCTTGAGTAATTACCGCACCGGAACTAAGAAATCGAGAATGCGCGGCTAAACAATTCGGCTCGCGAATTGAAATGCTATTGGAGCGCGAATTAGGTACGATAGCACTCGCTAAGCCAACATGCAAGCAGTGTTGCAGCTGCGCTGCAAGGAAAAGGGTGACGGGGGCAAACTCTCCATAACCTTCCTACTCGAGGCCTCCTGTGGTCAACAACACCAGCAAGGGTGCTGCCGGGTGCTACCCTTGTCCTAGGAGGGAAGGTATGACTATTGACGGCAGGACTAGCTGAGGGCGCTGCCCTTGTTCTATGAGGAAAGCGACAGGGCTAGCAGAACGAAGAGAGCGTAGCAAAGGATGCTTTAATTAGCGATCGTGCACGCAGTGTGTTCAGCGTTAATGAACAGCAGTGCGATGTCAAAGATTAAGTAGCTCGATTAATAACAGCACCGGTCTTGGAACCTGGAACCACCTGTTATTTCTATTTGAACGGTGCATGGCGTGTGGAGTCCACACTCACTATCGACCCGTGAGGACCTAACGAACCTGACCTGTCAGCCTGGTGCCAACGCCAACCGCAACCCAATGCCAACAAAGTAGCTGCACAATGCCCGAGCCAACCGTCTGCGACGTCCGAAACATTAAAAAGCGTGCAGCGCGATGCTTCACCCAAGTCATCAGTCGGTCGAAAACATTAAAAAGCGTGCATGCGCGATGCTTCACCCAACGTTTCAGAATTCGAAAACATGAACCAGACCTGAGAAAACGATGGACCAATTCTCAAATAACATAAAAATCGCGCAAAAAACGATTAATCGTGCCTTAAAAAATCACTGAGCAGCAATGAGAGTGATGAGTGTGATTGGCCCATATCATGCCGTGCACTGTTGGTGCTATCAAGTGGGTGCTACAGGTGGAAGTGTGGTTTAAGGCTTGAGGACCTAAATATTTAGTGGCAGCTCCTCCTTTTTGGCGGAGCCCCCCCTTCTGGGGGACGGGAGCCCCCAGGGTTACCCATTTGTCCGTCCATCCAACCATCCATCCATCCATCCATCCGTCTGACCATGATGAAGCCCGACACGTCAGCCAACGGTCTCTAAACCCTAAACCCTAAACCCTTCCGTTGCCACCTGTCGCTCCCTCGCGATCACACTCCGCCATTTTTAGCGTCGCAGGCGACGCTGCATCGAACTTGTTAAGACAGCGACATGCTTGCCGTGGACCTGTAGATCTAGTGGCAGTTCCTCCTTCTTAGCATTACCTCAATAAATGGGTTCTGGGGTCTGGTAGCTACAATCAGGGTAGGACAATGGCCTCCCTGGAAATTGCTGTGAAAAAGGAACCCTGATTTTAGAGCTCCGGTACACGCTTTGGGTCATATTTTTAACCGCACTTTTTTCTCCTTTTTTTCCTTTTCGGCCGCACTTTTGGTTTTAAAACTTCCGGTACACTTTAGGTGGTCATTTTGGGGCCTTTGTGTTACAAAATTTCGTATTTGGGTTCTGCTTTAAATATAAGACACAAAGCAGATTGGAATCTATCAGCTTATACACTTCAAGAGTGGAGAGATACTCGCAGCGGTCAAACGCGCCAATCTTTTTACGCAAGATGAGAATAGTTAAAGCACTGGGGGAACCCTCTTAAGGGAAAACACCAGTGGTGGGATCAGGGTAAAGACAGCAGGGTCTAGACCCTGGCTAGACAGCGCGTGGCACAAAGGACGCCAGGGGACGCTGCTTACGGGAAGCTGGCACTGTGTCACAGAGTGTGACACAGTACAGACACAAAAGTAGTTACTATCTACAGTTATTAAGGGCGCCTGGAGGCGCGTCCCGAATGAAATGATTCGGATCCTTAATTCAATGTATTTTAATTATTTTAATTTAATTGTATTTAATGTTGTGTTATTTTAATTCGATTTATTCCTTTCCATTTAACTTAATTAACGTGATTTGAATGCATGTAATTGCTTTAAATTGTATCAATTCGAATTGGATTAAATTCGAAGGGCGCCTGGAGGCTTTAAATTAATTGAATTCCAATGAATCGATTGATGATTTAGCATTGTTAACTATAAAGTGACGAAAAAGAGAGCTTTTGAAGGGTTGTTGATTTTTAAGCAGTATTGAACGTTTCTGTAATGTAATGAAAGGCATGCATGTAGATAGTTTTTTTTTAAAGAATTTGATGCAAGAAAAATGAGGCCTATCAGGTGTCTGGTTGATTTTACGGAATTTGTACAAGGTATTGCATGTGTCGGCCCAGCCCAGACGTGAACGGTATGTCCCGTCCTCCTGAACGGGTTTTTGGCCAGCGACAGGTGGCGTGGCTTGCCCCTGCCCCCGCCCGGTGCCCCCCGCCCCCGACCCCGACCCTGCCCCCGGCCCCGCCCCCGACCCTGCCCCCGCCCCCGACCCTGCCCCACGCACGGCCCTGAGGTGGGGTCCGTGGGCTAATTATAGCACAAGTGCCCTAGGAGATTGTTGTGTCCATTGTAATGCTTGCATGTTTCGCCTCCAATTTTTGACGACAATTCTGCCCCCAAACCTATGTAAACGCACATGTTTAAGTGGTTCAAATTTGAAATGTTAGCTTAAAACACCCTTAAATCAAATTGTTAACCGTGAATTGTAACTTTTTGGCCCAAGCTGAGCTCCTTTTCGTGAATTGCGATGCTCAAATGTGCTCAGGTGTAAATATGTCGTATAATTCATCAAAAATATAGAATGTTCAACTTTTTTGATGTTTTTCATGAAACCTGAAAATTTGGTTTGTGACACACGGACGGACGAACGAACGAACGAACGAACGAACGAACGAACGGACATTTTAATGGGGCTAATCCCTCTTCAAAAAATCTGGAGATTTTTTTCATTCGGGTATAGTTCTAAGGAAGTACAGTAGTAGTCACCAAGACATAAAACGATCGAGTGAGCCGCAATTGATGCTGATACTCCACCTATGACGCAGGTGACATACAATACTACTTCTCCACCTATGACACTAGGGTCAGAGAACGATAAACTGGTAGCAAAAAAAAAAGCAAAGGCTAAAAAACAGGAAATCCAGAATAAGGCCCCGACTAAAATAAAAGGATGAGAAAGGATGAACCAAAAACCACTGTGTTAAAGTAGAAGCAAAAAGCTTGGGTCATACCGAGCTGGGCTGAAAACAAAATGGAAATGTAACCATCCATGGTAAGCGCAAAAATACTATTCATCCAGAATAGTAGGCACAAACCAGAAAATCACAGGGAGGCCAGACAGAAATCAATCCTAATACCAAAGGAAGGGGAACAACGGTGCCTGAAAGAACCGATAACTTAACATAAAGAGAAGCCTGATTTTTTTTAGTGAAATATCGTATGAGAGCAGCACAAGATAAAATCAAAGTCTAAAGGACGCAGACAAGAGGACACTAGAGTCCACTATTGAAAATAAAGTCGATGGAAAAATCCGTCACCTAAAATACTATTCGTAGCATAGTATCCTTGACTAGGCTGGGATGAAAAAACCATGAGGAACTGGTTTCTTACTCAAAGATGAAAGTTAATTATCATACATCCCAGATACGGCACTAACGGAGATCATTCTAGGAGGTGGGTATCGCACCGCAAAGAACTCGTGCACTCGACACAAACCAAGCGCTTAACCACAAGCAAACCAAACCTGCAGCAACTGAAAATCCAAAGGATGCGAAGATAAATTTCAACAAACTTGTAACCAACAAAGGAAACACAGTTCAATGAACAATATAAGTTTAGACGTACAAACACAGTACAGAAAACTTATTGTCCAATTGAAAAATAGTAAACGCAGAAAATGGACTTAAAAGAATTTACTGCAAAGGATGGACTGAAATGGAGCCTGAAATACACCCGGAAGAACAAGAAAGAGGTGCGCGGCGGTACATCTGCAAGTACAACTGCAAGATTACCCAGTCCACCAATTTACAGTAAAATCCGAAGTGAAACAACTACTACACTCCACCTAATGTACTAATCACCTGAGGGGCTGGTGAATTAAAAACAGTGTGGAGTATAAAGAAATAGCTAATCTATGATGAGCTCCACCGAATGAACCATCTGCCTATGGAACTATGAGTCAGAAACCATCAAGACGCTATAACGGTGGTCTGAATTAATTACCACCTTCCACCAAAACCAAGAAAGACAGCTGAAAGGTAGCTGCCTAAACAAAGCGTCGTAACGCTCCACCAATCTAGACTTCCCTATAAGACAGTCCTGGAGGTGCTGAGGAATAGGCACCCACACATAGGGCCATGTTAACCTACGTATGAGAACCATCAGCACCATCAGTTTGACAGCCCCAAGGGGGCTATCAGGTAGTACAACCCCCAGGACAGGCTGAGCACTGCCTGCAGGGTCGGCATTCTTTGCCTCTAAACAGTAAATCCTGGGTCAACCGAAACACCACAGCCATACCCAGTATCACCCTCAGCCCACTCATCCAAATCATCACCCAGGCGCTCCCTGGTGGCTGGCTCATCATTTAGCTTTGACCTGTATGATCACCAGGGAGGACAGGGGGCAGTAATAACAGTACTGCCCGCAGGTCGTCCGAACTGGTGCAAGGCCAAGGAAACGTGAAACATGCAATGGAACTTTATAAGGATCCACTATGATGGATGAATGGCCGACTCCTAAAGCTTCACCTGTGAGAGGAGGCACAGAGGAGGGCCTGGCGACCACCTGAGATTCGGGTAAATTATTATTCGGAAGTACTTTAGACTCCCGCCCACCCTTTCGATTCACACTACATATAGCACGATCAGCTGCTGGCCTGTGACGCAACGTCATACGAGGACCAGGACAGACGTCAACAATCCGGGTCGCGAAAGGGCGTAGCGAATTATTATCAGCTTGAATACACTCCAGAGAGTGGACAAAGATGCTTGCGTGAGCAGACGCGCCAATCTATATATGCAGAGACGAGAATAGCATTACAAGCACTGGAGACCCATCAAGGGGCACCAGTGGTGAAAGGGGCGGCAGCCAGGAACCTAACAGGGTACAGGCTAGACCGGTGACACAGCCAACAGGAAGCTGTCACTGAGTCACTCAAGGATAACACAGTCTACGGGAAGCTGTCACTACGGGACGCTGGCAGAGCCGATAGTTCTAAGGAAGTACATAAGTAGTCACCAAGTCATAAAACGCGTGAGAGCACCGCAATTCATGCTGACACCGGCTACGCGTAACATATCACTGTTTGATGACAGGAGGGATGCTGGCGGGGCACGGGGACCCATCCTAAGGGGAGAGCCCAGGCAGACAGTTTAGATCTAAACTGGATATAGAAGAGTACATCACGACTTTCTACTACCTGGCGCAACTCCGGAGCCCAAAAATAATAACCCTTACTCACCAGGGGATACCCAACCAGTCTACCAAATAATGCCCTCGCATCAAGCATGTTACGCTTTGTCCCATTGACTAAAAACATAGCAAGGGCAACGAAAGACTCGCAACAACGACACATTCGGAACCACACCAAAGAACAACTCAGAAGGAGTCTTCATACCCCGATTGGGTAGACGGATGCGAAGATAACATGCACTTTTCAAGTAAGGGCGCCTGGAGGCGCGTCCCGAATGAAATGATTCGAATCCTTAATTCAATGAAATGAAATGAAATTGTTACATCCGTGTAGAACCGTTACTCACTGGACGTGAAGTTAAGGACACCATAGCGGAAGCCGGAGCTAGCTATAGTCACCGTAGGACCATCTCAGTAAAAAGAATTACCACCGATGCCTGACCGGCAGGCACAGTAGCCACATCATGCCAGTGCAGCTTAATACGGGGGTTTTTCACCCCGGTTGGGAAGCACCGGCACAATACAGCTGGTAAGACAAAACCTGAGAGGGGGGACGGTCTGTGTGCTAGTCCCCGGGTATCGACCCGGGGTGTGCTTCCATAAAGCGTCTGCACTGTAAAATACTCTGAAAGCTAGTGATGGTGTGGGAGTGGACTGTGTCCGCCAGTTTGAGGGCTCATGATCTTTGAAGTCCAAGAGTGGTCATAGAAGTCACAAAAGAGGTTGGAATAGTACCAGTAGTTCCAACGGTGATAACTTCATAGTGAACAAGGTATCCAGCCGATCTGAGGCCATTTACTAATTCAACATGCTGGGCGTGTTTAGTGATAAACTTAGTAGCATGGTTGGTATCAGAGCAGTATCCAAGCTCAAGAACCCAGAGTTCTTTATCAGACATACAGGTAGGAGAGTCTATGTCAGGTAGGACGGCAAGGTCAGGCCTCATTCTCTTCCAGTCCGCTACAGTAATAGTGGAGGGGCGTAGCCAGTCAGGGAGACGTTTGCCCAGGACCCCCCTGGGGAGGTCCTCTTCCTTGCCAGCGTCCATGATCATTCTGCGAGATCCCAGGGCTCCGGTGCAAATGGCCTTGTGGATGAGTCGCACTGCGGCGTCATGTCTCTTGATATAGAGCCCCTTGAAAGTCCGGTGTGTGCAGCCCGCCAGGATGTGGCCCGCTCCGTCCTCACAGGTGTGGCAAATGGGGCATAGGGAGTTCGTGGGGGGGGTGAGTGCTGGTAATATAAGGGAGTTTCCAGCGGAATGCAAGTTTACGGTTCCACAGTCTACCCCAGCGGGCTTTAAGGATGTGGAATTTAGTTTTATGTTGGATAAGGGTTGAGGTCCAACATTTGTTACTTGCTTGAGGAAGTTGGTGGGGAGTGTTATCAGCCCAGGTGGTTGCATAGATCCCTTTAAGAGGGTGTTGGCCAAGGTGGCAGCTAGTGGGCAGGTTAGAGGTGATACCTTGTGTAAGGTTAGGTGATAAAAATCGTGGGGGAATATCTCCCATGGGTGTGCGAGAAGGTTGAACTGTGGGCCAGTAAACATTGTGGCGGGGGATTTCCCCAGTGGTGTCAGTAAAATTGGTTAAGGTGGGGTGCTCAGCTGCTTTGCGTGCCAGAGTGTCTGCTCTGTCATTTCCAAGGATACCTGTGTGGGAACGGACTTTACAAAGAGTGGTGTGTGAGCCATGCAGGATGCGTTGAATGAGGTGTTTTTGAATTGATTGCAGTAATTCAGTATGAATAGAACGGGTTGTAGTGGTAGGGTCGTGAATCATTTTTTTATAAGTTGAAGAGAGCAGAGGCTGTCTGTATGGAGGGTAAGAGATTTGTCATAATCAATGTTGAGAAGGGCTTGGTGGATGGCTACCAGTTCTGCCCGGTTGTTAGTTTTGGTGGCCCCTATTCCCCCAGGGTTGATGGTGTAACTTTGCCCTGCAGCCGGGACATATACTGCAGCACCTATTTTGCTTGGATGCCCTGGTTTACCTTTTATTAGACTGCCATCTGTGTAGACCTGGAGGCCTGAGGAGGGGGTAGCTAGGTAAAGACAAGGGTGGGTAATGGTAAGAGGGGAGGGAGGAGGGTGTTGGTGGAGTGGAGTTTGCCAAGGATTTTTGGCAAGAGATTTAAGTTTCCGAGGGTAGGTGATGACAATGTCAGAGAAGGTAAGAGTGGGAGGTGGTGTGATAGCAGAGGGCTCCCAGGATGAGGAAAGGCTTTACACGTAGTATGTCCATTGGTCAATAAAATCTGGGAGTTTAGGAAAGTAAGTAGCTTGGCTGTGGGGGTTGCATATAAGAATGAGATGTAGTTTTTGAGTGGAGGGTGGAGTGTGAGATTTGCTGCCAAGCCAAATTTCAGAGGTAGTCTAAAATTCAGACTGTGGTCTAGAGTCAATATAGTGGATCCAGGAGTGATGGAGAAGAGTTTTGTAAGGGGCAGCAAGATCATCAGGGAGGAGCATCAGGGTGCAGGTAGGGCTGAGAGTATTTTCAGCATGGTCAGCACTGGCTAGGGTCCACCTTAGAGCTTGGTGTGCTTGTGTGGTGGAGTTGGGAACGTCCACTAGTGAGCCCCCAGTCCAGATGGTAAGAAAGGGGTCTTGGTTGGAGCCAAAGAGCTGGTCAGCAGGGCTGGTAGAAGAGAAGCTGGTGAGGCTTTGGTCGTAGCTAAGGGGGTTAGAAGTACGATAGTGAGTAATGCCCAGAGCAGCTGCTGCTTGGTAGAGAAAAGGAGAAAGAATGTTGGTGGCGGCAGGGGCAGCTCTGTATCTGGTGAAGAGGGCAGCTAAGTCAGTGTGGTATGTTCCTCCTTGAGTCAGTTGGTTCCATTTGGTAGGGTGGTGGTTTTTAAAATGGTCATAGTTTTGTTTAAGAGAGGTGAGTCTGTCGTTGGGAATGTGCCCAAGACAGTGACCAGTGGGGTTATAAAGATATGAGGCGTTGGTGTGTGTGTGTGTGGATTGGCCATCCAGAGTAGTGAGGATGCCTGTTTGTATAATGTAGGCTGAGGGTGGTTGAATGTCCCAGTCTGGGTGCCTGTCGTGTGTGTCAATTTTCAAAAGTTTGTGAACAAGGTTATGGTTGTCAGCATTAAATCCTGGAGAGGTGGCCCATTGGCCTTGTTGCTGGAGGTTAGTGAGGTGGATGTCCTTCCTGGGGTTGAGGTGTGTGGTTGTTGGGGGAGTGGTTTTAAAAGTGTGGGTTAATTGGGCATATGCTGGTTGTCCCACCAGTTCAGCAAGATGAGCCGCATGGTGAGATTGGGGTTTCCAATATATGGTGGAGGTAGTGGAGGTAAGAGGTGTGCTGTGGTGGATGCTGTATCCCATGTGTGTGTAGGAGTTGATATGGTCGTTGTGCATAATTGTTGGGGCCCATTGGACGTGGACAACGGTAGTAGTGGCAAGTTTGTCGTCGTTGTAAGAGCGCTTGCCCCGCCAGCTCGTAATGTGCAGGGCTTTGTACTGAGATCCGTAGGTAAGGTGGAGCAGGCGCGCCGGTGGTGCAGGTGCGCTGCTGTCGGGGAATGTCATGGCCTCGCGGATCCTGTCAGGATGTGAAGTGGGAGTTATTTTATATGCGCGGTAAAATTTAGAAGTGGAGGAGTGTCGAATCCAAGATTTGCACAAGTAGTGGCGTGCTGACCAGGTGGCATCACTGCTGGGGCAGCCCCATGCTTGGTGCGCGTGGCTGCCTGCGATCTGCGTGGGCCACGCCCACCATTGGTTTCCTTCCAGGTCCCCAGTGGGATCCGCCTCGTAGTCTGAATCAGTAACGGTGGCGTGAGGTTGGTAGCGCTGGGTGAGTGGAGTGGAGGGTTCGTTAGGAGCAGGAGATTTAACGTTGTCTGTTGTGTTCTGCGCAATTGCGTAACCAGGCGCAAGTTGTCGGTGAGAGAGGGGAAGTGGGTCAGAGTGTATTGGAGGACCGACGGTTTGGAGGGAAGAGAGGTGAGCGGTGAGGCGGTTCAGAGATCGTTTGTGGTGTTTAGTAATTTTGTGTAAGGTGATAAGGGAGAGATCTGTAGTGCTGATAAGGTGGGTTCCCATGGGGGTGACCAGGTCATGGTATGAGTAAATGTCCAGGTCATGAAATGGAGTCATGAGTGAGACAGGAATTGCCTGTGGGGGGAGAGGGAGAGAGTGTATGTTAAGTTTGTCAAGAAGTTCTGTGTCATTCCAAGAAATTATTATGTCAGATTTTTTAATAATTTCCAGCTGGCGGGCTAGGGACATATATTTAAGTTGCTTGCGGGAGAGAGAGAGAGGATCTAGAGTGGTCATGGTAGAGTTTGATTTGTTAAGAAGAGCCCTGGTGAGGATTCCCAGGTGACCTTGGTCGTTCATGGACTGGGTGAGGGCTGTTGCAGTAATCTGGGTATATTCAGTGAGTAGAGAGGGCACCCCTAGTCCTGCCTCTGTTTTGGGGAGGTGGAGTGCTCTTGTCGGAAAAGATCTAGGAAGGGAGCAGCAGAGTTTAACTGTTTTTAATACTGCTCTGTCAATGACATGAATGTCGGTTAGTGAGAAGGGGGCTACTATCATGGGGTATTTAATAGCTGCTCTGACACATTGTGAAATTATTCGTAAGCATTGAGTGGGGGTTGCCCTGTTTTTAGCTTTAGTGAGGATACTCAAGCCTTTGTTGTGAATGGTTTCAATAGTAGAGTGGAGTTGAGTTTTCCAATTTAGGGTAAGTGAGATGTGAACCCCTAAGTATTTGTAGGCTTGGTCTGGAGGCTGGTAGGTAGCATAGGAATTTCCTAAGGGAATTTTTTCTAACCTTTGTTTAAGAGTGTTGTTGTGAGTAGGTTGTGAGGGGTGTGATTTGTGGAGTATGCTTTTTTAATCCTTAATTCAATGTATTTTAATTTAATTTAATTTAATCGTATTTAATGTTGTGTTATTTTAATTCGATTTATTCCTTTCCATGTAATTTAATTAGTGTGATTTGAATGCATGTTATTGCTTTAAATTGTATCAATTCGAATAGGATAAAAATGGAAGGGCGCCTGGAGGCTTTAAATTAATTGAATTCCAATAAATCGATTGATGATTTTGCACTGTTAACTATAAAGTGACGAAAAATATAGTTTTTGGAGGTTTGTTGATTTAAGCAGTATTGAACTATTTCTGGTCTGTAATGAAGTGCATGTAAGTAGATTGAATTTTGTTTTTAGAATTTGATGCAAGAAAAATGAAGCCAATCAGGTGTCTGGTTACCGCCCTCAACTAAGCAGAGACACCACGGTTACACCGGTCACACTGGCGGCGGCGGCGGAGGAGGAGGAGCATTTTAACCTAAGGGTTCGGCGCCCGTGAGCGCCCTCGGGCGACGCCAGCCGGCGTTGCGCATGACCTGCGGATGCCGCATGGAAGCTTCGAGACGCAGAAGACCGAGACCGAGACCGAGACCGAGACCGAGACCGAGACCGAGACCGAGACCGAGACCGAGACCGAGACCGAGACCGAGACCGAGACCCAGACCCAGACCCAGACCCAGACCCAGACCCAGACCCAGACCCAGACCCAGACCCAGACCCAGACCCAGACCCAGACCCAGACCCAGACCCAGACCCAGACCCAGACCCAGACCCAGACCCAGACCCAGACCCAGACCCAGACCCAGACCCAGACCCAGACCCAGACCCAGACCCAGACCCAGACCCAGACCCAGACCCAGACCCAGACCCAGACCCAGACCCAGACCCAGACCCAGACCCAGACCCAGACCCAGACCCAGACCCAGACCCAGATCGAGACCGAGACCCAGACCCAGATCGAGACCGAGACCCAGACCCAGACCGAGACCCAGACCCAGACCCAGACCCAGACCCAGACCGAGACCCAGACCGAGGAACAGACCGATACACAGACCAAGATGCCGCATGGAAGCTGCGAGACACAGAAGACCAAGACCGAGACCGAGACCCAGATCCAGATCGAGACCGAGACCCAGATCGAGACCGAGACCCAGACCGAGACCCAGACCGATACACAGACCCAGACTTAGACCCAGACCGATACACAGACCGAGGCACAGACCGATACCCAGAACGAGGCACAGACCCAGAACGAGACACAGACCCACGTAACCACGACCGTGCGAGAGGTGACCGCCCGATAGGTGAGCGCCCTCGGGCGACGCCAGCCGGCGTTGCGCATGACCTGCGGATGCCGCTTGGAAGCTTCGAGACGCAGAAGACCGAGACCCAGATTGAGACCGAGACCCAGACCGAGACCGAGACCCTGACCGAGACCGAGACCCAGACCGAGACCCAGATCGAGACCGAGACCCTAGTTGCAGACCGAGACCCAGACCGAGACCGAGACCCAGACCGAGACCCACGAGCTCACGACCGTGCGAGAGGTGACCGCCCGATAGGGCGGTCACCTCTAGTTGATTTTACGGAATTTGTATAAGGTATTGCATGTTTCGGCCCAGCCCAGATGTGAACGGTCCCGTCCTCCTGAACGGGTTTTTGGCCAGCGGCAGGTGGCGTGGCTTGCCCCTGCCTCCGCCACTGCCCCCGCCCGGTGGCCCCCGGCCCCGCCCCCGACCGGTGGCCCCCGCCCCTGCCCCACGCACGGCCCTGAGGTGGGGTCCGAGGGCTAATTATAGTGCCCTAGGGGATTGTTTCGTCCATGGTGATGCTTACATGTTTCGCCTCCAATTTTTGACGACAATTCTGCTCCCAAACCTATATATGCGCACATGTTTAAGTGGTTCAAATTTGATAGACGGATGCGAAGATAACATGCACTTTTCAACAGTTGCATTCTGCTGAGCAGTGTGCATCAACGACAACTCGTGTACCCCAACCTTGACCAACCATTCCACTTCCACTTAACTAAAAACACTTCTTGGCCCTGTCAGACCTCAAGCACTTGAACACAAACCCATGTAGCTGAGGCATACACCTAAGGAGGGCACCCAGGGGAAGGACCAGGAGCACGGTAAGACGAAGACGCGATTTCCGTCGAACAACGGAACGTACCCAGGTGCCCCAAGGATCCTAAGAGAGAAAAATATCTACCAAGGAATCATGCCAAAGAATTGTACGTGCCAAAGAATCTCCACTTCTGCCGCGACCAGGGCCATGACGGCCTCCACCTCGGCCCCCAGCAGGGGCGATGTCCGGCGCTGCGAAACCTGGGATTACAGAAGGTGGGGAAGCGTTAGGGATAGGTCGAGATTTGAGGTAGGTATGGGAGAATGGAGACGTGGATGAAAGTCGCAAGTCGCAAGTGCAGAAAGTCGCAATTTATCGCTAGGATGCGAAGAGCAGAGCAGAGGCTTGTAAAGATCCTAATATCCTGCCGTTGACGATCAGTCAATCCCAAATCCTCCCCCTCTATCTCTCGACTTGTCCGGTTGGGGGTTAGAGGGAGCAGCACCCGTAGTGGTGCTGTCCGTACCCCCCTGCTTCCTGCCACCTCCAGAATCTCCAGTTCCAGACGCTGTAGGACGTTCTAGTGAACGCTCTGGCGAACCCTACGGCTGTGCCGGCGGTCCGCCAGATTGAGCTGATGATCCGTCAGCTTGATCGAAAAAATTCTCCAGAAGGTAGCACAGAGCCACTAGAGCGCAAGCTCATGCCAGTAGCCGACCGTCGGCTGGGCAGAGCAAAGGTGGTCACAGACGACGTAGGCAGTGGAACATCAGCAGGGAGCTTGGTCGGCTTGGCAACCTCCGGTTTCGCAGGCAGAGCCTCAAAAACCGGAGATATGATAGCGGCGTCAAGGACGCGAGCAGACGAAGACGGGGTACCTCCACCGATGTCCAGGCTAGTCGCCGACTTGAGTCTGCACGTCACAGTCATCCTCGTCCTCGGTATCAAAGGCATTAGAGCGAGATCGCATCATCCACGAAGCGGGCAGACTCAGGCACAGCACCGAGAGAGTACTCACTGATTTGAGTCTGCACGTCACAGATATGCATCAACACATCCTCGACAGGCGGGAGGAGGCGACAGACGGCAGGGGAAGAAGCGGGAAACGGGGGGAAGGCAAAGGGGGTGTGGCTTCCGCAACGGCGGAAGGATTCTCACCACTGCAAGCAGAGGCCGATGGCGCCCGATCAACCAGCCAATCAGTCGTCAGGACTTCGGAACTTCCAGAATGAAGCTTGTCGAAGCCAAGGAGAGGACCACGCAGAAGTTGCATCGCAAAGCAGTGGTACCTTGATGGGCCCGATAACCTATCAGCTTATACACTTCAAGAGTGGAGAGATACTCGCAGCGGTCAAACGCGCCAATCTTTTTACGCAAGATGAGAATAGTTAAAGCACTGGGGGAACCCTCTTAAGGGAAAACACCAGTGGTGGGATCAGGGTAAAGACAGCAGGGTCTAGACCCTGGCTAGGCAGCGCGTGGCAGAAAGGACGCCAGGGGACGCTGCTTACGGGAAGCTGGCACTGTGTCACAGAGTGTGACACAATACAGACACAAAAGTAGTTACTCTGTTACTATCTACAGCTATAGTTATAAGGAAGTACAGTAGTAGTCACCAAGACATAAAACGATCGAGTGAACCGCAATTGATGCTGATAGAATCATCATTCATTGCAAGATATGATATTATAGAATTCGGAGCCTTGAGTTGCCTGCAAACCCTACAACATTTGAAGTATAGCTGGAATCCTAGGTCACCTGCAATCAATTTAATTAGGCCAGCGGACCACAAATTGCACACAACATTGATCTACTGATCTAGATCACACTATGCTGTAAAACCCATGTGCCTAAGTCAGTCAGCTAACATTTAGATGTGATAACCTAGTAGGCTACTTAGTAAGATTACGGTGACCCGCACCATCTACAGTCCCTCAAGGAAAGGGTCCGCTTCATCGCCCGTCATCAGGGGAGGCATGTCGGCAATCTCATCATCAGATGCGATGCCCTCTGAGGCACTATCAGACTCATCGCTCTCACTACTTAGCTCACTCAGCTCCTCCTCATCACTCTCAGCTGCACCAGACTCTTCCTCTGACTCACTTCGATATTCGTCATCATGCTCCTCCTCGTCGAAGGCGCCAGGTTCATCGAAAGAAGGAACCACAAAGGCGAAGAGCCAGTCAACGACTCAATGACGAGGGCGAGGAGGAGCTGTTGCGGGGTAACGGCACCTTTTGTCGCTTCAACAGACGCAACGAGCCAGTCAAGGACTCTAGGACAAGGGCGAAGGGGGGGCAGTCGAGCAGATGCTCGAATGGACGAATTGCTGAGCAGTCGATTAAATACCACAGCTTTCAGTTCAAATTTCACTGTCAAATTGAACCCTGAGGGAATTGGTGGCTGCTGTGGGAGAAAGGGGTTCCGTCTTCATCTTCTCGAAGGGCAGGTGTTTGAATGTTGGGAAGTTGAGGAAGATGAAGTTCCAACCCTGTTCCGACTGTTGATAAGCTGCTAGGATCGAGTTACTATGTCAGCTACACAGCTACTCAGCTTAGTCAGCTACTAAGCTGAGTCGTACACCGGAACTCGAGATCGAATTTTGGTCGGTCTGGCCGGATCTCGTGCTCAGAACTGGTCTGTGCAAACCGGACAGGCTTCTCAGAAAGTTGCTGCGAAACCGGAACTCAGATTTTTGAGCTCCCGTAAACCGACCAGGAAAACCCCCAATACCGGAGAACCGACCGGTTTGTTCCACCCTGGCTACAATTAAGAAATTATGGGAAGTTGGGGGGGGGGGGGGGGGGGGGGAGTTGGATGCTATTGAACCGGCCAGCAAAAATACAAATTGTGGAGGTATGGGGATGAGACTGCAGTTGTGTGAGTGGTGGTAGTCGTGCGTGTGAGTGTGTGTGGAGGGAGGGAAGAGGGTACGATTGTGGCCTACTGGGGTGATGGGAAGGGGGGCAAGTGTATGGTTATGGGTTAGGGGAAGGGGAGGGTTGTGGAGGTTGATGGGTGGGTGGTAGGCTAGTAGGTAGTAAGTTGGTATGGTGAAAGG
Source organism: Chlamydomonas sp. ICE-L (assembly GCA_013435795.1). Lineage (NCBI taxonomy): Eukaryota > Viridiplantae > Chlorophyta > Chlorophyceae > Chlamydomonadales > Chlamydomonadaceae > Chlamydomonas > Chlamydomonas sp. ICE-L. Next base: position 20,764,772 of record JACBWV010000223.1, read on the forward strand.
GGGGTGAGTGGGTGGTAATGGGTGTTTTGGTGGGGGAGTGTGTGGGTGGGGTCGTCAGAATTGTGATTGCTACGAAAACGCTACAAATCGGAAAACGAAAACGAATCCCCTACCGACGCAATTTAATATTAACAATTAATAATACGCGCGCCTTTGCAAGGTTGTGAGGTGTTTTTTCTTCCACCTATCCATCCATCCATCCTTCCATCCATCCTTCCATCCACTAATCCATCCATCCATCCATCCATACCCAATGTCGTTTCGCCAAACGATCGATGCTTCACGAACCGAACGGCTCATCGCCTACTGGACGGCTCATCGCCAACCGACGCCCCGACGGCCCCAACCGTCCCTGCCAGGCTGTTCCTAACCTGCAACATACAGCCCTGTAGCCACTCAGCTGAGCGCACGACTCACCGCCTTTCTGCCACGCTGTTCCCCCCAAACCGCCCACCGCCAATTTCTGCCCTTACAGGATGGCATGCCAAACCGCAGAGGTCAGAATGAGGGGCGGAATCGCCCAGTTCCTGAAAATGTAACTTGAGCTTGTGCGATGGATGGCGCAATTTGATGGCGATTGGTCGATTTCTTAACTCGGTCTGGCCTCTGCGGACCTCGCGGCAGTCGCTTGTGTACCCTCGTGTACCCTTGGTACTTTCGGACAGCTTTCGCCACAAGCCATGGCAGAAGGTGAGACTAAAATGTAAACTCCGTAAATTGCTTCGCGGTTGCTTTTGGTCTTCCTCGACATCGGACAAGAAAGAACCGACCGAATCAGTACTTCGGGCGTTTCTTTTGGCACTACGCGGTTTGAAAACCGCACTATGGCCCGTGAATGTTCACGTGGTTCCAGGGAGTTCAGAGATGTACATGTACATCTGGCATTAGGCAAAGAGGCATTTCATATGCACGTACTGCTGCGTATAGATCCTCCCTGACAATCCAGCCAGCATGCCAGCAACTGACTAATTGTCAAGCTGATTGTGACGCCATTGTCGCACACCATGCGGCAACCGCAAACTAGAATGAGCGCGCTAGCTCTCCTGTCTGCTCTAGCCGGTTTGCTGCTACTAGTCCCTGGAGCTGATGCAGCCAAGTTTAACGGAGGTAAGGCGGGTCGCGAGCTGCATCTTTTAATTACAAGAGAATGCGAAATTCATGCAGCACGGCAAGGCTAGAGAAAGCGACAGAGACAGTTTGTGACGTTTCCGCATCAAAATCCTGCCCCGTCTGTAATCTCGAATGATGGCAACGCTGCAAGATGCAGCGCATCGAGGCAGCAATGTACGGCCATAGGTTTCCCCCCCGCCAGGTTATCTAGCAACATGAATAGCTGTGGAACAGTTTAGAGGGTTGGCCGAGAGAGTAGTGCCTTTCGCATCTAGCCTAGTGGATTCGATTCGATTGATGGGACACTGTTGTCGCGTGCTACAGCCCCAGGCGCCCCTTGGGAAACAGCACCAGGTTTGGCAGCTCAGATTATGGGGACGCAGGGGTCAATACCCCGTGGGTGGGGCCCTCGTGCTTGCCGAGGGCTGGCTGCACGCGATTGGATTGCGCGTTTGGATTGCGCGCATGTGATGGGGCTGCAAGTACGAACTGCCAGTGCTGGGGTGTGGGATTTGGCCTAACTACGATGGTTGAGGCGGTAGGGAGTGTCGGAAAGGGCGGGGAGGGATAGGGGTTCCCCGTAGGAGCGGAAGAGTGGTGGGAAGGGGAGAATGAAGGATGGAAGGAAGGAAAGAGAGAGATGAGGGGTGGTGTGTGTGTGGGGGTGTGTGTGGGTGTGGGGGTGTGGGGGGGGAGGGGTGAATAGGGATAGAGGGAGCGGAGTAGGAAAAGAGGGAGCGGGGAAGAGCAGTGTAGGGGGGGGGGGGATGGGGGTCGAGAGTTGGCGGGAGAGGAAGAAGAAAGGATGTAATGGGTAGAAAGTGTGTGTGTGTGTGTTCGGGGGGAGGGGGATCTGCAGAGTGAGTGTTTGGTGGCCGGGGTGGGGGGGTGGGGGGTGGGGTGGGGGGGGGGGGGAAGAGGAGGTGGGATAGCTCAGTGGTGTGTTTGAGCTGCAGTAATGACATCAGCATTCGTTACCCATCTGCTTGGATGCGATTGGACCGGCCAGCAAAATACAATTTGTGGGGGTATGGGAATGAGACTGCAGGTGTGGGGGGGTAGGAGGTGGCAGGGTGGTGGTGTGTGCGTGTGTGGTGGTGGTGGGCGTAAGCATTCGTTGTCTATCTGCCCGAGTGAATTGGTCTTGTACTGGTAACATTATGTACCAGCCTCCAAGGTACTCGTACATGATATATCATATGTACATGACTCGTACATGATATATCATATGTACATGACTCGTACATGACTCAGGCATACATGATATATCAGGCATACATGATATATCAGGCATACATGATATATCAGGCATACATGATATATCAGGCATACATGATATATCAGGCATACATGATATATCAGGCATACATGATATATCAGGCTCAGGCATACATGATATAGTAGGCGTACGTTCAGATGTACATGACTTGTACATGACTTACACATTACATAACAGACATATATAGACGTACATGACTTGTACATTATATGTCAGACGCATATGATATGCCAGCCTTATGTACAGACGTATATACATGACACGTACATGAATTGTGGATTACACATTAGACATATATACATACGGGCATGACTTGTACATGAGATATCAGATGTACATGATACATCAGCCTCCAGGGTACTCATTGTCTGCTGGAAAAGTTACCAAAGGCGGTACGGACACTAAACCCACCAACCAACCTAAGACCCAACAACACCCAACACCACCCACCCAACACCCAACACCACACAACAACACCCAACACCCACCCAACACCCACCCAACAACACTCAACACCACACAACAACACCCTACACCCACCCAACACCCAACACCACCCAACACCACCCACTCCAACACTCACACCGAACCACGAACACAAGCACTACCCTACACCAACCAAAACACCCAACACCACCACAACACCCACCTCACCCAACACTCAACACGCACACAACAACACCCTAAACCCACCCAACACCCCAACACCACCCAAACACCCACCACCCAACACTCAAACACCAAACAACAACACCCTACACAAACCCACCAACAGAACCCAACACCCACCCACACCCAACACCACACAACACCACCCACCCAACACGCAACACCCACACAACAACACCCTACACTACACCCACCCAACACCCAGACACACCCAACAGCCAAATACCCACCGAACACTCAACACCACACAACAACACCCTACACACCCCACCCAACAGTCACCCCACACCCACCACAACACCCAACACCACCCAACACCACCCCCCACCCCATACTCAACACCACACAACACTCCCTACACAACCCACCCCGCACCTCAACGCCCAACCCCACCCACACCACCCAACACCACCCACCCCACACTCAACACCACAACAACCAACACCCTACACACAAACACCCACCACAACAGCACCCAACACCCACCCAACACCCCACACCACCCACCCCAACACTCAAGCACCCACCAACAACACCCCTACACCCACCCAACAGCACCCAACACCCACCCAACACCCAACACCACCCAACACCACCCACCCAACACTCAACACCACACAACAACACCCTACACCCACCCAACAGCACCCAACACCCACCCAACACCCAACACCACCCACCCAACACTCAACACCACACAACAACACCCTACACCCACCCAACAGCACCCAACACCCACCCAACACCCAACACCACCCACCCCACCACCCAACACCAACACACCCCACACACCCTACCTGCCCACCCAACTCGCACCAACACCCACCCAACACCCAACACCACCCACCCAACACTCAACACCACACAACAACACCCTACACCCACCCAACAGCACCCAACACCCACCCAACACCCAACACCACCCAACACCACCCACCCAACACTCAACACCACACAACAACACCCTACACCCACCCAACACCCACCCACACCCCACCCAACACCCACACCTACCCAACACCACCCACCCAACACTCACACACACCAGCAGACACCCTACACCCCCCAACATCACCCAACTCCCCCCCAACACCCAACACCACCCCCACACCACCTCCCCTCCCACACTCAACACACACCAACCACACCCTACAACCACACACCCACCCAACACCAAACCAACAACACCCAACACCACCCACCCAACACTCAACACCACACAACAACACCCTACACCCACCCAACACCAAACCAACAACACCCAACAACAACACCAACCCAACAACACCCACGCCCGCACCCTGACTGCCGCCCCGCCCCTGTCCCTGCGTGCAGGCTCCTACGCCTTCCTCTGTAGCACTTGTTACCCCTCACCCCCCCACCTCACCCAACACTCCCACACTACCTGCCTGAATACTTAATGCCTCCTACACCACACCACACCATACCACACCACACCACACCACACCACACCAAACCACGCCACACCATACCACACCATACCACACCACACCATACCACACCACACCAAACCACGCCACACACCACACCATACAACACCATACCACACATCACACACCACACCACACCACACCACACACCACACCATACCACACCATACCATACCATACCATACCATACCATACCATACCACACATCACACCCCACCCCACACCGCACCACACCACACACCACACCACACCACACCATACCACACCATACCATACCACACACCACACCACACCACACCACACCACATCACACCACACCTCACCATACCACACCATATCATACCACACATCACCACACCACACCACACCACACCATACCACACCATACCGCACCACACCATACCATACCATACTCACACCACACACCACACCTGGCCATGCTTGCAGGTTCCTACACCTTCCCCTACTGTGGATGTGATGAGCGGAACAATGTCATCGAATTGGTCAACTACACGATCACCGATTATGAGTTCAACTTCTGCTTGAGGGCAAACCAAACCAACCCACGTGGTTCTTGCAGCAACAGCATGATGAAAGTTGAGATCAACACATGTAAGCAAAGGGGTGGACGCATGGGCGGGTGGGGAGGGGAGATGGGGATGGGGCTTGAGGTCTAACCAAACCAACCCATCTGATCCGTGCAGCAACGGCATGACGGAGGTTGAGATCAGCACATGCGAGCAAAGGGGTGGACGCGTAGGCGGGGTGGGGAGATGGGGATGGAGATGGGGAGGGGGGATGAAGATGTGGGATGGGGAGAGGAGATGTGGGATGGGGATGGGGCTTGAGGTCGAACCAAACCAACCCACCTGACTCTTGCAGCAGCAGCATGATGAAAGTTGAGATCAACATATGTAAGCAAAGGGGTGGACGCATGGGCGGGGTGGGGAGGGAAGAAGTGGGAGGCTTATGGTTCGGGGGTTAAGGGGAAGGTTGTAATCGACTAAGATTTAAATTATTGGCAGAGCCCCTCATTCTGGGGGGCGGGAGCCCCTGGGGTCACCCTGTTGTCTGTTTGTGTGACCGACGTGTAACTGACATGAAGCCTGACTCGTCAGCCAACTGTCTCGTGACTAACTGGCTTCGGTCCGCTTTTCTGTTGCCACCTGTCGCTTCGATAACACTCTCTGCCATTTTTAACGCGTCGCTTGCAACGCCGCCTAAGGCTTGATCAGGGATGTTTTTCCTTCATATATATGTATGTATACATATATATATATATATATATGTATATATTCCGTAATATATATTCCGATTGGAGTACGAGACCCCGTTTTGGCAAAAATTGCCAGAAAAAGGAACCAATTTTTTTTTATACTGAAATTGAACAAAAATGACCCAAATCGACAATAAGGAATAAAAATCCTGTGTTGGGAGGGTAAAAATGGAGAATAAAAAGAAGAATGAATCATATTTCCTCTTTTTGATTTGAAAAAAATATCCCTGGACTTGATTCTACCCCCCTACTCCCCTACCCTCTTACCCCCCCAAACCGTACGCCTCACCTTAACCCCCCCTTCCCCCCCCCCCCCCCCCCCCCTCCCCCCCCGCCCCTCTCCCACGACCACAGTTGAGGATTGCCGAGGCACCCAGATTGTCCCCATGCTGCCTCACCTTACCCCCCTTCCCTACCCCCCTGCCCTTCTTTTCCTCCCCTTTCTTCCCCTCCCCTGCCCCCCCTCCTCTACCCCCCACCCCACCCCACCCCACCCCCACCCCCCCCTGCCCTTCTTTTCCTCCCCTTTCTTCCCCTCCCCTGCCCCCCTCCTCTACCCCCACCCCACCCCACCCCCTGCCCTTCTTTTCCTCCCCTTTCTTCCCCTCCCCTGCCCCCCTCCTCTACCCCCCCCCACCCCACCCCACCCCACCCCCCCACCCCTTATTTCCTCCCCTACCTCCCTCCCCCTCCCACCCCACCCCACCCCTTCTTACCCTCCCTCCCCTCCCTCCCCTACCCCCCCACCCCTTCTTACCCCCCTCCCCTACCCACCTCCCCACCTCCCCTACCCTACCCCCTCTCCCTCGTCCACAGTCGAGGATTGCCGAGGCACCCAGATCGTCCCCATGGTGGATGGCAAGTTGGGCTCCTACTTTTTCGACAACCAAAACAGAGGCGAGGAGATCCTTGGCGTCCATGTGCTGAAGATCAACCAGCTGAACTACACCTATGAATACATGGTGAACACCTCAGTATGTTTCAACATCACCATCAAGCAGAAGGGTCCGGGTCTTAGGGTTTGTGAGACCTGGGCATCGATGTTCAATACGACTATCGCCCCCCCGGGTTTGAATTTCAGCATGGCGACTTTCACTGCCAGTGACGATTGCTGTCCGCTGATCACTCAGCCACCTTTCATGCCCCCTCCTCCCCCTCCCCCCAGCCCCCCTCCCCCTCCCCCCAGTCCACCCCCCAGCCCTCCCAGTCCACCTCCACCCAGCCCACCTCCTCCCAGCCCACCTCCACCCAGCCCACCTCCTCCCAGCCCACCTCCACCCAGCCCACCTCCTCCCAGCCCACCTCCACCCAGCCCACCTCCACCCAGCCCAATGCCCCCCAGTCCACCTCCACCCAGCCCACCTCCACCCAGCCCACCTCCTCCCAGCCCACTTCCTCCCAGCCCTATGCCACCACCACCTTCATGCACTGTCTGTATGGATGTATCAGGTATGTCAGTTGTTTGTGTGTATCAGGTATGCCAGTTGTTTGTGTGTATCAGGTATGTCAGCTTGTTTGGCGGAGCCCCCCCTTCTGGGGGCGGGAGCCCCTACGGTCACCCCGTTGTCTGTGCAACGGACCAGCAGACCTACCAACCAACCGACCAAGACAAAGCCTGTCACATCAGCCAACTGTTTCATAACTAACTGGCTACGGTCTGCTCCATTCTGTTGCCCCCTGTCGTTCCGATTGCCAATACTCTCCGCCAATTTTCCGCGTTGCTTGCAACGCTACCTAGGACTTGTTTTGTATTATATATGGTATGTTGATTTTTTTAATATATCAGGTGAGTCAGCTTTTGCTTTTAATGTATTTACATATCTGGTATGTAAGCTTTTCTTAAGTTTCATGCAGTGATGTTTCCCCAGCTATATATAGCGATCGCTAGTTTTGACCCCGTTTTGGAAAAATTATATTATTATTATTATTATTATTATTAATATTATTATTATTAGTATTATTATTATATCACTATACAAATGTAAACAAGCTCAGGCTGCATCAGGTATGTTGGTTGTTTGTGCATGTTATTTCGTATTCTTTTATTATTGAAAGGATGTTTTGCGGAGCCCCCCCTTCTGGGGGACGGGAGCCCCCAGTGTTACCCATTTGTTCTTTCGACCATCCATCCATCCATCCATCTGACCGCGATGAAGCCCGACACGTCAGCCAACAGTCTCGTAACTAACTTCCGTTGCCACCTGTCGCTCCCTCATGATCACTCTCCGCCATTTTTTAACGTCGCAGGCGACGCTGCATAGAACTTGTAATTTCAGGAATTGGGACCCCATACACAAACCAGCACCTACTGTAATGTGGACTGTGGAAGGATGCAAGTGTGCAAACGCAACAGTATTTTCCAGCTTTCTGTAGGTCCAGTTGTGTAGCAAAAGTTGCGATGCAAGCCTGATTTCAGGAATGTGGCTTTGCACGGTATAGAGCGGATCGGCTTGGCTTAGCACGGTATAGGGCAGAGTGGCGTGGCTTAGCATGGTATAGGGCGGAGTGGCGTGGCTTTGCATGGTATAGGGCGGAGTGGCGTGGCTTAGCACGGTTTAGGGCGGAGTGGCGTGGCTTAGCACGGTATAGGGCGGAGTGGCGTGGCTTAGCACGGTATAGGGCGGAGTGGCGTGGCTTAGCACGGTATAGGGCGGAGTGGCGTGGCTTAGCACGGTATAGGGCGGAGTGGCGTGGCTTAGCACGGTATAGGGCGGATGTGCGTGGCTTAGCCGGTAGAGGAGGGGCCGGAGTGTCGTGGCTTAGCAACAACGGTAATAAGGCGGAGTGCCTGGCTTAGCACGGTTTAGGGCGGAGTGCTTGGCTTACACTGTATAGGGGCAAAGTGGCGTTGCTTAGCACGTATAGGGCGGATTGGCCGTGGCTTACACGGTAATACGGTCGTCGTGGCTTGGCTTACCACGGTATGGCGGAGTGCATGTTCGACCACGGTATAGGGCGGAATGGCGTGGCTTAGCACGGTATAGGGCGGAGTGGCGTGGCTTTGCATGGTATAGGGCCGAGTGGCGTGGCTAGCACGTCTGGGTGATGGCGTGGCTTGCCACTGTATAAAGGGCGGAAGTGGCGTGGGCGTAGCACGTTTATAGGGGGCGGAGTTCATGGCGTTAGCATGGTTGAGGCGGAGTGTCGTGGGCTTACACGGTATAGGGCGGAGTGGCGTGGCTTAGCACGGTAATAGGCGCCGAGTGGCGTGGCTAAGCCTGAAGCGGAGTGGCGGGCCCTTAGCAACTGTATAGGGCGGAGTGGCGTGGCTTAGCACGGTATAGGGCGGAGTGCGGTGCTGTACTGCGATGACTGATGCGTGTCATAACTATGTTTTAGAATCTGTATGCATGGACCCATCTGGCTGGTGATGTGGTGAGTGCCTCATAGCATCATAATCATGTAAGTACGATGTAACTATCATACCAGGTTTTGAAAGCTGTATGCATGGACACATCAGGTTGGTGATGTGGTGAGTGTCTCATAGCATCATAATCATGTAAGTACCATGTCTTTACCATACAACAATGTTTGGGAATCTGTATGCATGGACATCTGGTTGCTTCCCCCCTCCCTTCCCCCCTCCCCCCTCCACAGTTGTCATGGTCCCACACGTGAGCCCCCAGCCCCCCTCCTGGGCCCCCCCTCCCTGACCCCTCCCACCCCCCACCCCTCTGCAGTTGTCGTGGTTCCGCACGTGAGCCCCCAGCCCCCCTCCTGGCCCCCCCCTCCCTGACCCCTCTCCCCTCCACCCCCTCCCTGACCCCTCCCACCCCCCCACCCCCTCTGCAGTTGTCGTGGTCCCGCACGTGAGCCCCCACCCCCCCCCAGCCCTCTGCTTAGCTCTGTCGATCTACCTCTACACCGACCCCAACATCACCGCCATGGCCCCTGTGGACGGCCTCAACCCTTTCAGTTGCCTCACTCAAAACACACCCGATGGCTCCGACGTTGTCTACTTCACAGTCTGTGCCACCGGCACCACCAACAGCTGGCTTGAGGGTGTGAGGACCGAGCCTGTTAGCGAGGCAGTCGCGGTCTGGTTGGGTTACAAGCTTGAGTGCAATATTTACATTATGTCGTCAGACATGTGTGACCCCCCTCCCTTCATATGGGGCGAAATGTGCATTGTAAGTGCCCCCCCCCCCCCCCCCCCCCCCCCACACACACACACACACACACACACACACCATGCAAGCTTGTGTGCAATATCTACATTGAGTCGCCAGACACATGTGACCCCCCTCCCTTCCTATGGGGGGAGGTGTGCATTGTAAGTGCCCCCCCCCCCCCCCCCCCACACACACACACCACCACCACCACCACCACAAACACCACCACAAACACAAACACCACCACCACCACCACCACAAACACACACACACACACACACACTGACACACACACACAATGACACACACACATACACACACTGACACACACACACGCACACACACATACACACACACACACACCACACTGACACACACACACGCACACACACATACACACACACACCACACACACACACACACACACACACCACTGACACACACACACATGCACACACACTTACACACTGACACACACACTGACACACACACACACACACACACACACACACACACACACACACACACACACACACACACACACACACACACACACACACACACACACACACACACACACACTGACACACGCACACTGACACACACACACACGCACACACGCACACCATGCAAGCTTGAGTGCAATATCTACATTGAATCGTCAGATACATGTGATCCTCCCCCCTCCCTTCCTATGGGGCGAGGTGTGCACTTTAAGTGCCCCCCCCCCCCCCACCACCACCACCACCACACACACACACACACCACACACACATGCACACTCACACCCACCACACACACACCCGCTCCTACACCCGCACCTTCCCCTACCCCTACTTTTCCCAACCAAACTAGCCACCCCCTCGTACCCTGTCCCATTCTTTAGGGGCAATATAAATATATAGATCTGTCCCATTCTTTAGGGGCAAGATATAGATCTAGACCTGCCCCATCCTTTAGGGGCAAGATCTAGATCTAGATCTGTCCCATTCTTTACAGGCAAGATCTAGATCTAGATCTGTCCCATTCTTTAGGGGCAAGATCTAGATCTAGATATGTCCCATTCTTTAGGGGCAAGATCTAGATCTAGATATGTCCCATTCTTTAGGGGCAAGATCTAGATCTAGATATGTCCCATTCTTTAGGGGCAAGATCTAGATCTAGATATGTCCCATTCTTTAAGGGGCAAGATCTAGATCTGCTGTGCTCTGCCCTGCTCAACTTCCTGCTCAAATTACTGCTCAAATTACTGCTCTTTTGGATTCACTAAATCTGACATTTCCACCCTTTCTTTCTTCTCTCGCAGATTCCACCTCCCAGCCCTCCACCACCATCCCCCCCTCCCCCCAGCCCTCCACCACCATCCCCCCCTCCTCCCAGCCCTCCACCACCACCCCCCCCTCCCCCCAGCCCTCCACCACCATCTCCTTCTCCTCCCAGCCCCGAGCCCCCATCCCCCTTTCCCCCCAGCCCTCCACCACCATCCCCCCCTCCCCCCAGCCCTTTACCACCATCCCCCCCTCCCCCCAGCCCTCCACCACCATCACCCCCCCCCTCCCCAGCCTCCAGCTTGCACTGTTTGCATGAATATCTCAGGTGAGTTTTGGGGCACTTTTTTTTTTAATATCTAACGGTATCTAAGCTTAGTTTTGGGGCACTTAGTTTCAATATGTAAGATGATTTGTGGGGCACTTTGGTTCAATATGTAAGGTTGTATGTAAGGTGAGTTTTGGGGCACTTTGGTTTAATATGTAAGCTTAGTTTTGGGGCACTTAGTTTCAATGTGTACGATGATTTGTGGGGCACTTTGGTTCAATATGTAAGGTTGTATGTAAGGTGAGTTTTGGGGCACTTTTTTCAATATCTAAGCTTAGTTTTGGGGCACTTAGTTTCAATATGTAAGATGATTTGTGGGGCACTTTGGTTCAATATGTAAGGTTGTATGTAAGGTGACTTTCTTGGCACTGTTTTTTGTAATATCTAAGGTTAGTTTTGGGGCACTTTGTTTTAATCTGAAAGGTGAGTTTTGGGGCGCTTTGGTTTACTATGTATGGTGAGTTTCTGTCACTTTTTAATAATATCTAAGGTTAGTTTGGGGGCACTGTGTTTTAACATCGCAGGTGAATTTTGGGGCACAGTTGTTTTACATAGCTGGTGATTTTTGGGGCACTTTGTTTGAACACCGCAGGTGAGTTTTGGAGCACTGTTTGTTGATGTTGCTGGTGATTTTGGGGCACTTTATTTTAATATGTAAGGTGAGTTTTGGAGCACTGTTTGTTTACGTTGCTGGTGATTTTTGGGGCACTTTATTTTAATATGTAAGGTGTATGTAAGCTGGGTTTTGGGCACGATAAAATAATATCTAATTTGAGTTTTTCTATATCCTACTACCACATCTACCCCCCACCCGTCCACACACACACCTCATTCCCTCCTCCACTTCTCGCCAGCATCGACAACCCCTGTCACCTGCCTCTCCCCCTGCCCCCCTCCTCCCCCCCCACACACATGCCCCCCTCCCCCCAACCCCTCTAACCTACCACCACATCTACCCCCCTCCTTCCACACATACACACCTGCCCCCCTCCCCCCAACCCCTCTATCCTACCACCACATCTGCCCCCCCTCCTTCCACACACACACACCTGTCCCCCTCCCCCCAACCCCTCTATCCTACCACCACATCTGCCCCCCCTCCTTCCACACACACACACACACACACACACACACACACACACACTCACATATATATCACAACCCCTCTATCCTACCACCACATCTTACCTCCCCCATCATTCTCTCCTGCAGTTCTCACCGGCTCCGACAACCCCTCCCTTAACACAACTGGCTGTGAGGACACCGCTGCCTACCTGTCAACAAACCGCCAGATCACTGCCTGGGCCCCGGTCAACCTCCTGGGTCGCTTCACCTGCACCTTTCCCATTCACACCGTCCCGGTCTTTGGCGCACTCTACCAGTCTTTCCAGGTCTGCTATGTTTTGCCGAACTTAACATGCTGTTTCCCTTACATCTGCTTAGCTTTAACCACTCACACCGTCCCGGTCTTTGGAGCACTCTGCCAGTCTTTCCAGGTCTGCTATGTATTTCTTACAAACATTAATGATAACGCCTGGTAGGGCATGGTATTGAGGGAGCGCCTTCTTACACCGGTAGGGAACAAGCTGCTCCTTTACCTGGACAAAGCTACCATGGCGGTTGACAGCGACTGCGGACACTAAAGCGCACCCGTAGGGATTCAAGGGCGCACCTTCATCATTTCAACGAGCTCTACCATTGAGCCATTCATCGATACGGGATATGTTTTGCTTACCTTACATGCTGTTTTCTATGTTCCCCTTGTATTTTCTTAACTAAACATGTTGTTTGCTATATGTCTCCTTGTATTGATTACCTTACCGTGCTGTTGTTATGTGTTTCAGTGCTGTTGTTATGTGTTCCAGTGCTGTTGTTATGTGTTTCCCGTTACCGTGCGTGCGTGTTTCCCGTTCCCATTACCGTAACCGTTACCGTGCTGTTGTTATGTGTTTCCTTGTATTTGATTACCTTAACGTGCTGTTGTTATGTTTTGCCTTCCAGGTCTGCGCTAATGTTTTTTTTTTTGCTATGTTTTGCTTACCTTCACATGTTCTTTGCCATGTGTCTCCTTGTATTTGATTACCTTACCGTGCTGTTGCTATGTTTTGCCTTCCAGGTCTGCGCTAATAGTGTTTTTGCTATGTTTTGCGTACCTTGACATGTTGCTTGCTATGTGTCTCCTTATATTTGATTACCTTACCGTGCTGTTGCTATGTTTTGCCTTCCAGGTCTGCGCTAATGGTATTTTTTGCTATGATTGCTTACCTTCACTTGTTGCTTGCTATGTGTTTCCCTTGCATCTGCTTAACCTAACATGTGGCTTGCTATGTGTTTCCTTGTATTTGATTACCTTACCGTGCTGTTGCTATGTTTTGCCTTCCAGGTCTGCGCTAATGGTTTTTGTTGCTATGTTTTGCTTACCTTCACTTGTTTTTTGTCCTGTTTTGCTTACATTTGCTAACTTTAACATGCTGTTTGCTATGTGCTTCCCTTCTTGTTTTTTTTGCTCTGTTTTTTTGCTCTGTTTTGCCTTCCAAGTCTGTGCTAATGGCGCCCCAAACAGCAATTGGTTGGAGGGAGTGAAGGACAACCCATTTTTTGTTGCTACGTTTTGCTTACCGTTGCTTACCTTACCATGCTGTTCACTACGTTTTTCTTAACGTGTTTTTCGCTATGTTTTGCTTGCATTTGTTGCTAAGATTTGCCTTCCAGGTCTGTGCTAATGGCGGTTGGTTAGAGGGATTGCAGGAAACCCCTTTTTTTGTTGCTACGTTTTGCTAACCGTTGCTTATTTTACTATGCTGTTCACTACGTTTTTCTTAACGTGTTTTTTGCTATATTTTGCTTGCGTTTGTTGCTATGTTTTGCCTTCCAGGTCTGTGCTAATGGCGGTTGGTTAGAGGGATTGCAGGAAACCCCTTTTTTTGTTGCTACGTTTTGCTAACCGTTGCTTATTTTACTATGCTGTTCACTACGTTTTTCTTAACGTGTTTTTTGCTATATTTTGCTTGCGTTTGTTGCTATGTTTTGCCTTCCAGGTCTGTGCTAATGGCGGTTGGTTAGAGGGATTGCAGGAAACCCCTTTTTTTGTTGCTACGTTTTGCTTACCGTTGCTTACCTTACCATGCTGTTCACTACGTTTTTCTTAATGTGTTTTCCGCTATTTTTTGCTTGCATTTCTTAACGTGTTTTTGCTATGTTTTGCCTTCCAGGTCTGTGCTAATGGCGCCCCAAATAACGGTTGGTTGGAGGGAGTGTGGGAAAACCCTTTTTTGTTGCTATGTTTTGCTTACCTTAGCTTACCTTACCATGCTGTGTGTTATGTTTTCCTTAACGTGTTTTGTTTTCCTTCCTGTCTGTTATGTTTTCGTTAGTATGTTTTTGCTATCTTTTGCCTTCCAGGTCTGTGCTAATGGCGCCCCAAATAACGGTTGGTTGGAGGGAGTGCGGGAAAACCCTGTCAGCCAAGCAGTGTCCTCGGCCCTGGGTTACACCAACCAGTGCAACGTTCTAATGGAGTCTTCGGACACCTGCGATCCTCCTCCGTACTCATACGGCGCCCGCTGTGCGCCTCCTCCTGGTTTCTCCCCTCCCTTGCCCCCTTCCCCCCCGCCCCCCTCTCCTCCTCCCCCCATGCCCCCTTCCCCCTCCCCCCCGATGCCCCCCTCTCCTCCTCCCCCCATGCCCCCTTCCCCCTCCCCCCCGATGCCCCCCTCTCCTTCTCCCCCCATGCCCCCTTCCCCCTCCCCCCCAGAGCCCCCTTCTCCTTCTCCCCCAATGCCCCCTTCCCCCTCCCCCCCGATGCCCCCCTCCCCCTCCCCCCCTGAGCCCCCTTCCCCCTCCCCCCCTAGTCCACCCTCCCCTCCTCCTCCCAGGCCCCCACCCCCATCACCCAGTCCACCTCCTCCCAGACCCCCTCCAGCTCCCGTGTGCCAGGCTTGCTTGGAAATCAGTGGTGAGTTCATAGCTTTTCGTTTCGTTTCAGAAAGGGGGTCTTCTGGCAGAGACCAGGGATTTTGTGTCTTTCAAGGTTGGGCTCCTGGTAGCTTATGAGGTAGACAGCCCAAAGGGCCGGCCCGGGGGGTTCGGGGGGAGGAGACGAGATTCGAGTCTCGTAGTAACGGAAGATTGGCCAAAACAGGTCCCAGGTAGCAAACAGTACAGGTAGCGGAAAAAACCCTGCCACTCTGCTCATTCTCCCACCCTCCCACCCCTATGCAGCCAAGCTCCCCGGCCCTAATGTGTATGTAGCCTTAAACCCTAAACCCTAGACCCTAAACCCAACACCCCTATGCATCCAAGCTCCCCGGCCCTAATGTGTTTCGAGCCAAAACCCTACACCCTAACCCCCCACACCCTATGCAGCCAAGCTCCCCGGCCCTAATGTGTATGTAGCCTTAAACCCTAAACCCTAGACCCTAAACCCAACACCCTAGGCAGCCAAGCTCCACGGCCCTTATGTGTATGGAGCCTGAAACCCTAAACCCTAGACCCTAAACCCAGCACCCTATGCAGCCAAGCTCCACGGCCCTAATGTGTTCGGAGCCTAATCCCTGAACCCTAAAACCCTTAAGCAGCCAAGCTCCCCGACCCTAATGTGCATGGAGCCTAAACCCTAAACCCTAAAACCCCTATGCAGCCAAGCTCCCCGACCCTAATGTGTTTATAGCCTAAACCCTGAACCCTAGATCCCCTGCAGCCAAGCTCCCCGACCCTCATGTGTTTAGAGACTTCAACCCTAAACCCTAGACCATAACCCCACACTCTATGCAGCCAAGCTCCACGGCCCTAATTTGTTCAAAGCCAAAACCCTGAACCCTAAACCCCCTATGCAGCCAAGCTCCACGGCCCTAATGTGTTTATAGCCTAAACCCTGAACCCTAAACCCCCTATGCAGCCAAGCTCCCCGACCCTAATGTGTTTGGAGCCTAAACCCTGAAACCCTAAACCCCCTATGCATCCAAGCTCCCCGGCCCTAACGTGTTTATAGCCTAAACCCTGAACCCTAAACCCCATATGCAGCCAAGCTCCCCGCCCCTAATGTGTTTGGAGCCTAAACCCTAAACCCTAAACCCCCTATGCAGCCAAGCTCCCTGGCCCTAATGTGTTTGGAACCTAAACCCTGGACCCTGAACCACCTATGCAGCCAAGCTCCCTGGCCCTAACGTGTTTGGAAACAACGTCGCCCTTACTCGCTGCGACCAGCTAGCCAGCTACATCTACACCAACCCTGCAACCACCGCCCTGGCACCGGTCACTGGGCTGCAGCCCTTCATCTGCACTGAGCGTCCTAGCACCAGCTTTGTGAACGGATTCGAAGTCAGCACCATGAAGGTTGGTTTAGGGTTTAGGGTTTTCACAATGCTGTACCTATACCCTAAACCCTAGACCTAAGACCCTAAGGGATTAGGGTATGCATAACCAGTTGTTCCAGGGTATAGGTATAGCATGAAATGAAATGACATGAAATGAAACACCAGTGTATGTATGGAAGCTTCAGTCTACCTGGGCTGCAGCCTTTCATTTGCAGCGAGCAACCTAGCACCAGCATTGTGAACAGAAGCGAAGTCAGAACCATGGAAGCCGGTTTAGGGTTCAGGGTTTAGGGATTTCACAACCAGTTGTTGCAGGGTAAAGGCTGAGCGACTTAGCACCAGCATTGTGAACGGATTCGAAGTCAGCACCATGAAGGTCGGTTTAGAGTTTAGGGTATTACAACCAGTTGTTGCAGGGTATAGGTATAGCATGTAATGAAATGAAATGAAATGAAATGAAATGAAATACCAGTGTAATGATCAGGCCTGGTGGGGCGTGGTATTAAGGGAGCCCTGTCTTACGGCGGTAGTGAACGGGCTGCTTCTTTACCTGGATAGTGCTACCATGGTGGTTGATAGCAAATACCAGTGTTGGCATGGAAGTTTCAGTCCAGGGCTTTTTTCCGCTATATATAGCGATCGCTAGTTTTGACCCCGTTTTGGCAAAATTATCGCTATACAAATATAAACAAAACAGTTGTTTGTGTTGCTCTAAAAGCTGTAAAAGCTAAAAAGAGCACTAAAACGCTGTCCCTGGAGGAGGCCTAAAATCTTAAAGCTAAAAAAACCCTTTCAGATTTGAAAAACATTGTCTGTTTTAGTAAACAAAATTGTTTTAGTAAACTAAATTGTTTTAGTAAACAAAATTGTTTTAGTAAACAAAATTGCCTGTTTCAGTCAACCAGCTGTATCATGTACACCGATCCATCGTATAAATGCGAACTTTAAATGCAACCTTGAATCTAATCCGGAATCCAACTCATATATCCAACCTTCAAATCCAACCCTAAATCCGATCTAAATATATGACCCTAAATCTATCTCTAAAGGTGTGTGCCAACGGAGGACTGGCAGCCAGCACTTGGGAAAACGAGGCCGACAGCTGGGCCCAATGAAAACCCCAACCCTAGATTCAATCTAAAAGTCGAACCTATAAATCCAACCCTAAATCTACCTCTGAAGGTGTGTGCCAACGGAGGACTGGCAACGCAACACGCCAGCACTTGGCAAAGCAGGGCCGACAGCTGGGTCCAACAATCCAACCCTTCATCCATCCTACAAATCAAACCCTTAATCTGTCCATACATGTGTGTTTGCCCAACATCCAACCCTTAATCCAACCCTAAATCCAACCCTAAATATATCTCAACAGGTGTGTGCCAATGGAGGGCTGGCAGCCAACACTTGGGAAAGCGGGGCCGACAGCTACACGGATCGCATTCAGAACCTCTTTTTCCTGAATCCAACCCCGCAAGGGTATCTAAAAACACCATCTCAACCCCACAACCCCATCCGAATTTAAATACAACCTTACAAGCGTCTATAGATACACCATCAGAACTTAAATACGAATTTAAATACAACCTTACAAGCGTTTATTGATACACCATCAGAACTTAAATACGAATTTAAATACAACCTTACAAGCGTTTATTGATACACCATCAGAACTTAAATACGAATTTAAATACAAACTTACAAGTGTTTATAGATACACCATCAGAACTTAAATACGAATTTAAATACAACCTTACAAGCGTTTATTGATACACCATCAGAACCCCACAACCCCATCTATCCCTACAGGTGTGTGCCAACGGAGGGCTGGCAGCCAACACTTGGGAAAGCGGGGCGGACAGCTGGGCCTACTTGGAACAAGTCAAGAACTTCCTAGGCTACAGCTGTAGCATGTACACCAAGCCCTCTTCCACCTGCACCGCTGACGAGAGCATGGTCAGAGGCAACGATTGCATGCTCGAAGGCCTAGACCTCCCGCATACTTGCGGTCCTGGCAACTCGGATAAGAACGGAGGCTCTGAGTCGGCGACCACTCTAATGGATCATGTTCCTTTTCAAGTATTCGATGCCACGTCCACTCAGACGACGTTCTCTTTCAAGCTTATGAGGAGCGGGGCGCCTTGCACGGATCTCCCCAGACAGACCTTGTAAGTTGGAGATACTGTTGTGAAGGCCATTGATCTGAACATTTTGGCAAAACCTTATTTTTGTCCTTTTCAAGGTGTGTTTTTGTACTTCGTACCGCCATTTACGATGCTTGTATGTTAGCGAAACATGAATAACAAAAGTATAGGGTCATCGAATTTCAAGGAGAATCCGAATATTCAATAAAAATGAGGTTTGGACAATTGTGGAGAAAGTTATTTTTGAACTCCCCAAGTTTTTTTTTCCGGTAACAAATCCGCTGCCGCTGGATCTATTTTGTAATATGCATACCTGCTTTGTTGCTTTATCTGTTTCTCGCCAGACTGCTTTAGACTGCTCCCCACACCAATGTTCCCAACCAATCCAACTATGCTTGGGGATATTGTTGTGAAGGCCATTGAACTGTATATACTCAGCTGTCGCTGGATTTATTTTTTAATATGCATACCTGCTTTGCTGCTTTATCTGTTTCTCACCAGACTGCTTTAGACTGCTCCTTACACCAATGTTCCCAACCAATCCAACTGTGCTTGGGGATATTGTTGTCAAGGCCATTGAATTGTATATACTCAGCTGTCGCTGGATTTAATTTTGTAATATGCATACCTGCTTTGCTGCTTTATCTGTTTCTCACCAGACTGCTTTAGACTGCTCCCTACACTGACGTCCCCAACCAATCCAAGTTTGCTTGGGGATACTATTGTCAAGGCCATTATATATATGTATGTATACATGGTTACTGAATGATGATGTATATATCATCATTCAGTAACCAGATTGCTCTTGCCAGTCCCCTGCTCTTGCCAGCTCCCCACTTATGCCAATGCTCACATAGGTCAGCTTGAACTTGAACTTGAACTTGGTTACATAGCTTTAGCCAGCAATTTGGCTGCTCGCTGTCTTCATAAGAAAATAAATGATATCCAGGAAAATGTAAATGTGAACAAAGCACTTGTTCTTTTTATTTTTTATTTCTCATTTTCATTTTTTTCTCCTTTTCTTCTTCGATAAAAACAGTAAAAACGAAGCATACCTACAAAAATACCTAGGTAAGCAAGTAATCGTTTGGAATATTCTTGAAGATACCTAGTCTTACATAACATCAGATAACATAAGAACCCAACCCAACCCAACCCAACCCAACCCAACCCAACCCAACCCAACCCAACCCAACCCAACCGTGTATTCTCCGCTTTCCGGACTCATGCTACGACAGGACACTTGAGAAGATTGAGTTTGTTGCCAACGACAAGTGCTTCGGCTTCGTCGAGGAGACCGCCATCAACAGACGCGCTGTGTCAGGCACCTACAGGAATACCACCGATTACCAGAAACCTAACCGAACTGAACCTAACCAAACCCAACCGTGCTGTGTATTCTCCGCAGGCCCGACTCTTGCTGCGACATGACACTTGAGAAGATTGAGTTTGTTACCAACGACGAGTGCTTCGGCGTCGTCGAGGAGACCACCATTAACGGACGCCTTGTGTCTGGCACTTACGGAAACAACACATACGTTCGCTTCGGAAAGCCCGTCCGCGTTCCATTCGGCTACCCCAGCCGGGTCACTACCGCTGAGTGGTTCCAGTCCTTCAAGGTGGGTGTATTAAAATCTAGACAAGTAAAGTGTTACTCCTGTGCCAGGCACTTCCGGAAACACCGCCTATGTTAGCTTTGAAAAATCCACCCGCGTTCCATTCAGCTTGTGACCTGCTATCTAAACGTATGTATGTCTGCTCATCACGGCAAAATTGAGGCCAGGCAGAAAAGCATAAGGACATACCCTACACACCCTACACATGCAACCAGTTTCCTCCAATCAGCCCCCCACCACCACCACCACCACCTTGCCCTGCCCTGCCCCCCATCACCGATCACTAAGATCCCCGAGCGAGACCCCACTTCCAACATCTTGGACATCACTGTTAAGCTGAGGCAAGGCGTCAAGTCTGGTCCAGAAAAGCATAAGGACATACCCTACACACCCTACACATGCAACCAGTTTCCTCCAATCACCCCTCCCCCTCCCCCCAACCCCCCCAACCCCCACCCCGCCCCCCATCACAGATCACCAAGATCCCCGAGCGAGACCCCACTTCCAACATCTTGGACATCACTGTTAAGCTGAGGCAAGGCAGCAAGTGCGACACCGTCGTCAAATTCCTCCCTAATGGAATCCTCTGGTACGGCGGATACAACGTGTACAACAGAACCGACTTCTGCTGTGGGACTGGAACGGCGGCGGCACGCTTCACCCCCTCCATCATTAATATTGGATAATCTCCATAATTAATACTAGTACGGCAGTCCTATTCTGGTCTGGGTACCAGAACGGGTAACGCTCTTGCATGTGCCCCCCCCCCCCCCCCCCCCCCCTCTCTCCCTTACACGCAGACAAGATAATAGCCAGCTTTGCCCTCGCTTTAAGGAACGGCGGCAGTATGCTTCACCCCCTACATCATTTATATAGGATAATCTCCATTATTAATATGGATAATCTCCATAATTAGTTTTCGGTATTGATTGTTGAATTGAAACTGGATGACCTCCATAATTAATATTGGATAACCTCCATTATTAATATTGGATAATCTCCATACCGGTAATTAGTATTGGATAATCTCGAATTCTCAATTATAAGTCTTGTATAATCTCAACAATTGAAATTTGATAGCCACCATAATTGATATTGGATAACCTCCATCATCAATATTGGATCATCTCCATAATTACTATTGGATCATCTCAATAATTGAAATTGGATAACCTCCATAATTGATCTTGGATAACCTCCATTATTAATATTGGATAACCTCCATAGTTGGAAATGGAGATTTCATAATAGAATACCTGTGCTCTATACATTATTTTGTACAATATAGTTTTGTATATAATTATATTATATATATACAACCTGGGTTGGTATATTGTATATACAACCTGGGTGGGTGGATAATAAATACAAACTGGTGGACAGTTAGAGAGACAGATAGACTGAGACAGAGAAAAAATTGGTAATGTAGGCTTCCTAGTATATTGTTGACAACACTATACTAGTAAGTCTATAATAGTTTTTGTTGTGAAGAATATACCGGTAGATGTGTCGTGAAGCTCAGTTGGAGCTCAGTTGTGTTGTGCGTAGCTTTTCTTATCAGGTGCCAGCAGCACCTTCTAGTCAGCTCCCCTGACTGTCTATTTAGACAAAGAAGCTGATATATTTAGCTGTCCAACACTTTTGTAGCAGTGGCTGGCTCAGAAAGCTGCATAGAAGCATCAGCTCGCAGTCGAAAAGAAAAGATATGGTGTTGAAGCTCCATTGCCCCCATTCTGGTGTTTGTACTTTAACTTGGTTACATAGCTTCAGCCAGCAATTTGGCTGCTCGCCATCTTAGGCAGTAAAAATATTATTACCAGGAAATGTAAACGCGAACAAATAATTTCTCATGTCTCGTACAAATCTTTGTTTGCCCTTAGAGGAAAAGAGTTTTTAGGGCCCAGCTCAGCACTCGAACTTGAACTGTAGGGTTAAGTGGTCTACGATGCACAGTTGAAGTGTTGGTCCACTGGAAACACGCCCTAACTAGTCTAATACGTTTCAGTACTCATCGTCATTCTTTTCGCGTCAAATCGAGTAGTGTTTTCAGTTAGAGCAGCTCCGCGACTTTTATTAGTGTGACCTTTCTTGAAGAAAATCGCGTCACTTCCGAGGCTAGGCACGAATCGTCGTCTACCCTTACCGAGACGTCCCAAGTAGTCGATTGAGTTTATAATACCTCAAATTGCACTCATTGTCAAAGCGCTTGATGCGCAAATGTATGTTACATCATAAGGTTCCCGCCTTTACTTTTTACGTGTTGATTGATTCACGAGAAAGGTTAGAAAATAATTAATCGCAACGCGCTCCCTGGATTCCCGCCATAACTTCTCCTATCCCTGCGGGACGTAAATACCTAGGAACGATAAGGAACTGTGTAAGCGAGACCCTAGTGTCCACCACTATCAAGGCAGTAAAGCAATTCTGACCGTCCCCCTTCCAGTTCACCATTTAAGTAGATGAAAAGACCATCCTCCCCGCTTCCGCTCGAGACTTCCGCTCGAGACCACACGTGAGTTCTTACGTTTGCACTATAACACTGATGATTTGGTTGCTATGGTGCGCGCTTTAGAGTGACCTACAATACAACAGTAACACACTGACTGATAAGCAGACGAGTATGGTATTGCTACGCTCTGACTAACACAGGTGTACTTCTCTTACTTTCTACACGAGTGAACCAGACTGGTCTGCGACACTGGTGACTAATCCCACGTAGGTAGGAAAGATAGACACGGGGCTTAGATCCGTACTTCTCAAGGGGGAGGGTGGGGAGGGTGTCGTACGTCGACGAGTAACATGGAATCCGTGCCTACGGCAGGAAAGACAGCCGAGCGCTATTACTTGCTCGTACTGCTTAGGGGGACTTTCCTAATTCC
Organism: Chlamydomonas sp. ICE-L; assembly: GCA_013435795.1. Lineage (NCBI taxonomy): Eukaryota > Viridiplantae > Chlorophyta > Chlorophyceae > Chlamydomonadales > Chlamydomonadaceae > Chlamydomonas > Chlamydomonas sp. ICE-L. Next base: position 20,788,216 of record JACBWV010000223.1, read on the forward strand.
GTCTATGACAGGACAGAGAGGAACGGCGCTATTGCTCGTAACTTTCCGGGGGGAACTAATCTAATTCCGAGCCTAAGCGCAAGGATCAGGCAATAGCACCACTAAGGTACGTACTTGCTCAGAGGTCTTGGGTATCCAGGGCTTGGTAATCAGGGTCTTGGGTCGGGACAAGGATATGTCCGACAGGGCGATGCGGGGGATCCAAGACAACTCGCGTAGAGGAAACTGGGACAAGGGACGGGGCTCCAGGGGTGACTCGGGGTTACAAGTGAATTAGAATATAATTGAAGACTCAGGCGTAGGCACTGTATTTATAGGCCTTCAGAGGGCGGCAAAACTAGGTTACATAAAACATGGCTTGGCCCCTTCAGTTGGCGGCGACTAGATCAGAGATCGGGACGATTGAACAGTCCCCTACTATGGCGACGGAACCTTCCACAGGTCCGCGCCCCAAAACTACTACTCGAAGCTCTCATATCTGACTGTACTGCGCTATGTGCGCGTATATTCGTGTCACACCCGAATCGTGGTGTAACACTCACCCCCACTACCTCAAGCAAATGATGCCCTCATCATTAGAACTGAACCCTAGGACTGTGCTACTAGGTGAAAAAACAAAAAAATTACATTAATCTAGGCTTGGATCTTGGACTTGAAATCTTGGACTCGGACTTGGATCTTGGAAACTTGGACTTATTACTACTTATCTACTATGTACCGTAAAGTGCAGGTACTTGTATCAGGGTCCTATGCTACTACAACCGTTCTATTTAGTCCAAAAAAAGATTCCTCGGGGGGGCACGGGTGAGTACAAAAAAAAACTAAATAGAATGTAGTCCACATCAAGGCGCACGCCGGGGGCGTGAGCTGGTGCCAGGTAGGCGGTGAGGGCGCTAGTGGCTGGTACCATCAGTGTCCTCGTAGTCCTCGCCTTGCTGGTTGTTGAGCAAGGGCGGGAGGGGGGACTCTTCGTCCATGGGCCCCACTGTAACCGTGGTGGCGAGTGGGACATGTGGCAGAGAGGGGTCCGGGTTTGCAGTGTGATAGGCAACAAGGCTGGAGCTTGAGCTGCAAGGTTGGTGGCTGACAGCCATGAGTTGTCCTACTCTGGCTTGTCCTGCCATTTGACTAAGTACACCGGGGCAAGGCCAGCGGTTGTCTCGGCCAATTTGTGATCCAGAATGGCTTCCACATCTGGATGTGCTGAGTGATCAGGTGGGACGAATACCATGGGTTTGGTTGATGGCGCCCGAGATGGGAACTCTATGGTACCATCATCAAAGAGTCGCAACAACATGACATGGAACACTGGGTGCCGCGTGTCTCCCTGGCGTAACTTGAGGCGATATGTCAGAGGGGAGGTATGGGCCATGATCAGATATGGCCCTTCATACCGTGGCTGCATTTTGGTGGGCTCATCTATCCGAAGGTAGACAAGGTCGCCTTCAGTGAACTCTCCCGGCCTGCGGTGCCTGTTGGCATACTTTGCCTGGCGAGCCTGGTTCGGACAATGTGTCTCTTTGCTTCTGCCAAGTTCTCGGCCTGGAGTTTGAGGAACTCTCCAACCGCAGGCACTGATGCCGTTGGTTGTCCCGTCAGGAGGGTGAGTGGCGTGTTGATGTTTTGCCCATAGGCCAGCTCGAAGGGTGCAAAACCAGTTGTGTGGTGAACACTGCTGTTGTATGCCATTTCTAGGGCTGTGAGGTTGGTATCCCACTTTTGGGGGTGGGACCAGGCGTAGGCCTTGATCATGTCCACAACCGTGTGGTTGGTCCTCTCAGTTTGTCCATTGGTCTGTGGATGCCGTGCCGTGGACATGGCCAGTTTGGTGTCCAAGAGGGTCCAAAGGCACCGCCAAAAATGACTAGTGAACTTTGTGTCTCTGTCTGAAACTAGTACCCTTGGAATCCCAAACCGTGTGACTAAAAAATCAAAACAGAGTTGAGCTGCCTGAGGTGCTGTAACTGAAGTGGAACATGCCATGAGTATGACAATCTTGGTGATGGAGTCTTGCATGACTAGGATAGAATCCTTCTTGCGTTGCGTGTTGGGCAGCGCCACGACAAAATCCATGGACCAAGTGTCAAATCTACTGTCTGGGCTTGGGAGAGGCTGGATAAGGCCCATGGGGACCTTGTTGGGGCACTTGATGTGCTGGCAAGATTCGCACGTGCGGATGTACCGTTGAATGATATCACCCATGCTTGGCCAGTAATAGTGTGGGGCTAGGCGGGCGAAGGTCTCGTCAACTCCGAGGTGCCCGCTGACACGGATATCATGTGCCTCGTGAAGGAGTTTGGTGTAGAGTGGCTCGTGGTCTGGGATGTAAACTCTTGTTTTGAACCAGAGCAACCCGTCCCGCCATTCATACTTTTGAGATCGTCCATTAATAGCCAGCATCTTGTGTTTACTGTAAATGGGATCTGATGGTGCACATGCTTCAATTTCCCTTTTCAGGTCAGGTGGTGTCACCACTTGTGCGGTCAGCACGTTGAGCTTGTGTATAGGATTCCGGCTGAGAGCATCGGGGACCACGTTTTTTGGCCCTGGTCTGTGGACGACCTCAAAATCGTACTCTGAGAGTTTCTCAACCCATCGAGCTTGACGACCAGTGAGGTTTGGCTGTGTAGGGAGAGACTTGACACTACTACTATCTGAGATGACAGTGAACTTGCGTCCCTTGAGGTGGTGTCTCCATACTCTGAGGCAGTGGACAACAGCCAACTGTTCCCTTTCATGGGCTGCATACTTGCATTCTGCGTCATTGAGCTTGCGGGACTCATAGGCTACGACATACTCTTTTCCTTGCGGATCGGTCTGCATGAGTGCAGCCCCAATAGCAAAATCCGACGCATCCGTGTGGACGGTGAATGGTGCTATAGGAGAAGGAGCCTGGATGATGGGATTCGACGCCAGAGCTTCTTTGAGAGTATCAAATGCTACCTGTTCAGCTGGTCCCCATTTGCATGTGCTCTTTTGTTTGAGCAACGAGTTGAGGGGGGCTGCTTTGTGTGCATAGTGTCTGATGAAAACTCTGTAGTAGTTAGCTAGCCCTAGGAAGGAGCGCAAGTCATGGCAGGTTTTGGGCCTTGGCCAATTTTTGACTATATTGATCTTAGTCTGCTCTGGGCTTATGCCCTCTGGCTTGAGCGTGTGGCCAAGGAAATCAATATTTTTCCGCCCAAACTCGCACTTCTTGGGGGAGGCGTACAGTTTCTGTTGTCTGAGCACCTCAAAGACCTTTCTGAGATGTTCCAGATGTTCTTCTTCTGAGTCACTGAAAATGAGTAGATCATCCAAGTAACAGAGAACAAACCGGTCAAGATATGGGCGGAAGGCATCGTTCATGACACGCATGAAAGTGGCTGGCGCATTGCACAACCCCATACCCAAAACAGTTAACTCATAGAGTCCGTACCGGGTGCGGAACGCTGTTTTGTGGATGTCTTCCTCCTTGATCCTAACTTGGTAGTACCCTTGGGTCAGATCGATTTTTGACCACACCTTGGAGCCGTGGAGGCGTTCCAGAAGGTCGTCAATTCTAGGTAGAGGATATCGATTCTTGATTGTTTGCTTGTTGAGTTGTCGCCAATCAACACACATGCGAAACCCGCCACCTTTTTTAGGGACAAACAGAACCGGGGCACCGTAAGGGGAGCAGCTAGGTCGGATGAACCCTTTTTCAAGTAGCTCGGCCAAATGAGTTCTGAGGACTTCCATGTCTTCAGAGCTCATTCTATATGGTGCTTTGCTGCCTGGTCTGGATCCTGGTTCCTCATCAATAGCATGTTCTACTGCTCTTTCGGGTGGCAATCCATTTGGGAGGGCATCTGGCCTTGTATCTGCAAACTCGTGTACTAGGACTTCGAGCTTTTCATGATTTGCAGGCGTGAGATGGCTCTTGATTGGATCTAGTTTTCCTGGTACAGGCTCGTAGCCCATAGCATGGAGTTCCTCCGTAGCTGCGACTGGATTTACAATAGCGAGCAAGGCGTCATTTCTGCGGACACATTTTCTCATTTGCAAGGCCGAGAGCATTTCTACTCCTTCAGGTGGAGTGAGTGACGTGTCAAGGAGGAAACGGTGGCGATGCGCATCAAGTTCATACCAACGGCCATGGCTAGTCCACGAAATGACGTCTTCCCTCCAATTAATGGTGGGGTTGTGCTTTCTTAGCCATGGCTTCCCTAGGACGATGTCAAAGGTAGACGTCAGGCTGGTCTCACACAACGGTATGGTGTCCTTAGAGTCATCAATTTGGATATGTGCTCCAGGGATTTTCCGTGTGACTGCATGGGTGGTTCCATCTCCCATGGCTACCGACATTGGACTTGTGATCTCCACCGTAGCTAATTTAGCCTGCTTGCGGAACCGCTCTGATATGAAGTTGTTTGTTGCGCCTCCATCGACCAGAATGGTGCATTTTATGCCACTAATACTGCCTTGGAACAGCAAGAGTTTTTCAGGTTGGTCAGGGTCTTGGTGTTGGGATGCCAATGATACGAGATGGTCGGATTGGTTGCCCGTCCCTGGTGAGGTTGCTGATTTGGAAGTGGACACCTCATCTTCGTCCTTGCAGTCATTTGTGCTGCAAAACCTATCCAACCCTATTTGGGAGACGGGGTCTTCACAGGGACTGGGATTAGTACCATTGATCTCATCAATGCTATAAAGCTGGTGTGAGTTGACCAATAATGGTACTACTGTCCTGACTGGGTCTCGGATTGTGGCACTTTGATATCCTTGGAACCTAGTATTTTGGGATCTGGGTATCTCAGGTGTGTGCACCTGTTGTAACTCGGTTAATTGGCCATTTTCCTCCTGGCTGGTCTCAAGGTCGAGGTTGTTCTCAGGTTGCAGGGTGGGACATTTTCTTCCAGGGTCAGGCTCCGGTGGTGCCAGGTCTGCCTCATGGTCTTGGTACTCAGGTTTCATGTTGTCCTTGGTGTCCAGGTTGTTACATGTGCCAAGGTCAGCTTCCGGTGGTGCCAGATCTGCCTCAGGTTCTTGGTTCTCAGGTTTCATGTTGTGCGCGGGTTCCAAGTTGTTACATGTTGTGCCAAGGTCAGCTTCCGGTGGTGCCAGATCTGCCTCAGGGTCTTGGTTCTCAGGGTTCATGTTGTGCTCGGGTTCCAAGTTTTTCTTAAGTGACAGGTGGTTACATGTTGTGCTCCCTGCCAATCCTAGTGGTGTCAGATCTGCCTCAGGGTCTTGTTTCTCAGGGTTCATGGTATTCTCAGGGTCTAGATTGTTCCAAGTCTTGCCATGCCTAGATCCTGGTGGTGCTAGGTCTAGGTCCATGCTGTCCCACGTCCATTTCCAAGTCCAGGTTGTTATCTGTCCATGTTGTGGTTTGTCCGAGGTAGCGGACGAAGGCTTTAGAATTGAACGTAATGGATGGGCAATCCGTGTTCCTTTGGCTGAACTTTGCATGGTTTGAGACGATAGTGCGAATCGCACCCTAGTGTGATGGGGTGGCCGATGTGTACCTACAGCCTCAAACCGGTTGACAAACTGTTTTACTAGCCCCTCCTGTTGTCCCTTCCATAGCCCCCTGAGTTGTTGTGGTTGTATGGGCATTCTATTGTCCAATGGCCGATTTCCCTGCATCGGAAACATCCGCCGTTGGCCCTCAGGTACTCCCTGCCTTCGGGGGTCAAATGAGGAAGAGCCGTTCCATCCCCGTTCCCGTTTCCCTGCCTGGAAGAGTTTGGGAAATACTCTTGCCGATTGGAGCCAGGGTAATGTCCTTGCCTACCTGGGCTGGGGTAGTTTCCTTGCCTACTTTGGCTTGGGTAGTTATCCTGCCTGCCGGGGCTGGGGTAGTTTCCCTGCCTAGGTTGGCTTGGGTAGGTATCCTGCCTGCCGGGGCTGGGGTAGTTTCCCTGCCTAGGTTGGCTTGGGTAGGTATCCTGCCTGCCGGGGCTGGGGTAGTTTCCCTGCCTACCTTGGCTCTGGTAGTCTCTTTGGGGTCTTTGCGGACCTGGGGTTAAAGGCCTATCATGTTTCGGCGGGAAAGATACTAGTTCCTGAACATGCTCATGGTAGAGTTCCCTCTTGTCTTTTGGGCTCCGTCCCGTCAGAGCGTTCATGTGCATGACATCAATGTCCATGGCATCGATTGGGGCTCGGTATGGTGGTGGTGTCATTATCTGTGAAGCGCTTGAGAACGCGCTAACTTTGTGAGCAAGGTTGACAGCCTCTTCCAGAGTCGAGACTCCATAAGTCTTGACCCATATTTGGTGTTCTGGTTTCAATCCTCGACAGAACTTGTCCATACCTTCTGCTGCACTAAGGTCATCAATCTGCAGGCTCAAGTTTTCAAATTGTTCGACATAGACCTCCAAGGCTCCCGTTTGCGTCAGGTATGCTAGTTTCTCTCTAGCTTGTTCCTTTGCGTTGACAGGGACAAATTTCTTCGTCAGCGCTGCCTTGAAACCTTCAAACGAGTGGATGGCTTGTTCCCCCGAATTGGCCTTGGTACGTAATATCCACCACTGTGCCGCAGTGTCACGGAGGAGTGAAACTGCATAGCTGATTTTGTAGTCGTCAGCTAGCTGCTCTGGATAACGCTGGGCTAGAAGGCGGAAATAGTTGTCTAGCTGAAAGAGCCAAGTTTCCGCCTCTGATCCTTTGAGAGCACCGTGGTGTTGCGGGCTTGGGATCAGGTCCACGTGGTCGTTGGGGCTGGGGAAGCTGGGGTTGCAGGTCTAGTATCACTTGCTCCCGGAGGGCTTGCATGAGTTGGGCGAGTTGGACTGGATCCATGTGGGGGAGTTGCTGGGGTTGCTGAGGTTGTGGAGGTTCTTCCATATGATCCATGCGGATTTAAGGGAGACTTGAGACAAAGAGGGAGCGGTCAAGAAGATAATTTTCTGCGTTGGTTACAAATGTCCGTTTCGACAAAGTGAACAAGGATCTAGGTGTAACACACACAAAAAAATCAAACAAACTACTAGGGTCTTGGGGCAAACTGGGGCAGGGCTCCTTGGGTCCGGAGGTGAGTGTGAAGGCCGTCAATGGTATTTTCACGCCTCTTGACTTTTTGAACCTCGTCTTGGTATAAGCGGCGCAAAGTTGCAATTTCGCCCTCCGCTCGGAAGGCTTGGGCTTGGGCTTGGGCTTGGTTGTTGTGGATGGTCCCTCTCAACCCGTTGTTGACGACTAGCAAGTTGCTGACCTCAACTACGCCACGATGGTACAGTTCTTCGAGATGACGAACCGTATCCCTCAGTCTCGTGAGTTGAGCGAAGGTCCTCCTGAGCTGCTGCGTGTCTTGCTCTTGAATGTGTTTGAATTGCTCCGTAGTTAGGTCGACCGGTTGGTGGGCTTTCCTTTTCTTCACTTGCGGCGCAACGGCTGGGGGCTGGGCGGATGGAATGCGTACCACACTCTTGACTTTGGCCGGCGGTCGAGTGCCGTGTGGAGTAGTCACCGGCTGCGCTGGGGGTGTCTTACTAAGGACAGGCTGCTGGACCGTTGGTGGGGATGCAGCATGTGGTGTAGAAACCTCCGCAGTGGTCACTTTCGTAGTAAGCGGCTGCGCTTTGACTTGATCCGTAGTAAGCGCCTTGGCTGCTGGCGTAGGAGCTTTAGCAGTCACCGGCAGGGAGTTTCGCTTTAGCAGTCACCGGCAGGGAGTTTCCGAAGTAGTGGAGAAAGTAGCTACTCGTAGCCGAATATAGCTACAAACATTGAACAACTTTTGCGAAGAATTTTGACCGCTGCGATGCTGATAACTCAAGATATGCGCACTCCAACTATGAGCAAAAATGGTGGGTGCGGAGGTGGTCGGAATCGTTCAAACGCCTGGACAGCTGTCGGACAGACGGACAGATAGATGGATAGATGGACAGACGGCGGAGAGAGACACGGGGGGAACTTGGGGCTTCAGCCCCGGGACCCCTGGGGGATCCAGAGGGGGGGTCCAGAGGGGGCTAAAGCGAAAACCCTGAGGACTATGAGCAGCCTCGAAGGCTGGGGCCATGTAACCAAGTGCAAGCGTCCAGTGGCCACCGACCCCCACTGGTTACTCAGAAGATACAGTTACAGAGAGCCATGTCTTGTTACCAAGTACAAGAAGATAAAGTTACAGAGAGGCAGGCTAAAAAGCATTGACCACAAAGAATGAACAAAGAAAACGAAATGAAGATCCCAGCTATAAGGCTGAAAAGCGACGTGGAGATTTAACATTGTCCACCTAAGTACATGGTGTATGCAACTACACAAGTCAACGACGCAGTGAAGGCGTGGTTGATGAATATACATTGGAATATGCCGTGGGGCGTGGTTGATGAATATGCACAAGCGCTGCTAAGTATGGCACATGTCACTATGGAACATGTAACAGTATGGCACATTTAACTATAACATACAAGTTGGCGGAGCAGGGTGCAGTGCCTCGTGCTTGATGAATATAAACAAGGAAGCTCAGGGTTTTTCTTTACAGCTTAAAGCAGCATCTTCTAGGCAGCTCCCCTGACTGGCTATTCAGCCAAAGCTAATGCAAACCAGCAGAGGGCCTCTGCAACCTTGTATGCCTGGAAGCTGACAGACTCCGCTGTCCAGAACTGCCGAAATCTTGGGGCTTAGCCCAGTGGCTGGCTCAGGGAGCTACCTAGCAGCTGCTGCTCGTAGCTGAAAAGAACAACTATGTCATAGCCCCTATGAAATAGGACAGGCAGCTGCTGCGTAGGGCTGAAATTGATCCCTCCTGATCACCGGTCAGCTAGTAAGAAACTTGCAAAGTTGAAAGACTACATGACCACATGACTAAGAACTTGCAAAGTTTAAAAACTACACGACAACTAATGGGATGGGAAGCTGCGTCTCTCAGTTGAGTGGCTCCTGCCGAATCATTTAGACCCAGAAACATCAGTATGATTATTTGGGGCGGATAGATTTTGAAGGCGCCTGGCATTCAGATAATGGAGGCGCCTGGCATTCAGATAATGGAGGCGCCTGGCATTCAGATAATAGGGTTGCCAGACAACCAGAAAATAGAGTTATCCAGCATTCAGGTAATTGGGGTGCCAGACATTCGGACCATATAATTGTCAGTCCATCAGATCATAGAGCCGCCAGTCAATCAGGAAATGAGGTTGTCGGGCAAGGAGGCAATGGAGTAGTCTTTCTATCAGACACTGGAGTTGTTGGGTAGATATACTGTGGCCTGGATGCCCCCTACACAACGATACCTGAGTGCCTCTTGGCGCGGGTCCATGGAGGGCAGGGAGGAGGAAGAGGACAGGGGGTGGGTGGGAGGGAGATGTGGAGAAGCCTAGGAGTTGTTGGGGAGATATATCGTGGCCTCCATGGCCCCTACTGAAGGATACGTGAGTGCCTCTCGGCTTGGATCCATTGAGGACAAGGAGGCAAAGGAGTAGTCTTTCTATCAGACACTGGAGTTGTTGGGGAGATATACTGTGGCCTGGATGCCCCCTACACAGCGATACCTGAGAGCCTCTTGGCTTGGGTCCATGGAGGACAGGGAGGAGGAAGAGGACAGGGGGGTGGGGGGCTGTTGACGGGAGAGGGGGGGGAGAAGCCTAGGAGTTGCCGGGGAGATATTATGTGGCTTGCATGGCTTCTAATGAAGGATACCTAAGTGCCTCTTGGCTTGGGTCCATGGAGGACAGGGAGGAGGAAGAGGACAGGGGGGAGGGGGGGGGGGGGGGGGGGGCTGTTGGTGGGAGAGGTGGGGGGAGAAGCCTAGGAGTTGTTGGGGAAATATGATGTGGCTTGCATGGCTTCTACTGAAGGATACCTCCTAAGTGCCTCTTGGCTTGGGTCCATGGAGGACAGGGAGGAGGCAGAGGACAGAGGCACAGGGCAGAGGGCACAGAGGATAGATGCACAGAACACAGAGAGGAAAGACACACAGACACACAGGACACACAGAGGCATGTGACAGTGTCATGATGACGCAGAGGCACAGGACAGACGCACAGGACAGAGAGGAGGCAGAGGACAGGGGGGAGAAGCCTAGAAGTTGTTGGGAGCATATAATGTAGCTTGGATGACTCCTACACAAGGATGCATGAATGCCTCTTGGCTTGGGTCCATGGGAGGCAGGGAGGAGGAAAAGGACATCAGGGGGGGGGGGGGGGGGGGGCTGTTGAGTGGGAGAGGGAGGGTGAGAAGCCTATGGGTGGTGAACCCCTTCGTCCAGGAGCTCATTTTGTTAGTCCACTTGCTAGGCATGTCAGGGTGTGCACGCCTGGACTAAGGAGGACTGGGAGGAGGACAGGGAGAAGGAAGAGGAAAGGGAGGGGGGGGGGAGAGGGGGGGGAGAAGCGTAGGGGTTGTGAACGCGTGGGAATATAAATATATAATATATACAGTACATGTATGTATAATATAAGTTCTATTTGCTATTTGCAGTCGCAGGAATACCCCAGCAGCAGGACTGCCATGAGAACAAACAACCATAGTAACAGGAAAGAACAGGCGCTTTCCGGCTTACCTGCTAGCAAGGAGACCACATTAGAATTCCCGGGAGCCTTGCCAGAGAGAACTGACTGGAAGAACTGCATGGTGGGCTAACTGATCGCTACCTGCTGATCAGCCGTTGTCAGTGTTGCTGTATCAGTCCGAGGCAGTGCGTATACAAGTCTGACACGTATTGCTTAGCTGGTAGCTTAGCTGTTCTCTGTCTGATATACGGGCTTTTTTGTGCTGGTACTGATGCTCAACCCAGTGCCACAGCTGCTGCTGCAGCTGAATACTGTGCTTACTGCTGCTGGTGCAGCTACCACTGCTAACACAGTGCTCCCAATGACCTTGAAGAGTGACAGCAGGGGATGCTACTGAGTTCCAGAAGATCCTTTGAGGACCACTGGTGGATGCTACAGATCCGATGATCTCGAGACAGTGCAGAGGATTTGAAGGTCCCAGAGTCCAATATGGGAGAGAGCTCTTCGGGCAAATGCAAGTTGGGCAAGTAAAGGTCGTGCAAGTTGGGCAAATGCAAGTCGGGCGAGTGCAAGAGACAGTCGTTTGAACTGGACAGCTTCGAAGTCGGCAGTTGACGCTTCGAATTAAATGGCAGAGGACGCGCTTGATGATAGAATAAGCGGCGAGGTAGTAGCGCGTTCGCTCTTGATTAGGCGCTCAGTCGGAGAGGAGGGATGAAAGAGCCAAGCGCGGGGAAGGGATCTGGTAGTGTGGTCGAGTGTAGTACAGTCCTCAACCAGACTAGAGGAGACTAGAGGGGTCATCGTACTGGCAGGTTTCGCAAGTCGAGGCAAGGTGGAGCAGGTGAGGGTTGGTGCCTTGGTGGACTAGAGGGTGGTCACTCTTGACAATGTTGTCCAAAATCTATGTTTCATACAGGAGGTGGCAAGGGCTCCAGAATTTGCATCATGCCGATCGATTTATTCTGAGAATGGGGCTATAATGGCATGATTCATTGCTATGTTTTAATCGATTTTTCAGGTCATTCTGAGCACCTCATTTAGGGGTGGGGGGGTGGGTGGGAAATGTGGGTGGATGTGGGTGGGTATGGATGGGTGGGTGAATGGGTGAGTATGGGCGGTATGGATAGGTATGGATGGGTGGGTGAATGAATGGGTCATGGATGGTTCCCCCCCCCCCCCCCCCCCCCCCCCCCCCTCCCCCTCCCCCCCCCCTCCCCCTCCCCCTCCCCCTCCCCCCTCCCCCTCCCCCTCCCCCCCCTCCCCCTCCCCGGCCAAGGCCAAGGCCCATTAAACATTGGGGCCGACTTTGGTGGGACTAGGTCCAAGGGAAAGTGTAGCTGAAGCGCTGAACCATGCTGAGAAACCGTCCCGCTACCGTTTTGTTTAAACTTATGAGAACTCCAGCATCTGGCCTCCCTCTGCGACGGCTAATCCAAAGGGGGGAGAGCAGAACTGAATCTTGACTACCACACAATCCCTGTTTGGTAATTCTGAGGACACCATGATGTGCGCCTAAATGTAAATAACCAGAATCCATGTATTATTTGAAGTCGTGCCTCTTATTTACATTAGGGGGGGGGGGGGCAGCCCTCCCAAGGTCTTTTAGGCATGGGGTTGGGTTTCCTTCTTTTTTTACTCTTGTTTCACGAGCTAAAATTTACTTCACCCCCTCACCTGTCACCCCAGTAACATAACCTCCAAGATCTGCATTACTTGAAACTGAACGTGTTGAACAACGTTGCCACCTTGGTGGTGACAGGCAAGGGTGCCAGACTGCCAGACTGGCAGGTGGAAATTGCATTTACGTTACGTTTTTTTAGTTGTGACTGGTTGTGAAAGGAATTTTATTCCGCCCCAGGAGGTGGGTCTTCCGACATAAACCCGCGACACCGAGGATACGTTGTTGTAGACAGACCATTCTTTACCCCAAGACAGTCTCAGTAGCCTACGCTCAAGGATTCCAGATGATGTGGACTTAAGCACGTCAGTGCGCCTACTATTTTGTAGGAGTGGCAACTGAATCCTCGGAGTCACTGGTTTGTGTCGGGAGAACCACATATTGGGGTGAAATTCCTTTCACGACTAAAAAAGCACGCACAAAAATGAGGGAGGAATATGATAGGCGTGACCAGGGGCCAGTGACGAACCACGAGCTATTTTGATAATAATGTTTTCTGGCGCAGCCCCCCCTTCTGGGGGGCGGGACCCCCAGGGTAGTCGGGTCGCCCATTTAAATGCCATTTGTCCGTCACGTTCGAACCCTGGGCCTAACTGGCCATTTCGGAAACCCACTCTCCACCCTTCCAAAACTCGCACAGGTTCCAACACTCTCCGCCATTTTTCGCGTCGCTTGTGACGCGCTTAGGGCTTGTTTGTTGATGTTACAGCTAAAGACTGTGAGCAGCCTTAAAGGCTGGGGGCATGTAACCAAGTGCAAGTGCCCAGTGGTCACTGACCCCCACTGGTTACTCAGAAGATAAGTCACATAGAGCCATGTCTTGTAACCAAGTACAAGAAGATAAAGTTACAGAGAGGCAGGCTAAAAACCATTGAGCACAAAGAATGAACAAAGAAAACGAAATGAAGATCCAAGCTAGAAGGCTGAAAAGCGACGTGCAACCAAACATGCAGTTCAGGTTTAAAATCAAGGTAGAGTAAGCTCAAGATATTTAGGGCACTCAAATCAGGGGCCACGCCAGGCGAGCTACAGCTACATGGCACCCACAACCACATGGTGCACTTAGCTACATGCTATCTCTTGACTTTATAGTACACGCACCTAACATTGTCCACCTAACTACATGGTGCATGCAACTACACAAGTCAACAACGCAGTGAAGGCGTGGTTGATGAATGTACATTGGGATATGTAATGGGGCGTGGGGGTGTGGAATATACATTGGGATATGTATTGGGGCGTGGGGGTGTGGAATATACATTGGAATATGCCGTAGGGCGTGGTTGATGAATATACACAAGCGCTGCTAAGGCTTGAGGGAGGGTGACTGCTGAAATGGCTAATACTTGTACCATCACAAGACTAAAACACCTGCCACGACGAGGGACTAAGACACTGGATCATGTTGATGCTAGCTGGCCCATACAGATGCTAGCTAGCTTGGCCTGGCCTACCGCGACGAGGAACTAAGACACTGGACCATGTTGATGCTAGCTGGCCCATACAGATGCTAGCTAGCTTGGCCTGGCCTACTGCGAAGAGGAACTAAGACACTGGAACCCCCCTTCACACCCTTTACTGTATGGTACATGTAACTAAGGTATACAAGTTGGCGGAGCAGGGTGCAGTGCTTGATGAATAAAATAAACAAGGAAGCTTCTAGGCAGCTCCCCTGACTGGCTATTCAACCAAAGCTAATGCAACCCAGCAGAGGGCCTCTGCAACCTTGTATGCCTGGAAGCTGACAGACTCCGCTGTCCAGAACTGCCGAAATCTTGGGGCTTAGCCCAGTGGCTGGCTCAGGGAGCTACCTAGCAGCTGCTGCTCGTAGCTGAAAAGAACAACTATGTCATAGCCCCCATGAAATAGGACAGGCAGCTGCTGCGTAGGGCTGAAATTGATCCCTCCTGATCACCGGTCAGCTTGTAAGAAACTTGCAAAGTTGAAAGACTACATGACCACATGACTAAGAACTTGCAAAGTTTAAAAACTACACGACAACTAATGGGATGGGAAGCTGAGTCTCTCAGTTGAGTGGGTCCTGCCGAATCATTTAGACCCAGAAACATCAGTATGATTATTTGGGGCGGATAGATTTTGGAGGCGCCTGGCATTCAGATAATGGAGGCGCCTGGCATTCAGATAATAGGGTTGCCAGACAACCAGAAAATAGAGTTATCCAGCATTCAGGTAATTGGGGTGCCAGACAATTGGACGATATAATTGTCAGTCCATCAGATCATAGAGCCGCCAGTCAATCAGGAAATGAGGTTGTCGGGCAAGGAGGCAATGGAGTAGTCTTTCTATCAGACACTGGAGTTGTTGGGTAGATATACTGTGGCCTGGATGCCCCCTACACAACGATACCTGAGTGCCTCTTGGCTGGGGTCCATGGAGGACAGGGAGGAGGAAGAGGACAGGGGGGGGGGGGCTGTTGGTGGGAGAAGGGGGGGAGGGGGGAGAAGCCTAGGAGTTGTTGGGGATATATTATGTGGCTTGCATGGCTTCTATTGAAGGATACCTAAGTGCCTCTTGGCTTGGGTCCATGGAGGACAGGGAGGAGGAAGAGGACAGAGCCGCAGGACAGAGGACACGGAGGATAGATGCACAGAACACAGAGAGGAAAGACACACTGACACGCAGGACACACAGGACACACAGAGGCATGTAACAGTGTCATGATGACACATAGGCACAGGACAGACGCACAGGACGCACAAGACACACAGGGGCATGTAACAGTGTCATGATGACACAGAGGCACAGGACAGACACACAGGACAGAGAGGAGGCAGAGGACAGGGGGGAGAAGCCTAGAAGTTGTTGGGAGCATATAATGTAGCTTGGATGACTCCTACACAAGGATGCATGAATGCCTCTTGGCTTGGGTCCATGGGAGGCAGGGAGGAGGAAAAGGACAGCAGGGGGGGGGGGGGGGGCTGTTGAGTGGGAAAGGGAGGGTGAGAAGCCTGTGGGTTGTGAACGCCCATCGTCCAGGAGCTCATTTTGTTAGTCCACTTGCTAGGCATGTCAGGGTGTGCACGTCTGGACTAAGGAGGAGGGGAGGAGGACAGGGAGAAGGAAGAGGAAAGGGGGGGGGGGGGGGGGGGGGGGGGGAGAGAGAGAAGCCTAGGGGTCGTGAATGCCCATCGTCCAGGAGCTCATTTTGTTAGCCCACTTGCAAGGCATGTTGGGTTGGGCACGGCTGGCGTGCCGGCTCAGAGGGCTGTTCCCAATGGGAGCTTCTTGGCTGTGGGCGAGGGAGGACAGGGAGGAGGAAGAGGAACAGGACAGGACAGGACAGGGGGGGAGAAGGGTGGTGAGAAGCCCAGGGGTGGTGAACGCCCATCTTCCAGGAGCTCATTTTGTAAGTCCACTTGCTATGCATGTTGGTTTGGGCACGGCTGGCCTGCAGACTGGGGCGCGGGCTTTGAGGTGTGCCCATTAGGAGCTTCTTGGCTGTGTTCGAGGGAGGACAGGGAGGAGGAAGAGGAAGAGGACAGGAGGGGGGGGGGGGGGGGGGGGGGGGCGGGGGGGTAAAGAAGCCTAGGGGTTGTGAATGCCCATCGTCCAGGAGCTCATTTTGTTAGTCCAGTTGCTAGGCATGTCAGGGCGGGCACGCCTTGACTGCGGGCTGGGACGCAGGCTTGTATGGCTGGTCCCTGAGAGTGTCTCTTGGCTGTGGTCAAGGGAGGAGAGAGAGGAGGTTCTAGGATGTCCTAGGATGTCAAACCTCGTGTATAGTTCATCAGATATTTTCAACCTCTGACTATAGAAGGATCTAAAATGTTCAAGAATAAGAATAATTTAGAATAATTAAATTTAATAGAGGGATTTATATTTTAAAAAAAAGAAAAATCCCTAGGGATTTGATTATAGAGGGATTCATTAGGGACGAATTATTTGATTATTAATTTGTTTCTGATTTTCCCTCTAGAATTATAAATTAGAGGGATTTGGGATTTCTTAGGAAATGATATTATAATTTAGACTAAGAATATTTAGATCTCTGTGTATCTGTACATGTATTAAAATAAAGGTACTTGAAATAAAGGTACCCGCGAGTATTACCATAGGCAGCTTTTATAGTAGCTGCCTATGGTATGGTAATACTTGGCAAGTATGAATGAGGCAGCCCTCTTTTCTTTTAGCTGCCTAATACTTGGGGGTAGAGGGGGCCCACTAGCTAGTCCGCCTATGTCTATGGTCGGTACTAGCTTACCCAGATACAGATACAGATACAGATACTAGCTTACCCAGATACAGACACAGATACTAGCTTACCCATAGACATATACATAGACATATACATAGGCATAGGCGGTACTCGCTTACCCATAGACATATACATGGGCATTAAGGTACTGGCTTACCCATAGACATATACATAGACATAGACATAGACATAGACATAGACATAGACATAGACATAGACATAGACATAGACATAGACATAGACATAGACATAGACATAGACATAGACATAGACATAGACATAGACATATACATAGGCGGACTAGCTAGTGGGCCCCCCAAACCACAGGGGTATAAGGGGGCATTAAATTAAGGTACTAGCTTACCCAGAGACAGAGGGCCATCCAAGTACCTTCTAGTACCTTAATGCCCCTGTATCTGGGCGGTACTCGCAAGTGGGCCCCTTCCCTCCTGGACCCCTAGGGAGGGGTCCCACTTGAATGCCCTCTGGGTAAGCTAGTACCTTCAAGTACCTTTATGGCCCCCTTTAAAGTACCTTGCAATTACCTTCCTTTAAAGTACCTTTATTTAAAGTACCTTACAAGTACCTTGATTAAAAGTACCTTACAAGTACCTTAATGGCCCTGTATCTGTACCTTTAATGGGCATTAAATTAAGGTACTCGCAAGTGGGCCCCTTCCCTTCCCTTCCCTCTGTATCTGGACCCCTAGGGTAGGGTAGGTAGGGGTCCCACTTGAATGCCCAGGTACAGGGTAATTGGCCATCAAGTGGGACCCCTCCCGAAGGCCGAAGGGAAGGGGCCCGCTTGCGAGTACCGCCCAGAGGGCATTAAGGTACTTTAAAGGTACTTGAATAAATAAAAGCTGCCTAATACTTGGCGAGTCTTAGGCAGACCTCTTTTACTTTATTGTAGCTGCCTATGGTATGGTATGGTATGGTATGGTATGGTAAGACTTGAAGTGGGACCCCTCCCTACCCTAGGGGCCCTAGGATAAGGGGCATTACATTAAGGGGAGGGACCCACTTGCGAGTACCTTTATTTTATGCCCATAAAAGATACAGGGGAATAGGCCATTAAGGTACTTGAGGGGGCATTAAATTAAGGTACTCGCAAGTCTTGGGCAGCCTTTCTTCAAGTACCTTTATTTTATGGCCCCTGTACCTGGGCGGTACTCCAGGTACCTTAATGGCCCTCTGTCTCTGGGTAAGCTAGTACCTTAAAGTACCTTAATGGCCTATTCCCCTGGGCGGTACTCGCAAGTGGGCCCCTTTTTGTAATGCCCCCTAGGGAGGGGAGGGGTCCCACTTGAATGGCCTATTACTCTGGGCGGTACTCCAGGTACCTTAATGGCCTATTCCCCTGTATCTGGGCATAAAGGTACCCGCGAGTATTAGGCAGCCCTCTTTTACTTTAGCTGCCTAAGACTTTAAGTGGGACCCCTCCCGAAGGGGCCCACTTGTGAGTACCGTCCAGATACAGGTACAGGGGCCATAAAGGTACTTGAAAGGTACTTGAATGGCCTATACCTCTGGGTAAGCTAGTACCTTCAAGTACCTTTAGGGCCCCTGTACCTGGGCATTCAAGTGGGACCCCTCCCTACCCTACCCTAGGGGTCCAGATACAGAGGGAAGGGAAGGGAAGGGAAGGGAAGGGAAGGGAAGGGGCCCACTTGCGAGTACCTTAATTTAATGCCCATAAAAGGTACAGATACAGGGGCCCTTAAGGTACTAGAAGGTACTCGCAAGTGGGCTCCTCCCCTTAATTTAATGCCCCTTATCCTAGGGTAGGGTAGGTAGGGGTCCCACTTGAATGCCCATAGACAGAGTAATTGCCCGGTACTTGGGGTACCGCCCATAAAAGAGGCAGATACCCGTAGGAAACAGCAAAAAAGGGGAAAGCAAAAGGAAAGCGAATGAAATGAAATGAAATGAGGATCCGCAATGAGTGAAATGAGGCAACTCATCAACGATAGCACAAGGCAGCTAATTGAGAAAACACTGGAAATAATCTTATAACCCAATTGACTACATGTACTAAAAGCAATGACACGTTAAAAGTCTTACCATCCATACCATAGGCAGCTAAAGGAAAGGAAAGTCAAGGCTGCCCAAGACAAGACTTGCCAAGTATTACCATACCATACAAATACCGAGGGCCATGGGGGTACTTGGGGCTAGTACGCCTATATATGGCGGTACTAGCTTACCCATAGACATATACAGAGGCATTAAGGTACTAGCTTACCCATAGACATATACAGAGGTGTAATAGTATATGATATGGTATCCTATCTCCTACTACTTCTCCATCTATGGTAGATTGGTGCGTCTGTTCCGCTGCTTTAATCTACTGTCCACTCTACCGGAGTGATTTCAAGCTGATACCAATGGGCCTGTGGGCTGCCTATTGATATAGAGAATGAAGAAGATATCAATTATGATATTTCATTTTATTCAAACGGAAACAATAATATAAAAAATTACTCACTTTTATTCGTGAAATACAACAGTCTTCTAGAATTAGATAATGACGAAACGGGTTCAAAATATATTTACACAAAGTAATATGTAACATGGACAAATATATGTTACCTCTCTGCATCGAGTCCTGGCCGAAAAAAACACAGTACAATCAACCAGCAACAAACTTTATTGGCAGACGAACAATACGCACACCCTTACATGAATCAGACCTTCTCTGGGGAAGACCTATTCCAAGGAAGCCTAATGCAGTCAAAATACTCCGAACTCTCCCAGTATATCCCAAATTCCAATAAATTCTTTGTAAAACCTATTTAATTTTTCTAATTAATTCTAATCTTTCCTAATGTAAAATCACATATGGAGAATATAGAAGAAGATAGCAACCTATTAGAAGACACTGAAGTGATACCAGTCAAAGCTAAACGAATTATGTCCGAGAAACAGAAAGCAGCATTGGCTATCGCCAGAGAAAAAGCATGGGCAAAAAGGCGGGAATTAGGAGAGATTACACGACAGGATAAAGAACTGAAGATTCAAGAGAAAGAAGTCCAAAAACAAGAAAAAACGGCAGAAATGACACGTCGCAAAAACACTGTCTTTAAAAAGCTGAAGAAGGATGTGGTTGTTGCTCTAGACAGTTCAGACGAAGATCAACAGATGGTAACAGATTCTCAATCAGAAGAAGAAGAAGGAGAGGTACAACAGATATCAAAATACATTGAAAAACGTCTGAAGGTCACCAAAGCTAGGCCAATACTTACTCAAGAAGATACAGTACAACTTCTTAGGGAAAAAATATTAAACGAGGGCAAACGAGTCGCTTACCAATCACTCTTTCCTGGTCACACATGTCCATTTTGATTAATATTCTACAATGTAATTAGTGATGAATATTGTTGAGAACGCAGTAGCAAATTTCAGTCATAAACCACTCCAATACAAAGCAAACAAGTATCCACAGTCCCTCAATTCAGCTCTGCCACGTAATTATTTTGTGTCACTCCTCGTCGGCTCCAGGGGAAGTGGGAAGACGTACAGTCTCTGCAAATTATTGAAACAATACGAGATTTATGGATTTAATGGCAAACAAGATATGAGAGTTATAGTAATTTCCCCGACACATGATGCTAACCCTGTATTTAATTGCTTGAAAATTGATCCAAATGATATCATTTCAGAATATTCAGACTCCAAACTTTTAGAAGTGACTGAAAACATAAAACTTGAAAAGGAAAATACAGAAGAATGCAGAAGGCAGATGATTGTTTATTCCAAGTTTATGAAAGGCAACATAGACGGATTATCATATGAAGAAATCGATTTCCTTGAGAGAACCGGATACCAACGACCTACCTGCAAGTACCCAAACGGTTGTGTGGTATATCTCATATTAGACGACCTTGTTGGCAGTAGCGCATTTAAATCTGTTGGTAAATCAGCCTTGACTAATTTGGTTCTCAAGAACAGACATTTGGGTATAAACATAATGATATGCACACAGAATCTCAAAGCAATCCCTAAGTCTATTCGAACCAATACAAGTCTTTTTGTGCTATTCAAGTTTGCCAGCACTAAGATCTTGGAGGATTTATACGAAGAAGTAAGTAGTTCTATCACTCTACAGAAGTTTGAAGCACTCTATCTGCACGCAACGGGAAACGAACATGATGCACTAGTGATGGATTTTACACAAGACAAAAGCCAAAGGTTCAAAAAGAATTTCGACATCATTCTCAGCTTACAGTAAAATTATTTGTCTGAATTATTGTTAAACAATGGCGGCTATCACAAATGAATATAGACAGACCAATGATTACAAGTATCTGAAAGCAGCAGTATTGGACTTGTCACCCGGACTGCCGGAATATTTAGTGGATTCGTGCATTTCCCTACATATTGCTAAACCACTCATGTATAGGGACAAAAGACTTATACGGAAAGATATGAATAAGCAGAAAAAATCGGTTTCAAACGAGGTCTTGGAAGGTTTGGTCACTGTAGAAAATGAAAAATATACAGTAATATAAATGGCTTGGCAGAGAGTAACGTTATTTAGCTCATACAATACATCAACACAGAACTACCAATTAAAACTAAATTGCGACCTGCCATACAATGAAAAGGGATACCAGCTGGCTGTTGAATCATTTACCACTGCAAGTAAACCAGGGCCATTCTGCATGAGCGCAAATGGCATCTTCGCTCAAACCTCCTTTGATAATTCAGTGAATAGAGAGAGAACAAATCTGCTTTTAGGAGGGGAAACCCACAGTATTGTTAAGACAATTACAAGCAATACACCAGGTCACAAGCTAATCCCGTCTCTGAAAAATCAACAATTAAATATAACAGTATACGATGCCGCTGGAAATCTGTATGTTGGATTCCCAAATTTCATTCTATCAGTTATTATCTACGAAATTATATAATGGCGCCCATTGTTGTCAAAACTCAATTAATATACATCAGCTCACAATACAGAACATCTGGGACACCAGATAACTTCACAACAAGTCTACCTGCAGGGATCTTACATAACGAATTCGGTGGTCGTACTAAAATAACCGTTACGGATTTAATAATCAATAGATGTTTCTATAGTATTAGGGCGAGTAACAATGACTTCAGTGTTGTTAATAATGGGACAAAGACATCCGTTAGAATCCCTGTTGGAAACTACGACCTGGACCAATGGTTAGCAACACTGAACACTTTACTACCAGACTGGACCATAAGCCACAATGAAATAAACGGATTATGCACTTTTAACACACCTGGTCCAAATTATGGGTTTGAATTCAAAGATAAAAGTTCATATTTATTTGGGTTCCTCCCACATGATAAGCCAAGTGGATCACAGATTGTTAGCAGCTTCCCATTGCGTTTGAACTTAGAAAGTTTCCTGACAATTCATCATAACCTCCCAAAGGTAACTAACTCGGCTGTGAATAATTTCCGTCAAACCAATGCACAGGAATCAGATGTATTAATAAGGGTCCCTGTTAATGTCCCTAGTTTTGCCAACATCATTTATCAAAATGTGAATGACGATTTTAGCTTCTACACCAGCGCGTCTCACGTGTCAGAACTGGAATTATCAATCAAGGACGAACACAAAGACGAGATAGGACCTTTCCCCTACGACTGGAGCATTACTTTGAGGATAGATTATGAATCCAAAAACGATCCTATAGAATCGATTTTATCAATTTTGAAAAACCTTAAGGATAAAATTACCTTACTTGCACTGAAATAAATATCCAGGGCTATTATATAATATGGGCCTTTTTGATTCAATCAAATCTGGAGTTGGACGCGCCATTGGTTTCTTTGGTTCCGCAGTGAGAAGGGTAGCCGATTTTGGGGGGAATATCGTACGGAAGGTGGGACAGTTCTCTATACCGGTGTCTAACGCCGCAGCGGGGATAGCGGACATGTTGGGACAGGGAGGCGTAGCGGATGGGATCAGAAGTGTAGGGTCTGCTTTACATGGTTTTTCACCGGAAGCAGAGAAAATCCTGTCTAAAGCTAGCGGGATCGGGAGAGTAGCGCAGGGCATAGGCAAAGTCAAGTTATAGCGGCGTTCCGCTAACCAACTTCCTCATCCTGCGCGGAGAGTAGAAAGGTGTAACAAAGTGTAATGAATCGTATTTTGTCGTATTTTGTCGTATTTTGATTGATGCTTCGCATCCATTAGCCGTTAGGCTAATCGTATTTTTTCTTATCTATTCGCGGGACACACGTCAGCTCTCGAATCTATAAGGCGAATCGCGTCAGCTCCCGACACGCAGTGATGGTCGCGTCACCTCCCGAATCTTAGGCGAATCATCCATGGCAAATCACGGTACTGCTGCCACGGTATTGCACGGGAAAATCTACCGGACATCCTCCGAGATATAATTCGTGCGGAGGGACTATCGGAAGGACCCCTACTGGTTTTTTGAAGTTAAATGAAGTTATCGAAAAAGACCCGAAGACCGGCATGCTCCATAGGTAGGTCACCTGAGGACACCGAAGTAGCCTGAGGTGACTCCGCGGGGATTGGGATTCCGAGGTCCACCCTTTGCGCAGTTTCCCACAAGTGATGGTTGATCCTAGAAAAATTGCGGTCTGACTAAACGGAAATCCGAAGGTTCTAAGCAGAGGGTTGCCCTTTCAGGGATTTGAAACCCTATCATGCCGAGTCCAGGTCTAATTCGTAGGCCCCCCACCTCGTGTCACCCCTCCCCTCTGCTCAAACACGTCAGCTTCTTATACGCATCCATGTGCGAAATCACGAAACAGGGAAAACCGGTCTCGGGAAACCGGTCTCGGGAGGAGAGGTTTCTGACCGCGATGCTGATGCTCGAAATGAATTCTGTCTAAATGAAGTATTGCGCAAGGGCGTCGGGAAGGCCATGCGCTAAAAATGTAACCGAGCTTTTGCTCGGCAAGTTCAATCGAGTTCATTTAGTGGGATGTCGATTTCCAACTCACACATTGAGGGAATCGACATCTCGGTCTGCGAGCTCCTGCGTTTCCGAGCGTCCACCCCTTTCAAATCTACGAATGGCAGGTACAAGCTCTACTTCTTGCGCAATGATCCTGCTATCTAGCATCCTGAACAGTTTCGCAAGCGGCTCGAAATTTGATCACCCGGAAAACTAAGGGCCACAAATAGGGTTTTTTGCCGCTGACGGTGTCACGGCAATTTTGGCCGGGTCTGGAGTGTAGGTTTAGTGTGACTGAGGTCCCGGGCCAAAGCTGAAATGTTTTTTCGCAACTTGTGCTGCTCGGCAAGCTCTTCTGAAGCGCACATCGCAACTGGAGCATGAAAGTAGGAGCCTTTTACGATCAACATTTGGAAAGAGTTGCACGGAGACGGATCTTGAACTTGTCACGAGCCAAACTGACCGTTTTTTTTTAATGTTGATCGTAGGGGTAGGTCGCACTGCTCTTGCTTTTGGTCGATTTAGCTTTTGCTTTTGGTCCGATTTTGGTCCGATTTTGGCCCGATTTTGGTGGGGATCAAAAGCGACCAAAATCGGACCAAAATCGGACCAAAAGCTAAATCGAAAACAAAATCTGGTCTTTGAGACAATTTATTGATCCGATTTTGCTTTCGATTTTGCTTTTGGTCAGGTACTTAAATACAGTAGTATAGCTGATTGTTTTCAAGTCTAAAAGCTGTAATATTTTTGAACTGATGACAATTTTTTGATAGCCCCCTAAGTGCCGATGCCTTCAAAAAATGTGCGCTGTCAAAAAAGCGCACTTGCCTTTGAAAAAGTGCGCTCGCACCAGTTTTTTAATTGGTGCGCTTTTGTTTTTTTTGCATGACCTGCATGACCTGCAAGGTGCTGGGACCTGGAGGACCTGCAGGGAGCTGGGAGCAGGGAGCTGGGAGCTGCCCGCAGCAGGGACGGAGCTACAGGGAGCTGCAAGTAGGGAGACTGGATAGTGGAAACAATGCAGATTTGGGAACCTCTGTTACAGTTGAGCCCGTAACCTACACACACGCACAGTTGGGAAACCTTCTTCATGGCCCACTCGGATTTGAGGGATAGCAGGCACCATCCTCGTTCTGACCAAGAAACTTACCTAGAAACTTACCTACAAACCTAGGCTGCCCAGGCCCCGGTTTCTAGGTTAGTTAGTGCCAGTCCAGGGGTCAGCCTATGATATGTCTAGGTCAGTGTATGTGTTGAACTGTATGGTATAGTATTACCCAGCCAACGATCATACATGCCTGAAGTTTGAGCCCTGGCCAGGTTCACAAAATCTCAGATTTGCCGCCTTGGAAGAGGTAGAGAACATTCCTCTGTGCTGTAGCGCGGTAGTCCAAGCTCAGGCGCAGAGAGTCTGCGAAACCAAATAAAACCAACATGTGATGGAAGCTTTCTTCAGTACCGTATGCACACATGCTGCATCACATGCATGCAGACTGGAGGGTTCCCTCAATCTCACGCCTGTGGTACGATGTACTAATTTTCAATTTTTGACCCCTGGTTACCGGTACTTTTGTTTTTATAAGAATGTTAAATGGGTAGGTAGAAGTTAGCCCCCACTTACCTAAACCCTAAACCCGCATAGTCCCTAAACCCTAAGAACATATAACCCCTCCAATTTGAATCAAACCCTGAACCACGTGCCCCTAAGCCCCCTAAACTGACGTGGGGGTTAACTTCCCCTCCAGTCCTCCACCTATTAACTGCTGCTGTTACTGCCAAAGAGACAAAGCCGGCGGGCAGCCTTACTGGCTGGAGCCATGTAACCAAGTCCAAATTATATGGCCAGCACCCAGGGGGAGTGAGGATGAGCGGCGCGAACACTGGTTATAAAGATACACAAAGGCAGGCACCTGGACGAGGCTTGGGGCTGTGTAACGCAGGCGCCTACATTGTTGGTTGTCTTTAAACTTGGCGGTTGTAACAAAAAGTGAACAAAATAATCATGTGCACTAACTTTGGCGGTAATTTCAATCTGAACCATAAACTTGGCTCGACAACCGCCAACAATTCAGGCGCCTACGGTAGTGACCAGGGTTTAAAAGCCCTCTGGGAGTGTGCTTGGCGCACGCTGAGCCCCCCCCCCCCCCCCCCCCCCCCCCCCCCCCCCCAATGTGCGTGTAAACACGCACGTGCCTGTCAATATGTGCAAGTCGCTATATCCCATTTCTGGCCTTCGTGGTCTTTGTCTTCCTTGGCCCCATGCAAGTCGCCTGAAACCAGAGACTCTCTGCGGTGGACTCTCTGCCCGAAACCGCTTCTTCGCCCCCCAAGCCAACCCATGGCTTCTTACGAAGTCACACTTCGCGAGTGTAAATATAGTTGATTGTTAGACTTACCCACTGGCCGCGGTCCTTCCAGCCTGTCCAATATCGAAGACCTAAAATCCGCTTTCCTCACCCAAGATAGTATATGCTCAAGAATTTGCGCCCTGTCGAGTGCGTTTCGTCGAGATCGCATTAAAACATTTGCTGAGGCTGCTAACAACAGCTTTGACATGGCCTAGGAAGGTCGAATAACCACAGTTCTGTCTTTTCTGTACAAGAAGTTGTATATCTTTCGCGATTCTTTGTTTCCCGCTTGCATCGAAGGGTTTCCGATGAGGCCACCTCCACTGGCCCGCATTTCCTCAGAAGCTGCAGCTGAGGGCCGAGGTCCGGTTGCTAGCTCTCTCTCCAGCCAGGGACCCCAGCTCTCCAACGGCTCCTCAAGGCACGGTCGAAGCCAATCAGACCAGCCCGGCGTTTTCGAAACCCAGGTGTCTACGTCAATCAACGGGCACGACAGTGGCAGCAACGCCATCGATGCTCAGTCCCTTAGCCGCACGTCATCCCGGGGGGATAAACATTCGGGTGCAAACGCGCTGCTCGCAAGCTCGCTGTGGCTCAACAAGGCCTACATGCGGTCCCAGGTAATTATCGCTAATTGTCGCAACACAAGCTGTTGTTGTTGTTGCTGTTATTTTGCTGACATGCTTTATCAGCCCTCAGGCTACTCACCCTCTGTGTGCTGAGTGAACATGGGTGGTATAAACACTACTACCCCACAGTCCTGGGTACAGAATGAGATCACATGGGTAGTACGATCACTCCTACCCCACACTCCTGGGTACAGGGCCCACATGCTATCCCAGCTACTTATCGCTAATTATCGCAACACACGCTGTTGTTGTTGTTGTTGTTGTTGTTGTTGTTGTTGTTGTTGTTGTTGTTGTTGGTTGTGTTGTGTTGTGTTGTGTTGTGTTGTGTTGTGTTGTGTTGTGTTGTGTTGTGTTGTGTTGTGTTGTGTTGTGTTTGTGTTGTGTTGTGTTGTGTTGTGTTGTGTTGGGTGTGTTTGTGTTTGTTGTGTTGTGTTGTGTTGTGTTGTGTTGTTTTGTGTGTTGTGTTGTGTGTTGCTGTGTGTTGTTTGTGGTTGGTGTTTTGTGTGTGTTATGTGTGTTGTGTGTGTTGTGTGTGTGTTGTGTGTGTTTGTGTGTTGTGTGTGTTGTGTGTGTTTGTGGTGTGGTGTGTGTGTTGTTGTGTGTTGTGTGTTTTGTGTGTGTTGTGTGTGTTGTTGTGTGTTGTGTGTTGTTGTGTGTGTTGTGTGTGTTGTGTGTGTTGTGTGTGGTTTGTGTGTTGTTGGTGTTGTAGTTGTGTTGTGTTTGTGTTGGTGTTGTGTTGTGTGTGTTGTGTGTGTTGTGTGTGTTTTGTGTGTTGTGTGTGTTGTGTGTTTTGTTTTGGTGTGTGTGTGTTGTGTGTGTTGTGTGTGTTGTGTGTGTTGTGTGTGTTGTGTGTGTTGTGTGTGTTGTGTGTGTTGTGTGTGTTGTGTGTGTTGTGTGTGTTGTGTTTGTGTGTGTGTTGTGTGTGTTTGTGTGTGTTGTGTGTGTTGTGTGTGTGTGTGTTTGATGTGTGTTGTGTGTTATGTGTGTTGTGTGTGTTGTGTGTCTTGTGTGTGGTTTTGTGTGTTGTGTGTTGGTTTGTTTGCTGTGGTTGTGTTGTTGTGTGTGTTGTGCTGTGTTGTGTGTTTGTGTCGTCGTTTGTGTGGATGTTTGTGGTTGTGTGTGTGTGTGTGTGTGTGTGTGTTTGTGTGTTTGTGGCTTTTCGCTGTGTAGTTGTGGTTTGTTTGTGTGTGTTGTGTGTGTTCTCTGATGTTTTGTGTGCTTTTGTGTGTGTTGTTGTTGTTGTTTTGTTTGTGTGTTGTGTGTGTGTGCTGGCTGTGTTGCTGTCTATTGTCTTTGTTTTCTGAGCTGTGTTGCTGGCTCTCTGTTGCTGCATGTTTGCTTGTGTTTGCTGGCTTGTTGCTTGCTGTGTTGCTGTGTTTGCCTGCTGTTTTGCTTTGTTGCTTTCTTTGTTTCTGATGTTGCTGGCTTTTGTCTTCTGTTTTTCTGGCTTTGTCTGCTGGCTTTTTGCTTGTTTCTTTCTGGTTTTATCTTATTTTGTCTGGCTGTTGGTTGCTTTAGTTTCTTGCTTTGTTTCTTTTTTATCTATTCCTTTTTTGTCTTCTTTTCTCTTCTTCTGTTTATCTTCTGAAACTTTTTTCGTTTCTTTTTCTTCTCGTTTATTCTTGCTGTTGTCTTTCTTCTTTATTCTTTCTTATTTTTCAAATCATTTTCTTTGCTTATTTGCTATTTTTTTTCTTTCTTTTTTTCGTTATCTGTTTTCTCTTTCCCTTTTTTTCTGTCTTTTGTCGTTTACTTTTATTTTACTTTCTTTATTTTCTTTGCTTTTTTTCTTTTCTCTATTTATTCTTTCTTTTCTGTTCTTTCTTGTTCTTTCTGTTGTAATTTCTTTCTTTATTTGAATCTTTCTTATTTTTTACCCTGTCTCTTTTTTTCGGGATGTTTGTGGATGCGTTGATAGGGGGATGCGTTGATGGATGGCGTTGATTGATGTGTTTATGGAATTGTTGAATGGATGTGTTGATGGATGTGTTGATGGATGTGTTGATGGATGTGTTGATGGATGTGTTGATGGATGTGTTGATGGATGTGTTGATGGATGTGTTGATGGATGTGTTGATGGATGTGTTGATGGATGTGTTGATGGATGTGTTGATGGATGTGTTGATGGATGTGTTGATGTGTTGATGGATGTGTTGATGTGTTGATGGATGTGTTGATGTGTTGATGGATGTGTTGATGGGTGTTTGATGTATTTGTTGAGTTCTTTTTTTACTTGATTTGTTATGTTTTTGATTTGATGTTTGATTTTTTTGATGTTCTGTTGTTTCTTTTTTTCTTGTCTTTTTTATTTTTTTGCTTTCATTTGTTTCATGTTTTTGAACTGGATTTTGTGTTCTGTTTTTCTGGCTTTTTTTCTTTTTTCTTTCTGTTTTTCTTTTTTTTTGAGTCTTTTTTTCTTTGTTTTATAGCTGTTTTTCGTTTTTTCATTCTTTTGTTTTCTGTTTTTCTTTCTTTTTTTCTTTTTTTCTTTATTTTATGTCATTTTTTGTGTTCTTTCTGTTTTTTCTTTTTTTTCCTTTCTTTTTTTTTCTTTTTTTCTGTTTTTCTGTTTTTTTCTTATGCTGTTTTCTATTTTTTGCTTATTTTTCATTTTTGTTCATTTTTTCTATTTTTGTACGGGGTTTTTTTCTACTTTTTGCTATTTGTTTTTATTTTTGATTCAATTATTTTTCTTCAAAATTTTTTTTCTTTTTTTCTTTTTTTGATCTTTTTATTCTCTTTATTGCTTTTTTCTTCTTTTTTTCTTTTTTTCAGTGTGTGATGTGTGATGTGTGTTGATGTGTTCATGTGTTCATGTGTTGATGTGTTGATGTGTTGATGTGTTGATGTGGATGTGTTGATGTGTTGATGTGTTGATGTGTTGATGTGTTGATGTTGATGTGTTGATGTTGATGTGTTGATGTTGATGTGTTGATGTTGATGTGTTGATGTTGTTGATGTGTTGATGTGTTGATGTGTTGATGTGTTGATGTGTTTGATGTGTTGATGTTGATTGTGTTTGATGTGTTGCATGTGTGCATGTGTTGATGTGTTTATGTTGTTGCTGTGTTGACTGTTGATGTGTTGCTGTTGCGTGGTTCTGAATGTTGATGTTGCTGATGTTGCATGTTATTGTGTTGCATGTGTTCATCTGTTTCTTTTGCTGTTTGCTGTTTTATCTGTGTTTGATGTTTCTTTGTTCTGTTTGACTTTGTTTCTGTTGTCTTTTTTGTGTTGATGTGTTGAATGTTGATTTGTTGATGTTATGTTGATCTGTTGATGTTGATGTGTTTGAATGTTGATGTGTTTGATTTGTATGTGTTGATGTTGATTTGTTGATTTTATGTTTGATGTTTCTGTTCTGATGTGTGATTTGTTGATGTTGATGTGTTTGATGTTTATTGTGTGATGTTGATTTGTTGATGTTTCATTTGTTGATTTTTGATTTTTTGACTGTTGATGTTTTTTTTATGTTGATTGTTGTTTATTTTTGACATTGTTGGTTGATGTTGATGTGTTGCTGTTGTTTTTTCTGTTGCTGTGTTTCTTTTCTTTTTTGCTTTTTCTTTTTTTTCTTTGCTGTTGTTCCTGTTTCTGTTGTTTTCTTTTTTCCTTGTTGCTTTTTCTTTTTTTTCTAGTTTCTTTTTTGTCGTTTCTTTTTTCTTTTTCTTTGTTGTTTCTTTTTCTAGTGTTTTCTTTTATCTTTGTTTCTATTTTATATTTTTCTGTGTTTTCTTTGTTTTTTATTTTTCTCTTTTCATTTTTTCTTATTTTTCGTTTTTTCTTTGTTTTCTTTTTCTGTTTTTCTTTTTCTTTGTTTCTTTCTTTCTTTTTTTCTTTATCCTGTTTTTTTCCTTTTTCTTTTTTTCTTGTTTTCTTTTTTTCTTTTTCTTATTTTCCTTTCTTCTTTTTTTTTCTTTTTCTCTTTTCCTTTTTCTATTATTCTATTTGATGTTGATGTTGAATGTTGATGTTGATGTTGTTCTTGATGTTGTTCTTGATCTTGATCTTGTTCTTGATCTTGATCTTGATGTTGTTCTTGATGTTGATGTTGATGTTGTTCTTGATGTTGATGTTGATGTTGTTCTTGATGTTGATGTTGATGTTGTTCTTGATGTTGATGTTGATGTTGTTCTTGATGTTGATGTTGATGTTGTTCTTGATGTTGATGTTGATGTTGTTCTTGATGTTTGATGTTGATGTTGTTCTTGTGTTTGATTTTGATGTTTGTTCTTGATGTTGATTTTTATGGTGTTCTGATGTTATGTTGGGTTGTTCTTGATGTTGATGTTGATGTTGTTCTTGTTGTTGATGTTGATGTTGATGTTGTTCTTGATGTTGATGTTGATGTTGTTCTTGATGTTGATGTTGATGTTGTTCTTGATGTTGATGTTGATGTTGTTCTTGATGTTGATGTTGATGTTGTTCTTGTGTTGATTTTGATGTTGTTCTTGATGGTTGATGTTGATGTTGTTTCTTGATGTGTGATGTTGATGTTGTTCTTGAATGTTGATGTTGGATGTTTGTTCTTGATGTTTGATGTTGATGTTGTTCCTTGATGTTGATGTTGATGTTGTGTCTGATGTGAATGTTTGATGTTGTTCTGTGTTGATGTTGATGTTGTCTTGTGTTGTGTTGATGTTGTTCTTGATGTTGATGTGGAATGTTGTTTCTTGATGTTGAGGGTTGTTGATGTTTTTCTTTGAGTTTGATGGTTGATGTTGTTCTTGATGTTGATGGTGATGTTTTTCTTGATTGATGTTTGATGTTGTTCTTGATGTTGATGTTGACGTTGTTCTTGATGTTGATGTTGATGTTGTTCTTGATGTTGATGTTGATGTTGTTCTTGATGTTGATGTTGATGTTGTTCTTGATGTTGATGTTGATGTTGTTCTTGATGTTGATGTTGATGTTGTTCTTGATGTTGATGTTGATGTTGTTCTTGATGTTGATGTTGATGTTGTTCTTGATGTTGATGTTGATGTTGTTCTTGATGTTGATGTTGATGTTGTTCTTGATGTTGATGTTGATGTTGTTCTTGATGTTGATGTTGATGTTGTTCTTGATGTTGTTGTTGTATATGGTGGTGGTGGTGTTTTTCTGACGTACATTATCAGCCTTCAGGATTCTCACCATGTGTGGAGGGAGTAAGCATGGGTGGTATGCACACTGCTACCCCACACTCTGAGTACAGAAGCTACTACGCAGGTCTGATAACATGCACACAACCTCACAAAGGCAGCAGTCTGGTGCTCATTTTTAGGCTGAGTAAACACAGGTGGTATGAGCACTACAACAGCACCCACCCCGCACCCACCCAGTCCACACCCACCCCGCACCCACCTCCCGCTCAACAGCCCGCCCCCACCCCGCCCCCACCCAGTTCGCCCCCACCCTGCACCCACCCAGTCCGCCCCCACCCCGCCCCCATCCCGCCCCCACCCAGTCTGCCCCCACCCCGCCCCCACATTAAAACCGCTCAACAGCCCTACAATCTTACATCAAGCCTTGCTTTATGAAACGCAAAACCAGATTCTGCCCAGATGACAGTGAAGCGAGTGATGACGAAGTAAACACAGGTGGTGTGAGCACTACAACAGCACACTCCTGAGTGCAGAAGCTGCCACGCAGGTCTGATAACATGCACACAACCTCACAAAGGCAGCAGTCTGGTGCTCATTTTTAGGCTGAGTAAACACAGGTGGTGTGAGCACTACAACAGCACACTCCTGAGTACAGAAGCTACTGCACATGTCTGATGACATGCACACAACTTCACAAAGGCAGCAGTCTGTCGCTCAATTTTTGGAAGTGTACAAATTGGTGGTATGAGCACTGCAACACCACACCCCTAAGTACAAGAGCTACTACACAGGTCTTATAACATGCACACAATTTTAGGAAAGGCAGCCGTCTGGTTGCACAATTTTAGGCTGAGCATGATGGTTTCGGGAAAGTTAACCCGCAATTAATTAAGGGTTTTCGGGGTTCAGGTTTGGGTTATGAGGTAAGTATGAGGGTTTATGGGGTTTAGGGTCTATGGTTCAGGATCTCGGTGTAACGATTGTTAACCATTTAAAACCAATTGTATAAAAAACATTTTAAATCATGCTTTGAACCTTGAACCTTTCATATGATCTGAGTCAAGCAATACAACATCCCCTC
>JACBWV010000223.1:20822586-20850072 GCA_013435795.1 Chlamydomonas sp. ICE-L
CATGTGTGGGTGTGGGTGTGTGTGTGGGGGGGGGCGGGGGGAAAGGAGGGGGGGGGGGGGGGGGGGGAAGCCCCGGGTGGCATGGATGGAGGATGGAGGGATGGATGGATGGAGGATTGGAGGAGGATCCATGGCCATTGAGGAGGCCCTCCCCCAGGTTCAAACCCCACATACGTCCTACCCTACCCCTACATACCTTGCCCCCCCCTTCTCCTTCGGACTATCCCTCGACATCGAAAACCGCAAACTACCTGTGCCTGTATCTCTATGTACCAACTACAACAGACCTATACATGCCTACTGCTTGTTACCGGCGGCCAAGCCTGCCCTACATCACTACCTGCCTACTACTAAAAAAATCCTACCCACCTAATACCCGCACATACATGATCTAGTCAGAAATAAGTGTTTTTAAGGGGATTACACAAATATAAGTTTTCAGGCATTTTAGGCCTTTACGTGATAAAGTTTTAAGGAATTGGCGGCCTAAGTAAGTAGCTTAGTTTGAAGTGCATAAGGCCTTTTGGTGATTTCATTTGGATTACACAAATAAGTTTTCAGGCATTTTAGGCCTTTAAGTGATAAGGCATTTTAGGCCTTTTTGGTGATTTCATTTGGATTACACAAATAAGTTTTCAGGCATTTTAGGCCTTTAAGTGATAAGTTTTAAGGCATTATAGGCCTTTTGGTGATATTCATTTGGATACACAAATAAGTTTTCAGGCATTTTAGGCCTTTAAGTGATAAGTTTTAAGGCATTATAGGCCTTTTGGTGATTTCATTTGGAGTACACAAATAAGTTTTTAAGGCATTTTAGGCCTTTAAGTGATAAGTTTTGAGAATTTTAGGCCTTTAAGTGATTTTGTGTCGGATCACAGGATCAAGTTGCAAATAAGTTTTAAGGCATTTTAGGCCTTTTGGTGATTTCATTTGGATTACATACTAAACCCTACAAACCTACTCACCAACCTACCTACCAGCCAGCCGGCCCCTACCAACCTACCTAGTAGTAACAACCTACCTACCTACCTACCTAGTACCTCCCTACCTACCTACTTACCTAAATACCCACCCACTTACCTATTACATACCTAGGTGCATACCCCACCATACATAACTACCTACATACTAAACCCTACAAACCTACTCACCAACCTACCTACCAGCCAGCAGGCCTACAAACCTACCTAGTACCCACCTACCTACCTTCTTACCTAAATACCCACCCACTTACCTAACTTCCTATCTGACTACTAACACACATACAACCTATCAACCTAACTACCTACTTTCCCACCCACCCACCTATCTAACTTTCTACCAGACTACTAACACACCAACCTACCAACCTACTTACAAAACCCACCTTTTGCGTTGCGATACGTAATCGTGGCCCCTGCTTGCAACTTCTGAAAGACCAAGTGCTTGCTCTCCTCAAGGCAGTTACCTTGCACAGCATCCTTGCCCAACACACAGAAGACAAGCTGCTTATGCACGTGATTTAGCATCACGGTGTCCGGGTTGTACACAAGGGTGTCCCCCATCTGCATGTCAAGCTTCCAAAAGCGAGCTGTTGCATGACCTGATGAGCGAGTTTCAGCCATCCTGTGCAACAAATAAATAGGAGCAGCATTACAAGAGGATTCAGTTTGAATGGCGTTGCTCCTCCTACAATGTGCAAAGTAGGCGCACTTAGGTTCGGTGGGAGATACCAATCCTCGACCAAACGAACATTCACCACAACCCCTATTGACCACGGCAGACAAGCTCCCCACCATGGTCGTTGGAGGCGGAGCCAAGGAGACATAGCTAGCCTCATGCTCTCTGACCTAGCTTATGAGAAGAGCAATATTGGCCTGACTGCTAGCGAGAAGAATAAGCTTGCCCAGAGACGCTTCCGGTGAAACCAACCACGCCGCAACACCACCAGAACCCGCAACACCACCCTACATTTGAGTCTCGTAGTTCCCGCCAGTGGTGATGTGAGGTTCAGCGCAAAACCGCAACAGCAGCAGCCGTATCAACCGCCACAGTGAAATTGAGAACGAAATAAGAGGGAACACGAATGCGAGGAACAATGAAGAGCTGCGAGAGCTTGAATGGAATGGAAAGAACGCTTTGTTGGAATGGAAGAAAGCGGCTTTTGGAAGATGATCGATTCAGGTCAGAATCAAGTCGTGATCGTGGCCACGGCAGTACCTGAGGCTGTACTCCATGGCTTGGTCCTAAAACCAAGTCCGAACCACCATTTCCCGCCTTGTTCGAATCGAATTCGAAGCCCCCCATCTGTCGAAGGGCGACAAATGAGAACGCCCCATCTGTCGAAGGGCGATAAATGAAAACGTAACAAGCATTCGCTTGCATGACGCATCCTCTTGCGAGGCTCTTGGAGACATGTCTTGCACAAGTGGTGTATCAATCACTGCTTGCCGCTCTTGTATTCGACTTGTTTCAAGCCACAAGAGCTTTCAAGAGGTTTAGCTTATTTAAGAGGGGGAAACAAGAGGCGCAAAACTTACCGACGGGGGCGTCTGCGGGCAGCGTAGCTGCGCGCTTTGCACGAGGGCGAACAGCGGCCGGGGAAGCCACCGTAGGTACTGCGGGCGTCGTTGGGTGCTCGGGCTGCGTAGCCCGAGGAGCGCGATTAGAGGTCGGGTCGACAGGTGAGCTCGGCACAGTCTCGTTGCGCGCCACAGTAGCTTGGCTCGCCGCGATCATGGCCATGACATCAGCCATGGTAATGGCGGCGGGAGATGCAGCCGCGGGAGCAGTCATTGGGCGCTTGCCATAGGCGACGTTCTCGCGGGTCAGCTGCGCGACGACCTCAGTCAAGCGAGCGTTTTCCGCGAGAGCGGGGGCGAGCGCTGCATGGGGGGACAAACGTGGGGAGTTAGGCAATGGCGTCGGCAGATTGTGAAACAGTGTGCGATTCACGGGCAAAACATTGGGATGTGTAACCAATCGGGAAGGGGAGTCCTCAATATGGTCAAATGGATTGCAAATCGAGAAAGGCAGGTTTGTCCTATATTCGTCAGGCGTCAGACTGCGCTCACCTGCTTGAGATCGAGCAAGGTCGCCTTTAGCAGCCTCGAGCTCGGACTCCTTAGTCGATAGCTCGATGCACAACAAATCCATGGCGGACCTTGAGGTCGCCGTGGCTTCAGTGAAAGCGGCCTGGAGGTCGGACATCCCCTTGCGACTCTGAGCCAGAGCCTTGCCGAGTAAGTAGTGGCTGTTCAACAGCTCTTGCCTCTCGGTAGGATCACCATTGGCCAATGCGGCCTCGGTAGCCGCGCTGGAGACGGCGAGGCGCTGCGTGAGGTCAGCGACTTCGGCGTCCTTAGCGGCTATCTTCGCCACAAACTGCTCGGTAAGGGCCGAGTTGGCGATGGAGGCCTGGTTGAGCTGCGCGCGGAGTTGTCCAATTTGCTCCGCCGCGATCAGGTGGTCACCCATGTGCTGATGACGCCTGCGCTCCGCGCCCGCTTCATAGCGAGCGCTGAGCTCCTCGAGGGAAGGCTCAGCCAGCGGCGTCGTCGGCGTCGTCGTCGTCGGGGCCATGCCCGCGCGCGGAGGCGGGGCAGCGGGCGGGGCACCCGAGGGTGCCGCCAGACCATTGAGGCCGTCAACCAGCGGTTGCAGCGTACCCACTGACACAGAGGGCCGCGCTTCGGCGGATGCGGACTCATCCAGCGTAGCACCGAGCTCAGTGTCGGGCTCAGTGTCAGAAGACCCCATCCCTTCGGGATTGGTGTCGACCACTGACATCGTAGGCTGGTCAGCCGCGTCGTCGGTTACCTTGGTGGATTTGTGGGATGCCATTCTGCACAGGCAACAGAACAAGTCAGTAGGCTGGACAGGAATGAGTGGTGGGCGAGAGAGGGAGAATTACTCGCAACTTCAGGATGCCAAAATTCACCTGCCACAGGGACTACTAAATTTTGCGAGCGTAACGAGCTGATAATGCCTCAAGCGTAACTTCAATGACGCGTCCGTCCAGAATACGATGAGGGATAAAAGCACTGTAAAGGCACGAATCACAGGGAAAACAGGAAGGACAATCGACAAACCGAATTGCGCGACAGGATGAGCAAACGTGCAGGCGGAAAGCAACGAAGATGATGCAGCAAGCAGGAAGAGTCGCAGGGCAGGCTCGTGAAGTACGCTAATTAAAGCAAGTACGGACTAGGTGGCCAAAGGAGCCAATGCTGCCCAATAGATCAAACCCCGCACCAGATGCTCGGGAAAGGAGCTTTAGAAGCTATGACCAAAAGGACAGGACGTGAATGCAAGAATCGAGAGCGTAGGCCATACAGGGGTCGGCAGGCTAGGAAAAGATGCCCATGCAAGACAGGTCGCAGGCGGCCTAGGGCGTGTTGAGCCTGGCAGGACAGTTAACTGCGAGAGCCTAACAGGCGCTACATGTACTCGAAGCTTACAGGTAAGAGCAGGAACAGCGAACCGAAAATGCCAGAAAGCCGACAGAACGTCCTGGCGGGTGCGATTAAGTCGAAGAAAAATTTGTATGCGTGCGTATGTGTATGCGTGAGGTCCATAAGGAACGAAACCAGCTCCGCTACCAGTGTAACAGCTCAGGATGCACTCAGCAGCCTGGGGAGTTAAGCTAGGGGAACAGCCTATGTGATGTATGTTTATGTGTAGTCGATATGCGTAAGCTAGCAGAACAGTAGGGTGTTACCTAAGTATGGGATGTAGAGTTGATCGGGAAGAACGTCTTCGTGAAGGAGTAGAAGGGTTCGTCCCGAGTAGCTCGGGTCTATGTACGCAACGTGTGCGTTGTGAGAGATGAGGCAGTACATGGGTATGGTACTGTATCATGTGCGTTCGTCACGTGGCTTACGGGTAAGGTGTACCCGTATGCCTTGCTGGAAGGCCAGAGTACCCGTGAAGGGTTCTGTACCGTTACACGAATCCCCTTTCGGTCGCTCTTGGCGTTGCAGGTCGTCGTCAACCGCGATGGTAGCTTGTCCAGTTGAGGTAGGAGACCACTCCCCACCCGCGTACGACCGGGCTCCCTTAACACCACCAGGCGTTATCATTACCTTGGATGAGAAGTTCCCTTCTTGCATACCGGTAGTTGTATCCACGGCTGTATGAAGATATTGTTTCGAGCAGCGGCCACATATGTACCGCCTTCTTTGCGTGCACCGGTATGGCTTGCAGCTAGCGTCGTTGTGCTACCTGGTTTGACTCTACCCTTCATACAGGGCTCCAAATGGCGGTGCCATGACCCCCCCAAACCCCAAAATGTGCCCCAAGGGAGCTGATCATTCTGACCGATGTGGGGTTCGAATCCACGCCCTTTCGGAATACGATATTAATTGCGAGACATGCGCCCGCAGTAATCCTTAACGTACCGCCTTAAACCGCTCGGCCAATCGGTCGGAGACCTCGATGTGCGCAGCAGAGCAGAGCCGGCCAGCTGTCAGGTGCATGCGTTTGAATTAAATGGAATTGCGAGGTCTCCGGTTCGAACCTCGTAGGGGACGGATTCGGAAGAGTCGCTTTCCATTCACGGGAGGGGGGGCGCCTTACCTCGGAGGGCACTTATTCGCGTACCCATAGCAGGGTGTTGGACGGTGGACGCGGTGTAATCAATCGTGGCAAGGACCATCGTGGATGAACACACACGAGCTCCACATTCGGCTGTATACCCGGCCATGGTAGGACCCTTCACCTCACTCCGGATCACCCTACGTCAGCCACTCGTGAGACCCATCGAAGGACATATAACCGAAGGACTCTGGTTAAGAGACTCCAACATTGGGCGAGTGGCACCATTGTATGCACTCTCTTGCCATGGTCAACCCTCCAAGTTGGTCGCTATATAGGGCAGGGCCTAGATGTCCTCCAGTACTTGGTAAGCGTGTCCTCCATCGGGTGGCTGTATTTGGCTATTGGGTATGATGGGCGTTTCTTGGGGCTTGGCTTCCTAGACTGCATTCTGGGTTCTCACATCCCACCTCCTCCGCATGCATGAGAATTTGGGGGAACCTCTATCTCAAACATTTCCCCGCACGCCTTTTTATTGGCATGGCGCTTCCAGCCCCCCCCCCCCCCCCCCCCCCCCCTTCCCTTTCGCCTCCTTTACACTCTAGTCCAGCTGTGATTAGTTTGTTGGTGTTGTTACTCCACATTGAACTCTTGATTGTGGCCTCTGACGTAGGGGCAGGGCTATGTGTTGGCTACCCCATGTTTGAAACGTTTCGTCTCACTCTCTCTCACCCTATTTTGTACTAAACTTGTTTTTGATCTTTGTTTGTTTTCGACGTTTGTGGGGGTTCCTCAAAATCCCTCCTCCTGTTATAACATTGGATGAGAAGTCTGAAGCCCCTCTCAGTGATATACAATGGTCTAGTGGTAGACCAGATTGCTGTAGGACGAAGAGTCGGGGGTTCGAATCCCCTTTCGGTCGCTCTTGGCGTTGCAGGTCGTCGTCAACCGCGATGGTAGCTTGTCCAGTTGAGGTAGGAGACCGCTCCCCACCCGCGTACGACCGGGCTCCCTTAACACCACCAGGCGTTATCATTACCTTGGATGAGAAGTTCCCTTCTTGCATACCGGTAGTTGTATCCACGGCTGTATGAAGATATTGTTTCGAGCAGCGGCCACATATGTACCGCCTTCTTTGCGTGCACCGGTATGGCTTGCAGCTAGCGTCGTTGTGCTACCTGGTTTGACTCTACCCTTCATACAGGGCTCCAAATGGCGGTGCCATGACCCCCCCGAACCCCAAAACGTGTCCCAAGGGAGCTGATCATTCTGACCGATGTGGGGTTCGAATCTACGCCCTTTCGGAATGCGATATTAATTGCGAAACATGCGCCCGCAGTAATCCTTAACGTACCGCCTTGGACCGCTCAGCCAATGGGTCAGAAACCTCGATGTGCCCAGTGGAGCAGAGTTGGCGATGTCTCAGGTGCATGCGTTTGAATTACATGGAATTGCGAGGTCTCCAGCTCGATCCTAGTAGGGGACGGATTCGGAAGAGTCGCTTTCCATTCACGGGAGGGGGGGCGCCTTACCTCGGAGGGCACTTATTCGCGTACCCATAGCAGGGTGTTGGACGGTGGACGCGGTGTAATCAATCGTGGCAAGGACCACCGTGGATGAACACACACGAGCTCCACATTCGGCTGTATACCCGGCCATGGTAGGACCCTTCACCTCACTCCGGATCACCCTACGTCAGCCACTCGTGAGACCCATCGAAGGACTCTGGTTAAGAGACTCCAACATGGGGCGAGTGGCACCATTGTATGCACTCTCTTGCCATGGTCAACCCTCCAAGTTGGTCGCTATATAGGGCAGGGCCTAGATGTCCTCTAGTACTTGGTAAGCGTGTCCTCCATCGGGTGGCTTTATTTGGCTATTGGGTATGATGGGCGTTTCTTGGGGCTTGGCTTCCTAGACTGCATTCTGGGTTCTCACATCCCACCTCCTCCGCATGCATGAGAATTTGGGTGAACCTTTATCTCAAACATTTCCCCACACGCCTTTTTATTGGCATGGCGCTTCCAGCCCCCCCCCCCCCCCCCCCCTTCCCTTTCGCCTCCTTTACTCTCTAGTCCAGCTGTGATTAGTTTGTTGGTGTTGTTACTCCACATTGAACTCTTGATTGTGGCCTCTGACGTAGGGGCAGGGCTATGTGTTGGCTACCCCATGTTTGAAACGTTTCGTCTCACTCTCTCTCACCCTATTTTGTACTAAACTTGTTTTTGATCTTTGTTTGTTTTCGACGTTTGTGGGGGTTCCTCAAAATCCCTCCTCCTATTATAACATTGGATGAGAAGTCTGAAGCCCCTCTCAGTGATACACAATGGTCTAGTGGTAGACCAGATTGCTGTAGGACGAAGAGTCGGGGGTTCGAATCCCCTTTCGGTCGCTCTTGGCGTTGCAGGTCGTCGTCAACCGCGATGGTAGCTTGTCCAGTTGAGGTAGGAGACCGCTCCCCACCCGCGTACGACCGGGCTCCCTTAACACCACCAGGCGTTATCATTACCTTGGATGAGAAGTTCCCTTCTTGCATACCGGTAGTTGTATCCACGGCTGTATGAAGATATTGTTTCGAGCAGCGGCCACATATGTACCACCTTCTTTGCGTGCACCAGTATGGCTTGCAGCTAGCGTCTTTGTGCTACCTGGTCTGACTCTACCCTTCATACAGGGCTCCAAATGGCGGTGCCATGACCCCCCCGAACCCCAAAATGTGCCCCAAGGGAGCTCATCATTCTGACCGATGTGGGGGTCGGACCCACGCCCTTTCGGAATGCGATATTAATTGCGCGAGAGAGAGAGGGGGTTCGTTACATAACCTCAGCAAATCACTGCCGAGACTGGACAGCAGCACAGCCTGCCGACCATCCAATTTTATAACACGGAAGCACAAGGGTGTTGAAGGCACCCCCACAAACTTGAAAACAAACTAGGTCAAGTCCCCAAAAAGGAAACAAACTAGAGGCGTAAAGGAGAGCGGAAAGGGGAGGGATGCAAAAGTAAGCAATCCAGAACACCAAGCCCACCAACCACAAGGGAGGAAGGCCAAACGAAAAGAACTAAATACCACCCAAGGGCATGCGCTATGAGCACCTTAATATGCAGCGAAAATGCCCTCAAAGGGAGAAAGCACAAGACAACCCGACACAGCCAACTTGCAGAAAAGGACCGGAGTGTCAAGGATGATAACCATAGACACCCCATGAAGGAAAGGGGGAGGCCAGCCTAAAACAGAGAGGCCAGAAACCAATCTAGCAAGACTCAGAAAGCAGGCACACATGTTAGGGGCAAGAGAATCCACCACACTTGGTAAACATGCCCAGCCCGGACACCAGAAGCCACAAACTAGAGCTATTACTAGAGAAACGAAACCAACAATCTAAGCACAGCCAGCGAGAAAGGGAGGCGAAAAGGAGAAGGCAAGCCCGCAGTAATCCTTAACGTACCGCCTTAGACCGCTCGGCCAATCGGTCAGAGAACTCGATGTGCGCAGCGGAGCAGAGCCGGCCAGCTGTCAGGTGCATGCGTTTGAATTAAATGGAATTGCGAGGTCTCCGGTTCAATCCTCGTAGGGGACGGATTCGGAAGAGTCGCTTTCCATTCACGGGAGGGGGGGCGCCTTACCTCGGAGGGCACTTATTCGCGTACCCATAGCAGGGTGTTGGACGGTGGACGCGGTGTAATCAATCGTGGCAAGGACCACCGTGGATGAACACACGAGCTCCACATTCGGCTGTATACCCGGCCATGGTAGGACCCTTCAGCTCACTCCGGATCACCCTACGTCAGCCACTCGTGAGACCCACCGACGGACATATAACCGAAGGACTCTATCTGGTTAAGAGACTCCAACATGAGGCGAGTGGCACCATTGTATGCACTCTCTTGCCATGGTCAACCCTCCAAGTTGGTCGCTATATAGGGCAGGGCCTAGATGTCCTCTAGTACTTGGTAAGCGTGTCCTCCATCGGGTGGCTGTATTTGGCTATTGGGTATGATGGGCGTTTCTTGGGGCTTGGCTTCCTAGACTGCATTCTGGGTTCTCACATCCCACCTCCTCCGCATGCATGAGAATTTGGGGGAACCTTTATCTCAAACATTTCCCCGCACACCTTTTTATTGGCATGGCGCTTCCAGCCCCCCCCCCCCCCCCTTCCCTTTCGCCTCCTTTACTCTCTAGTCCAGCTGTGATTATATTGTTGGTGTTGTTACTCCACATCGAACTCTTGATTGTGGCCTCTGATGTGGGGGCAGGGCTATGTGTTGGCTACCCCATGTTTGAAACGTTTCGTCTCACTCTCTCTCACCCTATTTTGTACTAAACTTGTTTTTGATCTTTGTTTGTTTTCGACGTTTGTGGGGGTTCCTCAAAATCCCTCTTCCTGTTATAACATTGGATGAGAAGTCTGAAGCCCCTCTCAGTGATATACAATGGTCTAGTGGTAGACCAGATTGCTGTAGGACGAAGAGTCGGGGGTTCAAATCCCCTTTCGGTCGCTCTTGGCGTTGCAGGTCGTCGTCAACCGCGATGGTAGCTTGTCCAGTTGAGGTAGGAGACCGCTCCCCACCCGCGTACGACCGGGCTCCCTTAACACCACCAGGCGTTATCATTACCTTGGATGAGAAGTTCCCTTCTTGCATACCGGTAGTTGTATCCACGGCTGTATGAAGATATTGTTTCGAGCAGCGGCCACATATGTACCGCCTGCTTTGCGTGCACCAGTATGGCTTGCAGCTAGCGTCGTTGTGCTACCTGGTCTGACTCTACACCCTTCATACAGGGCTCCAAATGGCGGTGCCATGACCCCACGGAGCCCAAAATGCGCTCCAAGGGAACTGATAATTCTGACCTTTCGGAATGTGATATTAATTGCGAGACATGCGCCCGCAGTAATTCTTAACGTACCGCCTTAGACCGCCCGGCCAATCGGTCGGAGACCTCGATGTGCGCAGCGGTGCAGAGCCGCCCAGCTTTCAGGTGCATGCGTTTGAATTAAGTGGAATTGCGGCAGATGAGGTTCGCTCTTTGACTGTTCGACCAGGTGAATGTCGCATAGCCATTAGTCGGTCTCCCCCAGGCAAGTCGCCTGGACCTAATGGCATCCCGATCGAGCTCTATCGTACCTTCGCAGATTGCTTCACCCCTCTGCTCTGTCGGCTGTACTCTGCCATGGGTACAAAGGGACTCCTTCCTCCTGAGTTTCTGGAGGGCTCGCTCATCATCCTCGGGAAAGGGGGTGATAAACTGGATGCTGGTAATTACCGACCTATTACCCTTGTGAATACAGACTACCGTATTTTGGCTAAGGTTCTAGCCAACAGGCTGGGCCCGGTCATGAATCGGATCATTTCCCCAGAGCAATCCGCCTTTCTGCCGTGCCGGCAGATTGGGGATGCTATCTTGTTTCTTCAACTTCTCCCTGAGTTGCTCAAAGCGCAGAATAAATCTGGGGTGTTGGCCTTTCTGGACTTCCGGAAGGCGTATAACACCCTGGACCGTGCCTTCCTTTTCCAATGCCTAGAGGTTGCTGGCCTTGGCGGTGGTTTCCTTACGTGGGTTCGGCTTCTCCTGTCCTCTACAGCCACCCGAGCTATGGTTAATGGGTTCCGGTCACGAGCTTTTGAGTCCTTGGCCGGTGTCCGACAAGGGGATCCACTGTCACCTCTCCTCTTTCTCTTTGCCATGCAAGCACTCCAACACTGGTTGCTACACAAGAATATCGGAATGGATATTAAACCTGGATCTCCTTGTACGGGCTGCAAATATGCGGATGATACTATTGTCCTGCTGCGTTCCCTGGACCCAGCACAGTTGCAGGCATTCCTAACCTGCCTTACCTTCTTTGGTCAGGCATCAGGGCTGTACCTCAATCATCTCAAGAGCAAGTTGCTTCCTATTGGCGTTCCTCATCCCCTCCCTCTCCTAGTCCAGATTCTGGGCTTCCCAGTGGTTGCAGAAGCCACCACTTTGGGGGTCTCGTTCACAAATGGATCTCCCACTTGCCCCCCGATGACCCCTCAATGGTCAGAACGGCTTGCCCACGTCGAACGCTGCTTCTCGCGCTTAGCCAAGCTGCCCTTCTCTTCTTTCGCCCGGGGTTTCTCTTCGTCTTCGTATGGCCTTAGCACCTTACTTTACCATGCTGAGTTTGGTGGGATTCCTCAACAGGTGGTCGATGACCTACAATGCCTTACCACCAAGCTGGTGGATAGAGGTTTGGGACCTGCTGATAAGGCTCGGGTTCTTCCAGGAGTTCCCTCTGCCCTTATCACAGGCTCCCCATGCCAAGGAGGTCTTGGTGTCATGCCCTGGCAGCACCACATTACTAGCCGACATGCTATGTGGGGAGTTCGCCTTTTCCGAGGTCTTGCGAGAGGGCTACAGCCATGGTCGCCTTTGTGGCTTCTTGTAGCCCAAGAGCTTCTCCTTCATCTCATGCCTCAGTCCATGGCCTCCCAGCCTCCGGCACTAGCGTTCCTACATGCTTCTAGGGACACTACCCACTTCAATACATCAGCGGGTGCTCAAGGGTTACCTCATGGCCCGTTGCGCCGTATGGCCATGGGATTTGCTGCCATCTCCGCCACCGCTGGTCCTCTACGGGATGTCACTTACAGGCCGTTGGAGCTGGGCTTGCTACGCCCCTCCTTGTGTCTCATATGGCACTTTTTTGGATGATGTGTTTTATCGGCTCATGCAGATCCCCTCATTGGTCT
Organism: Chlamydomonas sp. ICE-L; assembly: GCA_013435795.1. Taxonomy (NCBI): domain Eukaryota; kingdom Viridiplantae; phylum Chlorophyta; class Chlorophyceae; order Chlamydomonadales; family Chlamydomonadaceae; genus Chlamydomonas; species Chlamydomonas sp. ICE-L. Next base: position 20,834,821 of record JACBWV010000223.1, read on the forward strand.
GTGTCGCAGACGCGGTACGCATCTCCTCCTCCCTTTCGGACGCCTTAGCAGAGTGCACTCGTCGGCACTAGACGGGTGACCAGCGTCGTCAATACTGCTCCACTTCTGTGTGGCACCCTGAACTTGGCCGTGTTGGGCTGTCCACCATGCCCTTTGGCATGCTCAATGTTGTCGGCGATCCCCACAATGTGTCACTTTTGCTGACCTCCCTGCTTTCTTCTATTCCTCTAGGGTGGCTGTCCTCCCCTGCCCCTCCGCTTTCTCCCCCCCCTGGTCCTTCTTCCCCCCTCCCCCCTCGTTCTCTTTCACTCCTGTCTGCCCCAGGGCTCCTGGAAACTCCGCCAGCCCCCCCACCTGTTTCCCTCATGCGCCTCCTAGTCTCCCGGCTGGGATGGATCCTTCCCTGCTCCCCCTTTTCCCCTCCTCTTCAACTTGGTCCCCCAGCTACGCTGGGCAAGTTCAAGGTCAAACTTGGGACTACTTTACTAAATAGCGCCACAGGACGGCTTCAAGCAGAGGCACGGGCTGTGTATGTGGGTCTAGCAATGGGCCCACCCCACAATCCCCGGTATGTGACAGGATGTACCCGGATGTTTGCTCGGCGTTTGTCTGCTCTCTGGTCCTTTCCTTGGGAAAACCAACAGAAGGAAATCATGTGGCGTCTTGCAGCTGATGGGGTCCGTGGAGCATCATCCAGGGTACAGTTTAGTTACCCATGTTGCCCTGATGCACCTCCAGACTCAGATGCTCGTATGCACAGTTTTTGGACTTGTCCCGTGGCTGTGGCGGTTCGAGATGCTATTCAGACCCCCCTGCTTGCCTCTACCACTGTCCCCCTCCATCGGGCCAGCCTCTGGTTGTGCTACCCCCGCCCTTCCTCGACTATTAATCTGGAGGTGTGGGGTGTCGTCTGCCTTGCTGCTCTGTCAGCCATGGATCATGGTCGACTGCAAGCGTGGAGGCTGCACTTTGCAGCCTCTAATCAGGCTCTTCTTAACCAAGGTCAACGCACTCTCTATGAGGTGTGGGGACTAACTAATCCGCACGAGGTGGCATCCGCCCTATCTCTGTCCGGGCTGGGGCCCTTGCTGTGACTGATTTTTGGGCCCGCATCGCTGACTTTGTAGCCATTGGGGCACCCCCGGATGATTGGGAGGACACTGTGGACTCTTCTCACCCCTTCATTAGCCATGGGGGAGCCAGGGTCAATATGGGTTCTGCCCCTCAAACATTTCCGCATGAAGATGCTTCCCTCATCCACGATCCTCCCCTTTCTCCTCCCCCCATCCCCCCTTCACCATCTACGCTCTTCAATCCTGTTCTCCCCATGGTTCCACTGGTACCCTCCCCTTCTCACATGCACCGGTTAGGTAGCCAACTGATTTTGCCAGAAGAGTGGTCTTACGATTAGCTGATAACTTTTTGCTAGTCTTTCTTTGCATGCGCCAGCTTGCTTGCCTCTTTACGCTCCTCTTTTCAGCTCCTCTTTCTTGGGTGCCAAGCATTAGTTCGCTCTCGGGTTCCGTACGTCACAGGACACCCTTTTGTCTAGTTTTTTGGTTTGGCCCTTCATGCCCGCAGTTTTCGGGTTTGGGTTTGGGTTTAGGATTACCAGTTTCCACCCTGGACCCTAAACCCTACCCCCTCCCTTCTCCTTTTCGCCTCCCTTTCTCGCTGGCTGTGCTTAGATTGTTGGTTTCGTTTCTCTAGTAATAGCTCTAGTTTGTGGCTTCTGGTGTACGGGCAGGGCAGGTCTACTAAGTGTGGTGGATTCTCTTGTCCCTGACATGTGTGCTTGCCTTCTGAGTCTTGCTAGGTTGGTTTCTGGCCTCTCTGTTTTCGGCTGGCCCCCCCCTTTCCTTCATGGGGTGTCTATGGTTATCATCCTTGACACTCCGGTCCTTTTCTGCAAGTTGGTTGTGTCGGGTTGTCTTGTGCTTTCTTCCTTTGAGGGCATTTTCGCTGCATATTAAGGTGCTCATAGCGCATGCCCTTGGGTGGTATTTAGCTCTTTTCGTTTGGCCTTCCTCTCTTGTGGTTGGTGGGCTTGGTGTTCTGGATTGCTTACTTTTGCATCCCTCCCCTTTCCGCTCTCCTTTACGCCTCTAGTTTGTTTCCTTTTTGGGGACTTGACCTAGTTTGTTTTCAGGTTTGTGGGGGTGCCTTCAAAACCCTCGTGCTTCCGTGTTATAAAATTGGATGGTCGGCAGGCTGTGCTGCTGTCCAGTCTCGGCAGTGATTTGCTGAGTTAATGTAACGAACCCCCTCTCTCATTGCGAGGTCTCCGGTTTGATCCTCGTAGGGGACGGATTCGAAAGAGTCGCTTTCCATTCACGGGAGGGGGGGCGCCTTACCTCGGAGGGCACTTATTCGCGTACCCATAGCAGGGTGTTGGACGGTGGACGCGGTGTAATCAATCGGGGCAAGGACCACCGTGGATGAACACACGAGCTCCACATTCGGCTGTATACCCGGCCATGGTAGGACCCTTCAGCTCACTCCGGATCACCCTACGTCAGCCACTCGTGGGACCCACCGAAGGACATATAACCGAAGGACTCAGGTTAAGAGACTCCAACATGGGGCGAGTGGCACCATTGTATGCACTCTCTTGCCATGGTCAACCCTCCAAGTTGGTCGCTATATAGGGCAGGGCCTAGATGTCCTCTAGTACTTGGTAAGCGTGTCCTCCATCGGGTGGCTGTATTTGGCTATTGGGTATGATGGGCGTTTCTTGGGTTTGGCTTCCTAGACTGCATTCTGGGTTCTCACATCCCACCTCCTCCGCATGCATGAGAATTTGGGGGAACCTTTATCTCAAACATTTCCCCGCACGCCTTTTTATTGGCATGGCGCTTCCAGCCCCCCCCCCCCCCCCCCCCCCCCCCCCCTTCCCTTTCGCCTCCTTTACTCTCTAGTCCAGCTGTGATTAGTTTGTTGGTGTTGTTACTCCACATTGAACTCTTGATTGTGGCCTCTGACGTAGGGGCAGGGCTATGTGTTGGCTACCCCATGTTTGAAACGTTTCGTCTCACGCTCTCTCACCCTATTTTGTACTAAACTTGTTTTTGATCTTTGTTTGTTTTCGACATTTGTGGGGGTTCCTCAAAATCCCTCCTCCTGTTATAACATTGGATGAAACGGGGGGATGACAAACGGGAAATATCTGGTACCCCGTCCAAAAAGTTGGAATAGTCAAAAAGGGGGGGGGGGGGGGGGGGGGGGGGGGGGGGGGGGGGGGGGCTGACCCTGCCATTTTAGATGAAACCTAGTCTATCTTGTGGCAAATCATCTCCTTTAGTACCCTGCATTTTTAAAACCCTGAGAATGTTAGTGGAATGTTTTTTAACACGGCCCGAACACAAATACAAATTATTGTAGTATGCAACCTAGATGTCTCAATATTTCAGCTTCCTAGAGCCTCCTTATAGTTCCTTTCCTTCCTTCAAGATCCTTTATAACTAACTTGCCCAGTATTGGCATGGAAACTGCATGGGCTTGCAACATGAAGCCCACCAAAAGGTCTAAATGTAACGCCCACCTGCGCCCACCATCATTATGTCAGCTTTAAGGTGCGCCAGCTCGCTTTAGTTTGGGCTGAATTGCCAGCCAGGGGAGCTGCCTTGAAGCTGCTGCCTGTAGCTGGCTGAAGCACAAGGCATCCCCGGGCAAGTAGTACAGTTTGGAAGCATCTGAGACAAAGAAATCCTTTGCAGTAGCACACCAAGACACCTGGGTTACACGATGGGCCTCGGTAGGACGGTGAACCTGGAAGGGGTAGCTCTTACAGAAAGGTTGAGGCCACTCCACAGCCTTCCAACCTTGGCAAATAGTTCGCACGGGCTCAGCATTTGAAATTGCATCATCTCCATCAAGGGGCTGTGTTTGGGGCTCAGCACTTGCAGTCGCATCATCTCCATTAAGGGGCTGCAGCTGTGGCTGTGGCTGGGCATGTTTGACTCCAAAGAAGTGGCTGATTTTCAGCTGTCTAGGAAGGGGTTCAAGGGCTTTGTACACACAGCAAGATGCTCTGTGCCTCTCAACATCATCAGCAGCTGTCCAGACCTTCCCACACTGACATGCAGAGATTTTCGCCTGAGTACCTTGGCAGAACTTCTTGTGCTGCTCGAACTGTTGCGGCCTCGCGAATCCAGTTGCCGACCGAGCACAAACAGGACATGTGTCGTCGACCTCGTCCAGGCGGCCATCAGTCAGGTCCACATGCTGCCTCTTGGACGGACTTTCGTCGCGAATAGTCTCTTCAATGGTCGCATTCGACTCTGCAGTTATATTGGATGTATCCATGCCGAACTCGAACTAGGATAAGCAGGAGATCACAGGTGACACAAGGTTTCGAACTTGAACTCGAACTCGAAATCGATCTTGAATTACATGGCAGGTGTCTGAAAACTATGGAATCAGCACGCTTGCATCGAGACGAAGTCGTTCCATTTATCCACACGCGAAATGGAGCATAGAGAAAAAAGTTAGGAAAAAGTTCATATGGGGCCGAGAGGGGGGGGGGGGGGGGCACCCTGCCCTGAAGTCCTCAGAATGGCACCGGACCCGGGGGTATCGATAGATCACGTGATCCCCTAACGGAAACAACTTTCTGATACCCTGACATGGACCGTGCCGGACTTTCTATGGCTCCTGTCATCCTCCTGGATGAGATAAGGGATCTTAGCCAGTTTCCTCACTTGCTGTATGGTGAGGGGTAAGTTGTTAACCATATTACCACTGACAAGCCTGTGCATGGCGTCATAGCCAGGGTGACCCAGCCGCCTATGCCACAGCCATTCAGGGGTAGTAGGGATAACAACTCCACCATCCTCATCAACATCAAGTGCAAAAACTGGATAAGGGTCAGCACCAAAGGAACACCCACTGGGAGTGGTACAAGGCCTGCAGGTAAACTTGTACACACCATCACTTGAGGCAGGAAAAGACCAGAGAACAGAAGAGGCCTGTGTGGCAGTACAGCTAAGACTATCAAAATAAATCTTGCAGTGATGAGAGTGAGCCACAGCATTTACTGACAGGAGGTTCACCGGACAGTGAGGAATGTAGAGTACATCGGAAAGAGTGATTGGTGTTGGTAACCAATCACTACATAACACAATGGATCCACTACCCACTGACTGTTGAACCACACCATCACCAAATCGAACTGCTGGCCCAGCTAGAGAAGCATTATACACGGTGAACAAGGACAGGTCACCTGTGATAGACAATCCAGCTGCAGAATCCACATGCCAGACACCCTCAGACAGGCTCGGGCTACACACGTTGGAAAACTTCGTGTGGCAAGAGAATAGGACAGAGCGTACCTCCTACTTCTTGGACAAAGCATACCCATCAATCTGTGCCTGCAAGGAGGACAACTGCTTCGAGGTCAGCGAAGCTGGAAGGGCCAAGTTGACGGGCGCGGGTGCTTTACCCAGTGCACCATCCTTGCCCCTTCGCAGATGCGGAAACTTCGTCCAACAGTGGTCCTCCGAGTGGGTCCGCTTGTTGGGACATGGTCCCCAAGTGCACTCCAGGTGTCGCTTGGCAAAACCGGAACCCTGAGCACCAGATCCCTGCCCATGCTTGAAAGCAGCATTGGCAGGAACCTGGGGAGAGTCCCGGGACCACCCAGGATGCCTGGAGTCCGACCTGGGGAGAGCAATGTTCAGAATATCTATGGTTCTATACTCAGTGAGACAGGGCCAGTAATCAAGAGGAACCCCCAGGTGACGCATCATACCATACTTGATGCGCAGAGAATCGAAGCGCGCCAGACGAATACCACCAATGATGACACCCATGGCGTAGTGCAGAGTCACTTGAGACCCAGCACTGCGGAGATCAGAGCAGTAACCCCTAACCCTGCGAAATAAATCATCTACGCGCTCATCAGGGCGCATGACTGCACCATGAAGCTCATTCACCAACAGAGGGACCCCAGCAGCAAGAGTATCAGAATGCCTCCTCCGGATATCTAACAAGATGTCCCGAGGCGAAGCATAATCCTGAGACACCTTGACGAGGTCATTCGTCATGTGAGCGAGCATCATGGACAGGACCATGAATTCCTGGCGGGGCAGGGTCAGTGCACTGAATCCCAACAGAGCAGGATCTACAGAGGACTCACCATAAGAGGCCGAAGCGGCAGCAGGAGCAGGAGTCAGGGGAGCATAAGACTTACGAACCACTAGAAAGTACTCAGCGGCAAGACCAGCGTCATATGCGCGCTGGTCATCTATGTTCCTGATCTTAGGCAGGGACCTCGCAAAGCTCACTAACAGCTCAAAATCAGGGTTAACAAGACAGTGAGGGCGAGGAATTTCCACCCACTGGTAGCCTACCTTCTTGGCCTCCATACGCCACTTAGCTCCAAACGTAACAACAGTATCAGAAGGGTAGCTAATTCCTACAGGAACAGGCCCTAGAAACAACCGACATAGCTATCCTAGCTCAGTGAGTGCCATCACACAACGAGTACGACCCTTGTGATCAATATTGGCCTGAGTTGCTTTCATATCAAGCCTACCGTACAGGATGCGGTCCAGAGATCCAGCATCCTTCTGAGCTCGACGGACAAGCCAATAGGCCCGCAACTTCAGGTCCGGAGGAGATCCTCCAGTGAGCAGATGCTCCCAAGATTGACAAGACAGCGAGGGTCCCATAATGGGCGTTCCTGCTTCCGAACGGATTTTTTATTTTACTGAAATCTTACGATAAATATTGTAAGATCGTTTTCGCAAATTAATTGATTTTGCTTTTTTGGTGTATTTTACGAAAATATTTTACAATTTATTTTGTAAGATCGTTTTCGTAAATTAATTGATTTTGCTTTTTTTGTGTATTTTACGAAAATATCTTACAATTTATTTTGTAAGATTGTTTTGTTGTATTCCGGAGAAAGAGACTATTCCCTTCAATTTCAATTGTAACATTGATTTGCTCGTTTGGAGAGAGAGAAATTTCCTTCGAAGTATTCCAATACAAAATCAATTGTAGAGGACAGTCAAGAGGAAGGTGAAAGCTGTTTACAAAGTCTTGAACGCATTGCTCATAATTATTTATCTCACAAATCACAACTCAACAGTTCGAAAGTACAACTTAGTACTTATGACTCCGAAATCTGTACTTATGTGTACCTCACTTATGTATAACTCACAACTCAGAACTTATATGTACCTTATACAAGTCAGAACTAATAACTCCTAACTCAGGACTTATTATTCATAATTTCATACCTCATAGCCTCATTATGTACATAACACAAATTTATATCCTTAAATCTGCAAACTGCCATCCTAGAATCCTGAAATCACTCAAAATGTGTGTTGGATAAGGCAAACTAGTACACTCGTGCAAACTTGTGCACGGTGCTAATGTTGCACTGCTGCCAACAAGTCCATTGGTGATAACTTCTGCACTTGGTGCTGACAGGTCATGTGCTAAGTGACGCCATGGTGCTACCTGACACAATACTGTCTACTCTAGATTGTGGGAACAGGCTATCACGTTGTAGAAAGAGGGCCAATGCCAACTTGTTGGGTAACAACAGCGCCTGTACAATCGCTGCACTAGAATCTCCTCCTCCATGCCCCCATCCCCATCTTCCTCCTCCTCCATCTCCTCCTCCTTAGCAATGTCTACATTGTCTCCATCCGATTGCACAGCCTCTGCCTTGGTGTCCTTCTCAATGGATTGGCAGCTTGACCCCTTTGCATGACTCCTTGCTGTGCATTGATTGCCATGCCCAGCACCTTCTCTGGCAGCTTGACCCCTTTGCATGACCTGGCAGCTTGACCCCTTTGCATGACCCCTTGATGTGCATTGATTGACCCCCCTTGCCGGGCCCCCCCTTGCTGCGCATGCATGAAAGACTGTTTTGATAAGTCGGAAAGGCTTTGCTTCATGCCTTGCGCTTTCACCTCTTTTCATGCCTTGCGCTTTCACCTCCTTTCATGCCTTGCGCAAATTGCCTTTCGCATCCTGGCCCTGCATGGTACCGAGTAGCACCTAATTCTCGCACCCTTTGTGCAATGCATTTCACTGCTATGGGAATTCACTTCAGCTCTGTTCTCATGATCTGCTTTGCCTTTCGCTTTCTGCATCGCCTTGCTGCGCATCTGCATTAGCACCGGGTGGTTGTGAATAACCCCCGAGTTGCTTCTAATTCTCGCACCCTTTGCGCAATGCATTTCACTGTCACTGTCCTGCCTAGCACCTTCTCTGGTGGATGCTGGGCAGATAGCCAGGAGCACTGGCGCTCGGAGCACTGGATAGGTCTGCCTACCTGCATGGCGGTTACCCGCCTGCACCTGCCAGACCAGACCAGGACACGCGCCGGGCCAGCACCTGCGCCGGAGTACTGGCGAACAGCTCTGCACCCGCCTGCACCTTCCTGAGGCCTACCTGCATGATGGTTACCCGCCTGCACCTGCGTCAGAGTTCTGGCGGACATTACTACATACCCATATGGCATGCATCCTTAGCTACCGTTCCAAGATTTCCATAGAGTCTGGTTTGGTTATGAATTGCATTGTAGTGGTAGACTGCAATTGTAGCCCAGTCTTAGCTGCCTTGTGCCTGTGTTGACCAAGTTACTGCTTGCCAACAGGTTGCCTTGTTTATTGGTTAATCTTTGCCGGGAGTGTGGTTGGGTGTTTATGTTGTGATTGGTACTTTACACGACATTGACATATGGATCATGTACACCTGCAGTTCTTCTATTTTACTGTGTTCTTGCCCACCTCGGCCACCTACTTATTTACTAGGTTTTTTTTAGTGGCCCATTACTGCAATAGGTAAAGCAAAGATGTGTAGTTGAGGCCTGCTTGACTTGCATAGCATGACTGATGAAATGTCATAGCCCAGAAGAATTTAGCCCTTTTGCCTGTTCCGTCTAGGCATTCAGTGGATCAAGTTTTCTTTGACTGGTTTTAGGATTGATTTTTTTATGATCGGGAGGACTGTGTGTATTCCGAGTTTGGTTTTCTCAATCATTCGCTCGTTGGGTTTGACAATGCTCCCGATGATGATCGGGAGGACTGTGGGTATTCTGAGTTTGGTTTTTCTCAATCATTCGCTCGTTGGGTTTGTCAATGCTCCCGATTATGATAGGGAGGACTGTGGGTATTCTGAGTTTGGTTTTTCTCAATCATTTGCTCGTTGGTTTTGACAATGCTCCCGATTATGCTAGGGAGGACTCTGTGTATTCCGAATTTGGTTTTCTCAATCATTCGCTCGTTGGGTTTGTCAATGCTCCCGATTATGATCGGGAGGACTGTGGGTATTCTGAGTTAGGTTTTTCTCAATCATTCGCTCGTTGGGTTTGACAATGCTCCCGATTATGATCGGGAGGACTATGGGTATGCCGCGTACAAAAAAAAAAAAAAAAAATGCGGAGTACATGTTTTCTGAATCATTCACTTGTTAGGTTTGTCAGTGCTCCCGATTATGATCGGGAGGACTGTGTGTATTCCGAATTTGGTTTTCTCAATCATTCGCTCGTTGGGTTTGACAATGCTCCCGATTATGATTGGGTTGACTCTGTATATTCCGAATTTGGTTTTCTCAATCATTCGCTCGTTGGGTTTGTCAATGCTCCCGATTATGATCGGGAGGACTATGGGTATGCCGACTACAAAAAAAAAAAAAAAAAAAAAAAAAAATCCCGAGCACATGTTTTCTGAATCATTAGCTCGTTGAATTTGTCAGTGCTCCCGATTATGATCGGGAGGACTGTGTGTATTCCGAATTTGGTTTTCTCAATCATTCGCTCGTTGGGTTTGTCAATGCTCCCGATTATGATCGGGAGGACTGTGTGTATTCCGAATTTGGTTTTCTCAATCATTCGCTCGTTGGGTTTGACAATGCTCCCGATTATGATCGGGAGGACTATGGGTATTCTGAGTTTGGTTTTTCTCAATCATTCGTTCGTTGGTTTTGACAATGCTCCCGATTATGATCGGGAGGATTAAGGGTATGCCGCGTACAAAAAAAAAAAAAAAAAAAAATGCGGAGTACATGTTTTCTGAATCATTCGCTCGTTGGGTTTGTCAGTGCTCCCGATTATGATCGGGTGGACTCTGTGTATCCCGAATTTGGTTTTCTCAATCATTCGCTCGTTGGGTTTGTCAGTGCTCCCGATTATGATCGGGAGGACTGTGTGTATTCCGAATTTGGTTTTCTCAATCATTCGCTCGTTGGGTTTGACAATGCTCCCGATTATGATCGGGAGGACTATGGGTATTCTGAATTTGGTTTTCTCAATCATTCGTTCGTTGGGTTTGATAATGCTCCCGATTATGATCGGGAGGACTATGGGTATGCCGAGTAAAAAAAAAAAAAAAAAAATGCCGAGTACATGTTTTCTGAATCATTCGCTTGTTGGGTTTGTCAGTGCTCCCGATTATGATCGGGAGGACTGTGTGCATTCCGAATTAGGTTTTCTCAATCATTCGCTCGTTGGGTTTGACAATGCTCCCGATTATGATCGGGAGGACTATGGGTATGCCGAGTACATGTTTTCTGAATCATTCGCTCGTTGGGTTTGTCAGTGCTCCCGATTATGATCGGGAGGACTGTGTGTATTCCGAATTTGGTTTTCTCAATCATTCGCTCGTTGGGTTTGTCAGTGCTCCCGATTATGATCGGGAGGACTGTGTGTATTCCGAATTTGGTTTTCTCAATCATTCGCTCGTTGGGTTTGTCAATGCTCCCGATTATGATCGGGAGGACTGTGTGTATTCCGACGTTGGTTTTCTCAATCATTCGCTCGTTGGGTTTAATAATGCTCCCGATTATGATCGGGAGGACTATGGGTATTCTGAGTTTGGTTTTTCTCTATATCTGAATCTGATTTTGAATCTGAATCTGAATCTGAATCATTTGCTTTACCAACCTTTTTGTCTTCCGCAGGGTCTACAATGACAGTACCGTGGAAGTAAAACTCCAATCGGACGGGAAGGATTTGGGATGCTGCGTCATGGACGAATGGACCAAGGAGCGCCAAGTCCCAATGAACATCGAAGTCGTTGTTGGTGGACCAAACTTCCATGTTACGGCTACGCACGCTCACTGGTTGAGGTTTCGCGGCGAATGCAGGCATATGTGCGGAGCATTCTGGTCGACACTCACCCTTGCGGAAGTCAAGACAGCCCAGTTGCTTGAAGTCACTAGCATTCGGAGGCCCATGTCAGGAGCTGGGCTATAAGGAGATAACAATTTGAATACGATGACCTTACAAAGTTGTCGGCGATCTGTCCTCTTCGTTGATTGTAGGAAGCTGACCTCGTCGCGCCTTTCCTGACTTCTTCGCGGAGGCTGTAGGAAATGTAAAGAGTGCAGAAGTTACGCAATATCCTATCGAAATTGAAAGCGGCAAGTGCGGTCAGCACACAATGGTTGTTTCGAACGGTGTACATCCCACCGCGTACGTAACATTCAAAATGTACCTGTCAGATTTGAAAATTTAACCTGAGCCACGGTGCAGCAGTACAGTCCGTTTGATTGCTCTCTTACCGGCGTCAGGTGAAGGCCCTTTTGGTGTACATCGAGGTGACGTCCTCCTGTCGCTAGGACCAAACTCCTCGAAATCGCTCCTGAGCTTTCCTTCGCATATCTCAACCCACGCCCTAGTTTCCTCAAGCTCTTTGTCGGCGATAAATTCGCCCTCGCCGACCCTGACAGGCTTGCTGCGCATTGTCAACCACCAACCCAAGAGCCTGAATGTGAACTGGTATCCATGATAGGGCTCCTAACATGGGCCTCCGAGTGCTAGTGACTTCAAGCAACTGGGCTGTCTTGACTTCCGCAAGGGTGAGTGTCGACCAGAATGCATCTGCTCCGCACATATGCCTGCATTCGCCGCGAAACCTCAACCAGTGAGCGTGCGTACCCGAAACATAGAAGTCTGGTCCACCAACAACGACTTCGATGTTCATTGGCACTTGGCGCTCCTTGGTCCATTCGTCCATGACGCCGCATCCCAAATCCTTCCCGTCCGATTGGAGTTTTACTTCCACGGTACTGTCATTGAAGACCCTACGGAAGACAAATAGGTTGGTAAAGCAAATGATTCAGATTCAGATTCAGATTCAAAATCAGATTCAGATTTAGAGAAAAACCAAACTCAGAAAACCCATCGTCCTCCCGATCATAATCGGGAGCATTGTCAAACCCAACGAGCGAATGATTGAGAAAACCAACTTCGGAATACACACAGTCCTCCCGATCATAATCGGGAGCACTGACAAACCCAACGAGCGAATGATTCAGAAAACATGTACTCGGCATTTTTTTTTTTTTTTTTTTTACTCGGCATACCCATAGTCCTCCCGATCATAATCGGGAGCATTGTCAAACCCAACGAACGAATGCTTGAGAAAAACCAAACTCAGAATACCCACAGTCCTCCCGATCACAATCGGGAGCATTGACAAACCCAGCGAGCGAATGATTGAGAAAACCAAATTCGGAATACACATAGTCCTCCCGATCATAATCGGGAGCATTGTCAAACCCAACGAGCGAATGATTGAGAAAACCAAATTCGGAATACACACAGTCCTCCCGATCATAATCGGGAGCATTGACAAACCCAGCGAGCGAATGATTGAGAAAACCAAATTCGGAATACACATAGTCCTCCCGATTATAATCGGGAGCATTGTCAAACCCAACGAGCGAATGATTGAGAAAACCAAATTCGGAATACACACAGTCCTCCCGATCATAATCGGGAGCACGGACAAACCCAACGAGCGAATGATTGAGAAAACCAAATTCGGAATACACATAGTCCTCCCGATCATAATCGGGAGCATTGTCAAACCCAACGAACGAATGATTGAGAAAAACCAAACTCAGAATACCCACAGTCCTCCCGATCATAATCGGGAGCATTGTCAAACCCAACGAACGAATGCTTGAGAAAAACCAAACTCAGAATACCCACAGTCCTCCCGATCACAATCGGGAGCATTGACAAACCCAACGAGCGAATGATTGAGAAAACCAAATTCGGAATACACATAGTCCTCCCGATCATAATCGGGAGCATTGTCAAACCCAACGAGCGAATGATTGAGAAAACCAAATTCGGAATACACATAGTCCTACCGATCATAATCGGGAGCATTGTCAAACCCAACGAGCGAATGATTGAGAAAACCAAATTCGGAATACACATAGTCCTCCCGATCATAATCGGGAGCATTGTCAAACCCAACGAGCGAATGATTGAGAAAACCAAATTCGGAATACACACAGTCCTCCCGATCATAATCGGGAGCACTGACAAACCCAACGAGCGAATGATTCAGAAAACATGTACTCGGCATTTTTTTTTTTTTTGTACTCGGCATACCCATATTCCTCCCTATCATAATCGGGAGCATTGTCAAACCCAACGAACGAATGATTGAGAAAACCAAACTCAGAATACCCACAGTCCTCTTGATCATAATCGGGAGCATTGTCAAACCCAACGAGCGAATGATTGAGAAAAACCAAACTCAGAATACACACAGTCCTCCCGATCATAATTGAGAGCATTGTCAAACCCAACGAGCGAATGATTGGAAAACCAAATTCGGAATACACATAGTCCTCCCGATCATAATCGGGAGCACTGACAAACCCAACGACCCTATTCGCTTGAAGTCACCTACTACACTGCTAGCTGCCAGGCAGATGCCTGGTCACCAGCTGCTAGAGTGGGTGTCGGACCTAAGCCCAGCACCGTTACTGATACAGCTATAGGCTGTATCATAACATTCCCCCCAATCCCAGGAATTCTGGGTACCAGAATTCCTGGGATTCCACAACACAAGTCATAAGGAGTAAGCCAGACAAATATTCCCGTGGAGAAGAAAAGTAGGGGGAAAGCTATCCTAAAACCAGTCAAGGCGTAGGTATGACATCCGTGAAAAACTGTATGAACAGTATCCAAAGCTCTTCTTGCACGCATCTGCTGATGCAATGGACAACAAGAAGACTAATCTTCCTCAGTCACGCCACTTCTCACATACAAAGAAGACTGCAGGAGGTGAACTTCTAAAGACACGCATCATGTGTGAGTATAAATACAGCGCATGTAGGACATGTCCTCCCGATCATAATCGGGAGCATACACAGTATTTAAAACTTGAAATGATTACTTAACAAAATAATGCTAATATTCTGACTTCATGTTTCCTTCTATGTTAACTCAGGATTATTCTCCCAGGGAAGAGGCTTCATTGGTTATTGGGCTTTGCCACTCTACTCGCAGTCCATCAATCTGACTATATCATGCTTCCAACATTTCTTCAACCGGGTCCTTGAAGAAGAGGGGCAGCTTCCACCGTATTGCTTCTTGCAAATGGACAACGCGGCAAAGGACAACAAGAACGCTTTCATGTTCGCATACTTGTCCTTGTTGGTTGAGATGAACTGGTTTGAGGAAGTGTACGTCCATTTCCTCCCTCCCGGACACACACATAGCAATCTTGACCAAAAGTACTCTGTGATCTCGCAAGGGTTAAAGAACATGGAAGTGTACACCCTGGACCATCTGATGGCATTGTTGGTAACTTATTTCAAGAGAATGGGCCCTTACACAAGGCAAGACGTCGTGACCTCTATAGGGGACTTCTCCGCTGTCCTCCTAGACAACGTTTACAAGTTGTTCGGTCATGGCACTAGCACCGTCAAAGGAGTTAATCGCCGTTACACGCATTCAAGATAACGAAAGGTCCAACGGGAGAGTCGGTAAGAATACTTGATATACTGATATTTACAAATTAAATGCTACCGTGCGTGTATGTACTGTCCTGCACAATGCTCCCGATTATGCTCGGGAGGGAATATGGGTGTGCCATGTCCTCATTGATTTACATGTACAGTCTTCAATAGAAATTAAATGATACAAAGGAAGTTGTACCTAGGACCTAGGATGTATTATCCAAGGGATGCTCCCGAGTATAGTCGGGAGGGAATATGGGTGTCCTAAATGATTCACTAATATACAATACATGTTTGCACACCAACAATTGCAGGGGTCTATTACAAGGAGTATGACGAGTCAGGATCTTGGAGAGGACAGTGGGACAATGACGCTGAACCTATTTACGTCCTCCAAGGCTTCCCACTGGTGGACACCAGAACAGTATTTAAGGAAGCCCCCAAGATCAAGATTGAAGAGCTCGAGAATATCGAGGCAACTGGGCGGCTGTCTGGAAGACTATTAGAATGAGAAAGCCCGTGAGC
>JACBWV010000223.1:20850572-20938651 GCA_013435795.1 Chlamydomonas sp. ICE-L
GGGAGGGGAGGGGAGGGGGAGGTCTGTAGGGGACGCTTGGATGAGGTGCGGGAAAGGGCGGGTGGGGGGAGGGGGGGAGAGGGGGTGGGGAAGGGGGGGATGGGGGAGGGGGAGGAGCGGGGAGGGGGAGGGGAAGGGGGAGGGGGAGGGGGGAGGGGGTGAGGGGAGGGGGGGAGGGGGAGGGGGAGGGGGAGGGGGAGGGGGGGGGGAGGTGGGCGCGGGGGGAGGGGAGGGAGGGAGGGGAGAGGAGGGGAGAGGAGCGGGGGGGAGGGAGGGTGAGGGGGAGGGAGGGGAGGGGAGGGGAGGGGGAGGGGAGGGGAGGGGGGGGAGGGGGGAGGGGGGTGGTCATAGGGGGACGCTTTTGACTGAGGTGGGTACATGCAGGGTGGGGGGGAGGGGGGGAGGATTGGTTGAAGGGCGGGAGGGGGTGTTTTGGGAGGGGGAGGGGGATGGGGGTAGGGGGAGGGGGAGGGGGGGGAGGGGGGGGGGAGGGGGACGGGGGAGGGGGGAGGGAGAGGGGAGGGGGAGGAGGAGAGAGAGGGGAAAGGGGGAGGGAGAGGCAGGGGAGGGGGGAGAGGGGCTGAGAGGAGGTGGAAGAAGGCGAAGAGGCAGGGGAGGGGAGGGGAGGGGAGGGGAGGGGAGGGGAGGGGAGGGGAGGTGGAGGGGAAGGGGAGGGGGGGGGAGGGGCGGGGGGGGGAGGGGAGGGGGCGAGTCGGGGGGGGGGAGGGGAGGAGGGGGGGGAGGTCAGTAGGGACGCTTTGATGAGGAGGGTATACCTGGAGGGTGGGGGGGAGGGGGAGGGGGTGGTGAGGCGCTTGGCGTGGGTGGTGAAGGGGGGGAGGGGGAGGCGGTAGGGGGAGGGGGAGGGGGAGGGGGAGGGGAGGGGGATGGGGGAGGGGGAGGGGGGGGGAGGGGGAGGGGGGAGGGGGAGGGGGAGCGGGGAGGGGAGCGGGGAAGGAGGGGAGAGGAGGGGAAGAGGAGGGGGGAGGGAGGGGAGGGGAGGGGAGGGAGGGGAGGGGAGGGGAGGGGAGGGGGAGGGGGGGGGAGGGGAGGGGGGAGGTCAGTAGGGACGCTTTGACTGAGGTGGGTACCTGGAGGGGGGTGGGGGAGGGGGGAGGGTGTGGTGAAGGGGGGGAGGGGGAGGGGGAGGGGAGGGGGAGGGGGAGGGGGAAGGGGGAGGTTGTGGTCAGGGGGGACACTTTGACTGAGGTGGGTACCTAGAGGGTGGGGGTGAGGGGGAGAGGGGTGAGGGTGAGGGTGAGGGTGAGGGTGAGGGGTGAGGGTTGAAGGTTGAGGGTTGAGGGTTGAGGGTTGAGGGTTGAGGGTTGAGGGTTGAGGGGGGACACTTTGACTGAGGTGGGTACCTAGGGGGAAGCGGAGGGTGAGGTGGGGTGATGGGTGGAGTGTGAGATGGGGGGTGGGGAGGGGAGGGGAGGGGGAGGCGGGAGGGGGGAGGGGGGAGACTGTGGTGGGCAGAAAAGGCCCAACTTGCCAGAAGTTATCTAGGTCAGAACCCAAGAGGCAGAATTACTAATACCCTAGGGTACTACTAAGCGCGCGCCGCAGCGAGGTGCCGCGCTGCCTTTTTGAGCCCCTCTGCGCGTTTCGCGCAGATTTTTCATCCCCATGTGGGCGCAGCGCGCAGTTTTTGCGTTTTTGCACTAAAAAACGCTGACCAATTTGGTGATTGTGCACTTCAAAGCGCTGACCAATTTGGCAAGAAGTAGTACCCTGATTACTGAATGCGGAAGTGGTGGTGGTGGTGGTGGACAAGTGGGGTGGTTGGGTTTTTGCTGGCATGATGCTTGGGGTGTGGACGAGGTGTAGTAGTCGGGTATTTCCTGACCTGATGGCGATGTGGAAGCCAAGTCGATGGTATCTCTGGGTCTGATAGGCATGCGGACACATGTGTGACTGACCCTCGCTTATGTTTAACTGCATCGGATTCGTTGCTTGAAGGATCTGATTCATTTGATTGTATCATGTAAGCATAGCCGGATGCCTTGGTGGTGGACGAGATGGGGTGGTCTGGTATTTGCAGGCCTGATGGCAATGTGGAAGCCAAGCTGATGGGATGTCTGGGTCTATTAGGCATGAGGACACATGCGTGACTGACAATCGCATACATTTGACTGCATTGGATTTGTGGCTTGAAGGATCTGTTTCATTTGATTGTATCATGTAAGCATGGCCGGATGCCTTGATGGTGGATGAGGTGGGGTGGTCGGGTATTTGCTGGCCTGGCGGCAATTGGGCGGCCGGCATTTCTTGAAGGTCCAGGGGTAGAGAGCCCCAAGAAAACACCCAAGCACACCCCAAGAAAGCACCAAAGGTTGGGTATTTGCTGGCCTGGTGGCAATGGGGAGGCCGGCATTTACTGTGGGTTGAGGGGTAGAGAGCCCCAAGACAACTTCTATGCAGCGTAGCACGCGATGCTACTAATTGGTGCAGAGTGTTCGCAACAGAGCGACAGGTGGCAACGGAAGCGAGTTAGTTACAAGACCATTGGCTGATGTGTCAGCTTTGACTCGAACAGACAGTCGCACGCACAGACAGACTATGGGGTGACACTGGGGGCTCCAGCCCCCTTGAAGAGGGGGCTCCACCAATAACACCATGGCACACTCCAAGAAAGCACCTAAGCACATACCTTTGCGGGTTGCGCACAAACAGGAGGGGGGAAGCTACCCTCCAGTGAGCTACCCTCCACAAGCCAGATCTCCTATACCCTAAACCCTAAAACCTAAACCCTATATCCTACAACCCTAAACCCTAGGAGATCTGGCTTGTGGAGGGTAGCTCACTGGAGGGTAGCTTCCCCCCACCACACAAACAACCCCTTCCCAGTTGTCCCCTGCATCGAGCAGAACTTGAAGGTGCTCAAGCACCAAAGAAAACATCAAAGCACAAAAGCACATACCTTGGCGGGTTGCACACGAACAGTCCCTTACACAAACATGCACACAAACAGGTCAAGCACGAAAGCACATACCTTGGCGAGTTGCACACGAACAGTAGCTGCCACGAACAGGCACAAGATCAGTCCCATCCACCCATCCACAAACAGGCACACAAACAGTCCCTCACACAAACAGGCACACAAAGAGGTCAAGCACGAAAGCACATACCTTGGCGAGTTGCGCACGAACAGTCCCATCCACAAACAGGCACACAAACAGTCCCTTACACGAACAGGCACACAAAGAGATCAAGCACGAAAGCACATACCTTGGCGGGTTGCGCACGAACAGTCCCATCCACAAACAGGCACACAAACAGTCCCTTACACGAACAGGCACACAAAGAGATCAAGCAACAACGCACATACCTTGGCGGGTTGCGCACGAACAGTCCCATCCACCAACAGGCACACAAACAGTCCCTTACACGAACAGGCACACAAAGAGATCAAGCACGAAAGCACATACCTTGGCGAGTTGCACACAAACAGTCCCATCCACAAACAGGCACACAAACAGTCCCTTACACGAACAGGCACACAAAGATATCAAGCAACAACGCACATACCTTGCCGGGTTGCGCACGAACAGTCCCATCCACAAACAGGCACACAAACAGTCCCTTACACGAACAGGCACACAAAGAGATCAAGCAACAACGCACATACCTTGGCGGGCTGCACACAAACAGTCCCATCCACCAACAGGCGCACAAACAGATCAAGCACCAAAGGCCATACCTTGGCGGGCTGCACACAACAGGCACAAAAACAGGTCAAGCACAAATGCACATACCTTGGCGGGTTGCACACGAACAGCCCCTTACACGAACAGGCACACAGACAGTTCCTTCCACAAATAGGCACGCAAACAGTCCCTTACACGAACAGGCACAAAAAGAGATCAAGCAACAACGCACATACCTTGGCAAATTGCACACAAACCTCTTCCAAGTTGTCCCCTGCATCAAGCAGATCTTGAAGGTGCTCAAGCACCAAAGCAAGCATCGAAGCACAAAAGCACATACCTTGGCAGGTTGCACACGAACAGTCCCTTACACGATCAAGCACACAAACAGGTCAAGCACAAAAGCACATACCTTGGCGGGTTGCACACGAACAGTAGCTGCCACAGACAGGCACACGAACAGTCCCATCCACAAACAGGCACACAAACAGTCCCTTACACAAACAGGCACACAAAGAGATCAAGCAACAACGCACATACCTTGGCGGGTTGCACACGAACAGTCCCATCCACCAACGGGCACACGGACAGTCCCTTCCACGAATAGGCACACGAAAAGTCACACGAACAGTCCCTTACACAAACAGTCACACGAACAGTCCAATCCACGAACGGGCACACGGACAGTCCCTTCCACGAATAGGCACACGAAAAGTCACACGAACAGTCCCTTACACAAACAGTCACACAAACAGTCCAATCCACGAACGGGCACACGGACAGTCCCTTCCACGAATAGGCACACGATCAGTCACACGAACAGTCCCTTACACAAACAGTCACACGAACAGTCCCATCCACGAACAGGCACACAAACAGTCCCTTACACAAACAGGCACAAAAACAGTCCCCTCCGACCAGGAACACAAACAGGGCAAGCACGGAAGCATATACCTTGGCGGGTTGCGCACGAACAGTCCCTTCCCAGTTGTCTCCTGCTTCGAGCAGAAGTTGAAGGTGATCAAACAAAGATGGCTCCTCAAGTTGCAGGCAGTGCTCTAAAAACTGAAGGCCTGCAAAGTGGTGTGAGGGGTTGGGCTTGGGGTTGGAAGTGGGTGGGTAAGTGGGTGGGTGAGTGGGTATGGGTGAGTGGGTGGGAAGGTGATCAAACAAAGATGGCTCCTCAAGTTGCAGGCAGTGCTCTAAAAACTGAAGGCCTGCAAAGTGGTGTGAGGGGTTGGGGTTGGGAGTGGGAGTGGGTGGGTAGGTGGGTGGGTGAGTGGGTAGGGGTGAGTGGGTGGGAAGGTGGTTATACAAAGATGGCTCCTCAAGCTGCAGGCAGTACTCTAAAAACTGAAGGCCTGCAAAGTGGGTGTGAGGGGTTGCTGTGTGTGTGTGCGTGCGTGTGTGTGTGTGAGGGGGGGGGGGGGGGGGGGGGGGGCGGTGGGGGGCGGGGGGGGTATTGCTTGTGGGTATTGGGTGTGGGTGATGGGTGTGGGTGATAGGTGTGGGTGATGGGTGCGGGTGATGGGTGTGGGTGTTGAGTGTGGGTCTGGGTGTGAGTGTGGGTGTGGGTGTGGGTGTGGGTGTGGGTGGGTGGGTGTGGGTGTGGGTGTGGGTGTGGGTGTGGGTGTGGGTGTGGGTGTGGGTGTGGGTGGGGGGTAGCAAGCGCTTACCTGGACTAAGTGGAGTGGGACCACGATCCTGGTTAAGTTGCTTGGAGTCAGACTTCCAGTATCCGTGGAAGCGGACAGACTGATCATTCTGGTACGCTACTGTATATTGAAAATGCTCGTTCTGCAGAAGCACTGTGACGATGCCAGGAACCCCATTGAGCAAGCCAGCTATCTCCTTCTTGAGGTCTCCCGAGGGCACTGATGAGGACTTTTCCTGGATGGCGACGCTAGCTGTACCCACGGTTTTTGAGGGTTTGGACAGGGTTGGGGTGATGTGTTTGGTGGGGACGGGGGGAGGTTCTGAGGTGCCCAAGAGACCAGGGGTAATTGTAGCAGCAGGAGCAGCAGGGGCATCAAGGGGGGCTTGTGCAGAGGCTTGTGCAGAGGCTGTGGTGGAACGAAAGGGATTCTTGAACTGTAATGCGTCTGTAGGGCCGCTGCCGTTTGGGTTGTCAGTGAAGTCGGCGGAAGCAGGGGCAGCAGGGGAAGCAAGGGTAGCATGTGCAGAGGCGTGTGCAGAGGCTGCGGTGGAATGGAAGGTATTCTTGAACTGTAATGCGCCTGTAGAGCCGCTGCCGTAGGGGTTGCCAGTGAGCTCGGCGGAAGCAGGGGCAGCAGGGGCAGCAAGGGTAGTGTGTGCAGAGGCGGGTGAAGAGGCTGCGGTGGAATGGAAGGTATTATTTAACTGTAATGTGCCTGTAGAACCGCTGCCGTTTGGGTTGTCAGTGAGCTCGGCGGAAGCAGGGGCACCAGAGGTGCCTGCTGGTAGGGCACTGCTCCCCCTGCTGATGCCGTTGGTTGCGGGTTCGAGGGGTGCGCTCAGGGGGTGGGGGCTATTAGTAGTGATAGCTGATATGAGCTGGTTGTTACTGTCTACCCTGGTGATGGTCTTGGTGCCTACTTCCATGAATCGAGACGAGTGTGTCTTAGTACGTCTGAAGGAGTGGGAGGGGCCCAGGTTTGAAGCGAGCTTGCCCGAGGTAGGGTAGGCGAATAGGCCTGGGGGGGTAGGGTCATTGCCTGAATAAGTACAGGGGGCAAAGAGGGCTCCAGAGGACTGGTTGGAAACAACTAGGGTCTCAGGCATAGAGGTCGACGGCACCAATGCACCAGGAATGAAGTCAGTGATCCGGAGGGAGTTCCGGGAGGCGGCTGAGTCCATTACGACCTTAGATTTTAGGTCTGTCGACAAGGGCGCCGCTTGTGCAGAGGCCGCGGTGGAATGGAAGGCCTTCTCGATCAACAATGTGTTTGTAGCACCGCTGCTGTAGCGGTCATCGGTGTACTCAGTGTACGTGTTTCCTATGGAGCTGGGGGTGCCAGCGGGGGAGACACGGGCGCCGTCGATAGGGGTGAGGACTGTGGGGGCCATGTTGGGGTCATTCCGGGCCGATGGGTGGAGGCGCGGTGGTGGGGGCGGGGGAACATGGTCTGTGGACTGAGACTGTGCTGCTGCCTGCGTAAATGAATTGTATGTTGTTGAGATTAGGGGGCATGAGGGTAGTGGCGTTGTGGTGGGGGCGGGGGTAGAGGCGCCTTGGACTATGACTGTGCTGCTGCCTGCGTACATGAATTGTGTGTTTTTGTGGTTAGGGGGCATGAGGGTGGTGGAGCGCTGGTGGGGGCGGGGGAACAGGGCCCGCGGAGGGAGACTGTGCTGCTGCCTGAACACATGAATTGCATGTTGTTGTGGTTAGGGGGCTTGAGGGTGGTGGCGCAGTGGGGGGGGCGGGGGACAAGGGTCCGTGGAGTGAGACTGTGCTGCTGCAGTGCTGCCTGCGTACATAAATTGTATGTTGTTGTGATTAGGGGGCATGAGGGTGGTGGAGCAGTGGGGGGGGCGGGGGAACAGGGTCTGTGGAGTGAGACTGTGCTGCTGCAGTGCTGCCTGCGTACATGAATTGTATGTTGTTGTGATTAGGGGCATGAGGGTGGTGGAGCAGTGGGGGGGGCGGGGGACCAGGGTCTGTGGAGTGAGACTGTGCTGCTGCAGTGCTGCCTGCGTACATGAATTGTATGTTGTTGTGATTAGGGGGCATGAGGGTGGTGGAGCAGTGGGGGGGGCGGGGGAACAGGGTCTGTGGAGTGAGACTGTGCTGCTGCAGTGCTGCCTGCGTACATGAATTGTATGTTGTTGTGATTAGGGGGCATGAGGGTGGTGGAGCAGTGGGGGGGGCGGGTAGGGAACAGGGTCTGTGGAGTGAGACTGTGCTGCTGCAGTGCTGCCTGCGTACATGAATTGTATGTTGTTTGTGATTCGGGGGCCATGAGAATGGTGGAGCAGTGGGGGGGCGGGGGAACAGGGTCTGTGGAGTGAGACTGTGCTGCTGCAGTGCTGCCTGCATACATGAATTGTATGTTGTTGTGATTAGGGGGCATGAGGGTGGTGGAGCAGTGGGGGTGCGAGGACCAGGGTCTGTGGAGTTGAGACTGTGCTGCTGCAGTTGCTGCCTGCGTACATGAATTGTATGTTGTTGTGATTAGGGGGCCTGAGGGTGGTTGGAGCAGTGCGGGGGGCGGGGGACAGGGACCGTGGAGTGAGACTGTGCTGCTGCTGAACACATGAATTGCATATAGTTGTGGTTAGGGGGCACTGAGGGTGGTGGCGCAGTGGGGGGGCGGGGGACCAGGGTCTGTGGAGTGAGACTGTGCTGCCTGCAGTGCTGCCTGCGTACATGAATTGTATGGTGTTGTGATTAGGGGGCATGAGGGTGGTGGAGCAGTGGGGGGGGGGGGGGGGGGGGGGGGGAGTTGAAGCACCGTGGACTGAGACTATGCTGCTGCAGTGCTGCCTGCGTACATGAATTGTATGTTGTTGTGATTAGGGGGCATGAGGGTGGTGGAGCAGTGGGGGGGGCGGGGGGAACAGGGTCTGTGGAGTGAGACTGTGCTGCTGCAGTGCTGCCTGCGTACATGAATTGTATGTTGTTGTGATTAGGGGGCATGAGGGTGGTGGAGCAGTGGGGGGGCGGGGGAACAGGGTCTGTGGAGTGAGACTGTGCTGCTGCAGTGCTGCCTGCGTACATGAATTGTATGGTGTTGTGATTAGGGGGCATGAGGGTGGTGGAGCAGTGGGGGGGGCGGGGGGAACAGGGTCTGTGGAGTGAGACTGTGCTGCTGCAGTGCTGCCTGCGTACATGAATTGTATGTTGTTGTGATTAGGGGGCATGAGGGTGGTGGAGCAGTGGGGGGGCGGGGGACCAGGGTCTGTGGAGTGAGACTGTGCTGCTGCAGTGCTGCCTGCGTACATGAATTGTATGTTGTTGTGATTAGGGGGCATGAGAATGGTGGAGCAGTGGGGGGGGCGGGGGGCCAGGGTCTGTGGAGTGAGACTGTGCTGCTGCAGTGCTGCCTGCGTACATGAATTGTATGTTGTTGTGATTAGGGGGCATGAGGGTGGTGGAGCAGTGGGGGTGCGGAGGACCAGGGTCTGTGGAGTGAGACTGTGCTGCTGCAGTGCTGCCTGCGTACATGAATTGTATGTTGTTGTGATTAGGGGGCATGAGGGTGGTGGAGCAGTGGGGGGGGCGGGGGAACAGGGCCCTTGGAGTGAGACTGTGCTGCTGCCTGAACACATGAATTGCATATAGTTGTGGTTAGGGGGCATGAGGGTGGTGGCGCAGTGGGGGGGGCGGGGGACCAGGGTCTGTGGAGTGAGACTGTGCTGCTGCAGTGCTGCCTGCGTACATGAATTGTATGTTGTTGTGATTAGGGGGCATGAGGGTGGTTGGAGCAGTGGGGGGGGGGGGGGGGGGGGGGGGAGTTGAAGCGCCGTGGACTGAGACTATGCTGCTGCCTGCGTTCATGAATTGTATGTTGTTGTGATTAGGGGGCTTGAGGGTGGTGGAGCAGTGGGGGGGGCGGGGGACCAGGGCCTGTGGAGTGAGACTGTGCTGCTGCAGTGCTGCCTGCGTACATGAATTGTATGTTGTTGTGATTAGGGGGCATGAGGGTGGTGGAAGCAGTGGGGGGGGCGGGGGAACAGGGTCTGTGGAGTGAGACTGTGCTGCTGCAGTGCTGCCTGCATACATGAATTGTATGTTGTTGTGATTAGGGGGCATGAGGGTGGTGGAGCAGTGGGGGGGGCGGGGGACCAGGGT
The DNA here is from genome assembly GCA_013435795.1 of Chlamydomonas sp. ICE-L. Classification (NCBI taxonomy): domain Eukaryota; kingdom Viridiplantae; phylum Chlorophyta; class Chlorophyceae; order Chlamydomonadales; family Chlamydomonadaceae; genus Chlamydomonas; species Chlamydomonas sp. ICE-L. The sequence continues at coordinate 20,859,996 of JACBWV010000223.1, forward strand.
CTGTGGAGTGAGACTGTGCTGCTGCAGTGCTGCCTGCGTACATGAATTGTATGTTGTTGTGATTAGGGGCCATGAGGGTGGTGGAGCAGTGGGGGGGCGGGGGAACAGGGTCTGTGGAGTGAGACTGTGCTGCTGCAGTGCTGCCTGCGTACATGAATTGTATGTTGTTGTGATTAGGGGGCATGAGGGTGGTGGAGCAGTGGGGGGGGCGGGGGGCCAGGGTCTGTGGAGTGAGACTGTGCTGCTGCAGTGCTGCCTGCGTACATGAATTGTATGTTGTTGTGATAAGGGGGCATGAGGGTGGTGGAGCAGTGGGGGGGGGGGGGGGGGGGGGGGGAGTTGAAGCGCCGTGGACTGAGACTATGCTGCTGCCTGCGTTCATGAATTGTATGTTGTTGTGACTAGGGGGCATGAGGGTGGTGGAGCAGTGGGGGGGGCGGGGGAACAGGGTCTGTGGAGTGAGACTGTGCTGCTGCAGTGCTGCCTGCGTACATGAATTGTATGGTGTTGTGATTAGGGGGCATGAGGGTGGTGGCGCAGTGGGGGGGGCGGGGGACCAGGGTCTGTGGAGTGAGACTGTGCTGCTGCAGTGCTGCCTGCGTACATGAATTGTATGTTGTTGTGATTAGGGGGCATGAGGGTGGTGGAGCAGTGGGGGGGGGGGGGGGACCAGGGTCTGTGGAGTGAGACTGTGCTGCTGCAGTGCTGCCTGCGTACATTGAATTGTATGTGTTGTGATTAGGGGGCATGAGGGTGGTGGAGCAGTGGGGGGGGCGGGGGAACAGGGTCTGTGGAGTGAGACTGTGCTGCTGCAGTGCTGCCTGCGTACATGAATTGTATGTTGTTGCGATTAGGGGGCATGAGGGTGGTGGAGCAGTGGGGGGGGCGGGGGGCCAGGGTCTGTGGAGTGAGACTGTGCTGCTGCAGTGCTTGCCTGCGTACATGAATTGTATGTTGTTGTGATAAGGGGGCATGAGGGTGTGGAGCAGTGGGGGGGCGGGGGGACCAGGGTCTGTGGAGTGAGACTGTGCTGCTGCAGTGCTGCCTGCGTACATGAATTGTATGTTGTTGTGATTAGGGGGCATGAGGGTGGTGGAGCAGTGGGGGGGGCGGGGGACCAGGGTCTGTGGAGTGAGACTGTGCTGCTGCAGTGCTGCCTGCGTACATGAATTATATGTTGTTGTGATTAGGGGGCATGAGGGTGGTGGAGCAGTGGGGGGGGCAGGGGACCAGGGTCTGTGGAGTGAGACTGTGCTGCTGTAGTGCTGCCTGCGTACATGAATTGTATGTTGTTGTGATTAGGGGGCATGAGGGTGGTGGAGCAGTGGGGGGGGCGGGGGACCAGGGTCCGTGGAGTGAGACTGTGCTGCTGCAGTGCTGCCTGCGTACATGAATTGTATGTTGTTGTGATTAGGGGGCATGAGGGTGGTGGAGCAGTGGGGGGGGGGGGGGGGGGGGGGGGGGGGTAGAAGCGCCGTGGACTGAGACTGTGCTGCTGCCTGCGTTCATGAATTGTATGTTGTTGTGATAAGGGGGCCTGGGGATGGTGGCGCGGTGGGGGGGGCGGGGGAACAGGGCCCGTGGAGGGAGACTGTGCTGCTGCCTGAACACATGAATTGTGTGTTTTTGTGGTAAGGGGGCATGAGGGTAGTGGCATGGTGGTGGGGGCGGGGGTAGAGGCGCCTTGGACTGAGACTGTGCTGCTGCATGCACACATGATTGTGTGTTGTTGTGATTAGGGGGCATGAGGTTGGTGGAGCAGTGTGGGGGGGGGCGGGGGGTAGAAGCGCCTTGGACTGAGAGTGTGCTGCTGCCTGTGCACATAAATTGTATGTTGTTGTGATAAGGGGGCCTGGGGATGGTGGCGCGGTGGGGGGGGCGGGGGAACAGGGCCTGTGGAGGGAGACTGTGCTGCTGCCTGAACACAAGAATTGTGTGTTTTTGTGGTAAGGGGGCATGAGGGTAGTGGCGTGGTGGGGGGGGCGGGGGTAGAGGCGCCTATGACTGAGACTGTGCTGCTGCCTGCTACATAAATAGTGTATTTTTGTGGTTAGGGGGCATCAGGGTGGTGGCGCAGTGGTGGGGGCGGGGGTACAGGCGCCTTGGAGGGAGATTGTGCTGCTGCATGCACACATGAATTGTATGCTATTATGTACTATACATTGGCTAGTATATTAACTGTATTTGAGCATTCTTGCCTCACGTCGCATGAAGGAGTCCCTGCCACCTGGAGGGTGACACTTATTATGTCTACCATGGTGAATTTCCCCAGCTGCGGCGTACGGGAGGGCCCCTCCAGGCGTTTCCTTGTTTTAACTCAATGATCTCAGAAACACTACGTCAGAGCAGCTAACATCGTTCTTGGACAACTGAAAGATAACCCAGTGACAGGACGAACCCATAATAACTTCACAATTGGAGGGAGGATAGCATAATCGGAGAGAAGGAAGAAAGATCACAACAGGCATGAAGACACCTCAAAAACAGTACGCAGTACACATGAGTGGCTGAGTTGGCGAGGAACTTACCTCATCACTACGGCGTGCATCGACTGGTGGGGATCCCCCGGTGAAGCAAGAAGTCAGTCCTTTGAACATTGAGGGAGAGCGAATCTGAGGAGGCTATGACGATAGGGGATATTTGAGATACACCGACGGACTCCACGTCGATGTTGCGCGAAACTTCGGTGCGCGCAAAGGGGAAATGCGTCCGCTGATTGGTTGGCTACAACTATGCCAGCCGGGAAGGGCTACTTTCTCGAAGATTGCACCAGCTTTAGTGAAGCAGTCATTAATGCTGCGAAGTTGTATGGCCGTTGTAGTCGCTCCTGTGTGGATAAGATGAGAACTCAATGTTTGCAACCTTCCTCGGGCGCTTCTGATGCGATAGTGATTGAGCCAATTTAACCAGGAGCAGTTCAGGAACAGGATGAGAACTCCTCGAAACTCTACTACGGAGCTACGTCGAAAGCCAACAGTGGTGAGAAATATAGAATCGAATGCACAACAACTGGGTTAGGAAGCCCCCGCGCCTGGGGGGGTAGCGACCTTTGGCAATGGTTCCACTTGTAGTAGAATCGTTACAGAGCAGAGAGAAAGAAACTGATCGAGGATCGAAAAAACAGGAATCTGGCGGTACGTCCGGGGGGGGTGGGGGGTGGGGGGTGGGGGGCATGGGGAGGGCTAGGGCACGGCCCGTCTCCAAAAACCCGAGCCATGATGAGGTCACCAACGCGTAGCGATCGCATCAATCTAAACGCGCGAATAATTGTTGTATGAGCATCTCATGCATAAAATGGATCCAATGCTCTTGTAGATCGCAAGTTTTCTCGCTGAACGTGTTGGCTCCTAGGGGGGCCTAAAAACAGACTTCGACAAGGAGCTCCACTGCGCGCTTCGAGGAGCTCCATGGCGCGCAATGATCTGAACGCGTTATTTAAAGTCATTATGATGGCTGCTAGCCGCTTGCCACTGCTAGGAGACGAAGATCCAGTACTTGGGAAAAGTACGAATCCCCTCTTGCGGTGGAATTCGTAGTGATGCGAGGCCTAATTTCGCGCTGCGACTACCCATAAGGCCTACCTGAAGCATGGTGGTCCACTGTCAGGACCAGTTTCGCCGAGTTCGGAGGCTAGGAACCGACCTTGTACCACAACAGCCAACCTTGGACCTTGGCGCGAGCCCATGTGGCCATGTAGCATATATGTTCGTACTTCTGACTGTACTGGCTCTGCCTGTTGTATCTCAAAACTGCATGGCCCGATCGGCCCAATTTTTTGACAGCTTTTTGGTGATCACCTAACGGAGGTATCCAAGCTTTCAAAAAACAGTCCTGGCCCATACCTTATAGCTTGATCTTGGTGGGCAATATGGGTGTCTGAAAGCATGAAATTAGTGTACTGTGCGCCCCATTTGTAATAAACACTCCCAATAGGGATCACATGGTATTCGTATATGTATGGGGCAATTGTCTTCCAAGTGGCCGAGGAGCTGGTCGCAAAATAGATGCGGCTTATAGCTTATTGCTGTGTTTTTTGAGGGTATAAAGACGGCCGCTAGATCTGAACTCCAAAGAGGAGCTTCGTAAATGTTCGTCAAAAAATCTACTAATGTGTGTGGAACTGTGGATGAGTGTGAATGAGTGTGGATGGGCTTGTGCAAAGCTCAGAGGTGTTGGCACAAGTCTGGTGCGTGTCGCATTCAGGGGGGAGAGGTGGGACACGTTGTGGGAGAGGTGGGTAGGTGAATGTGTGATCCCAATCAGTTAAGATTGATGGGGTCATCATGTCACAAATGTGGATGGCGGGATTGCAGGCTGTGGCTGTAATGGTGTCGTGCTGAATGGAGCAGGATGAGATCACAGTGGCAGATGGTTCTGTCGTGGAGGTGGTGGAAGTGGCATTCAGGTCCTGTTTCAGAGGGAGGACAGCAGGTGCGGCAGAAGTTTCGTCATCATGGGTTGCATCAGGTACACTTGAGAGAGGGAGGACAGGATAGTCAGACATTTCCCCCCCATTCAAGTGTGCAATGTCAACGACAGTGGGTCCGGGGCTGTTGTCCCCAATAGTTGCATTTGCAGGCATCAGAGGAACGGCTACAGCAGCAGGCACAGGCGTGCAAGCAAGGGCAACAGTCGGGACTGTAGTATTCCGGAGCGTGTGCAAAGCACAGAGACGAGGGGAAGACGGTAAGGATAAGGTCTTTACAATTAGATAAGCATTCGATCAATGCGCTAGGAGAAAGTACTGGGATGCAGCGGTACCTCATGGTACCGGCATCAGTGTCCGTGCCATAGCTGGCAGCGGCACAGCAGTACAGTGCTACAGGGAGGAGTCCTGTGCACTCAAAGTCACTCTAGGTGAGCCGGTGAAACCCGGTGAATAACATCCCCCCCAATTCCTGGTATTCTTCATTCTGGAGAATTCCGGGAATTGGAGGAGTTAAAAGAAAAACTAGAGGGACTGAAAATATTCATAAGCAGGTTATGCTTTGAAAGATAAACTAGCAGGCTGACTTAAAAGGTGCAAGGAGAATCCTGTGGGACAGGGTGTCCGCTCTGGTCAGAAAAAACTAAAAGGGAGAAGGCAGACAATCAAGTAGCAATCAATCAATACTCTAGGAAAAGTCTGTCCCATGTCAAGGAGTCTAAGACTGAAACAGTAGAGGTGACTGATGGGAAGTCAAAAGAGAGGCTGCAAGTAATCTTATCAACTATCAACTGCTGGCTAGATATTGGGTCAGGGGATCAAGTGTCATCAACTGGATATGGGATCTGGTAGAACCCATCTCTCTTAAGCCTAGTTGTGATGGCTTGGTGCAGGTCATCCCACAGGTCAGCTGTAGGGTCAGAGTGAAAGGCAGGAGGGCAGAAGTTGAGTATGAAACAGTCTTGCTGATTCCAGGGCATGATGGCATCATCCACGTAGATCAGGATAGGGCTGGGCTCTCCATCTGTCCTGATCTGGTGGGATTGCATGAGGAGTCCTGGCTGTCTGTGGGCTGCAGTGCAGTAGGCACTGACCATGGCTGCCTCCAGGCAAATGGTCCACTTCAATCTATCCTTCATGCTAGCTGAGCAGGTGTCATACTTGTATATGAGAGTGGCTAGCAGCTTGGAGTGCAAGTGGATGGGACTAGTAACTGGTGCAGGATTGGTGGGCATATCCTGTTCCCTCCAGATTTGGTGTGGGAGGTACCTCAGGTACTTGTACCTTGCATAGAAATCGTGGATCAGGGTGTATAAGGGAACCCTGAGCATGTTGACTATGCAGGGTGGGGTGGGCAAGAGCATCATGTGATCTAGAATGTCCATCAGTTCCCCTAGGGGATAGTACCCCTCCCTGTGGTCTTCCAGGGTGTAGCTGATGGCAGACATTTGGGCGTTATTCTGGATGTCAGCTTGGGAGCCTGGCTCTGAGGTGGGAGGAGTGCTACCTGGTGAGAAATCTGTAATACCAGTGGGGGTCATGGTTTGGAGGAGTATGTCCTCCTGGAACAGGGAAGGGGTGGCAGTTCTCAATTCTGCAGGGTTCTGGACAGGGTTTACTGCTGGCTCTACTAAGGGCTCTGCTGGTGCCTCTACTGATAGCACTACTGGCAGCTTTACTGGCTGTTCTACTGGTGGGTCTACTGGTGGCATGACTGGATGCTGTGCTGGTAGTTCTGCTGCCAGTTTCACTGGCTGGGTATTCTTCTGGCTGGCTACAGATGGGTATCTCTTCTTGTAGATCTCTAGCATGGATGCTTTCATGTTGGCCAGCTGCTGGTCAACATCTATGGTGTAACAGCTCAGGATGCACTTAGCAGCCTGGGGGGTTATTCTAGTGGAACAGTCTACGTGATGTATGTTTATGTGTAAGTCGATATGCGTAAGCTAGCAGAACAGTAGGGTATTACCTAAGTAGGGGATGTAGAGTTGATCGGGTAGAACGTCTTCGTGGTAGGAGTAGAAGGGTTCGTTCCGAGTAGCTCGTGTCTATGTACGCAACGTGTGCGTTGTGAGATATGAGGCAGTACATGGGTATGGTACTGTATCATGTGCGTTCGTCACGTGGCTTACGGGTAAGGTGTACCCGTATGCCTTGCTGGAAGGCCAGAGTACCCGTGAAGGGTTCTGTACCGTTACACTCCCCCCCCTCCAGAAGAGATGCGGACCCCGCATCTGATCGTAAGAAAGGTGGGATGTGAATACCAGTCGTAGTCGTATGTGCCGTGCTCAAAATATACTTGATGAATCAAGTTGGTTTCGGAGAGAACCATTTAACATCCCTTTTGAGTATTCCTGGAAAGATAGCTTTATGAATAAAGCAATCTGACCGCCGTATCGTATGCGTCGAGTGCGATGGGGTGGTGATGGGCCCGTTTTTTCGACGTACGTCGGGATACAACGGGCGTAACACGAGATTTCCATGCATCGACGATGTGAGGGGCACTTTTCTTGACCGCCTTGGCGAGTTCCCAAGTGTCTTGCTCAATACCAAAGTCTTGCCATCGGACCAAGTATTCGAGACGTTGTTTGCTGGATGTGCCTATGACACGCGATTTCTCGCGCATGATGCATTGGATATTCCAAACTGGAGCGCCGTCGGAGTCGAACTCAAGCGGTTGTCCAACATGGACAACGCCATCGGAGCGCCAATGCTTGATCAAACCCACGTGAAACACGGGGTGGATACGCATCATCTTGGGCAAAGCCAAGCGGCACGCCGTCACTTGCCGGACGACCCCGGTGATCTCGTCGCGTGGACCAATGCATTCCGTAATCGTATAGGGGCCAACAAAACGAGGCGTAAATTTTGGTTTACCTGTTGCTTTGAACTTCATATTGCGGTTGGACAAGAGAACTTTATCACCAAGGTTGAAGAAAACCTCCGTTCGTCGTGTATCGTAATGGGCTTTCTGCCGATCTTGAGCGGATCGCATGCATGCCTTGCACTGATCTTGTCATTCAATGTGATCGGCCCACCAATTGTTGGCAGCCGGACATTTTGAGTCGACCTCAGCCTTTAGCGGCGTCGTAGGGTCGTAACCAAGGTACGCACGAAATGGGGTGTTTTGAATGGACTCTTGGTAGGAATTGTTGATTGCAAATTCCACAAGCGCCAAGGACTTATCCCAATCGTCGTGGTACGGCCCCACGTAGTGGCGAATCATGTCCTCGATGACTCGGTTCATGCGTTCCGTTTGACCGTCAGTTTGAGGATGAAACGCAGTCGAGAACGCTTGTCGCGTGCCCATTAACCGATGGAGAGCCACGCCGAAATGCCCTGTGAATCGCGCATCGCGATCACTGAGGAGTTTCTTTGGGATACCATGATAGCGGATGACGCGATTGAGGTATAGGGAAGCGAATTCCTCTGCGTTTATCGTAGTATGACACTGTTCGACATGAACCATTTTTGACAGTTTGTCGACGAATACAGCGATGGCGTCATGGCCAGAAGACGTTGGCGGAAGCGCCGTAATGAGGTCTGTGGATACACATTCCCAGAATTTCTCAGGAATTTCCACGGGAACCATGGTGCCGTTAGGCCTTGCGTTTCCGGGCTTGTTCGTTTGGCACTTATGGCATTGTTGGACGAAGGCAGTAACGTCCGCCGTGACTTTGGCCCAATTAAAAGTGCGGGTGACCAGCTCCAATGTCTTGGTGCGACCGCAATGGCCCATGTAAATAGGGTCGTGAGCTTCGCGGATAATATCCAGGCGAAGGGCTGCGTCGAGGGGGACACACAAAAACTCGCGTCCGTACTTGTTTTTCTTGAACCTGTAACCATTTCTGGAAAACTTATCGCGGAGGCGCTTGCAGCCCGGCGTGAAGTTCGAGTCCAGTTTGTATCCAGCCAAAAATCGATCCATGATGGACGAAGAGGAGGGAGTCGACGCAGCGGGCGTATGCCGACTGCGTCGTCGCGTTTCCTTGACCGGAACCGAAGGAACGGAGAGGACAGTCGGTGGGCGGGGAAGGATGTCAACGACCGCGGGACCGACTGCAATAGGACGTCGCTTCTTTGATCGAGGCCGGCATTCGCTGACCAAGAGAGAGAAGACCAATAGCTGGTGCGCAACCGCGACGTTGGCGGGGGCAGAGAGGTTGGGATTGCGACTGACCGGGTCTGCCATATTATTGCGACCCGCGCGATACTCCCAAGTATAGCTGAAGGGCGCTAGGTCCTCCTGCCATCGGCCCATGCGTCGTGAAAGGACAGCCTTGGTGTCAAAATACGTGAGCGGATTGTGGTCAGTGACCAATGTCATATGGGAACCTTCGAGGTAGCATCGCCACTCGGTCAACGCGTGAACGATTGCTAGCATCTCTTGTTCCGTCGTAGTATAGTTCAGCTCCGCTGGGATGTACTTCTTGCTGGCGAAGGCGATGGGGTGTTTATCTTGTAAGAGCAAAGATGCGTCGGTAATGACTTCGAAAGGTTTGCTGAAATCCGGCAGCGCGAGGACTGGAGCGGATAGCAAAGCTTCCTTGAGGCCGTTGAATGATACGAGATGTTCCTCTTTGAACAAGGAACCAAGTTCACCCTTGATGTTAGACAAGGTTTGAAGCGGGGCAGCGAGAGACGAATAGCCTTGGATAAATTTGCGAAAATAATTGCACAACCCGAGGAATGAGCCGATCTCTTTCGCCGTTTTCGGAGTAGGCCAGTCACGGACTGTGCTAACCTTGCGTGGATCAACTTTAATTCCGTCGCGTCCAATGTAATGACCCAGGAATTTAACTTCCGTTTTGTTGAAGGAACATTTGGAGAGTTTCGCGTAGAATTCTTTGTCCTGGAGGACCTGGAGAACCGTGGCCAAGTTGGCCAAGTGCTCCGCCGGAGTGCGTCCGTAAACCAAGATATCGTCTAAGTAGACCACGACGAACTTGTGCAAGTAGGGCGCGAATATCTGGTTCATGACCGCTTGGAATGTGGCCGGCGCGTTCGCCAAACCCATCCCAAGGACTTTAAATTCAAACTGACCCATCGGGGTAGTGAACGCAGTCTTCGGCGCGTCCTCGTCCGAAATTCGTATTTGGTAATAACCAGACGTGAGGTCTAGGGAACTGAACAAAGTAGCTCCACCTAGACGATCAATGGTCTCATCGATATGGGGAAGGGGATACCTATTTTTAATCGTGATGTTGTTGAGTGCTCGCCAATCGCAAATGACACGGTATCCCGTTCCACCCGGTTTCGCTATGATCATAATTGGTGCACCGTACGGGGACGAGCTCGGGGCGATGAATCCTTGCTGCAAAAGGTCGGAGACGTATTCCTCACATAGTAAAGTCTCGGCTGGACTCATGCGACGATTTCTGCGATATGGCGCGTAAGCATTGTCTTGCGTTTTGATGACGTGAGGTATAACTCGATGGTTAGGAGTCCCCATAGGCAAATTGTTGAAGACTTTGCGATATCGCCATAGGAGAGCGCGCAGGTCGTTGGCCGAGATGAGTGTTTTATCATCGTGGTCCAGTATGTTGTCACGGATCCAATTTTCGAAATCCATGCTTGCCACCGGGGGGGTAAAGGCCCGTCGGAAGGCAGTGATTTTGTCAGCAATTTCGCCCGTTCATCGGCAGTTACGTTAGACGCCGGTAAATCCGCTCGGGATTCGCGGACATTGACCATAACATGGTTAGCGCCAGCTTTCAAAAGCTTTGCCGCCTTGCGACCAGTAATGACTGGGTTGTCAGTCGACTTGCCCGAAAGTGCCATAGTGAAGAAGGAATGAGCCGTTTCGTCCCGCTGCCTGTTTATAGGTGTCAAACAGCAGCCGTACCGTTTGAGCGACAATGTCATGCGATCGTAGTCTAGGACGGCCTTTTCGTTGCGCATCCAGTCGGATCCGAGGATTAGGTCTAATCCTCCGGGAAGTTTGTCGACGACATGGGCGAACACTTTGCCAACATATCGTTGTATGTGTATAGGGAGCGAGACCGTCCCGCGGATTTTAATAATCCCGCCGTTAGCGCAAGTGAATCCGTCGCGTTCGTTTTCCCAAGGGCGGATGTGCAAACCGAGATCCTCAGCCGTTTGCTTTTCCATAAGACAACCTGTCGCGCCGGAGTCTGCCAATGTGAGTAATTGCTTCGCTCCTGATCGGGCGTTGAATAGCATATCGGGGGCAGCAGCGGAGTTGACTTCGTATACCCGATTGGCTCGCGTCATGAGCACGGGGGAAGAATTCGTATTTCGTTGCGCGTGATTGCGACGGATGCACTTCGTTGACCGTCTGGCAGCGATTTGTTTTTCGCGAACTTTGGGATCCAATGCCTCCGACCACCAGTGTTTTTTTTGACGGGTTTCAACCGGACTGGGGATGCCCTCCTCAGGTGCGGGGCCAAAGTATACTGCCTTGGTCACGTCGTTGATCGCATGCCAATCCTTTTTGATTTGGACGGCCCGTTCGGAGTCGGGGGGGTCATACCATACTTGGATGGCGACTTTATTCGAAGGTGACCCCTTGGGGCGGGGTTTCATATGGTGATCGAACGATTGATACTCCTTGAATAACTCCATACCTTGTAGGAGACTGGAGACATGTTTATCGTTACTTGCGTTTTTCGTGAGGATGAACATACCGGACGTGTCGAAGGGTGCATCGTTTGGCATTCCCAATAGTGTTCTAACACCGACACGTCGTCTTCCGGAATGGGGTGAGCGTATATGAACTCGTTTGCGATGGAGACACGCATGCCAAACTCCGTAGAGAACTTCAGTGGACAAGGGGACGACAAGGCATTAGTAGAAGTTACATCAATGGTTGGGGTTAAGCCCAAGTTAGAAAAGAGTTCTTCTTGAACTTGTAACAAGAGCTCAAGTGGCTCGACTACTACTACTTTATCGCCGCTAAGTACACGATCCAGGGTTGTCAGTACCTGACCGGCCGATTCCTATTCCCAAATCGGGATGGGACCGTTGCCATCAAGGGCCCAGTCGGGACACGTAGTCTCATTGAGGGCCGGCCAGTTAGGCAAGTCCCGCGTGCGGCAGCGTCCGTCAGCATTCAGCGACCGCACACATGTCCTCATGTAGCGGAAGCAAAAGAAGCGGCGGGCACCATCCTGTAGCCACATGGTCTGCCCGACGCTGACCGATTTGTTCATATGCATGGCGTTCTGGGGGTCTTGACCCGAAAAGTCGGGGGTCCGCGGCCCGCTGGGCTGTGAACGGCCCCGACCAGCACCCTGTCCGTATCCTCCGCGACCACCACGGCCCGCGCCGCGGCTAATAGAGCCTTTCCCGAACGTGCGATCAGCACCTTGCAAACTGAGGACCTGCGGCCTTGGCGATCCACCCAGCTTGCCGTTGTGCGCTGGCTGCGTCACACTACGTCCTCCACTACCTCGGCCACCGGCCGGGTTGCGACTACTGTTTGGCGCCAGCTTGGGGCTCTTGGCTGGGCGAGAGTTCATCTCCCCGCCGTCGTCGGTGGCTACTCCCTGCGAAGAGAAAGAATCAGGGTCAGAATCGGAGGGGGGTGAGTTGGTAAACTGGACGCGATTGAATGCAAGGTCCTTACCCGGGTATTTAGTATCCGCGGGGCGCTTGAATGGGTACCTCGACTTCTGGTTAGCGTAACCTCCCCTCTGATGGCGATCGTGCTTGTCCGTCAAGGACTTGCCACGCGCGGCGACAACTTTCCTCGCTTCGTCCAATTGCAGATAGCGGAACAAATCCTCCATCGTTTCGAACATAGTACCAGACTCGCGCCGAGAGTGTGCACCGGCGCGGAGTTCATCGGAGAGTCCCGTGCGAAACAAGTTTAACTTTTCGCGCTCGGTGAGCTCGGGGACTTTGCAAAATTCAGACTTGATGGCGTGGTAATAATTCTGCAAGGATCGAGTATCTTGGCGGAAGCCACCTTCGTGTACTTTGGTGAGAGCGACGTGTGATTCCGTTAATAGCTCGGGCAGGAGGAGCGACTCCGCCCATGCGACGATTCCCATAAAATCTAACCCGTCCAACTCATCGCTAGCCCATGCCTCGTCGTAAGTGATGCGGAGTTGGCCAGTAAAAGCGCCCGACAGGTGTGGAACAATGCGCTCGAACAAACCAAGGTAACCGTCGGAGAACTGGAGCTCCATGATCGTGACCACATTGAATACCCATCGGCGCAACTTAGCCCTAGTGCATCGGTCCGACAGTTTGTGTTCAATGAGACGTAGTTCCTTTCTCATTTTGGTAACACGCTTGGCGAACCCAGTGTCGTGATCAGAGTGACGAGTGGCGCGGTTATCGGGAGGAGGGGTGATTGGCGGTAGCGAGACGGGCTCACTTGGCGGGCCTGCTGGGGCCAGGTGTGCGCCCTCGCGAATCCGTCGCGTCGGAGAAGGTGTGCCCGCGGGCAGCGTAGCTGCGCGCTTTGCACGAGGGCGAACAGCGGCCGGGGAAGCCACCGTAGGTACTGCGGGCGTTGTTGGGTGCTCGGGCTGCTTAGCCCAAGGAGCGCGATTAGAGATCGGGTCGCCAGGTGGAACCTGGGGGGGCGAACCTGCGGAATCGGCTAAGTCGTGGCCCGATGACGAATGGTCGGAGACCGAAAAGGGGCCGTCGGGTGGTGATTGAGCGGCGGTAGCTGCCGTCGGCGGGGAAGGGGTAGCGCCCCCCCGCGGGATCGAACCACGCTGCATTTTGCCAGTAAGGCCACCCGAAGGGGCATATACGTCGGGGAGGCTAAAGGGTTCTGGCTCAAACGCCGGGGCTACTTAAGCGACAGCTAGTTTATCAAACAACCCTGAATTCCCCAAAACCCGCACCTGCCTGTCAGGTGCACGAGGCAGCGTCTCATCCATCTTCTCGTCATTGGCCTCCGCCGCCGGGTAGTGGGCCTTCAGCTTAGTGCCCTTGAGGGCGGCGTCCTTGTCGGCAATGTCTTTGATGTGCAAAGGCATCATTTCCATCCACTTCTGCTTTCGCATCTTGGACGCCGTGTACAAACGGGTCATGCTGTCGCGGAGATCATCGACCGCTTGCAGCGCCTCCACGATGTTCTCAGGATCGCAGTCAAGGAGGAGGCTGTCATCGTAAGCGTTCATATGCACCGCCAACTTGGCGTCGGCATACGGCGCGACAGGGTGGTCAGCGGAGTGGTAATGCAGAAGACCCTCCGACTTCGCAGCCTTGGCATATGTGGGAGACGCCTTGATCTCGCGGCCGCGCAGAAACGCCTGCTTGCGCGCAGCGATGGCCTCTTGAGCGGCAGCGTCGTCCTCGCGAGGGGCCTGAGGAAGCGCATGCTTGCGCCCCACAGTCCTGCCGTTGCCACACCCAACGTGGTGGGCGCCGCTGGAAGAACCGCCAGGGTCCTCATTGTCCATTGGTACAGTCTCGTTGCGCACCACAGTAGCTTGGCTCGCCGCGATCATGGCCATGACATCAGCCATGGTAATGGCGGCGGGAGATGCAGCCGCGGGAGCATTCATTGGGCGCTTGCCCAAGTCGATGTTCTCGCGGGTCAGCTGCGCGACGACCGCAGTCAAGCGAGCGTTTTCAGCGAGAGCGGGGGCGAGCGCTGCATGGGGGGAAAAACGTGGCGAGTTAGACAATGGCGTCATCAGATTGGGAAACAGTGTGCGATTCACGGGCAAAACATTGGGATGTGTAACCAATCGGGAAGGTGAGTCCTCAATATGATCAAATGGATTGCAAATCGAGAAAGGCAGGTTTGTCCTATATTCGTCAGGCGTCAGACTGCGCTCACCTGCTTAAGATCGAGCAAGGTAGCCTTTAGCAGCCTCGAGCTCGGACTCCTTAGTCGCCAGCTCGACGCACAACACATCCATGGATGACCTTGCGGTCGCCGCGGCATCAGTGAAAGCGGCCTGGAGGTCGGCCAACGTCTTGCGACTCTGAGCCAGAGCCTTGCCGAGTAAGTAGTGGCTGTTTAACAGCTCTTGCCTCTCGGTAGGGTCGCCATTGGCCAATGCAGCCTCGGTAGCCGCGCTGGAGACGGCGAGGCGCTGCGTTAGGTCAGCGACTTCGGCGTCCTTTGCGGATATCTTCGCCACAAACTGCTCGGTAAGGGCCGAGTTGGCGCTGGAGGCCTGGTCGAGTTGCGCGCGGAGTTGTCCAATCTGCTCCGCCGCGATCAGGTGGTCACCCATGTGCTGATGACGCCTGCGCTCCGCGCCCGCGTCATAGCGAGCGTTGAGCTCCTCGAGGGAAGGCTCCGCCAGCGTCGTCGTCGTCGTCGTCGTCGTCGGGGCCATGCCCGCGCGCGGAGGCGGGGCAGCGGGCGGGGCACCCGAGGGTGCCGCCAGACCATGAAGGCCGTCAACCAGCGGTTGCAGCGTACCCACTGAGACAGAGGGCCGCACTTCGGCGGATGCGGACTCATCCAGCGTAGCACCGAGCGCAGTGTCGGGCTCAGTGTCAGAAGACCCCATCCCTTCAGGATTGGTGTCGACCACTGACATCGTAGGCTGGTCAGCCGCGTCGTTGGTTACCTTGGTGGATTTGTGGGATGCCATTCTGCACAGGCAACAGAACAAGTCAGTAGGCTGGACAGGAATGAGTGGTGGGCGAGAGAGGGAGAATTACTCGCAACTGCAAGAGGCCCAAATTCACCTGTCACAGGGACGAGTAATTTTTGCGAGCGTAACGAGCTGATAATGCCTCAAGCGTAACTGTATATGACGCGTTCGTCCAGAATACGATGAGGGATAAAAGCACTGCAAAGGCACGAATCACAGGGAAACCAGGAAGGACAACGATGAACCGAATTGCGCGACAGGATGAGCAAACGTGCAGGTGCAAAGCAACAAAAGATGATGCAGCAAGCAGGAAGAGTCGCAGAACAGTCTCGTGAAGTACGCTAATTAAAGCAAGTACGGCCTAGGTGGCCAATGGAGCCGTTGCTGTCCAATTGATCAAACCCCGCTCAAGATGCTCGGGAATGGAGCTTAAGAAGCTATAACCAAAAGGTCAGGTCGTGAAAGCAAGAATCGAGCGCGTAGGCCATACAGGGTTAGGGCAGGCTAGGAAAAGATGCCCATGCAAGACAGGTCGCAGGCGGCCTAGGGCGTGTCGAGCTTAACAGGTGAGTTCACTACGAGAACCTAACAGGCGCTACGAGTACTCGAAGCCTACAGGGAAGAGCAGGAACAGCGAGCAGCAAATGCCAGAAAGATGACAGGATGTCCTGGCGGGTGCGATTAATTCGAAGAAAAATTCGTATGCGTGCGTATGTGTATGCGTGAGGTCCCTAAGGAACGAAACCAGCTCCGCTACCAGTGTAACAGCTCAGGATGCACTTAGCAGCCTGGGGGGTTATTCTAGTGGAACAGTCTACGTGATGTATGTTTATGTGTAAGTCGATATGCGTAAGCTAGCAGAACAGTAGGGTGTTACCTAAGTAGGGGATGTAGAGTTGATCGGGTAGAACGTCTTCGTGGTAGGAGTAGAAGCGTTCGTTCCGAGTAGCTCGTGTCTATGTACGCAACGTGTGCGTTGTGAGAGATGAGGCAGTACATGGGTATGGTACTGTATCATGTGCGTTCGTCACGTGGCTTACGGGTAAGGTGTACCCGTATGCCTTGCTGGAAGGCCAGAGTACCCGTGAAGGGTTCTGTACCGTTACATATGGCATCATCATCCTTGCTACACCTAGGGTCACTATGGGCACTATCTGGCAGGACTTCTACATATCCTGCTTCTCTATGACAGTCTGACCAGTACAGGCAGTTTGGGGAAGGCTCACCATTAGAAGTCTGATGGTACTGGACAGTGGCAGGGGCTGTATGGGATGGTGGATGAGCTAGGCCAGGAGGACCTGTCAGCTGGGTAAGGGTGTCCAGGGGTGGCTTATGGGCCAACTTGGTATCTGCTGAGGGGCATTGTCTGGAGTTGTGTCCAAATCCATCACAGTTCCAGCAAGTCATAGTCATACTGGACTTGTTTCTCTTATCTACCCTCCTGGTACGGGAGCTGGTAGAGGCAGGTGCAGGACTTGTGGAGGCAGGGACAGCAGGATCAGCAGATGTGGAGGGAGGTGAGGAGACAGGAACTGGTGGAGAGGGGGGAGGAGGAGGAGCAACTGGAGGTGGTGATGGGGGAGGAGAAGGTGGATGTGACGGTGAATGAGGATGGGGAAGAGATGTCAGTTCAATGAGGCGGTCTGTAGAGTCCTTGAACCGTTGAGTCCACTTAGCTCTTCCTGCCGGGCATAAATGATGTACCATGACGTGAGGGTTCAGGTACCACGGGTCAACAGGTCTGTCGTGGTCTGGGTGATCAACAGGCTTGGGGTAGAAGACAACTGTGGAGTAGACTCCCCCCTTTGCATTGTTATTGCAGACCAGGACAGACTGGAGTGGAGGGGCAGGATTATTTTCCTGTCTTGCGTCCTGGTCCTGATCCTCTCGGGAAGGTAGGCATAGGGTAGCCTGGGAGTCATCCAAAGAAAAGATAAGGTCATCATCTTGTCTCATCATAGCTGGTATGCTGATGAGATGCATAGGGATGCCAGTGTGGGGAATGATAAGAGGCATAGGATCACTATCAATGGGGCACACATGGACATTCTTGAGGGTTAGGATCAAGCCATTGTGTGCTTGGATGACAGCTGTGCCTGTAGAGGAGCACATACGTGGATGGGGATGTCCAGGAAAGAACACTGGGACTGGAGGAGAAAGAGGTATTATTCTGATGAGGGCATGCTTGTTGTATGTGAGGTGGTGAATGGAATCGGAGCTGAGTACCCAGTCATGTGCCATGGGCTGGGAAGGGTAGTAACACATAATGGTAGTGCCAGATGGGTGCTCAGGGATGGTTGGATCAGGAGTAGCATCGTCATGGTCCTCTCTACTGTGGGCATTCTGCAGAGTGGGGGGATTTCCTATCTCCGAGACAGTGAGAAGGACAGGTGCAGGCTCAGAAGTAGTGCCTTGGTCTTCATGGTCCCCACTACTGTGGGCATTCTGCAGAGTGGGGGGATTTCCTATCTCTGAGACAGTGTGCAGGACAGGTTGGACAGCAGGACAGGACAGGACACTGGAGATCTTACTTGCAATCAGGTCCTCCCGCTCTTTGAGCATGTCCTCCTTCCACTCGGGGTACCATCCAGGCTTATGGGCATCTGGATGGACAGGGGGCACTGGGGGCACAGATGCTGGGTCTGGTTGTGCAGATGCTGGGTCCTCAGGTTGGTCAGATGATCCAGCAGGGTCATCTTCTCCAATCCAGAATTCCTGGCCCGCTGAAGATGGTGCACCAGTCGCGGTCGGCTGGTGAACAGGAGGGGGCCTGGAGGGGCCTGGAGCAGGTTGTGGTTGCTGCTTGTAGCGACCCTCTGCGATGTCCTTGAAAAAGGCAGGGTCCTTCTCCAAGATCTTCTTCGCACTTGCGCGGAGACTGGCCTTGAGTTTGGCGTCATCCAAGGGGCAGAGAATTAGGGGATCATAGGGGGTTTGAGGCATCTTGGGTGGGGGAGGAGGAGCATCCATGAATGGCGGGGGTGGTGGCGCATTCCGGTCAGAGGGGGACCTGGTGTCATAGACCGGTTCTCCCGGTTCAGCTAGAGTGTCTTAGTGCGCCAGGCCTTCTGCCTGGAAGCTTCCATAGTAGTGCCTTCACCCTTTAGGGCCGGCACCTACCGGCGGCAGTACCCTGAGGTACTGTCGCCCTTTCCCTTCTTATACCTAGCTTGCCGCCTGGCATGCTATCACGATTGTAAACGTAGCACCTTCGCCTACTCCCAACGAGATAATACTCCGGAAGCTAAAGGTTATCGCTCACCACGCCGTCCCGTGTTCCACTGCAACAGTCTTCCACGCCTGTAACCCTCTCCGTAGATCCCGAGCTCCCGCGCACCTGCAGTGCCTTCCACAGTTGTCGCCGCAACAACCGAAGGAAAAGGATCTCAGTTGCAGAATCTTCTCTGATTGCTAGGCCCCCCGCTGGACCACCAGCCCCCAACAGTTTACCCAAGACCCCGCTGGACCGCCAGTAAGTTGCCCCCGCAACAAACCCCTCTCTGAGTCTACCCAGACCCTCCTGGACCGCCAGTACGTTGCCCCCGGAACACCAACCACCCCACTGCGTCACGCCATCGTCCCCTCTCCCTAATCCCGCCATCCCCTTACCTCTCCGGCCCCGCAAGCCAAATCCCCTCCCCCTCCCCCTCCCTTCCCGTCCCCTACTTCCAGTAGGAGATCTCCAATTCCTCCAGTACTCTCACCACCCCTTTTTCCGCTTCTGTCGTCGATCTTCAACTTCCTCATTTCCGCTCTGAGCTCTCCTTCGCCACCATTGCGGACCCTGCTCGGAGCCAGCTCTCCAACTTTACCGATCAACCCCCCTGACTATTTCATATGGGGGGACCTCTTGACCATCGATCTTCATGATTTTTGAGAGAGCCAACAACTCCTGCGAAGCCTCACCTTCTTGATGTCGTGGCCATATCCTGAACGTTTGAGGTTGAGCGAGATTACGCCTGCTCAATTCAACATCTATGAGCCTGGCAAAGATTTCGGTGAGTGGTACTCAATTATCTGTCGGGAAATCGCTAGAGCGCCTTATAGCATGGCGATCACCCAGGACGCTATGCTGAATTGGCGCCCGGACCAAGAGCCCCAGTCTCCCGATGATGATGATAGGTACCCCGACAGAGAGGATTTTCCACATACGAGAATATGCCGCTCTGCCAACGCAATTGCATTTAGGTTTGTAGTCAACTCCCTGTCTCCCACCCTTACTCGAATCTTTGCTGCGCACACCAATGTTGCGGCAGAATTACTGCGCAACCTTAGATGGTACTTTGGAAAGATCAGCCCTGCCATGCCCGCACTTCATCTGTCTGTCCCGACTATTGCTCTTGCTTGCACCGCTATGCCCGCTTCAGTAACCCTGCTAATGTCTTTTAAATCACAGTATGCTGCTCCCTGTCCTCTCACAGACTGTGCTCTCAAAGATGGGGAGGACATTGATAGTGATGATGACGGGAGTGATCATGCTTCGCTCCAAATTGATCCTATCATTTTCCTAGAAACTGTCCTATCAGCAGACCTCCTTGCTTGGATTGATGATGATACTGATCAGTTCGGAGAGAGGTATAATGTCATGATCAATAAGGCTGTCTATGCCTACTTTGATAGAGTCGGAATTGATGATGATGATCCTGGTGTCACTCCTGCTGGCTACACTGCCATAGAACCTGCCATAGCATTTGCAGCCCCGACCGTTGCATTTAAATATGCTACCATCCCACACACGGCCACAGCCACACCTGCCCTTCATCCCACTCAGAATAGACTGGTACCAACCGTGCGTAGTAAGATGTGTTTCTATACTCATGCAAATGACAACACCATGGTTAACTCTGAACTACCTGCCCCTCTCCACACGCAGCCAGTGGATGGATTTGATCACTTGCATGGGGGGGAACTTCCCCCACACACTGCCATGGAACCTGGCACACCACATGCATCTACCTGTCCCGCACACACATCCACCACCTCCACCACACAGGAAAGTGACAGCACAAGTACATCCAGTACACGTGATGGAGACATTCTCACACCCATCAAACACGTAACCACCCCATCCATTACATCAGCATCAGAACCACCAGATGACAGAGCCATTACCTCCACAGCCTGCCATCCTGCTATTTACGCCATTCGAGTGCTGATCTCATCAATGACAAATGGTAGGGATAACAAATTCAGTCTCAACCACCCTTCACCACCTGTCCCACCACTTCCCCCGGAAGATGACAAGAAACAGATTAGTGTACACGTCACCTGCAGTAATGCACCCATCATTGCATGTTCACTTGCACTACCACTCCCGGACCATAGCACTGGTTTTCCCCACATCTGCTCCACATCTGCCCCTACCAGCATGCGGTACCTGCCCCACCCTTCCTACTACATTAGGAACCGCAAGGCTCTGCGCCTCCCTGTGGGCATTGGGTAAATGCTAACTTAATCTAGAGACAAGGGAAAGGATATTGAATGGGGATACGGTGATTTGAGTATCTGTACTGATCTGGGTGATTAATCCTCATAACGTTGATTAATCCTGATCTATATGATCTGTAGAAAGTAATGATCTGACGTGCCCTGTCTTTCCCCAAGAGATGTACCACTCTAGTCACAGACCTGTATGTTGTTGCCCTGATCTGACGTTATCATGACTGATCATTACCATATATGCATTTGTGCACTAACCTCTGAGGTGACTAATGTATATATAATCTGCTCTGACCTGATCTGATCATGGTGCATTCTCAGGTACTGATGCTTGTATATGGACCATTGCACAAATGTACTGATGTACAGATGCACAATGGTGCAACCACTCACTGGTGCTCACTGACATGTGCCTCGATGTACTGCAATGCATTAGTGTATTGCTCATGCTGTGAGCGAGCGGTACCCTCGCTGCACGGGGGGAATACATTGATCTAACACACTCATGATGCACTGATCTGAGTGTTAT
This sequence comes from Chlamydomonas sp. ICE-L, assembly GCA_013435795.1. NCBI lineage: Eukaryota > Viridiplantae > Chlorophyta > Chlorophyceae > Chlamydomonadales > Chlamydomonadaceae > Chlamydomonas > Chlamydomonas sp. ICE-L. The sequence continues at coordinate 20,880,931 of JACBWV010000223.1, forward strand.
GATCTGACTTCACACTGATCTGATCTGGTCGCAAGACAGCTGTTTCATGTGCACTCACCACGCAATGATTACATTGACCTTCATTCCCATGCAGATCCCCAGAAAGTGAGCGATACCCTCGCTTCCTGGATTAAATCTGCATGTGACATAATTGTCTCTCAATTGATCTGCAGCCATCCTGGTCTGCACCTTTCCCTCCCAAAATTTCTACCTACCCTACAAGCTCCTTAGCTTCTCACCAGCCCCAGCAACCTGGCATCAAACTACTGTCCCTGGATGACTCCCCAGCACCTGTGTTTTTTGCGTGTACCCCCTGGCCTGCTTGTCATTTTTTTTTAAATAGAATGAACACTCTAGGAATTTAAGTCCCGTCCTGCCATGTCCTTTCCAGCGGTTTGACTACGTTTAATTTTCTCGCCACCTCTGGCGCCTCTAGTGACATGCTGTGTTTTAATCTGATTTCTCAGCATGTACCTCCCATCTGAACGACAGTTCCATGTACTGTCAAGCCTACCTTCCTATATCTTATAAGTGACACTGGAAGTATCTCATCATATCCTTCCATCTGGACTGATAGTCATGAGCTAGCGGGGGATGTCTACCTTAAGTTATTTCTCATAATGTCATCGTAATTTGTGGATTCATTAAGAGCCCCAAATTATGGGGGGAATAGTATGCTGACCTTATGTATTTATCTTCGTTCTGATTCCTTAGTTGACAAGGCCTTTGGCTGCATCTTCCTGGCAGCTCCACAGCTGGAATCCAGTCCATGTTAAATGTATCTTGCCTGAAGTGCACCTTTATCCTTGACCAGGATTCCCCTCTTGCTCTGTACCTCAACATGGACATCTGAGCTCCCCTCCTAGTGTGACTACCTTCCAAGCTTGGCCCCACGCTTCTTGGTAATCACATTATTAAGTAGTCAGAATATTTTACACTCTAGACTTCCCTTTTACTTTGAACCTCCTAAATTCCATGAATTCTTCTGAATGAAGAATACACGGAATTGGGGGGGATGTTATAGACCGGTTCTCCCGGTTCAGCTAGAGTGTCTTTGTGCGCCAGGCCTTCTGCCTGGAAGCTTCCATAGTAGTGCCTTCACCCGTTAGGGCCGGCACCTACCGGCGGCAGTACCCTGAGGTAATGTCGCCCTTTCCCTTCTTATACCTAGCTTGCCGCCTGGCATGCTATCACGATTGTAAACGTAGCACCTTCGCCTACTCCCTGTAATAGTCCTCACGAGATAATACTCCGGAAGCTAAACCTGGATGCTCCGCGAAGGGGGAGAGCTGCATGGCGGTGGATGGAGTGGCGAGAGAAGTTTAGAGATCTGATGGTGGTGGAAGGTGGAGTTTGGATAGGAGGATCTAACATGAAACCTGATCCATACTCAGTTCTCAGGTAGCGCAAAGCAGATGCTGCATTGTTCGTGCGGTCGCGCAGAACAGCAGCAATAGATGGGTGGACTGAGTCACAAATGTTATTCATAGCAATAAAGTTGCTGATAGCAGTGATATCACTGCTGGACGAGGTGAGATAGTGCATGCCATCCTTTGGTTCTGAGAACGGAATGAAATCGCTGTCACCATGAAGCACGGAATGCCTGCAGAAACTGTCCAGCATGGGTCTGGTCATGTCCTTGTACCAGGTAGTAAAGGTTTCAAGTGTTCCCTTACCGTCGAACTTGGGGTATTGCCGCGCGTCCATGGCGTAGGTCAGGAGAAAGGCAAAGCGCAAGGAGACTGGAAAGGCGGGATTAGGGAGTGGGGAATCTGAGTACGATAAAGAAACTCGAGATCTGGGAATCGTTATGTGTGGGAGGAAGAATGGGTACGAGGAGGTTTTGGGGAAGAGGGGTTGTGGGTGGAAGGCCAACTATGAAGGAGTGGCCTGGAGAGTTGATAGTTCAGAGCGGAGGTGGAGAGACGCTGAGATTGCGTAAGCAACGGATGAAAGGGTGGTGGTGGGGGGCGCATGGAGGTATAGATTGTTGTCAGGGGGGGTGGGGGGGGGGGGGGGGGGGGGGGGGGGGGGGGGGGGGGGGGGGGGGGGGGGTTTCGCTGGCGGAGCAGCGTGTTGCTCAATGGAGCAGGATCGGCTGGCGGAGAGCTTAATTGCTCATGGAGAGGATTGGCTGGCGGACAGCTTTGATGCGCAGTGGAGCGGAATCACCGAAACGCGGGCTGATCTTCGCACAAGAGTTTGTGTCCCCAGTGGGGAATTCTTGTCGGTGGAGGTTTCTTCTCTCCTTTCAATGGAAGCACTTCGGTACACAACAATCAAAATGTCCTCCAGCTGGATGGGCCGCGAGCAAGGCACAGTCTAAAACGCAAGGGGACCGTAACCTGTAGTATTCCGGAGCGTGTGCAAAGCACAGAGACGAGGGGAAGACGGTAAGGATAAGGTCTTTACAATTAGATAAGCATTCGATCAATGCGCCAGGAGAAAGTACTGGGATGCAGCGGTACCTCATGGTACCGGCATCAGTGTCCGTGCCATAGCTGGCAGCGGCACAGCAGTACAGTGCTACAGGGAGGAGTCCTGTGCACTCTAAGTCACTCTAGGTGAGCCGGTGAAACCCGGTGAATAACAGGGGCAGGTGTGGCTGTCTGTGGGTGGTAAGAGATATCAGAGACTGTATATGCAAATGTATGGACATGGTGGGAGTTGGTGTCCTTTGTGGTCCACTCACCAAGAGTGTTGATACTCCGGTGAGGGTTTCTCATTGCCTCCGAAATAATTCTGCCATAGCTACCGGTATACATGTATGTATCTGGGTCCTGATTGCTCTGGGTATATTTCAGGTAGCAGATGACAGTAATGACACTATAGTAGTGATTGATGATTTGGTGGACTTCGGCTCTGATCTGGGGGTTTAATGTCTGGGCAACATATTGGGATGCAAGGCCAAGACAATGCTCATCACTATCCTCTAATGATGCGATCATGTTGAGGGTAGGAGTAAGAGATATCTCCCATGCATCAAAATCCCTCCCTACAAAGTTCATGGTCGGTGTGGGAGCTTCAGAATCATCATCATTATCGTCATCATCACTACTAATGGGCAATAGAGTCTTACTCAGAAAGGTAGGCTGAGCAGGTTGTCTCATGATGCCATGGAGTTGGTGCTGCACTGCTGCCACACTAATGGTCAGATGCCCCTTATTCCGGCGATCAGCCGGGATCGGAGCAGGCAGATGTTCTCGTACAGGAGGGGGTGGCGACAGGGGAGAATTAATCCAGCGAAGTGACCACCTTAGCGATCAGGAGGTGCCCACCATCAGGCGTTAGCCGGATAGAATCCGTCAGGTGTGGCCACGGAGCAGGATGGGTGGCGCTGGATCGATGACAGTGAGTGGTATTGGAACGGCGGAAGGAGGGGTGGGGTGGGGTAGGGGTGGGGGGTGGGCGGGGGGGGCAGCAATCCGTCGGGATGCTGATGGAGATCCTTGCCGAGAATGGCAGAGGTCGGCAAGTTACCTCTTGGGTATGTAAGGCGTGTGGTTGCAGGCACAACGGGGCGATAAGGAGGATATGGAGGTTGCGAGGCAACGGACGTGGGAGATTAGAAGAGGCGATTGAGAGCGGTGGAGGTTGGGGATGGAGTCCAACTAGTGAGAAAACGGGAGGGTGGGTGGGGCGCAGTGGGGTGGTGTTTGTTGTCTTGAAGACGGCTGTAGAACAGCTTCTTTGCTCTAGGGAGCGATCAGACCGGACGCGGCTGATGGTCGTGCACACTCAGGTTCCACAGGGGGGAGGCAATGTCACTGTTGGTTGTGCACGCTAAGGTTCCACACGGGGGGATGCAGTGTCACGAGGGTGGAGAGGTTGTCCTACTCTCCTTTTGAAAGTTGGTAGATTGAGTAAGTCAACAAACAAAATGTCCTTGCTCGGCGTCAGTACCGCAGCGAGGCCAATCAAACGATGAGGGGTCCGTAACCTGTCACTTTCCGGATTTACATGCGAAGCACAGAGACAAAGGAGAAGTGAAGAAGGTATATATCGTTACACTTGATAAAGCATCTGGAGGATGCGCTAGGGAGAAGTAGTGAGATAGCACGGTACCTCAAGGTACCGGCATGTAGAGTCCGTTCCATAGCTGGCAGCGGCACTACAGTACAGTGCTACAGGGCGGGAGTCCTGTGCACTCGAAGTCACTCTAGGTGATCCGGGAAAACCGGTGAATAAGAGGGGTAGCTAGGGCCGGATCCGCGTTTTAGCTTGTCTTTAGACCGGTTTAGAACCAACCCTGCCCAGGACGTTTTTCGTCAGTTCATCAGTTGACAACCTCGTGGTGACGTATCGCAAAAACGTCCCTAGCACGGTTGGTTATAAATGTCCAAATATTGCCCTCAACATGGCAAAACAAAAGACAATCCGAAGAAAAAGTTGCACATAAAGTTACACTTTGTCCGAGCCAACATCTTATTCTCGACTGAATACACATACAACAAAAAAGTTTAAAGCTGGCAAGAAATTTGGAAGCTACCCCCCCCCCCCCCCCCCCCCCCCCCCCCCCCCCCCCCCCACCCCCCACCCACCCCACACACACCCCACCCCACCCCACCCCACCCCTGAGTACGTCAGCGAACTGCCCGAATGCGGATGCCCGCTACTTGAATGATTAGGAGTACACCTATACGAACTGGGTGTGGATAACACCTGGCTTATGGTATCACTCTTGCATCTTGAGTGATTGGCCTTGGGGAAATACAGTAAACGTGCAGTTCCTTTTCGTTATGCATTAGATGTTATACTACGACTTATGCGTCCTACTAAGCGCGGCCAAGTGTGTTTATGGTTGAAGTCCCTCCGGGATTAGTACCGCTAGTCTGATAGTGACAGGGACGGCCTGCCCCAATGTGCATTACAGTTGCAGTACTAGTTGTACTTCAACTGCCTTCTCTCTAATAGGCTGCAAGCCCTACTTGCTAGTATATTTATCTCTGTAACACGAGTATATACCGTATAGCCCCTACGAGTCTGCAGTCTCTGCGTTCACTATAAAAAGAGAGATAACAAAAGCGAGGTTCTCAACGTGAGTCGGGATGCTCTGGTCTTAGTAAGCTTGACAAAAATCTCGTTAGGGCAGGAACAGTTTCAGTAGGGGAAGAAAGACAAATTCACGGAGAGATAGTCGCATTGAGAAAGATCTTGATGTCTCGAAAAAACCGCATAGTAGCCGTAGGGAGGACCCGGGAGACCCCTGGCTTGACGGGGTACCTTAGCCTAAGTTTGGGCAGGACGCACTTTTCGCTAAGGAAATGAATACTAAGTACTGGTAATATGTGAAATACATCAAATGGGTTTCCATCTTAGGAAGGACGTTTTAGTCTCATTCGTAATATGTTAAAAACAAAAGAGAGAGGGGTGGGAAGGACACAAAATACCCGTTTATTTGAGCAAGATAACTTAACGTGCATACAATGCTGAAGTCTTCAATCTCCTATCTCTGTTGATCAATACAAGCGTCAACAAAGCTGATAAATTCAAGCAACATCAGTGTTCATGAAGTCGCTTTATTGATGACATTTCAGACGCCCACAGAGCAGATGATTGAAAATGATTCGATCACCCTTAGTATTGATATTTGGTAAGCCGCCAAATTGTTGGCTGAAGCTATGTAACCAAGTTCAAGTTCAAGTGAAACATCATGTACCGTCCTTCAGTGCTTATAAAATAAGCATTTTCATTGCATTTAACTTCTAGCACTACCGGTATTAAAGCTGATAACCTTAGGATACCATCTGTTACTGACATACTCTAGTGTCTTCAAAGCAGATAATCAAACACCATAAATGCCAGTAAACTCGGCACCACAAGAGTTGACAAGTTAGGGCACCAGTTGGGCTGATAATACTAGCACCATTAGTGATGATAACATCGGAAACCATCAGTGCTGATCGGTTCAAGGACCATCAGTGCTAGTCACATCCAGCATAATAAGTGTGGATAAATCGAAGCACGAGCACAGCTGGTGCATATAAGGGGAGGAGAAGATTCCCGGTCCTACGTGCAGATAGACTTGAAGGAAGCGGGTTGCCTGGGGCGAAGTACCACGGTACTTCTTGGTGAGCAACTCTTCTTGGAAAGGGGGGGGGGGGGGGGGGGGGGGGGCTCTATCCTGGATATACGATTAACAGGTAACCAATCTTCTGTCGATAACTTCGAATCAAGGGGTCCTTGGGATGAGTGGTATCAATGGCACAGCATAGATAGTGGTGATCAGGGAATTTATGTAAAATGTAACGTGTAACAATCGGGTGGGTGGGTGGGAAGAACTCGATACACAAGTCACAAACAGACCCGTCTTGCTTGACTTTGGAAATCCGCTGTGCGGCTGTTTTAAAAGGCGTTACGTTTCCTTGTACTGCAGGGTGTTACACTTTTGCGGCTCCCCTGTAGTTAGACTATAGCTTAAGTTCGACCACATGACCTCTCTCTAGGCAGTCTTTATGCCGAGGCAGCAATCACAGGGTTAATTAAGTTATTCTAATTAAATGAAATCCAATCCAATCAAAATGCAAATTGTAATAATCATTAAAATGGAAATGAAAAGTAAAAGGTTTTTTAACGGTTAGAGTTGCTACGCTTTGAGCCATTGGTGGCCCCTAAGACTTAAATAAGCTCATCCCGCCAATAGGACACCGTAGACAGCCAATGAACTAATGGCTAATAAGACAAGTCCTTGACTGCCTTCCGCCAAGACATAAGCTAGTACCGCCTTAGTGTGCTCGCCTCACTGTACAGCATTCAGGTAAGAGTCAATCGTGCATCTTGCAGCGGGCACCAAACCCTATTTGTGGCCCCCAGTTTTCGGGCGATCAAAATTTCGAGCCGCATGCGAAACTGTTCAGAACGCTAGATAGCAGGATAATTGCAAAAGGAGTAGAGCTTGTACCTTGTATTCGTAGAATTGAAAGGGGTGGACGCTCGCTGATGAATCGCTACTCGGAAGGCGGTGGACACTCCCACGATAGGAGGCCCTGGTGAGTTGGCAATTGTCCACCCTACTAGATGGACTCGATTAAACTCGCTGGGTAAGATTTTGTCAAGCGTGTAGCCTTCTCGACGCCCTTGCGCAGCAATTGATCCAGACAGAAAAATCGAGTGTAACACACAGGAAAAGGAGTTAGGGAGCGCGCTTTAGGGTAGGGCCAATCTGCACACGTCACCGACTGCTGTTTAGTCGGGTAGTGTCGGCTGACAACTAAGCGACTGATAGTCAATCAAGTAGTGCCGTAATCTAACTAATTCCAAGTCTAGTGGACGACAATTACCGTCCTTGGTCAAGGGACGCGCAACCGCGGATCGTCGGACAGAAGGTCTTCGGACAGCTATTCAATAATATTTAATAATATTGTATAGTTAAGATATTATCTTAACTATACAAGCCTAATGCCAGCCACAGGTACTGCCTCTGAGCACGTACTTTCGGGGGGGTCTTCAGGGTCTCGAGGCCGGGACAAGGATATGTCGCTGGGGCCGGGCTGGGGTCTTCAGGGTCTTGAGGCCGGGACAAGGATATGTCGCGGAGGCCGGGCTGGGGTCTTCAGGGTCTTGGCAAATCAGGGTCTCGGGTCGCGACAAGGATATGTCCGACAGGGCGATGCGGGGAATCAAAGACAACTCACGTAGAGGAGACTGGGACAAGAGACGGGACTCCAGGGGTGACTCTTGACTCGGGGTTACAAGTGAATTAAGATATAATTTAAGACTCAGGCGTGACACTCTATTTATAGCTTTTCCTATCGGAATATTCCTAAAGAACATTCCTCGAACATTCCTTCGAAAATTCCCAATTGGATCTTCTCTCAAAGGGTCGCTCCCAAACGGACCTTTCCCTAGGAAAATCCCCCACGGAACCTTCCATCGGCCAACTAGATCTCGGATCGGGAACATTGGACGGACCCCTACTATTGCGACAGAACCTTACGCAGGTCCTCGCCCAAAGTACAACTCAAAGCTCTCATATCTGACTGTACTGCGCTACGTGCGTGTATCTTTGTGTCACACCCGAATCGTGGTGTAACACTCACCCCCACTACCTCAAGCAAATGATGCCCTCATCATTATAACTGAACCCTGAGACTTTCTACTAGGAGAAAAGAACAAAAAATTATTACATCAATCTTGGCTTGGATCTTGGACTTGAAATCTTGGACTCGGACTTGGATCTTGGAAACTCGGACTTATTACTACTTATCTACTATGTACCGGAAAGTGCAGGTACTTGTATCAGGGTCCTATGCTACTACAACCGTCCTATTTAGTCAAAAAAAGATTCCTCGGGGGGCACGGGTGAGTACAAAAAAAACTAAATAGAAATGTAGTCCACCTCAAGGCGCACGCCTAGGGCGTGAGCTGGTGCCAGGTAGGCGGTGAGAGCGCTGGTGGCTGGTACCATCAGTGTCCTCATAGTCCTCGCCCTGCTGGTTGTTGAGCAAGGGCAGGAGGGGGGACTCATTGTCCATGGGCTCTTCAGTAACCCTGGTGTAGGGCGCTGGTGGCACAAAGTGTCCGGGTGTGCAGTGCGGCAAGCATTGTATCAAGACTGGAGCTTGAGCTGCAAGTGTGGTGTCTAAGACAACTCATGGCTCGTATCATTTTTTTCTCCAGGGTTTAGAGGTCTCTAGTTCCATTTTTTTTTTCGTGTTCCAGGTAAATCATGTGTTCGAGGGCCAGATCCCGGTGGTGCCAGGTTTGCCTCTAGGTCTTGGGTTTTGGGTCTTGGGCCTTGGGTCTTGGGTCGTGGGTTCTTGGTTTCATGTTGTTCGATGGCCAGATCCCGGTGGTGCCAGGTCTGCCTCGGGGTCTTGGTTTTTCTTGGTGGCTTGTTACACCTTAGGGACTTGGTACACCCTAGGACTAATGGCTTGAGGCTTCATGTTGTTGCAAGTGCAGATCCAGGTGTTGCTAGTCTGTCTTAGGGTCATGGTTCTCAAGTTATATGTTGTTCTCGGGGTCCAGTTTTTCTCTGGTTCCAAGTTGTTACATGTTTCCCAAAGCTAGGCGCCGGTTGTGCAAGGTCTAGGTCCAAGTTGTCCCACGTCCATTTCCAAGTCCAAGTTGTTCCACGTCCATGTTTTGGCCTGCCCGAGGTGTCTGATGTTCGCTGTAGGATTGAACGTAACGGATGGGAAATCCGAGTACCTTTGGCTAGACTGCAGATGGGCATGGACTGAGACGGTTCCTGGAATAGAATCCTTGTGTGTTGGGGTAGTTGCTGCGAGATGACAATCTCCAACCGTTCGACTATCTGCTGTACTAGCCCCTCTTGTTGTCCCCTCCAAAGCTCCCTAAGTTGTTGTCGTTGTATTGGCAGCGACAATTTCTTCTGCGACGGAAACACCAAAGGATTCATGTGATCCATGATAAATCAAGGGGGGCTACAGGCAAGGAGCGGAGGGGAGTGTACCGTTTACCAAGGCTGGTAAACTAGTAGCCCTAGCTCGGCTTGTAGTCCTAAGGCTCTAGCTAATTTCATCATTTCTCTATTTTAATGATATCTAGCTCCATGCGTCTTTGAAGGCCATGGGACTTGGCCGGGGGCTTGGCTAAGGCGAGAGGGCTGCGCGCTACCCGCATGTGGCCAGAGAGATGTCCAGCACTTCCGTATATTCTCCCGTGGACTGGTTGGCGAGCGCAGGCGTAGATGACGCCGCGTAGTAAGCGACTGGTAGTCAGAGGGGTGGCCACGTGATTAGCGGTTGGCCTCGAGTCACTCCAGGGGTATTGCTTGCAGGGGTACAAAAACTGTCACGGATAGTAAGCGTCCATAGAGAAAGGGATGGACGATCACGTGATTTTTGCTCTTAGTCTCAAGTGACCGCAAGGATATCGCTTGCAGGGGGACAAAAATTGTCACGGGTAGTAGGCGCCACGTGTTGGGAAGATCACGTGATATGCGCTAGGTCTCGAGTGCCTGCAAGGGTAGGGAGAGGTGCAAAGCTGGATCTGCTGGAGATCCTTGTCAGCCTGTTGTAGAAGGTCGGAGACACGTGGCTCGGTCTGCTGCTTCTTGGAGGGGGGCGACTGTTGACCGGGGCCGGGGGCACGCGGCTCGGCCTGCCGTTTCTTGGGGGGAGGTGGAGTAGGTGGTACGACGTGGACTGTACTTCTCACTGATGGCAGTACCCACGTTGGAAGAACTCGCAGATCCCGTAGTGCGCGGGGGCGTGATCTGAGCTGGCTCCCTAGGTGCAGCCGTACTAAGGACAGGGTTTTGTACTGCCGAAACTCCTGGAACTCCAGCTGCTGGTGTCGTCCGCGCCTTGGGCTTCGTAGGCGGCTTCTGGGCAGATGCAAGCGGCGTAGTAAGCAGCTTCGGGAGGGGTACAGGCTTGGGCTTAGTAAGCGGCTTTGCCTTGGGGACTGCAGCAGGGTCCAGTTTCTTCGAGGGTTTCGGAGACAGTAGAGGATACGAGAAGGGGTAGGTTACCCTTAGCGTGGGATCGAACCAAAAGCTCCGAAACCAAGTGTAACACACAGGAAAAGGAGTTAGGGAGTGCGCTTTAGGGTAGGGCCAATCTGCACACGTCACTGACTGCTGTTTAGTCGGGTAGTGTCGGCTGACAACTAAGCAACTGATAGTCAATCAAGTAGTGCCGTAATCTAACTAATTCCAAGTCTAGTGGACGACAATTACCGTCCTTGGTCAAGGGACGCGCAACCGCGGATCGTCGGACAGAAGGTCTTCGGACAGCTATTCAATATCTTAACTATACAAGCCTAATGCCAGCCACAGGTACTGCCTCTGAGAACGTACTTTCGGGGGGGTCTTCAGGGTCTCGAGGCCGGGACAAGGATATGTCGCTGGGGCCGGGCTGGGGTCTTCAGGGTCTTGAGGCCGGGACAAGGATATGTCGCTGGGGCCGGGCTGGGGTCTTCAGGGTCTTGAGGCCGGGACAAGGATATGTTGCGGAGGCCGGGCTGGGGTCTTCAGGGTCTTGGCAAATCAGGGTCTCGGGTCGCGACAAGGATATGTCCGACAGGGCGATGCGGGGAATCAAAGACAACTCACGTAGAGGAGACTGGGACAAGAGAAGGGACTCCAGGGGTGACTCTTGACTCGGGGTTACAAGTGAATTAAGATATAATTTAAGACTCAGGCGTAGGCACTCTATTTATAGCTTTTCCTATCGGAATATTCCTAAATAACATTCCTCGAACATTCCTTCGAAAATTCCCAATTGGATCTTCTCTCAAAGGGTCGCTCCCAAACGGACCTTTCCCTAGGAAAATCCCCCACGGAACCTTCCATCGGCCAACTAGATCTCGGATCGGGAACATTGGACGGACCCCTACTATTGCGACAGAACCTTACGCAGGTCCTCGCCCAAACTACAACTCAAAGCTCTCATATCTGACTGTACTGCGCTACGTGCGTGTATCTTTGTGTCACACCCGAATCGTGGTGTAACATCGAGCATCAACACCGCAGTCAGAAACCTCTCCTCCCGAGACAGTTTTTCACCATTTTCGTGATTTCTCATGCGGCTAGTCGATAAGAGAGACACGCTGGCGAAGTTAAAATGGACGGTTCTGTACTCCACAAGCTACCGTTAGCCTACCTGGCAGGTTCGTGAAGTTCGTGTGGGCCCGCGCCCGCGTCCAGGGTTGTGCTGTACACGTACGGGTGGTACGCGCGCGTACGGTTTTGGGTCTGACCGTTCCGAACGCGACAGGTAAATCCATCAACATCAACTAATAATAATATTTTCCTTACCTCGATTTTCGGACATTCCATCTTTCGCTCTGTTATCTACAAGCACTTCTCTTTCTCTCCCCTTTAGACTTTCTGTCAGCACGTCTACATCGCACTTACAACCAGAAGAAATCATAATTGCCTGTTCATCTTCTGTAGCATGATGGGTTCTTTCTGGGCCGACAGCAGGGAGCTATTCTCTATGTGGCTACTGAAACCAAAGAAGAGAGATGAGGTCGCTGTCAAGTCTAGCACCAAGGATACCCTAGTGCCGTCGGCTTCGAGCTGGTGAGTTCGTGGGCATTGACGCTGCCCAACGAGTCTTCGCTGTGTGTGAGGTGTGGAAATAGTGCAAGGGTGACATGCTGCAGAACTGATGGGCCGCGAAGACAGCCTTCAGAGGGGGGCATTATATTTCATCATTATGCGTGTCAAGGTACTCAAGACGGGCACAGAAGTGGGTATCTTGGCTAGCTGCGAATACAGCCCCTTCCAACCCGCTCCACCTATCTGATTTGCTTTCCATCCTATTATCTGCGTCACTCTCAGGCGTGCAATGTAGGATTGCAGCTCGTCAATAGCTGCGCTCTTCGCTGATATATCCTTGGTTGATATGATTTTTCTCGCTGCGCAAATACCCCCCCCCCCGTCCCCTTGCCTAGCCTGCGTGCAATGCTGGTGCACTGCATCCACCACCTGCTCCTGGTCTTCCCCATCAATCACGTCGACTCCTGTTAGTATATTTCTAGAACGTTCCAAGCCCACGGCAGTCAGCGAGCCCGAATATCACGATAGTGTGACGTTGTTCATGCCACGCGTCTCTCACTGGGACGCGCGAAGCAAATATAACCACGGGACGGCCTTATCGGGGCGTGGCGAGGATCCCGAACAATATATTGCGCTATAGTATACGCTGGCTGATTGGTGGTCGGCCCCGGTGCATGCAAACGGGCTGCCCCCCACAACCTCACGCCTCCTAATTGGCGTACAATTGATGTATTCATAAACTAGCTCGCACTTTTTTTAAAAAGTTGTGAAAGGACTTTCACCCCAGGAGGTGGGTCTCCCCGACACAAACCAGCGACACGGAGGATTCAGTTCGAATGGTGTTGCCCCTCCTACAATATGCAAAGGAGGCGCACTTAGGTGAGAGATACCAACCCTCGAACAAACGAACATTCATCACTACCCCTGTTGACCACGGCAGACAAGCTCCCTGCCATGGTCGTTAGAGGCGGAATCAAGGAGACATAACTAGAGAACCACCACAAGGGCACTATCTGTTACAAAGGATTGCAATGAGCCTGGTCGCTACCCTTGCTTCCCTACAACCCTGCTGTAACCGGCACCACTGTTTTTCTATTCAGCTACCAGCAGCAGCTTCCAGGCAGATCCCTGAGACTGCCACTGAACCAAGCCCAAAGATTCCAGTAGCAATGGAAAGCTGACGATATCAGCTTCAAGGTGCCTATGATGCTTAAGGTTTGGATGAAGAGAGAGCCCAGGGAGCTGCCTAGGAGCTGCTGCTTGTAGCTGAAAAGAAAAACTATGATAGCCATCCTTGCTTCCCTATGACCCGGCTCTACTTACTAGGGACTGGCATATCATATGATACTGACCAAAGGCGAGTATAATATCATAATGTATCTCACAAATTGCATCATATGCTATTGTATTCCGGTATACATGGTAACTTTAGCCTAGTCAGACTGCCGGCATCATATGATATCATACGATAACATGATATCATATGATATCATATTGCCGTTCCCTACTTGTTGCCAACCCTGATTCGCCCTTTCAAAGGATCCCTTCGTGTATGTGTACCCATACCCCCCCAAAGAGCCCCCCCCCCCCCACCACCACCACTACCACCACCTACCCACCCACACACTCACCCCACCTACCCACCCACCCACACCCCCACCCCCACCCACACATTCGCTCCTTCGTAGCTGGTTGAACAGCTCAACTGAGGAGGAACTGGAAGTGGACCCTGAAGAACGCCCATATCTGATGCACGACCCCCCTCTTCCCCCCCCCCCCCCCCCCCCCCCCCCCCCCCCCCCCCCCACTCACACCACACACACGCACACACACACACACACTCCTCGCTCGCTCCTTTGTAGCTGGTTGAGCTCAACTGAGGAGGAAGTGGAAGTGGACCCAAAGAACGCCCATCTCTGATGCACGACCCCCCCCCCCCACCCACCCACCCACCCACCCACCCACACACACACACCCACACACACATTCGCTCCTTCGTAGCAGGTTGAACAGCTCAACTGAGGAGCACCTGGAAGTGGACCCTGAAGAAGCCCATATCTGATGCACGACCCCCCCTCTTCCCCCTCTCTCCCCCCCCCCCCCCCCCCCCCCCCCCCCCCCCCCCCCCCCCCCCCCCCCCCCCACACACACACACCACACAACACACACTCACCCCCCCCCCCCCCCCACCCCCACACACATTCGCTCCTTCGTAGCTGGTTGAACAGCTCAAATGAGGAGCACCTAGAAGTGTGCCCTGAAGAACGACCATCTCTGATGCACGACCCACCCCACAACATTGAGATCGGCTTGGCTTGTGAAATATTGATTCACTGCCTTTCAACGACCAATATCGAGGATTCAACTCCCTGCGGAGGAGCGTGCAGTAACCCTATATCGGTGAGTGCTCTGTGTGAGTGCTCTGTGTGAGTGCTCTGTGTCTGTGCTCTGTGTGAGTGCTCTGTGTCTGTGCTCTATGTGAGTGCTCTGTGTGAGTGCTCTGTGTGAGTGCTCTGTGTCTGTGCTCTGTGTGAGTGCTTTGTGTGAGTGCTCTGTGTGAGTGCTCTGTGTCTGTGCTCTGTGTGAGTGCTCTGTGTGAGTGCTCTGTGTGAGTGCTCTGTGTGAGTGCTCTGTGTCTGTGATCTTTGTGAGTGCTCTGTGTGAGTGCTCTGTGTCTGTGCTCTGTGTCTGTGCTCTGTGTCTGTGCTCTGTGTGAGTGCTCTGTGTGAGTGCTCTGTGTGAGTGCTCTGTGTGAGTGCTCTGTGTGAGTGCTCTGTGTGAGTGCTCTGTGTCTGTGCTCTGTGTGAGTGCTCTGTGTGAGTGCTCTGTGTCTGTGCTCTGTGTGAGTGCTCTGTGTCTGTGCTCTGTGTGAGTGCTCTGTGTCTGTGCTCTGTGTCTGTGCTCTTTGTGAGTGCTCTGTGTGAGTGCTTTGTGTGCTCTTGCCCACAGGGATAAATATGATTGTTTGGTGCAAGAGTAAGCCCTTGGTGGCTGAAATACATAGTTCTTAATGTTCAGTACACTGCATTTGGTTTGGTATGGTTGGAGAACTTAGAAGCTACTTTTTAAATAGGATTGATAGGTGTCAGAGTAGCAGGGTACTTCCAAGCGCACGCTTTTGTGCGCTGGCGCGCTGCCTTTTTGAGCCCCACTGCGCGTTTCGCGCAGTTTTTTGCAACCCCCTGTCGGCGCAGCAAGCAATTTTTGCGCTCTTTGCACTACAAAGCACAGTTTTGATTTTCAAGTGCGCTAAAGCGCTGGCCAATTTGGTCAATGGAAGTACCCTGCAGAGTAGTTAAAATTGAAATTGAAATTGTTACATCCGTGTAATACCGTTACTCACAGGACGTGAAGTTAAGGACACCATAGCGTAAGCCTGAGCTAGCTATAGTCACCGTCAGCAGAGTAGTCTCTATTTGCTTAGCCTCTTTAGCGATTTACAATGGTCTAGTGGTAGACCAGATCGCTAAAGAATGAAGAGTCGGGGGTTCGACTCCCCCTTCGGTCGCTCTTGGCGTTGCAGGTCGTCGTCAAACGCGATGGTAGCTTGTCCAGTTGAGGTAGGAGACCGCTCCCCACCCGCGTACGACGGGCTCCCTTCACACCACGCCCCACCAGGCGTTATCATTATCTATTTGCTTGCTATCCCATTCCTCTCTGGGAACCATACTATACTGTTTTCTGGAAGGAGTGATAAGTTAGAAGCGGGAGGTACAAAGAGTCCAAGACCCATGGACACTTGCGATTCAGGTTGTAATCTAGGCAATCTAGGCAATCTAGGCGATTCAGGTTGCAATCTAGGCAATCTAGGCGATTCAGGTTGCAATCTAGGTAATCTAGGCAATCTAGGCGATTCAGGTTGCAATCTAGGCAATCTAGGCAATCTAGGCGATTCAGGTTGCAATCTAGGCAATCTAGGCAATCTAGGCGATTCAGGTTGCAATCTAGGCAATCTAGGCAATCTAGGCAATCTAGGTTGCAACCTACAGAAAAAAATTGTTATCCTGAATCGATCAACTGTTTTTGAGCTTAAAGCAGCAGCTTTTAGATAGCTCCCCTGATTGGATATTCAGCCGAAGCTAATGCAACCTAGTGCGTCTTGAAGCTGACAGACTCCGCTGTTCAGAACTTCCAAAAGCCTGGGGCTTAGCCCAGTGGCTGGCTCAGGAAGCTGCCTAGAAGCTGCTGAAAAGAGAAACTATGGAATCCTTTTGTTTGTTTGTGTTTGTGTGCGTGTGTGTGTGTGTGTGTGTGTGTGTGTGTGTGTGTGTGTGTGGGGGGGGGGGGGGTAAAGGGGTAAATGAAAGTCAAGTAAAAGTAAGCTAGGTAAAGTAAGTAACAAAGGGGTGGGGGGGGGCGGTGCGTGCACAAAATACCCAAATCCCCTGATACGGGGTTGAAGGCCTTGGGTTCATTGTCCATCTTCCCGAGTAAAAATCTGGGAATATCTTTGAATAATATTTTGATGTACGGCTAGGATGTGGATACATGGTGGGGTCATTTATAAAAAACAAGAGAATGCTTGCACGAGGAGACATCATCAACAGCAGTTTATGTTTTCAAATCTGAAATTTGTTTTTTTATAGCTTTATGGTTTTAGGCCTCCTCCAGGGACAGCGTTTTAGTGCTTTTTATAGCTTTCTAGCCTTTTATAGCTTTTTAGGGCCATTTAGGGCAAAACTTAACTTTTATTTACATTTTTACAGCGATAGGGTTTAAACTAAACTTTTGCAAAAAGGGGGTCAAATCTAGCGATCGCTCTACACAGCAGAAAAGAGCCCTGATCAACAGCCCTTTAGCTCACTGAATTAAGGGCGCCTGGAGGCGCTCCCCGAATGGAAATAAATTAATTCTGAATTCAATTGATTTTGATTGATTTAAATTAAATTTAATGTATTTCATGTTGTGTTATTTAATTCGATTTTATCAACAGCCCTGTAGTTCACTGAATTGACAAAGTCCAGAAGGCACATATGACAAGTCCTGGGCAGCATCGCAAGTGCCGGGAAAATGGCGGAGAGTGTTGGCTATCAGAGCGGCAGGTGGCAATGGAGCAGAGCGAAGCCAGTTAGTTACGAAATAGTTACTTCACGTCCTGTGAGTAACTGTATTACACGGATGTAACAATTTCAATTTCAATTTCAATACGAAATAGTTGACTGACTTGTCAGGCTTTGTCTTGGTCGTTGGTTGGACGGGTGGACAACCGGACAACAGGGTGAATCTGGGGGCTCCCGCCACCCTGAAGAGGGGTGTGTGCAAAAATATGTACTTGACCTCGGATCATACTATGTACCGCTCAACCTGTTTTCCTAATAAGTAGGGACCGGCATATCATTTAATGTTGACCAAAGGAGAGTGTGATATCATATGATATCATACAAGTTGCATCATATTGTTTTGTATATAAATGGTAGCTTTAGCCTAGTCAGACTGCCGGCATCATACGTTATCATATGATATCATATTGCCGTTCCCTACTTATAAGAAGGGAACGGCAACTAATATAAGTGTTTGAAAAACTAATATTCACTAACAATAAAAAAAGGTAATGATAACGCCTGGTGGGGCGTGGTGTTAAGGGAACCCGTCGTACGCGGGCAGAGAACGGTCTACTGCCTCGACTTGACAAGCTACAATTGCGGTTGACAACGCCCTGCAACGCTAAGGGTGACCGTAGGGAGAATCGACCCCCCGACCCTTTGTCGTTAAAGCGATTTGGTCTACCACTAGACCAATTGTTTCACTGAACCGGGCCACTAATATTATAATAGTGTTATACAGGTGTCACAATAACCAGGAATAAATTTTCCCGCTATATATAGCAATCGCTAGTTTTGACCCCGTTTTTGCGAAATTATCGCTGTAAAAAAAGTAAAAACAAATATTTTTCCCCCCCCCTAAATTGCCCTAAAAGGCTCCAAAAAGCTATAAAAAGCTGTAGAAAGCACTAAAACGCCGTCCCTGGAGAAGGACTAACAAAATATAGCTAGGAGAAACCTACTTTCAGATTTGAAAAAAAATACTGACAATAACATGAGTTTTTCAAATGTATTCAAAATTATGGTGAGACGGCTCGTCATTCTAATATTAACTAACATTCACTAATATTATTAATTCACTAATATGAACTAACTTAGCCATTCCTTACTAATGAGCCCCTCAAACCAGATCTTGTGAGATTGTGTTTAACTCAGACCCTGTCCAATTGCAAAATTGAAAACTAGTACGCCATGCCACAGGCGTGAGATTGAGGGAACCCTCCCATTTACATGCATGTGTACATACTGGAGAAGAGCTACCATTTTTAGTTTGCTTGTTTTTTTGCTGACCCTCAGCGCCTGAGCTTGGACTACTGCGCTACAGCACGGAGGGAAGTTTGCTACCTCTTCCAAGGTGGCAAACCTGAGATTTGCCCTGTCCAATTGCAAACTACATAAATTCGAAGTTCAGGGCGGGGTCAGGGAATTCTATCTTAAATTTTAAATTCGAAGTTCAGGGCGGGTTCAGGAAATTCAATTTTAAATTCGAAGTTCAGGGCGGGCTCAGGAAATTCAATCTTCAATTTTAAATTCGAAGTTCAGGGCGGGTTCAGGGAATTCAATCTTCAATTTTCAGAAAATAAAACTCAAGTTATGATTTTAATTGTTTTCGCAGGATGAGGATGAGAATGAGGAAGAGAATTATGGTGTGATTCTCCTGGAGGATGTTAATGTGATGCGCTTGTCCACTTTCAAGGATAGCAAGCTTTCTGGAATGTTAGAGAATTTTGCCACGAAGAGCAGTGTCTCATGCAGCTTTACAAGCAAAGAAAACGCATTAGACTGCAAGGTATGATAATTATAGTAATAATAATAA
The DNA here is from genome assembly GCA_013435795.1 of Chlamydomonas sp. ICE-L. Classification (NCBI taxonomy): domain Eukaryota; kingdom Viridiplantae; phylum Chlorophyta; class Chlorophyceae; order Chlamydomonadales; family Chlamydomonadaceae; genus Chlamydomonas; species Chlamydomonas sp. ICE-L. Next base: position 20,899,763 of record JACBWV010000223.1, read on the forward strand.
TAATAATAATAATAATAATAATAATAATAATAATAATAATAATAATAATGTCTCACGCAGCTTCTCAAGCAAGGAAAATAAACGAGGTTTAAAGTAATGGGGATCAATTGGTTATCATCATTATTATTATTATTATTATTATTATCATAGTGATGGTAATAATAAAGTATCACGCAGCTTTACAAGCAAAGAAAACGCACTAGACTGCAAGGTATGTCGACAAATTGATGATGATGATAATAATAATAAGAATAATAATAATAATAATAATAACAATAAATAACAATAATAACAATAATAATGTCTCACGCAGCTTCTCAAGCAAGGAAAACGCACTAGGCTGCAAGGTATGGTGATCAATGATGGATAATAGATTGTGAATATGTAATGGGTGATGGATAATGGATCATGGAAACTTGCTAAAAATCGGGCTTGCGTCGCAAAAGGCTGCCTCACGTGGGCCCCTTCCCAAGGGGAGGGGCCCGCTCGCGATTACCCCCCCCCCCCCCCCCCCCCCTTTGGTTTGGGGGGGTGAGCAAAAGGAGCGAGTACGCAAGGACAGTCTCTTTGAAACCTCTGGTATATCGGTAGTTTGAATAAAGCAATATTTGCTACCTAACCTGAACTACAGAAACATTATAAAACGTGCCTGAAATTCTATCTGGCTTAAATTGGCTTAAATTGGCATTGGCTCCCTGAAATGCTACCTAACCTGCTATGCTACCTACAGGAACATTACAAAACGTGCCTGAAATTGAATTTGGCTGAAATTGCCTGAAATTGCCCCTGCCTCCCTGAGAATGCCTGAAGGCCCAACTGCCTCCCTGAAATGCTACCTAACCTGAACTACAGAAACATTACAAAATGTGCCTGAAATTGCATCTGGCTGAAATTGCCTGAAATTTCCCCTGCCTCCCTGAAATGCTACCTAACCTGAATTACACAAAACATTACAAAACGTGCCTGAAATTCCAACTGGCTGAAATTGCCTGAAATCGCCCCTGCCTCCCTGAAAATGCATGAAATTCTGACTGCCTGGAATTCCATCTTCCTCGCCTCCCAGGCTGAAGACAAGGAGCCTTCAGCACAGGAGTCTGATCCAAATTTGTGTGGAACCGCCCCAGCATGCATCCAGCAGGAACACACTGTGAACAGTGAAGAATGGGACCTCCAGGAGTCATATAATTCTGCTCAATGAGCTGCCTGGTCTGCCCACCTGTCCTTCCCACCCTAAAAACGGATATGTGTGGAACTGGAGCCCCAGCATAAGTAATGATAACGCCTGTTGGGGCGTGGTATTAAGGGAACCTTGTCTTACCGTGGCAGGGAACGGGCTACTACTTTATCTGGACAAAGCTACCATGGCGGTTGACAGCGACCGCGCACACTAAAGCGCACCCGTAGGGATTCGAGCCCGGCACCTTCGTAGTTCTAGGAGCTCTGCCACTGAGCCATTTGTCGAACGGGGATAACTGTCCCAGCATGTATCCAGCAGGAACCCACTGTGAACCGTGCAGATCTGGATCTCCAGGAGTCATTTTATTCTGCTCACTGAGCTTCCTGGTCAACCTACCTGCCATTCCCATCCTAAACAAGTTCTATGCAGCGTCGCAAGCTATATTAAAAAATGGCGGAGAGTGTTCGCGACGGAGCTACAGCTGGCACACCTGAGCCTGAGCTTGTTCTCACCATAGCTCATTTGTTTTGAAGTCGTTATTCCCGCACCTACTCCACTACTCCTAACCACTTGGACTGGTGCGTGTGAACTAGAGGTGATTAATGGCCACCACAAGATCGCAGTCTGCTTAGTTGCTTGGTTGTGGTGTCTGCCCCTGCTGGGGCGGCCACACCTCACCTCACCTAACCTCGGAATAAGTGCACCCTCTGCTCAGTTGCACAGTGTGCTTGGTTGTGGTGTCTGCCCCTGCTGGGGCAGCCATACCTCCCCTAATGTAACCTCGGAATAAGTACACCCTCTGCTGAGTTGCAGAGTGTGCTTGGTTGTGGTGCCTGCCCCTGCTGGGGCAGCCATACCTCCCCTAATGTAACCTCGGAATAAGTACACCCTCTGCTGAGTTGCAGAGTGTGCTTGGTTGTGGTGCCTTTCCCGGCAGGGGCGGCCATACCTCCCCTAACCTAACCTAAGAAGAAGTGCACCCTTAGCTTTCTTGCAGAGTGTGCTTGGTTGGTGTCTGTCCCTGCTGGGGCGGCCATACCTCCCCTGACTCGACCTCCAAATAAGTGCACACTCTATTTAGTTGCAGAGTCTTCCTGTTTCTGGTGTCAGTCTCTGCTGGGGCAGCCATACCTTACCTAACCTAACCTTGGAAGAAGTGCACCCTCTAATTTGTTGCTTGGTCTGCTTGGATGTGGTGTCTGCCCCTGCTGGGGCGGCCATACCTCCCCTATCGTAACCTCGGAATATGTGTACCCTCTGCTGAGTTGCAGAGTGTGCTTGGATGTGGTGTCTGTCCCTGCTGGGGCGGCCATACCTCCCCTATCGTAACCTCGGAACCAAGTGCACCCTCTGCTGAGTTGCAGAGTGTGCTTGGATGTGGTGTCTGTCCCTGCTGGGGCGGCCATACCTCCCCTATCGTAACCTCGGAACCAAGTGCACCCTCTGCTCAGTTGCAGAGTGTGCTTGGTTGGTGCCGTCCCTACTAGAGGGACCATACCAGGGTAATTCAAAGCGCGCGCTTTTGAGCTTTTGAGCGCTGACTTTTTGACCCCCTCTGCGCTTTAAGCGCAGTTTTTTGCAACCCCCTGTGGGCGCAGCAAGCAAGTTTTGTGCTTTTTGCACTACAAAGCGCAGTTTTTTTGTTTTCAAGTGCGCTGAAGCGCTGGCCAATTTGGCCACTTGAAGTACCCTGGACCATACCTCCCCTAACGGAACCTTGGAACCAAGTGCACCCTCTGTTCAGTTGCAGAGTGTGCTTGGTTGGTGCCGTCCCTACTAGAGGGGCCATACCTCCCCTAACGTAACCTTGGAACCAAGTGCACCCTTAACTGGTTGCATATACTGCTCTATTGCTTGGTCTGCTTGGTTGCAGATTCTGCTTGGTTGGTGTCTGTCCCTGCTGGGGCGGCCATACCTCACCTAACCTAACCTCGGAATAAGTTCACCCTCTGCTCAGTTGCGGAGTGTGCTTGGTTGGTGTTGGCCCTACTAGAGGGGATGTACCTTCCCTAACGTAACCTTGGAAAGCAATTACACCCTTAACTTGGTTGCAGAGTCTGCTTGGTTGTGTTGTCTGTCCCTGCTAAAAGAGTCACACCTACCAACTCTTGTGCCTAAACCTCTTCTTACGTAACTTGGAACCAAGTGCTCCCTTAACTTGGTTGCAGAGTCTGCTCCATGGCTTGGCATGCTTGGTTGCAAAGTCTTCTTGGTTGTGGTTTCTGTCCCTGCTGGAGCGGCCATACCTCCCCTAACCTTACCTAGGAATAAGTGCACCCTCTACTTAGTTGCAGAGTCTGCTTGGTTGGTTTGTCTGTCCCTTCTGGAGGAGCCATACCCCCCCTAACGTAAACTTGGAAACGATTTGCACCCTCTACTTAGTTGCAGAGTGTGCTTGGTTGGTTTGTCTGTCCCTACCGGGGTGGCCATACCTCACCTAACCTAACCTCGGAATAAGTGTACCCTCTTCTTAGTTGCAGAGGGTGCTTGGTTGTGGTGTCTGTCCCTACCGGGGCGGCAATACCTCACCTAATCTAACCTCGTTATAAGTGCACCCTCTTCTTAGTTGCTTGGTCCGCTTGGATGTGGTGTCTGTCCCTGCTTGGACAGCCATATCTCCACTAACCTAACCTAGGAATAAGTGCACCCTCTACTTAGTTGCAGAGTCTGCTTGGTTGGTTTGTCTGTCACTTCTGGAGGAGCCATACCCCCCCTAACGTAAACTTGGAAACGATTTGCACCCTCTACTTAGTTGCAGAGTGTGCTTGGTTGGTTTGTCTGCCCCTACCAGGGCGGCCATACCTCACCTAACCTAACCTCGGAATAAGTGCACCCTCTTCTTAGTTGCAGAGGGTGCTTGGTTGTGGTGTCTGTCCCTACCGGGGCGGCCATACCTCACCTAACCTAACCTCGGAATAAGTGCACCCTCTTCTTAGTTGCAGAGGGTGCTTGGTTGTGGTGTCTGTCCCTACCGGGGCGGCAATACCTCACCTAAGATAACCTCGTTATAAGTGCACCCTCTTCTTAGTTGCTTGGTCCGCTTGGATGTGGTGTCTGTCCCTGCTTGGACAGCCATACCTCCCCTAACCTAACCTAGGAATAAGTGCACCCTCTACTTAGTTGCAGAGGGTGCTTGGTTGTAGTGTCTGTCCCTGCTTGGACAGCCATACCTCCCCTAACCTAACCTAGGAAACGATTTGCACCCTCTTCTTAGATGCTGAGTGTGCTTGGTTGTGGTGTCTGTCCCTGCTAGAGGGGCCATACCTCTCCTAATCTAACCTCAGGATAAGTGCACCCTCTTCTTAGTTTGTGAGTCTGCTTGGTCGTGGTGTCTGTGCTTGCTGGAGGAGCCACACCTATCAACCCTCGTGCCTATACCTCTCCTTACATAACTTGGAACCAAGTGCACCCTTTACTTGGTTGCAGAGTCTGCTCCGTTGCTTGGTCTGCTTGGTCGTTGTGCCTGTCCCTGCTGGAGGGGCCATACCTCCCCTAACCTAACCTTGGAACCTTCAGCTGGGATGGAAGTGCACACACAGCTTGGTTGACAAGTTTGACCATATGTATCCACTGCCTTTCGGCTTTGGGATTGGGAGTACTATGTATGGACATATGCATACCATACACTGCCTCGCATTGAGATTGGAAATACTGTGTATGACTATATGCATCCACAGCTTTTTGGCATTGGGATTGAGAGTACTATGTATGGACATATGCATACCATACACTGCCTCGCATTGAGATTGGAAATACTGTGTATGACCAAATGCATCCACAGCCTTTTGGCATTGGGATTGGGAGTACCATGTATGACTAAATGCATCCACTGCCTTGATTTGAGATTGGGAATGCAATTCACAACCACGTGCGTCCACTGCCTTCTGGCATTGAGATTGAGAATAGTATGTGTTACCTTCTGCATACACTGCCTTGCATTGGGATTGGGAATACTATGTATGACTATATGCATCCACTGACTTTGGGCATTGGGATTGGGAGTACTATGTATGACTATTTGCATCCACTGACTTTGGGCATTGGGATTGGGAGTACTAAGTATGGACTTATGCACCCACTGCCTTGCATTGGGATTGGAAATACTATGTATGACCATATGCACCCACTGCCTTTCAGCATTAGGATCGGGAATACTATGTATGTCCATATGCACCCACTGCCTTGCATTGAGATTGGAAATACTATGTATGACCATTTACACCCACTGCCTTCCAGCATTGTGGTTGGGAATAAATACCTGACCATTTTTACCCACTGACTTTCGGCATTGGTATTGGAAATACTATGTATGGACATATGCATCCACTGCCGTGCATTGAGATTGGAAATACTATGTATGACCATTTTCACCCACTGCCTTCCAGCATTGTGATTGGGAATAAATACATTCAGATGACTTGACTCAGACACCTTACAGGCCGCTTCACATTTCCTGAATACATATTAAATTGGGCAAGCCCAATAGTCCCAAGGGACTAAGGAAATCAGCGTTAGCAGGCTTCATCATTGACATACTTGAGTTTGCACAAGTTAAGGGGCCTGCTTGCTGGGCATAAAGACACAGCCTTAGAGGCCCAGCGCACCTTCAGATTGGGCCCCTTTTGGTAGGGGTGCAGTTATAATTTTTGGGTCTGAGCTTTCCCAAAGTGCTTGTTCTTTTGAGGTGTTCCTTGTTCCCACATGGGGAGCTGGATCCTTCCTCACACTGCACTTGTACTTGCTACAGTCCCTTAAAATAAATATACTGCACCATCTAAATTAGGATAGCTTGTAAGTCCAGACCTTACAGGTCTGTCTTTAGGCTACTACCATGTACAAGAGTCACTGCAGGTCACACACACATGGCCACTCTTTACGGCCCCCAGGCCTTCAAGAGTATAAAAGACAGGGGAAAGGTGTAGGAGGAGAAGTACCAAGTACAAGGCAGCAGGCTGTGCTAAAGAGGAAAGGAACACAAGGCTATCACAGGCTAGAGGCAAGGAGCAGCTTAACTGTCAAGACTGGAACTAAATAAGCCTTGATGGTGTCTGACTTCCAACGTCCCTGGTTCCTGATGGTCTCTAAATCAGCCCCGTTAGCCCAGGCTGCTACTACACCTCCACGTCTAAAGGCTAAGAAAAGCAGACCTAGCTGGATGTAGAACTGGCTGAGAGTGTGTGAAACCAAGGTGAGAAAAGACTGAAGGAAAAAGAACAAAGACTGACCTGTAAGGTGGGGAGAAAAGGAAGCTAGGGGGGTCTGGGCTCCAAGCTGTTACTACAAACTGCTGGTGACACTACCCAAGGGAAAAGCTAAAACTCCAACTTCCAAACTCAAGGCAAACAGATCACTACTCCTCAACTATCTAAAGCGACCTATTACCAGCCATGCTGCTTCTCTAGTACAAAGGTCCTCCATGTTGGTCTGCAGGGTTTTCAGCTCCAACATGGCCTCCAAACACTTACAGAAAAAAAGGATAAGTGGCCTTGAAAGCCTTGTTTGCCTGAAAAGCACTCTCTTGGCACCCTGGAAAACCCTGATGGCTTGGGGCATCTGGGCAACCACTCTGGAGTTCAGGGTGCCGAGCTCCAGACCCTTGGACCTGTGCCAGCCAATGCTGAAAATTGTGGTGGTGATGGTGGCAGGTTTTAAGTGACCTGCCTCCCAAACCAAGTTAATTTCTCAATGGTGCACTTATTCCTTGGGGCCTTATGGGAGTGCCTTCTGCTCACTAATCAGTACACCTCAGCCGTGCACTTGAGGTAACTCAGTAAAAAGTGCCTTGTGAGCCTTCCAGCATCACGAATCTCCTGGGGCTTGGAGCTGGTGATGTGGAGGTTACCCTCCTGGGGTGTGCAGGCTGTGCACAAAAAATTACCACAGGACATAGTATTCCTACACATACCTAAGCTCTTGGGATGGGTGTGCTTGGTGCAAGAGTTGCACCTCAACATCCTCCCCTCGTAGCGCTGGCAGATGGTACATATTGTGAGAAGGGGGGGGAACTTAGTGTGCAGGTCTGATCACAAGCGTGGTGAAGGGTGCCTCCTAAAGCAAGGTGCATCTGGCCACTGTGGGACCATTGCTGTGCATAATGTGTCAGTGGATGTGGCTACCCAGGCTGCAAATTAGAGATCCAAAGTGGGTCTTATTGCAGCAAAATGGAAAGTTGTACCAAGAAACACTTGTCCTATGAGTAGTTGCCAAAGTACTTAAATGGGGTGCTGAAAGGAAAACCAGTGCTTGCTTCCCTCATGTTTCAAGTACCAATATGTTGCATTCAAGCAATCAAAGGTGGCTGGTGGGTTGTTGAGTCTGGCAAAAGAAGATCAGGTAATGGTTGTTGGCGCTGCTTGATACTCCTCTGTTGGGTGCATCTGCGTGAAGATGCGCCTCTGGTGGAGATGCGCTGACTAAAAATTGGTAATAAGCCGAGCGCTTACCAGATGAGCAGCACAAAGGTGCTACATTCCGGCTGCGTTCGGATTAAATACCGACAGTGCTCTGTACTGCGGATGATGTGCGGTTTCACGTTGGGGTTAAGTATTTGAAATTTGTGGTGCGGCTGTGGTATCCATGTCGGTCATCAGAATACTTCATTTCTCACACTACGGTGTGGGAAATATGGCCTTACCATTTTCACCCACTGACTTTCGGCATTGGTATTGGGAATACTATGTATGACCATTTTCACCCCTAGCCTTTGGGCATTGGGATTGGGAGTACTATGTATGGACATATGCATACACTGCCTTTCAGGATTAGGATTGGGAGTACGATGTATGACCATATGCATCAACTGACTTTCAGTATTGTGACTGGGAATAAATACCTGACCCTTTTTACCCACTGCCTTTCAGCATTGGTATTGGGAATACTTTGTATGACAATATGCACCCCTAGCCTTTCAGCATTAGGATTGGGAGTACTCTGTATGACCATATGCATCAACTGCATTTTGGCATTGGGATTGGGAGTACAATGTATGACCATATGCACTGGGATTGGAAATACTATGTATGACCATTTTCAACCACTGCCTTCCGACATTGGGATTGGGAATTCAGTGTATGGCCATCTTCACCCACTGCCTTGCATTGGGATTGGGAGTACTATGTATGACCATTTCACCCACTGCCTTTCGGCATTAGGTTTGGGAGTACTATGTACGATCATTTTCACCCACTGACTTCCAGTATTGTGATTGGGAATACTATGTATGACCATTTTCACCCCGAGCCTTTCGGCATCGGGATTGGGAGTACAATGTATGACCATATGCATTGGGATTGGAAATACTATGTATGACCATTTTCAACCACTGCCTTCCGACATTGGGATTGGGAATTCAATGTATGACCATCTTCACCCACTGCCTTGCATTGGGATTGGGAATTCAATGTATGACCATCATCACCCACTGCCTTGCATTGGGATTGGGAATTCAATGTATGACCATCTTCACCCACTGCCTTGCATTGGGATTGGGAATTCAATGTATGACCATCTTCACCCACTGCCTTGCATTTGGATTGGGAATTCAATGTATGACCATCTTCACCCACTGCCTTGCATTGGGATTGGGAATTCAATGTATGACCATCTTCACCCACTGCCTTGCATTGGGATTGGGAATTCAATGTATGACCATCTTCACCCACTGCCTTGCATTGGGATTGGGAATACTAAGTATGACCATAAGTATGACTACAACTAGGACCATATGCATCCACTGACTTTTGGCATTGTGATTAGGAATACTAGTTATGACAATTTTTACCCACTGAATTATTGCATTGGGATTGGGAGTACAACGTGTGACCATTTTCACCCACTGCCTTGAATTGTGATTGGGAATACTATTTATGACAATTTTTACCCACTGCCTTCCGGCTCCACTACTAAAATGGTAACAGACCACAAAATCTTAAACATGGTATGGAGAGGTTAATTTAGCCCACACATGGTTAGATGTACCTATTTTTTATTCCAGAGGTTAATTTAGCCCACACATGGTTATATTTACCTAAATTAGGTAAATATAACCATGTGTACCTTCTGGTTATATTTACCTATTTTTTATTCCAGAGGTTAATTTAAACCAAACATGGTTAGATTGACCCAATTCAACCCCTTTACTCCATGCTGAACCATTTGTGGTTAGTTTCAATTTTATTAGTGTTCGTGACCCACTGATGCTCATGTCCTTGCCAGGGTAATTCAAGGCGCGCGCTTTTGAGCGCTGACTTTTTGACCCCCTCTGCGCTTTAAGCGCAGTTCTTTGCAACCCCTTGTGGGCACTGCAAGCAATTTTTGCGCTTTTTGCACTACAAAGCGCAGTTTTTTTGTTTTCAAGTGCGCTAAAGCGCTGGCCAATTTGGCCATTTCAAGTACCCTGGTCCTTGCATGTCCTTGTCAGCATCCTCTACATCACATAGATTGCTTCCAAGCCACCGATGCACACCAGGGTACTACTTCTTGCCAAATTGGTCAGCGCTTAAAGCGCACAAACGTCAAATTAGGAAGCGCTTTTTAGTGCAGAAACCTGCGCGCTGCGCTATCAGGGGGTTGAAAAAACTGCGCAAGACGCGCAGAGGGCTCAAAAAGGCAGCTCGGCACCGCTGCCGTGCGCGCTTAGTAGCACCCTGATGCACACGTCTGAGCAATTCTTTGTCATCATCCCCTGCCCCTTACCTTGCATCATGGGGGTTGTTAAAGTACCCTGATGCACACGTCCTTGCATGTCCTCGTCATCATCTCCTGTATCACAGGGATTGTTACTCGACACCACTGCACACATTGTGGTCGTCACATGTGTAGGGGAAAAGAAAAACAATGTTACCAGGTTCTATACTGCAGGTATGGCGTCTAAACGTCTGCACATTGCAGTCAACAATACCCCCCGTGCGATAACCACGGAAACCAGGAATTTCTAGAGCACATGTCAGTGCAGATTCGAACCGGAGACCTCCGGCTGTGTATATGTAGGGGACGGCAGTACGATATCATATGGTATCATGTGATGCCGGCAGTCTGACTAGGCTAAAGATGCCACCTATGTATGTATGTATGTATGTATGTATGTTACAGTCCAGGGGTAGGCCAAATAGGCTAAAGGAACTTGCCCAACCGTATAGGTAAGGCTTAAAAAGAAAAAGCACTGATGAACTGAGCTGCAAACAATCGTTTAACCGACGGGGGCCCTGAGTTTGTACCTATATGCAACATAATACGATGCAATTCGTATGATATCATACTCGCCTTTGGTCTACATCATTTGGTATACCGGTCCCTACTTTGGTCTACATCATTTGATATACAGGTCCCTACTATGTATGTATGTATGTTACAGTCCAGGGGTAGGCCAAATAGGCTTAAGCGACTTGCCCAACTGTATAGGAAGGGCTTGAAAAGGACAAGCACTGACTATGTGTGAGTCTTGGGACATGAACTTGCTTACGTGGCTCCAGCCTGTAAGGCTGCTCACCGTGCTCAGCAGGAGCATTAATGAGATTCCCACTGTCCCTATCTACTATCTAGCGAAACCACAGCCAAGGGAAACCACAGTTTAAAAAACGAAACCACTGTCCCTATCTACTATCTAGCGAAAAGCGAAACCACTGTCCCTATCTACTATCTAGCGAAACCACAGCCAAGCGAAACCACAGCCAAGGGAAACCACATCCAACTGTCCCTATCTACTATCTAGCAAAACCACAGCCAAGGGAATGGACTTGGAATAAACAGCGGGGAAAGAAGACCCTGTTGAGCTTGACTCTAGTCCGACTTTAGGAACATTATCAAATATAAAGCAAGCATCGCTATCAATGTATGTGAGTCATCTACCCGCCTACTTTGCATACGGTGACTATAGCTAGCTCCGGCTTACGCTATGGTGTCCTTAACTTCACGTCCAGTGAGTAACGGTTCTACACGGATGTAACAATTTCAATTTAAATTTCATTAGGAGTGGCACCACCATTCGAACTGGATCCTCCGTGTCGCTGGTATGTGTTGGGAGACCCACCTCCTGTGGTGAAAGTCCTTTCACAACTAAAAAAAAAATCGAAGGAAAAAATCGAATCGAATCAGCAAATCAGGGGCGAAATGTCCCAGTTCAGTGGTTTAATTTAATCCTACTAAATCCTTGTAGAAGGGTGTATCTTCTGAGCCGCAGGTCACAATTGTCACAATTGCTGGCGATAGTCACTAATGCCAGTGAGTCACTGACTGGTAGTGAGTAGCTTCAATCGTGTTGTGTTATAGTACGATTTACACGAAGTTGCTTGTGGCACACGTAGGCAGGGTACTTCCAAGCGCGCGCTTTTGTGCGCTGGCGCGCTGCCTTTTTGAGCCCACTGCGCGTTTTGCGCAGTTTTTTGCAACCCCCTGTGGGCGCAGCAAACAATTTTTGCGCTTTTTGCACTACAAAGCCAGCGATATCCTTAACCACGATATATCGCGTACACGCGATATATAATGTTTATTCCGGTTTTGGTCCATCGCGCCCCCAGGTGTGGCTAATGTTTCCAGGTTCCCAAAGCTACACCTGGGCATCGGGCGCCACGATAATTAATGTTTCCACCTCCCCCAAAGCTACACCTGGGCATCGGGTGCCACGATTTTTAATGTTTCCAACTTCCCACATGCTACACCTAGGCATCGGGTGCCACGATTTTTAATTTTTTAACAGTTCGAGGGCATCGCGCGCTTTCACCGGCAAGTTGATGAGGTGGCACCTGGGCGACAGCCACGTTGCCACTAGCACGCACCGGTGACTAGCACGCGAGGACCACACGGCAAGTTTCGAGTACCAAATTTCGGTGATCCCGACACCAGCCCAGGAGTACGGTTACGCTTTCATTTGGCCTTGGAAGAGTGAGGCCGGTAGTGGCTCGCAATTGAGTTTCGGCCGGCTTCGGCCTGGTTTAGTGCTTTCGGCTGTCCCCACGCCCCTATATACGCAGGAGTACGTCTATACCTGCGCTAACTCATGCATGTAGCATGGCTGGAATGGCTGGAATCCCAAATGCTACACCTTGGAATCGGGCAAGCCAAGAAGGGCGCCCAATATTTATTGTTACCACCTCCCCCAAAGCTACACCTGGGCATCGGGTGCCACGATTTTTAATGCTTCCAGCTTCCCAAACTCTACACCTGGGCATCGGGTGCCACGATTTTTAATGTTTCCATCTTGTAAATTGCCACATCTGGGCATCAGTGACACGATTTGTAAAGTTTATGCCCAAATCCTTATGCATATCACTGTACAAAGCACAGTTTTGTTTTTTTCAAGTGCGCTAAAGCGCTGGCCAATTTGGTCAATGGAAGCACCCTGGTACGGTTTATACGCAGTTTCTTGTGGCACACGTAGGTACCTGCTAGAGCCCTCGTGTCCACCTAGTCCAGTAAGCTTGTGACTGTGACCACGCCAGTCGGTTATACCGCTAGCAAGGTTAGGTCATCCCGAACTAACCTCCTGAGGTTCTTCGCTACTTATGTCTGCGCACCTCTCTGTTATCTAACGAATTTAATGATTAAATGCTGTGGTTTGAACTAACCTAGGCGTATGACCTGCCGCCTTATTTCGGCAGCTTGAACTTAAACTTGAATTTGAACTTGGTTACATAGCTTCAGCCAGCAATTTAAACTTGAAATAACTGAATTTAAACTTGAAATAACTTCAGCCAGCAATTTGGCTGCTCGCCTTCTTCGGCAGTAAAACAATATTACCTGGACAATGTGAACGCGAACGAAACACTTTTTTCTCCTCATTTTTTTCTTTTTCATTTCTGTCATTTTTGTCTCCTCTTTATTTCGGCAGCCTCAGTGTGTGGCAACCAGGGTACTACTTGCCAAATTGGTCAGCGCTTAAAGCGCACAAACGTCAAATTGGTCAGCGCTTTTAGTGCAAAAAGCGCAAAAACTGCGCGCTGCGTGACTGCGTCCACAGGGGGTTGAAAAACTGCGCGAAACGCGCAGAGGGGCTCAAAAAGGCAGCTGCCGCACGCTTAGTAGTACCCTGGTCGCAACACCTGTCTGCATGTTGTGGAGACGTGGACTTGTGGTAGCCTCCAGGGTACTACGAAGCGTGCGCGGCAGCGTGATATCGCGCACGCTGTTTGAACCCCACTGCGAGTTTCGCGCAGTTTTTTCAACTCCGTGTAAGCGCAGCGCGCAGTTTTTGCGCTTTTTGCACTGCGAAGCTCTGATCAATTTGAAGTTTGTGCGCTTTAAGCGCTGGCCAATTTGACAAAATGTAGTACCCTGGCAGCCACCAGTTACATTTTATTTTTATTAGCGGAGCCCTGTTGGACGACAGTGACTAAAGCATGTTACCAAAGACAATCAGTTGAAAGTGACTAAGTCCTAAGTGTCTGGAAACAACGTGCTTCCCTATGACACAGAGCAGTGATTTTTTTTCAAATCTGAAAGTGGTTTTTTCTAGCTTTATGGTTCTATGCCTCCTCCAGGCACAGCGTTTTAAAGGTTTGTTTAGCTTTTTGTAGCTTTTAGGGACCATTTGGGGCATTTTTTTCTTTTTCTTTTTTATAGCGATAATTTTTCCAAAACGGGGTCAAAACTAGTGATCGCTATATAAAGCGGAAATAAAAATCCCTGACACAGAGCTACGTGTATGTTGACTCAGACACCTACGAGTATAAGTAGGCTCATTCTCTTCTATGTGACACCTTATACCAGGGCACCTTGAACCGCGCCACCATTGCTGGTTTGCTCGGTCTCCACCTCGTCTCCCAATCCCTGTCTCCTGCCCTCTAATACCGATAAGTAATAAGCCCCCTCTTCAAGGGGGCGTGAGCCCCCAAAGTTACCCATTTTCCGTCCGTGTGTCCGACCGAACAGTGACCGTTTGACCGAGACAAAGCCTGACACGTCAGCCAACGGCTATGTAACTAACTCGCTTCCGTTGCCACCTGTCTCTCCGCCGCGAACACTATCCGCGAACACCATTTTTTATAACGCATAACGCATATTTATAACGCATATTTATAACGCATAACGCATATTTTATAACGCATAACGCATATTTTATAACTGCATAACGGTATAACTTGTTATTTTATATTTATGTAACCCAGGTTGAGTAGCTACTTCGGCTCAGAGTTAACGGGGACGCTCTCTTATGTTTGTATATTGTTACAGTCCAGGGGTAGGCAAAATAGGCTAAAGGGAATTGCCCAGCTGTGTATGAAGGGTTCAAAAATAAAAGGCACTGGTTAACTGAACCCCAAACAATCGTTTTACCGACGGGGGCCCTGAGTTCGTGCTACGGTGATCATTTAATTATACGATAGATCAGAGGCAACTTCGAAGGGTCCGTTGCTTTGCAAGCCACAATGTGGGGAGGGTCCGTTGACCAGAAGGAATGGTCAGTTGCGTCGCAGGACGCAGGCTATCCAATTGGTTGCGTCTGTTGCGTCTAAGGCAGCAGAGCTGGGATGGGGGTCCTCCTAAGGTACCCTGCTAGGGCTACTGCAGCCTAATTTCATGATTGTTGCGAAGCCAAACTTTCCACCATCTGTGGTATTTTAGGATCTGTGTTGTGTTGTGTTGATTACAAGGATTTTTTGGGGCTTAGCCCAGTGGCTGGCTCAGGGAGCTGCCTAGAAGCTGCTGCCCGTAGCGGAAAAGGACAGCTATTGACATGCTGCTGATAGGGGTACTGTTATAGGGGTAGTGGTGAATATTCTGTGCCCTCGAGATCTACGCCCTCCGAAAGTCGATTTCGATTTTCCTCTGTGGTTTGGGGCTTACGGCCCCTCTATACCTCGAATTGAGTGTGCGATTTACAGGCAACTTCGTCGAGGCCCCCTCCTGAAAAGTACATATTTTGCAAATCCCCCCCCCCCCCCCCCCCCAGCTTTGGAGTCCCATAACGTTTTTTCTACTGGGCCTGATTGAAACTTACATTTGGACCTTAAATTGGCCCTCTGAAAAACACTATAGTGCGAGTCAAATGTCCTGCACAATGTTTAAATATAGGCTTCGGAGTTTAGGGCTAACGTCGGACAAAATGAGCCTTTATGGCTATTTTCTAAATTAGCCCTAGTAGTAAGTGCACAACTAATTTAGCCAAACTTATCTAAACTTAGTGAAAACAACTCAGAAAAAGTGTCATGTGTGTAGGAGAGTGTTGTTATGCATACTACTGACCTTTGTGGCAGTTGTATATTGTTGACGATAAGTGTGCTCCAAGCCACATGTTGGCGATAGTTACGCTGAGGCGTCAAAAGCCGTGCTGGGATGGCTAAGAATCCCGTGAATGTTTTACCAACCCTGTGGGTGTTTACCCAAGGTTGAGTATCTGAGTGTGTATCATCCCTGACAGCACAATTGTTGCCGCTGCCGGGCAATTGCTTTGCTACTCTATTACACGTTGTACGTTATATTGCACGGTTGCACCATGATGACGTAGCAAGCTGTGGTATATAAGTTGTGTGTGTGTGTGTGTTATGTGTGTGACACACACCACACACGCACAGGATGTGGCTGCCTCTAGCTCCATGAATGAGACCTGCAGTGTGATGGAGCTGGGTGGTCTCACATGCCTCCCCCCCCCCACACCCACACCCACACCCACCCCCACCCACCCACCCCCACACACAGTGTGAGTTCGGACGAGTTTTCCGTCACAATTATCAACATAGCGATCAGTCCCGGTATGCTCTGCTACCGTCGTCTCCATCCGACTTCTCCTTCAACATGTATGACCTAACCGTCACGAGTTCATGATGGAGTAGCTCATAAATGTGGGAACAAACGACGATCTCCGTATTATTATCAACGCTTCACATTGATGGAACATTTTCAATGCTAGAGTGGTTACACGATAGTGAACTGAAGAGAAGATGATTAAGAGCGCAAAGAGTGTGCATATATAGAAGACGGGAGTCTGCAGGGAGATCCTGCAGACCCTTGCAGGCCATAGCTAGCCTATGGCCTGGCGGCATGCAACTTGGGTCCTGGAGGGACCAGGCGCCGGTATGCATTATTCCAACTCAGTGTCCGACATATATCGGACAATAACAAAAATAAGAATATTAGTACATAACAGATTATGGCAACAAATCTGGATGGGTCTGTCCAAACTCTAGACCACTGTTTATTTTTTGGCCTACGTAGGGTACATACGTAGGGCAACGTAGGGCTGCGTATGTAGGACTGCGTAGGGTATGTACGTAGGGCTGCGGCTGCGTAGGGATGCGTACGTATTGCTACGCAGGGTACGCACGTAGGGCTATGTAGGGCTGTGTACATAGGGCTATGTAGGGTACGTAAGACAGGCTACAACGAGCTACATAGGGCTGGGTACGTTGAGGTACGAAAGATACGTACGACGGGCTATATACGGCTACATACGACGGCGTGCTATTACACTTATTTTCACATCTAGTTAGTGCTATAATTCGGGATTTATTTTAGCGCTAATAGCGGTATTAGCACTGAGCTCCGAAGTCCTGAGCCCCCCCCCCCCCCCCCCCCCCCCCCCCCCCCTCCTAACCTTACTTATATGTGTTGCTTCAATGCTGAGCTGTTGTCAGGGTTGTGTAGTACGGACAGTACGCACCTTAAATCCGTACCGTACTCGTTTTCCTGAAAATTGAGTACGCGTACGGTCCGTACTCACGACACATACTTGCCTAGTCTGTTCCATGATACGAAGTGGCATAACTTTTTGCTGACTTCGAAATTTGACATGATCAGCATACCACTGAAAAGCCCTGAATGCCTTCTACATGTTTATTCCATGAACCGGAGTCAAATTAGGAAAAACA
The DNA here is from genome assembly GCA_013435795.1 of Chlamydomonas sp. ICE-L. Taxonomy (NCBI): domain Eukaryota; kingdom Viridiplantae; phylum Chlorophyta; class Chlorophyceae; order Chlamydomonadales; family Chlamydomonadaceae; genus Chlamydomonas; species Chlamydomonas sp. ICE-L. The sequence goes on from JACBWV010000223.1 coordinate 20,916,737, forward strand.
AAAAGGTTTTCAGGTCAGGGAATGTTATGGTACTAAAAAGCGTACCGTACTCAAACCGTACTCACTTCTAAAACCCGTACCGTATCCGTACCGTATCCGTACCGTATCCGTACCCGTATCCGTATCCGTACTACACAACCCTGGCTGTTGTAACCAACTCACCCACTACTACCACCCTAGGGGGTCGGGTCAATCTCGAGTATTTCAGGTCACTGCCATAGTGCCATTGCCACGTCTGGCACCAGGGTACTACAAAGCGTGCGTGGCAGAGCGATTTAGCGCGCGCTTTGTGAGCCCCACTGCGCATTTTGCGCAGTTTTTTCAACCCCCTGTGGGTGCAGCGCGTACTTTTTGCGCTTTTCGCATTACAAAGCGCTGACCAATTTGACGTTTTTGCGCTTTAAGCGCTGACCAATTTGACAAAATGTAGTACCCTGTTTGGCACAGCTTGACTGCAACATCAGTCCATTGTCATGAAATCCCGTTTCAGTGATACGATTGGATTGGTCTAGTGGAACACCAAATTGCTTAAACGATGCGGGGTCAGGGGTTCGATTCCCCCTATGGTCACCCTGAGCGTTGCAGGTCGTCTTCAACCGCGATGGTAGCTTGTCCGGTCGAGGTGGTAGACCGTTCTCTGCCAGCGTTCGACGGGTTCCCTTAATACCACGCCCCACCAGGCGTTATCATTACATTGCCATGCAATTATGAAAGCCTGGGGGGATTTCTCGAATGTTCTATAATGGGGGGGGGGGGGGGGGGGGGGGGGGGGGGGGGGGGACTACCTGTCTAATGGGTGGTAACTGAAAAGTGGATCTGACCGCTCCATTACTGCCCTGCAAAATTAGGGGGTATCTGTTATGGTGGTTATTATACCATACCACCAACAGAACATCAAGCGCTTGATGTCTAGTTGGCGGTATAATAATGACCACCATGACAGTGTTCGTCACCCTTTTCTGCACACCTTCAGCACCCTTCCCACTCGAAATGCACCCTTTATAGCCGAAGAAAAGGGTTCCATAGCGATCGCTAGTTTTGGTTCTATATATAGCGATCGCTAGTTTTGACCCCGTTTTAGCGACATTAAAAAAATCGCTGTAAAAAAGGAAACACAAAAAAGTGTTTTTTGTTTTCGCCCTAAATTGCCCTAAAATGCAACAAAAAGCTATAAAAAGCACTAAAACGCCGTCCCTGGAGGAGGCCTAAAAACATATAGCTAGGAGAAACCCACTTTCAGATTTGAAAAAAAGGCACCACAGCGACTGCCATACTCTTGGCCTGGTCAAGTTCCCAAAGTCCCCCAAGTTCCTACATTTTTGAAGTTCCCAAGTTTGGAGTTTGGAAGGCGTCCTCGAAAAAAGAAACAGAGGCACCTCAGTAACTGCCATATATACTCTTGGCCTGCTCAAGGGAACGATGGCGGAATAAATGGTCCCCAAGGTCCTGAGCATTGCCTAGCTCCAACCGGGATGCCTCCTGGGCCGGTATTGCCAGCTGGACATGAGAGAGACAATCACGCCAGCTGGACATGTGAGAGACAGTAATGCCAGCTGGGCATGTGAGAGACAGTCACGCCAGCTGGACATGTGAGAGACAGTAATGCCAGATGGGCATGTGAGAGACAGTCACGCCAGCTGGGCATGTGAGAGACAGTAATGCCAGATGGGCATGTGAGAGACAGTCATGCTAACTGGACATGTGAGAGACAGTCACGCCAGCTGGAAATATGAGAGACAGTTACGCTAGCTGGCAATGTAAGAGACAGTCACGCCAGCTGGGCATGTGAGAGATAGACACATACCATAACACTTTTCAATTATTTTCATTTATTTTTATTCATTTCTCGTTTTTATTTATTTATTTATTTTTGGGCATGATGCTTATAAGCCCCACTTGGCAGTGTTTTTTATTTCAGATTTCTGTAGTCCAGGTTGAGTAGCTCCTTGGGCTACTCAACCCTGATTTCAGGATAGTTGCGTAGCCAAAGCATGGCGGAGTGCGAAGCGCAGAGCCTGGGGGGGTCGGGGGGAAGCGCGTCCCGATATTGGGGGGTCCGGGGGGTGTAGCATTCTACGGAATGGCGACGGAATGGCGACGCGTCGTCGAAAAATGAAACACTGCGCCTTGGCTTTGTCAAGCTGCGGGCACATTTAAAGTCAAATAGGGCAATAGGTAAAATGTAATCAGCATCATCATTATCATTATCATGGTGTCAAAGACACAACGTAACAAAAGTTGAAGCCTTGAAGGAACTCGCACACCAGACAATCACCCAGGGTGTATATCGATGGAAGATGAACGATAACTAGGGTCCAGGTCAGAAGAATTAGCTTGGAAACTAAAGGCAACAGCTTCAAGGCAGCTATACCCCAATCTCCAGGTCCATTTGCGCTACCTTGCTTTAAATATAGCTGGGCAGCAAGCCAGAGGAGCTGCCTAGAAACTGTTGCCCTTGGCCAAAAATACAACCACCCATGGTGTATAACGATGCAAGATGGACGATAACAACTCGGTTGTGCCGTAGGGTCTGCACACAACCAAAATCCTTGTGGCATACAGTTAATGAGCCTGACGGTAAGCGTACGGTGCGTATGGTCGGCTCGCCGAACTGCCGTATGGCACAAACCTGAGTAACAATGAACGATAGCGAGTACGACTGTGTAGTGCAGTAGGGTCTGTGCACACCTAAAAATGTACGATGTACAGTTTCTGGGCCTGACCGTACGTGTATGGATTGTACAGTCGGCTAAACTAACTGCCGTATGGGACAAACCTGTATAACAATGAATGATAACGATAACGACTGTGTAGTGCAGTAGGGTTTGTACACACCTAATAAACGTACGGTGTCCGGTTTCTGGGCCTGAAGGTACGTGAACGGTGCGTACAGTCGGTTCGCCTAACTTCTGTATGGCACAACCCTGGACAACAATGAACAATAACAATAACAACTGTGTAGTTGTTGAACCATGCATACAGGCTGCGAGTGTCTCGAGAAATGCGTTATTGTTGAACCATACAGGCTGCGAGTGTCTCGAGAAATGCGTTATTGTTGAACCATACAGGCTGCGAGTGTCTTCTGGACATCTAGCTAGATGTCCAGAAGACACTCGCAGCCTGTATGGTTCAACAGTGTAGTGCATTAGGGCCTGTACAAACATATAAAACGTACGGTGTCCGGTTTCTGGGCCTGAAGTAAGGTACCTGTATGGTTTGTACGGTCGGCTCAACTAACTGCCGTTTGGCACAACCCTGTATAACAATGAACGATAACGATAACGACTGGGTTGTGCAGGAGGGTCTGTACACAACTAAAAAACGGAAGGTGCACAGTTTCTGGGCCTAAAGGTACGTGTATGGTTTGCACGGTCGGCTCAACTAACTGCCGTTTGGCACAACCCTGTACAACAATGAACGATAACGATAACGACTGGGTTGTGCAGTAGGGTCTGTACACAACTAAACAATGTACGGCATAAGGTTTCTGGGCCTAATGGTTCGTTTACTGTGTATATGGTTGGGTCAACTAAATTCCGTATGGCACAACCATGGATAACGATGAGCGATAAATGTGAACGATCAAGAACGGCGAGTCTGCACCAGGCTTTCGTTAAGGTCAAGATCAGGATCAAAATATTGCAGTAGATAGCCGTCTCCAGAAAACAAGACAAATTGGCACATCTAGCAACCGAACTATCGAAATAATATACTGCCATGTCAGGAGGCCTGCCATTTGACGACCACCTGACACTCAAGTAACATCACACACAGATGCAAAAATCAACGACTGCTTCCGAGTACAGAAAGAGAGCAATGCCCAGGCCCGAAGTTTTTTTTAATTGGGAAAAGAAGTTCACCCCAGGATGGGTTTAGGGTTTGAATTGGGAAAAGAAGTTCACCCCAGGATAAATGGGTTTAGGGTTTGAATTGGGAAAAGAAGTTCACCCCAGGATAATTGGGAAAAGGAGTTCACCCCAGGTGATTATGGATTTGCTGCATTTAATAGGATGCTTCTTATGGATGTACTTGTTTTGATTGTTTTAGCCATTAAACAAGAGACTGAGCAAAATTTCGCTCTTGTGGAGCTGCATGATGATGCGCTGGCCCCACCATCTCCTGACCAGCTAGATCTAAAGTCCCACTGAGAACTCCATCTCCTCCTAGAGGAAGTTAGGCACATGAAAACTTTGTCACGTAACTTCGCATGTGTAGGGGCCTGGTTAGGGGCCTGGTCGGGGGCATGTGTGGGGGCCTGGTTAGGAGCCTGGACAAGGGCATGAGTGCTAGCCTATCTGTCTCCTGCCCAGAGAGCTGCAGTCTCACAGAGAGAACTGCTACCGCTCCCTGCTACCGCCCGTAAGGGAAGGTAGAAGCATCGATATCATAGAACTACCGGTACACTCTAATGTGCTCATGCCCCTGCCCAGCTAGATCTGTAGTCTCGCAGAGAAAACTGCCACCGCTCCCAAGGGAAGTTAGAAGCGTGGACATCATGGAAGTACCGGCACACTCTAATGTGCTCATGCCCCTGCCCAGCTAGATCTGTAGTCTCGCAGAGAAAACTGCCACCGCTCCCAAGGGAAGTTAGAAGCGTGGACATCATGGAAGTACCGGCACACTCTAATGTGCTCATGCCCCTGCCCAGAATCGTTGTAGGGGCCTGGTCGGGGGCATGCGCATGTGTAGGAGCCTGACCGTGGGCAGCTAGATCTACAAGATCAGAAAAAGAGCTTCTCCCGCTCCCAAGGGAACTACAGAGCACTAACTTACTCATGCCCCTGCCCAGAAAAGGAGAGATGGAAGTCTGTTTCAGTCTGGACCGATCAGCTGCCGGCTGCTCAGAAACAAGCATGAGTTGGAGGGCAGATGGGATCATAGTGCCAACGGGGGCGTGCACATGTGTAGGGGCCTGGTTAGCAACATGAACATGAGTAGGATTCTGATCTTGCGCAGCTAGATGTAAAGGATCAGAGAGAGTATCTGTGCCGTATCCGTGCCGTATCCGTGCCGTATCCGTGCCGTATCCGTATCCATACTCATCAACCCTGTGCTCTCCTACCTGGAGGCAGTGGCTGAAGCTCCTCAATCTTAATCATGGGCCTTAAGCTCGTTGCCTGTCTGCAAGCTACAGAATGAGTAGCCTCAGATGTATCAACTATTTATCGAGGCGCCTGGTGACTTATCCGTACAGGGGTGGATGGAGGAGGGAAGAGCCCATTCGGGTGTGAAGCGAACATATTCGCAAACCTCTTCCCCTTCGCCTACCTCACAGTCTGACTGTGGGTGGGAGCTTTCAACGAGTGATAGCGAGGTCCCCTACCCCCAGTGGTTGGAAGCTGCCCCCTATGGTTAGGAGCTTCCAACGAGTGATAGCGAGATAAGCTGCCACTGCCATTGGAAGGAGAGATAGTCTTCGCTAACAACACCAAGCTGCACAGTGGGCTAACCCTGCATGGTTGGCAACCAAGTTCAAATTCAAATTCAAATTCAAAGTTTTCCCTGCATGGTGAGCAACCAAGTACAAGTTCAAGCTCAAATTAAAATTCAAAGTTTACCCTGCATGGTGGGCAGCCAAGGTTTAGTCAAGTGGCAGCAAACATAGCGTAAGAACATGGGACCAGTAATGGTAGTGGGAGCAGTAGCAAAGGACGGGGCATTAGCAGTGGACAGGGCAGTAGCATTGGCAGCGTGCTTGGCCTCCTTCGTGGGCAACCAAGTTCAAATTAAAATTAAAATTCAAAGTTTTCCCTTCATGGTGGGCAACCAAGCTCAAATCAAGTGGCGACAAAGATAGCGTAAGAATAAGGGAGCAGTAGTGGCAGCGGTAACAGTAGCAGTGGAAAGGGCAGTAGCATTGGTGGCGGGCTTGGCCTCCTTCGTGGGCAACCAATTTCAATTCAAATTCAAATTCAAAGTTTTCCCTGCATGGTGGGCAACCAAGTTCAAATTCAAATTCAAATTCGAAAATTTCCCTGCATAGTGGGCAGCAAAGCTCAAGCCAAGTGGCTCTTCCCTCCTCCCTCCCATCTTCCTCCTTCCTCTTCCCTCACCCCCTACCCCCTCCCTTCCTTCCACTTCCCTCCTCTCCTCCCTCCCATCTCCCTCCCCACACCCTCCATATTACCTCCTCCCTGCCTCCCCACCCACCCCCCCACCCCCCCTCCCATCCTATCCATCCCCTCCCTCCCCCTAAAGCCAATTAGCAAGAAAAGACAAATAAAACAGATAAAGAAAGAAAAAAGGACGACGAAAGAAGTGAAAAGAGAAAGGAAGAAAAGAAGAGAAAGAAGACAAGAGACAGAAAAGAAGAGAAAAGAAAGCATAGGAAGGAAAGAGAATAAGAAAATGACGAAAAGGAAAGAGAGAAAGAGAAGAGAAAAGAAACGAAGAAGCAAAGAAAAGCCGAGGAAGAAGACGAAAGGAAGAGGAAGAGAAGGAGGAAAGGGGAGAAGAGAGAAAAAAAAGACAAGAAAGAAAAGGGAAAAGGAAAAGCGAATGAAAGAGGAAACGAGAAAGAAGAAGAGGAGAAGCGAAGAGAGAGGCAAAAAATCAGACTAGAAATGCCTCATCTAAATACACAATAAGAATATGATGTGACTCCTATTCTAACGAAGCCAATACTTCCACTCAGACTTCTCTGAAGACTAAGAAAAGAGAAAAAGAACCTCTCCTCCTTTCTCCTTCCCTCCTCTCAGTCTCCTACTCCCCCTCCCTCCTCCTCCTCTCGCCCCCTCTCCCCCTCCCCCCCCCCCCCTCTCCCTCTCTCCTTCCTCTCCCGGGGTGTCAACCTTCTTATTTACCGCTCCCCTTCTTCACTCTCCCCCTCCTCCATAAAGCAAGGACACTGGTTGTTTGCTGATAATGTTACAGTCAAGTGGGTTGCAAATTAGGCCGAAGGGACTTGCCCAACCTCAAATATCAAGATAGTTATAGACTATCTGTAGGGGCTGTTAAAAAGGACTATGATGATGATGATGATGGTGATGATGATTGTGATGATGGTAATGCTGCTGCTGCTGCTGCTGATGCTGGTGATGCTGATGATGGTGCTGCTGCTGCTGCTGCTGCTGCTGCTGCTGCTGCTGCTGCTGATGAAGATGATGAAAGAAACCTTCCATCCCATCAGACTCCATGTGAACCTGTGGCTTGACGGTGTCAAGGGTGACTAATGGTATGTAAGGTCCTGGCGTACTGACAACGCCAGAGCTGCTTCGAGATTCACTTACACCACTGGAATTCCCTTACACCACTGGAATTCCCTTACACCACTGGAATTCACTTACACCACTGGAATTCACTTACACCACTGTAATTCCCAGTCTCTCAATCAGTGCTGTTCCGTTCATCTCGTCAGAAGTGTGGGGTTCGAATCCCTACGGGTGCGCCTGCGCGCTTGCTGTCAACCGCCATGGTAGCTATGTCCAGGTCAGGTAGCTGCCTGTCATCTACCTAAAAACGACTGGCTTTCTTAATCCCACGCCCCACAAGGCGTTCTCGTTACTTTATTTCCTTCCCACCTGAAAGCCTCAGAACAGTCTAGTGGCTTGAGCTCAAGCCACTTCACTTGGAGGGAGGAAGCTAGCCCGGGGTTTGCCAGCCCGGGGTAACCGGTTACCCCTAAACCCTAACCCCCCTAAACCCTAATCCCTAAAACCTAAACCCGAACCCCCCTAAAACCCCACCCCCAGGCTAGCTTCCCCCTACCACTTCCCCCTACCACCCCCCAGGCTGGCTTCCCCCTACCCCTTCACTCACCCCCGGCCAGTAGAAGACATGCGCTCGCAGATGGTCTCGCCTTCCAAATCCAAATCCTTACAAGGATTTGGATTTGGAGCCTAATTAGGCTCCAGGATGAAAGTGTCCATCAATCCTTTGCCCTTGATCTGGAAATTAAACAAAACAAATATTTGATTTATATAATTAATTAGTTAATTAATTTAATTTATCTGGAAAGAAAAGAAAAGAAATATTTAATGAATTTAATGAACCAATCTAATTGATCTGGAAAGAAAAGAAAAGAAACATTTAATTCATGTAATTGATTTGGGAAGAAAAAAAAGTGGTGTGCCAGGAATGTGCAGAGAGATGACAATAATGAGCGGATGAAAGAATGCATCACATTCACGAGCGGATGGAAGAATGCATCGAATTCAAACGCAGAGATGAAACCACTGATGAAAAAATGCATCGCACAAATGTGTGGATGAAAGAATACATCACAATAATTAGCGGACGAAAGAATGCATCACATTCACGAGCGGATGGAAGAATGCATCGGATTCAAAAGCAGAGATGAAACCAATGATAAAAATACATCACAATAATTAGCGGATGAAAGAATGCATCCCACTAATGTGCGGACGTCACACAAATGTGCAGATGAACGCATGCATCACATTCACAAGCGGATGAAAGAATGCATCCAATTCGCATGCAGAGATGATATCAAAAATGAAATAATGCGTCGCACAAATGTGCGGTTGAAATAATACATCACAATAATGAGCAGATGAATGCATGACACAAATGTGCAGATGAAAGAATGAATCACATTCACAAGCGGATGGAATAATGCATCGAATTCACATGCAGAGATGATACCACGGATGAAAGAAGACGATCACAATAATGAGCAGATGAATGCATCACACAAATGTACAGATGAAAGAATGCATCACATTCACAAGCGGATGGAAGAATGCATCGAATCCACATGCAGAGATGAAACCACGGATGAAATAATGCATCACATAAATGTGTTGAGATGTAATCAAGGGAGCTGCATAGAAGATAGCTACACCGTCCATCAGGTAGACAAGGAATCCCAACCCAGCCCTATGGGCTGATGTACTGATGTACTTCCCTCCACTCCGGGAGTTCTCTCCCAAGGATCGTTGTTACCACCAGCCACTAACAGTTTGTGTGTGTGTTCAGACACTTGAATGAAGCTAGGCTTGCACGTACTTTCCATCCTGAAGGCAGGGTTTGTGTTTGTGAGTGTGTGTATGGGTATGTGTGCATGTGTGCTGGGTGTGATAAGACATTTGAGTGTGTATGTTTTTGCAGGTGTGCACATGTGCATGTGTGTGTCTTGAGAAACTTGGATGAAGCTAGGCTTGCAAGTACTTTCCATCCTAAAAGCAGGGTGTGTGTTTGTGAGTGTGTGCATGTGTATGTGTGCATGTGTGCTTGGTGTGAGAAGACATTTGAGTGTGTTTGTTTTTGCATGTGTGTGTCTTAAGAAACTTGGACGAAGCTAGGCTTCCACGTACTTTCCATCCTGAAGGCAGGGTGTCTGTTTGTGTGTGTGTGTCAGTTTGTGTGTGTGTGTGTGTGATTTCGGATACTTGGATGGAGCTAGGTTTGGAAGCACTTTCCATCCCGAAGGTCGGTTTTGTGTGCATGTGTGTGTGTGTGTGCGTGTGTGTGTGTGTGAGTTCAGATACTTGGATGGAGCTAGGCTTGCAAGCACTTTCCATCCCGAAGGTCGGATTTGTGTGCATGTGTGTGTGTGTGCGTGTGTGTGTGTGAGAGAGTTCAGATACTTGGATGGAGCTAGGCTTGCAAGCACTTTCCATCCCGAAGGTCGGATTTGTGTGCATGTGTGTGTGTGCGTGTGTGTGTGTGAGAGAGTTCAGATACTTGGATGGAGCTAGGCTTGCAAGCACTTTCCATCCCGAAGGTCGGGTTTGTGTGCATTTGTGTTTGTGTGTGTGTATGTTTGTGTGTGTGTGTATGTTTGTGTGTGTGTGTGTGAGTTCAGACACTTGGATGAAGCTAGGTTTGCACATGCTTTCCATTCCGAAGGCAGGGTTTGTTTGTGAGTGTGTGTGTGTGTCTGTTTGTGTGTGTGTGTGTAAGTTCAGATACTTGGATGGAGCTAGGCTTGCAAGCACTTTCTATCCTGAAGGCAGGGTTTGTGTGTGTGTGTGTGTGCGTGTGTGCGTGTGTGTGTGAGTGTGTGAGTGTGTGTGTGTGTGTGTGCATGTGTGTGTGTGTGTGTGTGTGTGCGTGTTTGTGTGTGGGAGAGAGTTCAGATACTTGAATGGAGCTAGGCTTGCAAGCACTTTCTATCCTGAAGGCAGGGTTTGTGTGTGTGTATGTGTATATGTCCATGTGTGCTGGGTGTGAGAAGACATTTGAGTGTGTTTGTTCTTGCATGTGGGCACATGTGCATGTGTGTGTGTCTTGAGAAACTTGGATGGAGCTAGGTTTTCACATGCTTTCCATCCTGGAGGCAGGGTTTGTGTGTGTGTGTACAAGTGCATGTGTTTGTGTGTGCTTTGTGTGCGTGCATGCATGGTGCAGGGAAATGCACAAGTGTGTGTTTGTGTGTGCGCAGGGAAATGCATCAGCCCGATATATCGCTGACGTTGGATTATACACCTTTTGGGCCGATTTAGCAGTGGCAGTGGCAGTAATAATGGAAGTAGATGTAGGAGTAGCAATAGACGGGGCAGTGGACGTGGAAGAGGCAGCGGATGTAGTAGTAGCAGTGGATGTGGCAGAGGCAGCGGATGTGGTAGTGGCATTGGCATTGGCATTGGCAGTATTAGGCAGATGTGGCAGAGGCAGCGGAAGTAGCAGTAGCAATAGACGTGGCAATGTGGCAGCGAATGTGGCAGTGTCAGTGGACGTGGCAGCGGATGTGGTAGTAGCAGCAAACGTGGAAGTGGTGGTGGCAGCGAATGTGGCAGTGGCAGTGGACGTGGCAGCAGCAATGGCAGCGGATGTGGTAGTGGCAGCAAACGTGGAAGTGGCAGCGGATGTGGGAGTGGTAGTAATAGCGGGAGTAACAGTAGCAATAGACGTGGCAGTGAACATAGCAGAGGTAGCGGATGTGGTAGTGGCAGTGGACGTAGCAGTGATAGTGGAAGCGGATGCAGTAGTAGCAATAGCCTTGGCAGCAGCAGAGGCAGCGGATGTGGCAGAGGCAGAAGCAGTGGCAGCGGATGTGGTAGTGGCAGCAGACGTGGAAGTGGTGGTGGCAGTGGACGTGGCAGCGGATGTGGTAGTGGCAGCAGACGTGAAAGAGGTGGTGGCAGCGAATGTGGCAGAGGCAGCAGCAGTGGCAGCGGATGTGGTAGTGGCAGTGTATGGACATAGGTAGTATGTTGCAGCGGCACTCATCGTGTGCCCCCCCCTCCCGACCCCCACCCATCCAAAGCAATCATTCCCCGATCACGCCAAGACAGTCTCAACAGGGCATCCCATTCACCTGGAAGCTGTGTTCATGGTGCAAGTGGCAGTGGCAGTGGACGTGGCAGTGGCACTCATCGTGTGCCCCCCCCTCCCACCCCCTACCCACCAAAAGCAATAATTCCCCGATCACACCACAACAGTCTCAACAGGCATCCCATTCACCTGGAAGCTGTGTTCATGGTGTCACCGAAGATGGAGAACTTGGGGAGCTTGGTGCCAATAAGTCCTGAAACACAAGGCCCTGTGTGCAAGCCTATTCTGATCACCACCGGCTGTTGATTGTGGGGCTTCACAACCTGTGGAATAACAACGTAGAATAGATGAGATAAGGGAATAGATGAGCTAGAGGGTAATAATGAGCTAGAGGGTCCTGGGTTCACCGGCTGCTGATTGTGGGGCATCACAACCTGTGGAATACCAACGTAGAGATGAGTTGTGGGAATCTAATGAGCTAGAGGGTCCTGGGTTCACCAGCTATCGATTGTGGGGCATCACGACCCGTGGAATAACAACGTATAGTAGATGAGATAAGGGAATATAATGGGCTAGACATGGGGATTGAATGGGCTAGATATGGGGATTGAATGGGCCAGATATGGGGATTGGATGGGCTAGATATGGGGATTGAATGGGCTAGGTATGGGGATTGAATGGGCTAGATATGGGGATTGAATGGGCTAGATATGGGGATTTAATGGGCTAGATATGGGGATTTAATGGGCTAGATATGGGGATTGAATGGGGGTTAGGGTTCAGGGTTCTAGGTTTACCAATCACTGCTCATATCCAAGCCTTTCCGTCCGCTAATGAACATACCGTTTGCATTAAGGTGGAAATAGCATTCAAACGGTTGGTTTTGGTTTAGTACATTTTACCAGTGCCGGCCGTCTTGAGTGCATGCTAATGAACATACCGTTCGCACAAGGGTGGATATGGCATTCAAACGGTTGGTTTTGATATAGTGCATTTTATCAGTGCAGGCTGTCTTGAGTGGCTGCTAATGAACATACCGTTCGCTCAAGTGTGGATATGGCATTCAAATGGTTGGTTTTGCTCAGGTACATTTTATCAGTGCCGGCCGTCTTGAGTGCATGCTTATGAACAGACCTTCAGCACAAGGGTCGATTTGGCTTTCAAACGGTTGGTTTTGCTCAGGTACGTTTTATTAGTGCCGGCCATCTTAAGTGGCTGCTAATGAACATACCTCCGGCACAAGTGTGGGTATGGCATTCAAACGGTTGGTTTTGCTCAGGTACATTTTATCAGTGCCGGCCATCTTAAGTGGCTGCTAATGAACATACCTCCGGCACAAGTGTGGATATGGCATTCAAACGGTTGGTTTTGCTCAGGTACATTTTATCAGTGCCGGCCATCTTAAGTGGTTGCTAATGAACAGACCGTTCGCACAAGGGTGGATATGGCATTCAAACAGTTGGTTTTGCTTGGCTGCATTTTATCAGTGCTGGCCATCTTAAGTGCATGCTAATGAACATACCGTTCGCACAAGGGTCGATATAGCATCTACACGGTTGGTTCTGCTCTGGTGCATTTACCAGTGCTGGCTGTCTTGAGTGCATGCTAATGAACAGACCGTTCGCACAAGGGTGGATATGGCATTCAAACAGTTGGCTTTGGTCTAGTGCATTTTATCAGTGCAGGCTGTCTTGAGTGGCTGCTAATGAACAGACCTTCAGCACAAGGGTGGATATAGCATTCAAACGGTTGGTTTTGGTCCGGTGCATTTTACCAGTGCCGGCCGTCTTGAGTGACTGAGCATGTCTTCGGCAACAACTTATTTCAATTTCCCGTACGATATATCTTCTTCGAGTTCCATCTGCCAAATTGATTTAAATAAAATTATTGCATACTCTTCCATTGCTCACATATCTGTTATACCTTTTTTTATTTTTTTAGCTATCTATAGTCAAAGCGAATTCTCTCTGTATATAGTAATACTTCTCTGATAGTTGCTCATGGTAGTGGATCTCACCCAGGGATTTGTATTTCGGCTATATATAGCGATCGCTAGTTTTGACCCCGTTTAAGCGAAATTATCGCTTTAAACAAAGTAAAAAAAAAAGTTTTTTTATTTTTTGCCCTAAATGGCCGCAAAAAGCTATAAAAAGCTCTAAAACGCTGTCCCTGGTGGAGCCCTGAAACCATAAAGCTAGAAGAAACCCACTTTCAGATTTGAAAAAAAAATCACTGATCTCACCGAATTTAGTTTTGCCCTTAAATCGGTAGGCAGGCGGAAGAGGCAAAACCGAACTATCGCTGCTCTTTACTTTTTCGATTCGGCTGTCTGGCGACCAAGAAAAGGGCATTCAGCTACCAGCTGTCTGGCGACCAAGAAAAGGGCATTCAGCTACCAGCTGTCTGGAGACCAAGAAAAGGGCATTCAGCTACCAGCTGTCTGGAGACCAAGAAAAGGGCATTTAGCTACCAGCTGTCTGGCGACCAAGAAAAGGGCATTCAGCTACCAGCTGTCTGGCGACCAAGAAAAGGGCATTCAGCTACCAGCTGTCTGGCGACCAAGAAAAGGGCATTCAGCTACCAGCTGTCTGGCGACCAAGAAAAGGGCATTCAGCTACCAGCTGTCTGGCGACCAAGAAAAGGGCATTCAGCTACCAGCTGTCCAGCTGTTTCTCCCACTTGGTAGCTGAGAAGTGAGCGAGAGACTGGCGAAAAGTAGCTTAACTGTGGACATCCATGATGGGCTCGTTTCTCCAGGATTATTCTTATTAGGGGGTCTTTCATATGAGCGCGCCCATACTAAATTTCAGGGTGTCGGATCTTACTTCAATATACTGAACAGTGTATCATTTGCTATCCGATGATATGTCACGCTATAATCTTGGAAGGAGGAAGATATTGACAACCCTACTCCATAGCTTTTCCCTTCAGTTACGAGCAGCAGCTTCTAGGCAGCTCCCTTGATTGGCTATTCATCCAATCCTAAAGGAAGCTAGTGCACCTAGAAGCTGACACTGTTCCAAGCGTTCCTAAACACACTGTTCCAGGTCATACATTGTTACAGGTCACACATTGTTACAGGTCACACATTGTTACAGATCACACATTGTTCTAGGTCACACATTGTTACAGGTCACACATTGTTACAGGTCACACGCTGTTGCAGGTCACACATTGTTACAGGTCACACACTGCTACAGGTCACACATTGTTACAGGCAGCTGGAAGCTGACATTATTACAAGCATTCCAGAACTCCTGAAATGCGTGGGATAAGTTAAGTGCCCGAGTCTAACCTTTTATACTTATAATACATACAAGTGATTATACAAGAGATTGTTACATGTATTATACATCATTTATATAGCACTTGCTGTATTTGAGTGGATGAGCATGCTCTTGGCAAAGGGAAGCACCTTGCTTGCACTGTCAACAGGGTCATGCGTCTACGGGATGTACCAGGTTTTAGGGCTTAGGGTTTATGGCTTAGGGCTTAACCCTGAACCGTAAGGTCCACCTTATGCACGAGTCTGGTCTTACCGTCTTTGAGTATCTGAGCATGCTCTTGGCAAAGGCAAGCACTTTAGTAGCACTGTCAACAGGGTCGTGCTCCTCCAGGATGTTGTAGAAGCCGGTCACGGGTTCAAGCTCGATGATGCCAGCCGCAACAATGTAGCAGTCACCTGCAGTCTCCACCTTCTGAACGTCGTGCGTGTTGCACATCTGGTCAAAGGGAGTGAAGAGCTGGTTCAGGAAGGTCAACACATCTGAAGCCTGAACCTGAGAAAGGTAGGAGGATAGTTGTAGGGTCGTCAGGAGGTTTCCAGGTGTCAGGGTGGCTGCCAGGTGTCAGGAGGTTGCCAGGTGTCAGGTTGCCAGGTGTCAGGATGGTTGCCAGGTGTCAGGTTGCCAGGAGTCAGGTGTCAAGAGGTTGCCAGGTGTCAGGGTGGTTGCCAGGTGTCAGGATGGTTGCCAGGTGTCAGGTTGCCAGGAGTTAGGTGTCGGGAGTCAGGTGCCAGGGTGGTTTTCACATGTCAGGTTGCCAGGTGTCAGGTATCAGGTGTCAGGGCTAGTGCCCAGTAAGATCTGGTTGTGTTTTCTGCAGTGCTGCAAGCAGGATAAGGCAATGCAACTTGCGAAACAAAGCAGGTATGTGCCCAGCATCAACGATTCCCCGTTGCTGCTGACCCACAGCGGTGCGTCAGGGATTTTTATTTCCGCTATACATAGCGATCGCTAGTTTTGACCCCGTTTGAGCGAAATTATCGTTGTAAAAAAAGTAAACAAAAAGTGTATTTTTTTGCTTGCCCTAAATGGCCCTAAAAAGCTATAGAAAGCACTAAAAGGCTGTCCCTGGAGGGGGCCTACAAGCCATAAAGCTAGGAAATACCCACTTTCAGATATGAAAAAGTGGCAGACAACCAGCCCAAGAGTGAAGCCTATGCTACCAGGATTTGTCTGGTCAACCTCACATCTTGAAGGCCTGCCTGGGTAAGCGTGCACAAAGAACAAGCTTCGGGAATCTAGCTTTGCGATTGCACATATTCGGTTTTATTGGCAGGGTTTGTATCGCGGACATTCGGGGGGGCAGGTAGGGGAGAATGTGAGTAAATGGTGGTGCAGGGGGGAGGGATGTTAGTTTCAGAGAATAGGGGAGGAGGGGGGGAAGGGAGGGGGAAGGGGGGGGAAGGGGGGGGAAGGAAGAGGGAGTGTGTGGGGGGAAGGGACAGAGGGAACAGGGAGACATGGAGGTAGTGTCAAGGGAAAGGCAAGGAGCCACTCATAATTGTGAGGCTAACGCTGCACCGCTCACTGTGTATTGTTCTGCGTATTAAAAAGTATGCTGAGCGCATGGAGTACTATCGTTATGGCTGTTGTCTGCTGCAGGGTACTTCAAATGGCAGAATTGGCCAGCGCTTTAGCGCACATGAAAACAAAAAACTGCGCTTTGTAGTGCAAAAAGCGCAAAAAATGCTCGCTGCGCCCGCACGGGGTTGCAAAAAGCTGCGCTTAGAGCGCAGAGGGGGTCAAAAAGTCAGCGCTCAAAAGCGCAAAAGCGCGCGCTTTGAATTACCCTGGTCTGCTGGTGAACCAGCACCCAATGCACACAGACCCCTGGGCTACAGGTAGCGGTCGCAATAGGTAGTGGCGGTAAAAAGTCATGTCCTGCACTACACCCACCTCCTTGCACATAGCCGTGAACCCGACGATGTCCATAAACATGATTGTCACGTGCAATAAGACAAAGCATATGTGTGTTGATTGTGTATGTCCATCACTACTGATTTAGGGGTATCTGGGACCAGTGTTTCATTTTTCGACGACGCGTCGCCATTCCGTCGCCATTCCGTAGAATGCTACACCCCCCGGACCCCAACCCATCCTTCTCCTCTCCTCTGCTCCCCAACCCACCCCATCCCAACCCATCCCAGCCCGTCCATACCCACCCGACTCCAAGCCACCCCACACACCAAATTGTCAACAGACAGGATGTCACCATGCAACGGAAACCAGAAGTCCATCCCTCGCCTCGCCTCTCCTCTCCTTCCAAACCCACCCCATCCCAGCCCGCCCCAACCCATCCCATCCCGTCCCAACCTGCCCAATCCCACCCCATCCCGGCCCATCCTTACCCACCCAACTCCAATCCACCCCACACACCAAATTTTCAACAGACAGGAGGTCACCATGCAACGGGAACCACCGCAACCGGAACCGGAACCACCGCAACCACCGCAACCGGAACCACCGCAACCACCGCAACCGGAACCACTGCAACCGGAACCACCGCAACGGGAACCAGAAACATGGTGGACTACTACATCTTGGTGATTAGAAGCAAGCAGTGATTTTTTTTTAATATCTGAAAGTGGGTATTTCCTAGCTTTATGGCTTTCAGGCCTCCTCCAGTGACAGCGTTTTAGCGCTTTCTATAGGTTTTTTTAGCTTTTTAGGGTCCTTTAGGGGGGGGGGGGGGGGGGGGGGAGGTGAGTGGTTAGTAGAGGGTTATGGTGTTTGTTGTAATGGGCAACAGTGTCTTGTTGCGTAATCTAGTAGCGTCACTCACCAAGTTGAGAAATGAATCAAGCTGGTAGTGGGCTACAGTTTTTTATGTGTAGCTTTCCAAAATTCTCAGAAAATACAAAGAAGCACGCTTATATTTCTCTGCTTTTTTTAGCTTTTCAGGGTCATTTAGGGCAAGCAAAAAAAAACTTTTTTTCATTCCTTTTTTATAGCGATAATTTCGCTCAAACGGGGTCAAAACTAGCGATCGCTATATATAGCGGAAATAAAAATCCCTGGAAGCAAGCTCTCTCACATGCTCCATTGCTACCAGTGAGGTTCCACCTATCAATCCACCCAGCGATCTACCTACTGCTACGGTTCCAGCAAATCTGTTACCTATAAGAACAAAATGCAAAATTAAGAAACAAATTCTGAAACACATTAAGAAACACACTCCTTACACAGAAACAGAAACACATTCAGAAACACACTCAGAAACACAAAAATACATTTAAACACAGGAGCACATTCAGAAACAAACTCCTTACGTCCTTGTGACTGGAAGCCAGATCTCCTACATGCTTCGGTGCTTCGGTCGTTGTGAACAAATAGAAGAAGTCAATGATGTGGCGGGGATATGTCTCGGCCGTGATGGTTAGCTGGGCCTCTGTGAGTTTACACAGTTTAACTTGAGCATTTTCACGCTCAGACACATCATCTTGGATAATCATCAAGCTGCACACACCCTCTTCATGATCCGTCACGCATTTGATGGTCACCTCTATCGAGACAATGTGAGGTTCCTGCACAGACAGTTGTTACACGTGTCAGCCTAGGGCAACCACCAGAGCGCCATACAACCCACTATCATCACCATCGCCACCACTCTGTGCACAGATAGTTGTTTCACGTGTCAGCCTAGGGCAACCACCAGAGTGCCAAACAACCTACTATCAGCACCATCACCACCACTCTGTGCACAGATAGTTGTTTCACGTGTCAGCCTAGGGCAACCACCAGAGCGCCATACAACCTACTATCATCACCATCACCACCACTCTGTGCACAGATAGTTGTTTCACGTGTCAGCCTAGGGCAACCACCAGAGCGCCATACAACCTACTATCATCACCATCACCACCACTCTGTGCACAGATAGTTGTTTCACGTGTCAGCCTAGGGCAACCACCAGAGCGCCATACAACCTACTATCATCATCACCTTAACCGTCACCAATATCAGTTCATCACCATCACCACCACTCTCTGCACATATAGTTGCTACACATGTCAGCTTAGGGCAATCACCTGACTGCCACACAGCCTACTATCATCACCATCACCATCACTATCACCATCACCATCACCACCACTCTCTGCACATATAGTTGCTACACATGTCAGCTTAGGGCAACCACCAGACAGCCATACACTCTACTATCATGATCACCAGCACCACCATCATAATCACCACCACCCACACACTGCTATCAGCAGCAGCAGCAGCAGCACCACCACCACTACCACCACCACCGCACTGCTATCACCACCACCACCACCACCATCACCATCCACCTCCTTGTCTGTTCTCATCATCGCCACCGTATGCAGTCACTTACCTCAGGCATGTTTTCTGGCAGCTCGTCTGGCAGCTCTTTTGGCAGCTTCTCTGGCAGCTCGTTTGCACCCGCATCTAAATGAGGAAATTTGACGTTAGCAAAAGAACTCTTGCCACCGTTGCTGATGCCAGGGATCGTGTTGGCACAAGTAGTAGCCCTAAGAGGCGCCAAGGTGCTCAAGTCATTTGCTCCTTCCAGGCAAACACCGGATACTGTCACTTCACTTGCCGTCCTTGGCGATTCCCCTCCCTTACCTCTTCCCAGAGACATCGACCTATGAACACGGTCACTGCGTACTGGATGGAGCATCGACTCCGTTTTGGGGTTGGCTTTGGCTCCTGCAGAGGGGGGGGAGGAAGGGAACAGGGTGGCAGGGTACTACATTTTGTCCAATTGCCCAGCGCTTAAAGCGCACATATTCGTCAGCGCTTTGTAGTGCAAAAAGCGCAAAAAATGCGCGCTGCGCCCACAGGGGGTTGAAAAAACTGCACGAAACGCGAAGTGGGACTCAAAAAGCGTGCGCGTAATCGCGCTGCCACGCGCGCTTTGTAGTACCCTGCAGGGTGGGGGTAGCTGAGTGGTGGAAATGGGTGGAAGAAAGATTTGGGGGAAAGGATGGGTAAGAAATACTCAAGCATCGGCCCCAGCTTGGGGTTGGCTTTGGCTCCTGCAAAGGGTGTGGAGGAAGGATCCAGGGTGGGGGTGGCTGAGTGGGGTGATCGTATATATATATGTCCTTTCTCATATCTATATCAATATCAATAGGGAGGAATCAAATAAAAAGGAAAAAGATTTCCTCTTTTTGATTTGAAAAAAATATCACTGGCAAGTATGATATCATATGATATCATATTGCCGTTCCCTAGTCACATCTAGGGAACAGCAACTTACATTAGTGTTTGAAAAACTAACATTAACTAATATTATTAAGTGTCACAATGATATTAGTTTTTCAAATAAATACAAAATTCTGGTGAGACGGCTCGTCTGACTAATATGATATAATATTGTATACTATTATTTATTCACTAATATTATATAACATAGCCAACCTCTAGTAATATCACATAACTTCATACGTATCTGCTGTATGTATGTTACAGTCCAGGGGTAGGCCAAATAGGGTAAAGGGACTTGCCCAACTGTATAGGAAGGGCTTAAGAAGAAAAAGCACTGATGAACTGAACCCCAAACAGTTGCTTAACCGACGGGGGCACTGAGTTTGTGCTACAGTGATAATTTATTCCACAATATAATTAAATCATCTTCTCAGCTGGGATGATAATTTAATAAGTATCTGCTGAAAGCTCATTACATACCTGTCCTTGATGACTAATATAGGTGCTATAAAAACTAATATTAACTAATAGTAGTATACTGTCACAATAATATTAGTTTTTCAAATAAATTCAAAATTCTTGTGAGAGTTGAGTCTAATATTAACTAGCATTCACTTATATTATTAATTCACTAATATTAACTAACTTAGTGTTTCCCTACATACCTGTAGGGAACGGCAACTTATATTAGTGTTTGGAAAACTAATATAAACTAATATTATTAAAGTGTCACAATAATATTAGTTTTTCAAATAAATTCAAAATTCTGGTGAGACAGCTTGCCCGACTAATATTATATAATATTATTTAATATTATTTATTCACTAATATTATATAACATAGCCGACCCCTACATACCTGTCCTTGGGGACATACATTTGTACATCGTTGACCTTGCCGACGTGGCGTTTGAGTTGGTTGACCTTGCTGACGTGGTGTTTGAGTTGTGTGATATGTCGAGTGAATTCGATGATTGGCCGGAAAACGCGTTTGAAGTCGATGACTGGCCGGGAATCACATGTGAAGTCAACGACTGGCCGGGAACTGTGTTTGAAGTCTATGACTGGCCGGGAATCACATTTGAAGTCAACGACTGGCCGGGAATCACATTTGAAGTCAACGACTGGCCAGGAACTGTGTTTGAAGTCGATGACTGGCCGGGAGCCATGTTTGAATTCAACGACAGGCCGTGATTTGCATTTGAAGTCAACTGCAGGCCATGAATTGCATTTGAAGTCGATGACTGGCTGGGAGCCATATTCCAGCTTTCACAGTGCATCTCCCTCTTACCGTCCTCGGAATTCAGCCGCCTAGGTAGGCCAGAAATTTCAAAAACAGGTGATAGCATCCTTTGTAGCCCACAAGAAGAAATTATCTCACATATGGATGTGGGAGACGTAGGAGTGAGATTGGATTTAGGAAGATCAGAGGACCGTATGCTGGTCTGCACACTGGCAAGTTCCCTAGTCATTTGCCTAGACTGCTTGGGTTCCAGTTCGCCTAAGCCATCAGCTTCCTGGTCAATGCTCTTTGGTAAGGGGGTGTCGTACTCTCTGGGCACTGGAGCCACATGCTTCCACACAAACCCTTTTTTGACTTTGTCGACTATATCAAGGACGAAGGCATCCAAGTCTTCGCCAACCGGGTGGCACACCAACTTGGACCACGCCACGTCTTGAGCCAGGGAGCCGGCAGCGCTTTTCTCTACCAAGTCCCGATGGTAGATCTGACTAAAATGGTTCTGCCTGGTGATTTGCATGTGCCCTACCAGTGACCCGTCAAGACCTGCCCCGAGAATTGAAATTCGGCAAATAGTGACGATCTTTGGCATCTCATCGAACAATAAGTCACCCTGCAAGCAGCGATGGAAGGAGTGTAAGTGTGTGTGGGTGGGTGGGGGGGGGGGGTGGGTGTGTGTGGGTGGGGATGGAGGTGTGGGAGGGGGAGGGGGATGGGGAGGGTGAGAGTGAGGGGGGGGTGAGAGTGAGGGTAATGGGTGAGGGTTGAGTGTAGAGTGGGGGGAATGTGAGAGTGAGGGTTGAGGGTGAGAGGGTGAGATGTGATGGGGAAGGGTAGGGTTGATGGTGGAGGGTGAGGGTGAAGGGTGAGGGTAGGGTGAGGGTGAGGTGAGGGTGAGGGTGAGGGGTGGAGGGTGAGGGGAGGTGAGGTGAGGGTGGAGGGTGAGGGGTGAGGGTGAGGGTGGAGGGGAGGGTGAGCGAGGGGGGGGAAGGTGGGTCAAAGGGAGTGGTAGACTTGGGGGGGGGGGAATGAACAC
>JACBWV010000223.1:20946401-20973901 GCA_013435795.1 Chlamydomonas sp. ICE-L
GGTTTGCCCAATCTACCTACATCTAATTATTATCATGGAAGAGCTGGGTAGAACCCGTTGTGTTTTGATTGGCTAAACAAGCTTTGGAGCTATGGAACAAGACCATACATAAAGAACCGGAGGATCTCATTAGAATGGCTCTTGAGGAACTTTTGACTCCAACACTGGTGGGTCATAACTTACGTGTGCTCTCCAAAGCTAGGATCGTAAAAACCCAACATTTTGGAGGATGTCGATGTCGAAGGTGATTTGTCTGAAGTTTTTGAGTCACCTGGAGTCTAAGTACCCCAAGTGACACCAATGAGGTAGAGACATCCCTGATGAGAGAAGGTTGGCTTTACACGCCTCCGATACCAAAAATGGTTCGCAGCAAAAAGCAATGATGAGAATGGCTGATTCCCTTTAAATCCGCCTACATAATCAGGATCAGATTCGTTCTATAGCCACCGTTAGAAATGGGTTCCCATTGGCTGAACACAGAAAGGAATGAGGGTGGGGGATAGAGCACACATCCCTCGCGCAATGAGGCACTGTCACATGTGTGGGTTCCAAAAACCTGAGGAGAAATGCATATGTTTGAGTGCCCTTTTATAATGATATTTCGCTTTGCTACCAGAAGCTGTTACAGGATATTTATAGGCATGTCAGGAGGATACCGACTTAAACCGTATGGAATGTGGAATTCTGCGATTCCACATTAGAACCTTTATGAATGGAAATGGCACTAAGTCTTTTTGAGAGGCAACCTAGCCGGAGATCTTTCTACTTGTAGAAGAGCAAGACAGGAAGCCCTGACTGCTTGTGGCACCATAATTTATTATCCCTTTTTTTTCTTGTGACTTCATTTGTTAGCTTCTTACCTCCGCCAATGTAAGTGGTTGAGATCTGGGTCCTGATCAGGGGGTTAATACCTACGCCACCAAAACGGTGGTGGGAGTTTTGTTTTTGGTTTGTTTGTCCTCGACAACACCTGATGTTAATGGGGTTTTTTGCTTTGTGGGTGCTTTTTCTTTTTGTTTAAAGCACAGAGTCTCATACACCCTCGCGGTGTCAAGTAGACTTTAACATGTAATGTAATGTAAGGTAAGGGAGATGACCAACGAAACGGGTTGTTTTACAAGTAGGATTTTTGCCACATCTGATGGCGGTCGCCAACATTTGATAGCTTTCATAGCTTTAGGGCAAAACACAAGTTTTTTGTTTACACGTTTATAGCGAAAATTTAACCAAAACGGGGTAAAAACTAGCGATCGCTATATATAGCGGAAATAAAAAGCTCTGAAAGGTGTAACCAAGTACTCGGGCCTGACCAAGTTAAAGCATGCTTTTCAGCAGATGCAGCTTTACCGGGCCATTTGCCTCCCCGTGTGTCCATCACCCGCCCAGGTGGCCACCATCTGCCACATACAATGGCGATCACCAACATCGGCACACCCACCTAGCAGGCGACCACCATTCGCCACATCCAATGTATGCGTTAAGCACCGCCCTTCCCAGTTTGTTTGCTCCCATTGGGAAATTGGCGGAGAGTGCTGGCAACCGGAACGACAGGTGGCAACGGACCGGACCTGTACCCCTGCAGTTTTTAAAGGCAGTTGGTCCGAGTTAGTCCGAGTTGGTCGCTGGTCGGATGCATCCGCGGATGGTCGCTGGTCGGTCGCCGGTTGGTCGCGTTAAGCACCGCCCTTCCCAGTTTGTTTGATCCCATAGCTGGCCACTATGTTGGTTTATCGACGATGATTCCGCCCACCCCACTTCTTGGGGCAGAGATATCCCAATGTAGACCTAGCAGTCGGCCACCATTCGCCACATCCAGTGTATGCGTAAAACGCTCTCCCATCCAGCCCATTTGCTCCCCCCCTCGTTCAATCACCCGCCCAGAGTTGAGGTGAAAGGTGATGAAATGGCAGAGGTAGTGGGACCGTGTGTAGTTGCCAGAGACAGAGGTCACGAATTCGTCTTCCTCAAGGTTGTGCCACTTAATGGGGACAGACATTCGCCTGCTTGCCTCCAAGGTCTCCAGCTCAAGTGGCACAGCTTCACCATTGTTCTCCATGCAGCTTCATGCACATTCCAGAGTGTGGAGTTGGGGGGTGGGGTGGGGGAGGTCGGTGGTGGTGATTTTTCATGTGTCTTGTTGTGTCTTGCTGGTTGGTGGGTGGTGGGTTGTTCGGTGTCTTGGGGTTTTTCGTGTTGGGGTGTTTTTTTTTTCCGTTCTCTTGCCCCCCTCCCGCGGTGTGGTCTCGTCAACATTTTTTTCCTTTGTTTTTGTTGCTGCATTTCCCACCTTATAGCTGCGCGTGATTTAATGTTTTATCTACTTTTACTTTATCTTTTCCTATCGTTTTCACCTTTCGTCCCGCATCCCTCCAGCTAAACGTCCGGCCATATCAGGTCTCTTACTCGCTTGATTTAGTCATTTTTTTTTACTTGTTCCGTTTCTTGACCCACTTGTTGTCTCTTTATCTTCTCATTGCTTAATGGCTTCCATTCCAGAGTGTTGTTTGGGTGCGTTTCGTCTTCGTTTACGTTGTGGTGAGCAGTGCCGTTTTGGCTGGTATGTGCGTTTTCTGTCGAGACGTGTGTCTGACTTATCATTATTGATTAGTGATTGTTTCTGTTGTTCTTATTCTTAGAGGTGTGGTTGTGTGGTGTCGTTGGTTAGGCGTGTTTTGTCTGACTGTTTTTGGTTGTGGTTGTGTGCGTTGGTGTTTCGTGGTGTTCTACCATGCACAGGCTTGACCATGATATGTTGTTGTGGGGGTCTCTTTTTGGTTATTCTTTGTTATTTTTCTCCCTTCTTTTTTTTTCCCTTTTTTATTTGCTTTTCGTTTCTTTCCCTCTTTTTCTTTTCCTTTCTGTATCTTCTTTTCCTCCTTAGTGTACGCCTTTCTTTGTTCTGGTTTTATGTTGTTTTCGTGTGGGTGTGGGGGGGGGGGGGGAGGTGGCCGCTTCTCTTCTTTTCCGCTTATATTGTAGTTGTGTTATGGCCTGTATGCTATTCTACGTACCGCTGGGTAGCCAACGGGCTAGCTGTTGCCTCCCCCCCCCCCCATTCTTACCCCCCCCCCACCACCACCCCCCCATCTTTAATTCTGGACTTTGGTGTTAGTGTTGTTTCTATACATGTATTTATTGTGTTGTAACTGTACGTTGTTTGGTAGGACCTCCGACCCGGGTACCGACGGAGCCACATCACCAGTGAACGACAGACACACACGGGAACAGTCACACAGCACGACACAAACACCTATTATCTCCCTTAGCTCACGCACATGGTGCCACACAGGGGCGTGTGTTTGGTTCTTCCAAGATATTCAACCTTGGTGCAATTTGTAACTATTTTTTTGTTTGATCACATTTGGTCACCCACCCTTTTCCTGTCCACCTCCCCCACTACCCCTACTCTAAATGTACTCCACTTCGTCCCATCGCCAGCCCAAGCCCGACCTCACTTTCCGGCACTTTTGCCCCGGATTACCCTATCGTCCCAGTAAATGTATTTCAGCATGTTACCAATCCTTCGTACCCCCTTGACCACCACACTCCCTTTCTACCCCTGCACCCTCTCTTACCCACACTCCATAGAGGCCTCTTCTTCCACCCTACTGCTTCAAAAACCCTATCTCCCTCTCCAACCAAACACTACACAGACACACACACGTACACCCCTTCTCTCACCTCTTCCCCTTAACCTCAACTTGAGCTTTATGTCCCCCCCCACCATCTAATACACCACTATTACAATTCCTAACCACCCCAGCCAGACCCACAGTAGTCCTCTACTTTTCGGGTACCTCTCCTTGCCACCCCCCCACCCTCCACCCCTCTCCACTACACACGACGCCCTCGGCCCATCCCCACCCACAGGGACCCCCCCCCCCCCCCCTCGACCCTGCGGACTCTCTTCCCCAACAACCGACACGCACAGACCTTACCCCCCATCTCACTACCTCACACCTTCACTCCAGCTGTTGGATTGATCGTGCAGAAAGATTAAGTGCAGACTGCGTAAGGAGGCTACCAACAACTTGTGAACGCTCATATTACGATCACACTGAAACACCAGACCTGTGAAATTACAAAGCTAAATACCTGCAGCTTCTTCTTCTCGTGCAGTGGCCCAGTTGGGAAAACTTCGCCTTACATTTAGTCAACGCTCGCTTCAGCAAAAATTGCATTTACATATTTCACGATAGTCGATACAACGAAAACAGCTTGCATAAATGGGATGCTCGGTGCAAGCGCGAAGAAGGGTTGCAGGGGGAGAGACGAAACTGGTAATTTGAGCTTTCCGTACTGACGACAGTACCAAATCGTCCGCCTCCGCCCCCCTGACACCCCCTGCCCCCCTACACTGCCTCCGCCGCCGCCTTTGCCAAGCTTTTGGCACACAATCACATGTGTTTCAATATATATGTATATGTGTAGGTAACAGTCCAGGGGCAGCCAATTAGGCTAAAAGGCCCAGCCTCAAATAATCAATACAATCCTAGACTATCCAGACTGGAGGGGCAATCTATAAAATATATACCGATGGGGCAAGGGGACTGAGGCAGGAATGGGGGCGGGGAGGGGGTGTCTAGGGGAGTGGGGGTGATGTGTGGATGAGTGGATGGTTGGGTTGGGTCGGGTGGGTAAGGATGGCTGGGTTTGGTTGGGTTGCGTAGGGTGCGGTGGGAGGAAAATGGGGGAAAACAGAGTGGGCTAGCTGAGTCTTACCTCGCAGCACCACGGCGTGCATTTCACATCTATTTCCCAAGGCAGCTCCACGCATGGGATAGAAAAGGTGGGGTAGGAAATAGGTGGTGGCGGTGGTGGTGGGGTGGGGTCGGGTGAGGGAAGGTGAAAGTCAGGGTTGCCTGTGTCTCACCTTGCAATGACCCGTCAGCATAGCGCAATATGACGCCGTGCACTGCCCATCCTATTCCGAAGGCTATCCCGCGCAGCCTCCGCCGGTCATCAAACGAGGCTGGTGTTGTGAATGGTGAGGTGAGGTGAGGTGAAAGTGTGGTGGTGGTGAGGCGTGAGGTGAGGTGAGGTGAGGCGTGAGGTGAGGTGTGGCGGTGGTGATGTGATAAGTGATGTGATAAGAGAGGTGAACGCGAGGTGAGGTGAGGCGCGAGGTGGTGAGTGTGGGTGGCGGGGTGGTTGAGGTGATGGGTGAGGGTGAGGTGATGAGGTGATTACAGAGAGGTGAACGTGTGGTGGTGGGGGGTGGACTCTGTGGCGGTGGTGGTGAGGTGTGGTGAGAGGTGAGGGGTGGCGGTGGTGAGGTGATAGGTGAGGGGTGAGGTGAGGGGTGAGGTGAGGTGTGGCGGTGGTGAGGTGATAGGTGAGGTGAGGTGATAAGAGAGGTGAACGTGTGGTGGTGGTGAGGTGAGGAGTGAGTTGAGGTGTGGCGGTGGTGAGGTGAGGTGAGAGGTGAGGTGTGGCGGGGTGGGTGAGTGAAGGTGAGAGGTGAGGTGTGGCGGTGGTGAGGTGATAGGTGAGGTGATAAGAGAGACGTGAACGTTTGTGGTGCGTGGTGGTTGGTGAGGGGTAAGGGGTGATGGTGGAGTGAGAGGGGTGAGAGCGTGAACGTTGTGGTTGGTGGTGAGGTGAGAGTGAGGTGAGGGGGGACATTGACCAGTGTTGGGGTTTGTGGAGAGGTGAGAGGTAAGGTGAGGTGAGAAGAGAGGTGAAAGCTTAGTGGTGGTGAGGTGAGAGATGAGGTGAGGTGAGAAGAGAGGTGAAAGTGTGGTGGTGGTGAGGTGAGAGGTGAGGTGAGAAGAGAGGTGAAAGTATAGTGGTGGTAAGGTGAGAGGTGAGGTGAGGTGAGAAGAGAGGTGACAGTGAGGTGGTGGTGAGGTGAGAGGTGAGATGAGGTGAGAAGAGTGGTGAAAGTATAGTGGTGGTAAGGTGAGGTGAGAGGTGAGGTGAAGTGAGAAGAGAGGTTATATTTTAGTGGTGGTGAGGTGAGAGGTGAGGTGAAAGGTGATAGTGTAGTGGTGGTGAGGTGAGAGGTGAGGTGAGGTAAGAAATAATTATAAGGGACTTGTCCAGCCTCAACAAATTAATACAATCCTAGACTATCCATACTAGAGGGGCAATCTATTAAACATATACCGATGGGGCAAGGGGACTGAGGCAGGAATGGGGGCAGGGAGAGGGTGCCTAGGGGAGAGGGGGTGATGTGTGGATGAGTGGATGGTTGGGTTGGGTGCGGTGCGGGGCAAAATGGTGGAGGTCAGAGTGGGCCACGATTGTGGATTTCACAGAAACTGTCCATTGTATAAGTAA
Organism: Chlamydomonas sp. ICE-L; assembly: GCA_013435795.1. Classification (NCBI taxonomy): domain Eukaryota; kingdom Viridiplantae; phylum Chlorophyta; class Chlorophyceae; order Chlamydomonadales; family Chlamydomonadaceae; genus Chlamydomonas; species Chlamydomonas sp. ICE-L. Next base: position 20,952,684 of record JACBWV010000223.1, read on the forward strand.
TTACATTACATTTGATTATGCTCTTACATTTATTGAGTTTGGAATTAATGAGCAAATTGGACTATGTGATAAGCAGAGGTCACGGGTCGGGTATGAGATAAGCGGCGCAGCGGTCCGCCCAGCGCCAGTAGTCAGAAAAGAATGGCCACCACCAAAACCCCCCACAAAACAAAGACACAAAAAGAAAAAAGGAAAGAAAAAAAAAAAAAAACAAAAAAAACCCCCCACCCCCCCCCCACCTCCCCCACCCCCCCCCCCACCCCCCCCCCCCCACCCCCCCCCCCCCCCACCCCCCCCCACCCACCTCTACGGATTAGGCTTATCGCGGACAATACAGGGCGGTGAGTGAATTAAGCGAATCTAGCTAGATGTCCTGAAGGCACTCAAAGCCTGCATGGTCCAGCACTAAGCATAGCACTAAGCACTAAGCATAACACCCAGCTAAGCATAGCACTAAGCACTAAGCATACCACCCAGCCAAGCATAGCACTAAGCACTAAGCACTAAGCATACCACCCAGCTAGGTAATGACAACGCCTAGTGGGGCGTGGTGTGAAGGGAACCCGTCGTACGCGGGTAGAGAGCGGTCTTCTACCTTCTACCTGGACAAGCTACCATCGCGGTTGACAACGACCTGCAACGCTAAGAGCGACCGTAGGGGGAATTGAACCCCCGACTCTTCGTCATCAGAGTGATTCGGTCTACCACTTGACCAATGCATATCACTGAAAGGGGCTCCACCCAGGTAGATTAGCCAGCCACTGGGTCAAGCCCAAAGCTATAAGCTTCATTGGAATGCCTGTCATGTCCGCTCCAGAAACACTAGCTAGCTTGATGATCGGACCGAGGAGGGGGGGGAGGAGCTGCCTAGAAGCTGCTATGCGTAGCCCCCAAAAGAAACAATGGCAGAGGTCATTCAGGGTGTTGTGAGTGACATGTGGTGTATATCACAGAATCTGAGTGAAGTATAAAATAAATAAATCAAATAATGTAAAAACGGCAAATGAATTACAGGCGATTAATTAATATAATGAACATTAACAAATCCTAGGCAGAAAATTGGCGGAGAGTGTTGGCGACGAAATTGAGCGGACCGAAGCCAGTTACTTACGTGACCGTTGGCTGACGTGTCAGGCTTTGTCTCGGTCGCGCGCGTGTCGGCTGCACAAACCAACATGACCCCCCCCCCCCCCCCCCCCCCCCCCCCCCCCCGCACACACACACCACCAACCTCAGTCGATCACCTCCCTCCCTCTCCCTCTTCCCCCTGCTTGCCTGCCACACCCATTGAATTAACACGTACACTTCCCTCCTCCCCCAATCCCCCCCCCCCCCCCCCCCCCCCCCCCCGTCTCGACCCCCTCTCTTTCCCCCCAGCATCAACAAAATACTCATGCTCCCCTACCTCTCCCCACGGCTTCCCTGATGAGAAAATCGGACTTGCGCAGTCGCAAAGCTCATACCCGAAGCTTCTCCTTTACGCGCATTTACCAAAGCTGGGTTGTTGACGGAAACAATCCAGTCAACTGGTACTTCACTTGGGTGCATGAATTGGTTAATTTATTCAACTCGCGCTCGCTATCAAACCATGCACAGTAACATGCTTCTCGATGCAATGGAAAGAGGTTACAGACATGGGACGATAGCAGCCAAGCGTTCCATATCGGGTATGGCAGCCCTGGCTCCACGCCTGGCCTCGTTGATAGCTCCGGATGGCGAATTGTGACACGCGAAGGGCAGGTCAGGGCAGGGTATCGCAGGACAGAGCAGACAGGGCGGAGAGGGCAATCGCGCGCAAGTGTAATTTTGATGCGGAGGAGTGGAAGTTGGATGCTGTAAGACGCAATTTCAGAATTTGAATTTTACGTAAAGTCCGTCTCACATTAAAGCTACGGTAGGTTACCTAAACCCTAAACCCGGCTTAACAAAAAATCCGACAGCCAGCCAGCGCCAGCTCGCGAATAATCCCTGTATGTTTACTTATAAATAGATGCATGTGTGTATGTATGTATATGTGTATGTTCGTGTGTGTATGTATATGTGTGTATTTATATGTGTGCATGTGTATATGCATGTTTGTGTGTGTATGTGTGTGTGTGAGTATGTGTATGTGTGTATGTATGTGTGTGTGTCAGCGTATGTTTTGTGTGTATGTATGTGTGTTCATGTGTGTATGTGTGTGTATGTATGTGTGGAAGTGTGTGTATGTCTGTGTATTTGTGTGTATGTGTGTGTATGCGTGTATATGTATGTGTGTAAGTGTGTGTATGTGTGTGCATGAGAATTTGCACCATATAAGTGAAGTCAAGTTGTTCAAAAGAAGTACCCTTCACCCAACAATACCTAGTTTGCGGCGTAGGGCCATAAAGCATGCCAAGTGGTTTAAAGGAGAGTCAGTGCCCCTTCACCCAACAATACCTACTTTGCGGCGTAGGGCCTTAAAGCATGCCAAGTAGTTTAAAGAAGAGTCAGCGCCCCTTCACCCAACAATACCTACTTTGCGGCGTAGGGCCTTAAAGCATGCCAAGTAGTTTAAAGGAGAGTCAGCGCCCCTTCACCCAACAATACCTACTTTGCGGCGTAGGGCCTTAAAGCATGCCAAGTAGTTTAAAGGAGAGTCAGCGCCCCTTCACCCAACAATACCTACTTTGCGGCGTAGGGCCTTAAAGCATGCCAAGTAGTTTAAAGGAGAGTCAGATTCCCTTCACCCAACAATACCTACTTTGCGGCGTAGGGCCTTAAAGCATGCCAAGTAGTTTAAAGGAGAGTCAGCGCCCCTTCACCCAACAATACCTACTTTGCGGCGTAGGGCCATAAAGCATGCCAAGTAGTTTAAGGGAAAAGCAGTGCCCCGTCACCTAACAATACCGTACCTAGTTCACGGCATAGGGCCATCGCACTCAGCTCTAGACCAGGAATCCCAGGTCTGTTAATTTGAAGCAACCTCTTGCGAGCCAGGAGCTGGTCGTGCCAAGCGTCATGAGCACGAGAAGCACCAGCTTTGGAGGTGCTGAGAATGGCCCCGAGGCTGGCTGGATCCAGAAGCCCCAGCACAAGCAGCGCCACCTGGGGTTTATGCATGGTGTTAGATGTGTGGCATGGTTTTGCGTGTGTGATGCATGGTGTTGTGTGTGTGTTGCATGGTTTCTACTGTGTGTTTCATGGTGTTGTGTGTGTTGCATGGTTTTACGTGTGTGTTGCATAGTGTTGTGTGTGTGTTGCATGGTGTTGTGTGTGTGTTGCATGGTGTTACGTGTGTGTTGCATGGTGTTGCGTGTGGATCATGGTTTGACTACTTGTGGCCGATGCGAGGTGGTGTGCTTCGAAGCTTTTCTTTTTAGCTGCGAGCAGCAGATTCTAGGCAGCTCCCTGAGCTAGCCACTGGGCTGAGCCCCAAGATTTTAATAGTACTAGAAATATGATTCTGCCAGCTTCAAGGCGCACTACGTTGCTATAGGTTTGCCTGGGTAGCAAGCCAGGGGAGCTGCATAGAAGCTGCTGCTGGTAGCTGAAAATAAAAGCTATGGTATGCTTATATTGTTAGGATTAGGGTGTTAGGATTAGGCATATTGCATGGTGTAACAGCTTTGCAGGTGCTGGGGATTAATAACCAAGTGACAATTCAAATTCAAATTCAAATACAAAAAGTATATCAGCCTTACAGGCGCAGGAGCTGACGATGAAACCCATGCAAAAATTCACTTTCTTCTTCATTTCAACATACAACTGCCAAGCCATGAAAACGTGGTACCGCAACGACAGTACCAGGACCACACCATGCAAGACAGTACAAGTTATGGTGGGTTATACGAGGAGAGGTACGGGCGGGTGAATGGGCGTTCTAAACGACGACGGGCAACAACGAGGGAGTGGACAACGTGGACAGAATGAACATGAACTATTCAACAGCACCTGGGGCTCTTCCAACAGCTTATCGAGGAGTCCGACATTGTCTCCGCCTGTTTGCTGCGTCTCACCAGCGCTGCTAGAATCCATGTCCATGCGACTTCATAGAACTGTCGGCTAGATGGACGCAACCAATTTAGTAGCCTGCGCGCAGGCTGTACAATTGGTTGCGTCTCAGGACGCAGGCCTGCGTCTGCCTGCCTTTCGAGAAGCAACCGACCCGCAACCGACCCCCTACCGACCCATAGCCCGCCATAGCCTGCGTCCTGCGACGCATCCAACCCACTGAAGCTGCGTCTGCGATGAAACGGACCCTTCCCACTTTGCGCGTCAGGAAGCAACGGACCTTTCGACGTTACAGGTGCGAAGCAGGACGCAGCGTCCTGAACAACCCTGGTAGGGAGGTTCCGTCCACATTCAAAAATTCAAGTTGTCCTCTGACAGTCTGGACGGACAGCGTGGCCTAAATAGTGGGACAGCCTGGCCACTGGCCAAGCTCCAACCTTTGACCGAACCTGCACAAGGTTTCATTTGTCAATCCAGCGCGCAACATTCCTTTGCACGAAGTTAATCCCCCTTTCCGCTACAATCCGATCAGATCATTTTGTTTCCCCCTCGTTGAGTATGGACTTACGAATCGTTGAGACCATGCTTTGACTGCGTTCTTGGACACCGTTGAAATTTACTCGATCCGAAGTCGCCTGCGGAAATCACCAGGACAGCATTCCGTACGCATAGTCTGCAGGAAGTGGACGAAAGTTGGAGACCTCTACGTCAAATGGATGCAAAGTGGATTCTGAGCTCAGGCGCGCTGGCATAAGCCCGCGCGCTAGCACTAGCACTAGCGATTCTTTTTAGCATACCCGCACAGTCGTTAGCAGCCCTATCAACAGGTAGGTCTGCGCCCCATGCTGGCTAGTCATCTGGGTCTGTGGGATGGACGACAATCCGTACCACGGTTTGGTTTTGTTACGTGGTCTATCAGCCTCCAGGGTGCTGACCGCCTGAGGACAGAGTACACTTGCGTAGTTCAAATGCTACTACACCACACTCCTGGATGCAGAATGAAATCACATGAGTTGGCACATTTTAACGACGTCCAGGTCTGGTGGGGACCTGGTGGGGGGGCCCTGGGGATATCACAGGACAGACTCAAGGCATTCTAGATCCAGGCTTGGTGGGGACCTGGTTGAGGGACCCTTGGGATATCACAAAAGAGACTTGAGGCATCCTATTTTTTTGGCGGAGACCCCAGATTCACCCATTTGTCCGTTTGTCCAACCAAAAAATTGAAGCCTGACATGTCAGCCAACCGTCTCATAACTAACTGGCTTCTGTCAGCTCCATTTCCGTTGCCACCTTTCGTTCCGTTGCCAACACACTCTGCCGATTCTCCGTGTCGCTTGCGACGCTGCATAGGACTTGTACCTAAGGAAATTAACCATTGTCTTCACATTGGACCATGGTGCTTCTAGCAGCCTTGAGGGAGCTACCTAACTCAACTCAACTCAACTCAACTCGACTCAACTCAACTCAACTCAGCCCAACTCAACTCAGCCCAACTCAACTCAACTCAACTCAACTCAACTCAACTCAACTCAACTCAACTCAACTCAACTCAACTCTCCTAGCAACCTTGTTGGCGCTACTAGCAGCTTTTAGGCCCCTTAAAGCAACCCCAAGAGGCTCCAACGTAGCACCGCAAAATCACCAAGGTGCCTAATTTAGCACTTGTACTACAAGTGGCAAAGGACTGGAGCTGACTGAAGCCAGTTAGTAATGAGAGAGTTGGCTGACGTGTTAGGCTTCAATTTTTCGGTCGGTCAGTCAGTCGGTCAAATGGACAAATGGGTAACCCTGGGGGCTCCCGCCCCCCAGAAGGGGGGGCTCCTCCAAAAAATCTATTAGATACCTAATTTAGCACTTGTACTACAAGTAGCACTTGTAGTACCTAAAATCACCAAGGTACCTAATTTAGCACTCGTACTACAAGTAGCCCCTTCAAGAAAAACCTGGCAGTCAAGGCCCCAAGCGATGCAGACAATGCCAAGCTCCTAGTTATATTCTTCATAGTGTGTTGCATGTTACCTGCAGTCGTAGTCAGCTGAATTGTATGGTGCACTTGCCGAGTGAACAGCATCTTGATAGCTTGAGACGATGCCTAGCTCCTAGTCTCCTAGTATTCTTGGTAGTGTGTTGCATGTTACCTGCAGACGTAGTCAGCTGAACTGCATGGTGCACTTGCCGAGTGAACAGCATCTTGATAGCTTGAGACGATGCCTAGCTCCTAGTCTCCTAGTATTCTTGGTAGTGTGTTGCATGTTACCTGCAGACGTAGTCAGCTGAACTGCATGGTGTGACTGGCCAAACTTGCAAAGACACTTGCCGAGTACCACCATGATAGCTTGGATGTGCTCCTCAGACACTGCACCACAGGCACTGCACCAGGGCTCTTTTTTTTCAAATCTGAAAGTGGTTTTTTCTAGCCTCATGGTTTTAGGCCTTTTCCAGGGACAGTGCTTCTTATAGCTTTTAAAGCCTTGTATAGCTTTTAAGGGCCATTTAGGGCAAAATAAATCACTCTGCCTGTCCTAATCACCCTGCCTGTCCCAATCAGTTAACCAATCAGTTAATCACCCTGCCTGTCCCAATCAGTTAACAAATCAGTTAATCACCCTGCCTGTCCTAATCAGTTAATCAGTCAGTCAATCACCCTGCCTGTCCTAATCACCCTGCTGGTCCCAATCAGTTAACCAATCAGTCAATTACCCGGCCTGTCCTTACTACCCCTGTAGGACCACAGGACTTTCCGTATGGCAGCTGTGATGATAACAACCCAGGATTGAGGATCCTGGAATTCAGCATTGAGGAGGACACGCTGCATTTCTGTCTTGGGGCTACGCTCCTTTCACAGTTCTACGAGTCCAGCTGCACCAAAAATGTCATGAAGATTGACATCAACACATGTACGTTGTGGAGAGAATTTACTTCCTTACGCATGCTTATTCGTGCGGCCATGTTAATTTTCAGTCTATACCTGTATCCCATCACAGTTTAGTTATAGTTCCAGCTGCGCCACAAATGTCACACTGATTAGCATCAACATATGTTTGTTTTGAAGAGAATGTCCATGCAAGCATGCTTGTTCGTTTGAAATATGTGTGTTTTGAAGAGGATGTTCATGTAGCCATGCTTGTTCGTTTGAAACGTATTATTTGTGAAGAGAATGTGCATGCTGACATGCTTGCTCGTTTAAAACATGTACGTGTTGAAGAGGATGTTCATGCAGCCATGCTTGTTCGTTTGAAACGTATAAATTGTGAAGAGAATGTGCATGCTGACATGCTTGCTCGTTTACAACATGTACGTGTTGAAGAGGATGTTCATGCAGCCGTGCCTGTTCGTTTGAAACGTATTATTTGTGAAGAGAATGTGCATGCTGACATGCTTGCTCGTTTAAAACATGTACGTGTTGAAGAGAATGTCCATGCAGCCTTGATTGTTCGTTTAAAACATGTACGTGTTGAAGAGGATGTTCATGCAGCCATGCTTGTTCGTTTGAAACATGTACATTATGAAGAGAATGTTCATGCAGCCATGCTTGTTTGTTTGAAATATGTACGTGTTGAATGTGTACTTTGTGAAGAAATGTCTCATGCGCCATGGTTGTTAGTACAGCCATATTTAGTTTGAGGTCGTACCTGTATCCCATCAGTATAGTTCAGTTCTAGTTCCAGCTGCGCCAAAAATGTCATGAAAATTGACATCAACACATGTACGTTGTGAAGAGAATGTCCATGCGCCATAGTTGTTAGTGCAGCCATATTTACTTTGAGGTCGTACCTGTATCCCATCATTTTAGTTCAGTTCTAGTTCCAGCTGCGCCAAAAATGTCATGAAGATTGACATCAACACATGTACGTTGTGAAGAGAATGTTTCATGCGCCATGGTTGTTAGTGCAGCCATATTTAGTTTGAGATCGTACCTGTATCCCATCAGTATAGTTCAGTTCTAGTTCCAGCCAAGTGAATGTCCATGCAGCCATAGTTCGTTTGGAATATGTACGTTTTGTTGCAGCCATGGTTGTTGTTTTTGAACATGAACAATCTGAAAATAATTTTCATGCAGCCATGCTTGTTCGTTTGATGCCATCCCTGTGTCCTGTCCCTCTATCCCCGTACCCACCTATCTACATCCATCTATCTGTCACTCTATCCCTGTACCCACCTATCTACATCCATCTATCTGTCCCTCTATCCCCATACCCACCTATCTACATCCATGTATCTGTCCCTCTGTCCCCGTACCCACCTATCTACATCCATATATTTGTCCCTCTATCCCTGTACCCACCTATCTACATCCATCTATCTGTCCCTCTATCCCTGTACCCACCTATCTACATCCATCTATCTGTCACTCTATCCCTGTACCCACCTATCTACATCCATCTATCTGTCCCTCTATCCCTGTACCCACCTATCTACATCCATCTATCTGTCCCTCTATCCCCGTACCCACCTATCTACATCCATCTATCTGTCCCTCTATCCCTGTACCCACCTATCTACATCCATCTATCTGTCCCTCTATCCCTGTACCCACCTATCTACATCCATCTATCTGTCCCTCTATCCCCGTACCCACCTATCTACATCCATCTATCTGTCCCTCTATCCCTGTACCCACCTATCTACCTATACATCCATCTATCTGTCCATCTATCAATCCATCTATCCTTCTCACAGACCTGTCGTGTCCCCCTCACACGGACCCCTCACACTTGCCCTCCCCACACTTGCCCCCCTCACAGACCCGACATGCCGAAACAGCAAGGTCACCTTCCTACTGAATGGCCAGACCTCCCCCTTCTTCTTTGCTGGCCAGCAAAGGGTCCCTGATGTTACTGATGTCATTGTCCTGCGTCTGTACCGCCTAGACTTGGACATCGACGTATTGTACCGCAGACCAGCATGTTTTGATTTGATTCTGGGACAAGCCAGGGGCCAGGTAATCATTCTTCCCTTTCTCTTGTCTTCTCTATTTGCTGATTTGGTGTTGGGAAAAGCCAGTGACAAGCCAGGTGCCAGGTCATCATTCGTCCCTTCCTCTTGTCTTCTCTAACTGCTGATTTGGTGTTGGGAAAAGCCAGGTGCCAGGTCATCATTCGTCCCTTTCTCTTGTCTCCTCTAACTGCTGATTGGGTGTTGGGATAAGCCAGGTGCCAGGTCATCATTCATCCCTTTCTCTTGTCTCCTCTAACTGCTGATATGGTGTTGGGACAAGCCAGGTGCCAGGTCATCATTCGTCCCTTTCTCTTGTCTCCTCTAACTGCTGATTTGGTGTTGGGACAAGCCAGGTGCGAGGTCATCATTCGTCCCTTTCTATTGTCTCCTCTAACTGCTGATTTGGTGTTGGGACAAGCCAGGTGCCAGGTCATCATTCGTACCTTCCTCTTGTCTTCTCTAACTGCTGATTTGGTTTTGGGACAAGCCAGGTGCCAGGTCATCATTCGTCCCTTCCTCTTGTCACGATCACACACACACACACTAACACAAACTATCACACACACACAATCACACACACAATCGCACTCACATGCACTCACACACACACTCACTCACTCACACACCCTCACAAACACTCACACACACACACTTACACGCACTCTCACACACTCACACACCCTCACATCCACTCACACACTCTCACACACTCTCACACACTCACACACACCCTCACATCCACTCACACACTCTCACACCCACTCACACACACTCTCACACCCACTCGCAACCGCTCACACACACACACACACACACAATCACACACTCTCACACCAACTCACACACACCCTAACACCCAGGACCGCTGCACCTCATGGGATGAATTTCTCAACACAAGCGGAGTTCCTGGGCGTCGCATTGACATTGCGGCGTATTCCACAGAAGCAGAATGCTGCCCACATCTGTTTGCACCACTGACGGTGAGAATGATGTCCAAATCTTTTTGCACCACTAACAGAAGCAGAATGCTGCCCACATCTGTATGCGCCACTAATATTGAAAGAATGCTGCCCACATATGTTTTAACCACTAACATAAGCAGAATGCTGCCCACATCAGTTTACGCCACTTTTATCGTTGAGAATGCTGCCCACATCTGTTTACAACCACTAACATAAGCAGAATGATGCCCACATCAGTTTACGCCACTTTTATCGTTGAGAATGCTGCCCACATCTGTTTACAACCACTAACAGAAGCAGAATGCTGCCCGCATCTGTTTGCGCCACTAACGGCGAGAATAGTCCCTCAGCATTGTAGAGCCCAGCACCATCTATAGATTTAACCCAGCCCCCCCCCACCCACCCACCAACCCACCACTCACCCACCCGCCACCACCACCACTTATAGAGGCAACCAGTCCCCCTCACACACCATCCACCACCAACCCACCACCACCCCCACCAACCCACCACCACCCCCTCACCACCCCGTTTACCCACAACAAACCACAACACAAACACCCAAACACAAAACACCAAACAAACCACAAAACCTAACCCACCAACCACCCAACACCACCCACCCCACACCCCCCCCCACCAACAAACAAAAAACACAACAAACCCCAACAAAAAAACAACCAAAAAACCAAACCAACCACACCAAACACTAAACCACCACCCCCCATCACACCCCCACCCCCCCACAACCACCCCAAAACAAACACCAACCACCAACCACAACAACCAACACCCCAACCCCACCCCCACAAACCCCAACAAAACAACAAACAACCAAACCCCAAAAACACCAACCAACAACACACCCAACAAACCCAACACACAAACCCAAACCAAAACACACAATACCAACCAACACACAAAAACCCCAACACCCTCAAACCCCACCACCCCACCAACAAACCCCCCCCCCCCCACCCACCACCACACCACCACAATAAACACCCCAACCCCTAAAACCAAACCCCACCCCCCCCCCCCCAAAAAACCCCCAACCAACCACCACCAACCCACCACCACTTATTGAGCTTCAACCAGGAGGCGTTGGCATTGTTAACATAGAGCCTGTTTGCTTGCATTGGGGCCAACCACCAATCCTCATGTTGGTACTTTATCACACCGCAACATCAAATGATAGAGTCAACCAAGCCCCCCCACCCACCACCACCCTCCACCCCCAACCTACCACCACCGCACACCACCACCCTCCACCACCACACACCACATACCCTCCACCACAAATCACACACCATCACCCTCCACCACCCTCCACCACACAAAAAAAACCTCACCCACCAACCCACCACCCACTAACCACATTACAACCAGAGAGGGCATTGTCAACGTAGAGTCTGTGGACGACCTCGTCTCAGTATGCATGACCATTTTTGGTGAGGTCCAGGTTCCGCTAATATTTATGGGGTTTTAACCGGGTTTTACTTATGTAATGTGAAAAAGGAGATTACCGGTATCACCGCCCTCGATGTAGGACAGACTCGACGGTTACACTGGTCACACCGGATAAGGAGGCTTAGGTTTAGGGTTTTGCTGACGAGCTAACTTACAATTAATTTCATAGGGGCGTGTTCCCCCCCCCTCCCCCTCCCTTTCCCCCTCCCCCTCCCCCCCCTGAAGAAATAAAGAGCCCAAGAAATAGATAGTGTCTGCCACCTGTATGGGAAATCAAATTAATGATGAAGAGAAACATGAAAATTGGTACGCCACGCACAGGCGTGAGATTGAGAGAACCCTCCCGTTTGCATGCATGTGTACATACTAGAGAATAGCTACCATGCTGGGTTTATTTGGTTTCATAGACCCTCAGCGCCTGAGCTTGGACTACCGCGCTACATCACGGAGGGATGATGAAGACACAAGCTCAGCAGCTCTGTTTATACCATGCACCTTGGCAGTACACCTGGAAAGTACATTATGATCATGCACCTGGGATGTACAGCTGGGAAGTACTTTTGGTCATGCACCTGGGCAATACACCAAGGCAGTACTTTTTGATCATGCACCTGGGCAGTACACCTGGAAAGTACTTTTTGACCATGAACCTGGGCAGTACACCTGGGTAGTACTTATTGATCATGCACCTGGGCAGTACACTTGGGCAGTACTTTTTGATCATGCACCTGGGCAGTACACCTGGGAAATACTTTTTGACTATGAACCTGGGCAGTACACCTGGGAAGTACTTTTTGATCATCAACCTGGGTAATACACTTGGGAAGTACTTTTTGGTCATGCACCTGGGTAGTACACCTGGGAAGTACTTTTTGACCATGAACCTGGGCAGTACACCTGGGTAGTACTTATTGATCATGCACCTGGGCAGTACACCAGGGAAGTACTTTTTGATAATGCACCTGGACAGTACACCTGGGAAGTACTTTATGATCATACACCTGGAAAGTACACTTGGGCAGTACTTTTTGATCATGCACCTGGGCAGTACACCTGGGCAGTGCTTTTTTACCATGAACCTGGGCAGTACACCTGGGCATTACTTTTTGATCATGCACCTGGGAAATACTCCTGGGAAGTACTCTTTGACCATGAACCTGGGCAGTACACCTGGGTATTACTTATTGATCATGCACCTGGGCAGTACACCTGGGAAGTACTTTTTGATAATGCACCTGGACAGTACACCTTAGAAGTACTTTATGATCATACACCTGGGAAGTACACTTGGGCAGTACTTTTTGATCATGCACCTGGGGAGTACACCTGGGCCTCGCTTTTTGACCATGAACCTGGGCAGTACACCTGGGAAGTACTTTTTGATCATGCACCTGGGCAGTACACCTGGGAAGTACTTTTTGATCATGCACCTGGGCAGTACACCTTGTAAGCACTTTTTGATCATGCACCTGGGCAATACACTTGGGAGGTACTTTTCATCATACCTCTGGGCTAGGATCCTTCACTACATTTTCTATAACCTCACTTTTATTACTTGTATCTCTTAAACGAAGGCTAAAACATCCACCTAAGAACCCCTATCGTGCACCCTCCTTCTAGGACCCCCTATAGTTCACCCTCAATCTAGGACCCCCTATCGGCCACCCTCCATCTGGGAACCCCTAGCATCCACCCTCAATCTAGGAACCCCTATCGGCCACCCTCAATCTAGGAACCTCTATCGTCCACCCTCAATTTAGGAACCCCTAGCATCCACCCTCAATCTAGGAACCCCTGGCATCCACCCTCAATCCCCTTGCCTCCTCCCCTCGTCCCCTGTCTCCCCTCTTCCCTCCCCCCCCTCTGCTTATTTTCCCCTCTTTCCCCTCGTTCCCCCCTTCCCCCCCCTATCCTCTTTATCCCTATTCTCTACATTCCACCCTTGCCTCCCTTATCCTCCTGTCCCTTTCCCCATTTCATGCCCATTCCGATTCCCACCCCTTTCTAAGTCACATTACCTTCTCTAATCCAACCATGAAACCATTGTTTACCACACCCCCTCCCCTCCTGCAGTCTCCTCTTGTGCACCGCTTCACCATAAACCTGACCACCAACCACCCCCCACAAACCACCACGAGCAAACTCGCCAAGACCCTTGCACTATTCCTGTCATAAGATCCCGCAGTCTCTTCTTTAGCATGCACCGCTAACACCTACCATCTCCCCGCCTCCCCCCCCCCCCCCCCCCCCCCCTCCCCCCGCTTTCCATCTCTCACTTGCCTGACCAACCTTCGCCTTCCCCCCCTCCCCCCCCCCCCCCCCCCCCCCCCCCCCCCATCCCCTTACCACCTGTAACCCCCTACTGCAGTCCACGTCACCGAGGAGCATCCCGAACCGCCGCCGAGCATCTGCCAAAGGCTCGCACTGTTCTTATCAGAAGATCCCGCAATCTCCTCTTGGTCGCCGCTAACCAACCTGACCATCTTCGCCTGTGATTCCACAATCCGGCAAGTGACCATGTCAGATAGCTTCTTCCTGTCGACCTTTTCAGTCTGCGCCACTGGCGGCCCCAACGATTGGCTCCGTGGTGTGAAGACTCATCCCATCAGTGAAACTGTGGCTGACTTCTTGGCGTACGATCGATGCGATATCATCGTCTCCGTCTCAGACTCGAGTTTGGGTGACGTGTTTTCTTGGGGCATGGACTGCGAGGTAATTGCAATGCGTATATGTATATATGCATGTATGTATGTATATAGTATATATGCATGTATATATGCATGTATATATATTGTTTGTATGTGTAAACTGGTCCCCAACAAATCGTAAATGAGAGGCATACGACAGAGGACCTGGATCCTGTGCTATAACTAGGGACCGGCAAATTATGATGTAGACTAAATGTGAGTATGATATCATATGATATCAAGCAAATTGCATCATATGCTATTATATTTTACTATTAACTTTGGCCTAGTCCGACTGCCGGCATCATATGATATGATGACATGATATCATATGACATCATATTGCCATTCCCTAGATATTACTAAATTTGTACGTTTAATGTATGCTCACTCCCAGCTTTCTACCTGCTTTATCCATCCTCTGTGTATCCAACCTGTCCCCTTACCCCCACCGCCACTAAGCAGTTTGTTTTTATTTCAGATTTCTGTAGTCCAGGTTGAGTAGCTACTTGGGCTACTCAACCCTCATTTCAGGATAGTTGCGTAGCCATCGCATGTTGGAGCGCGAAGCGCAGAGCCTGGGGGGTTTGAGGGGCAGCGCGTCTCGATATCGGGGTGTCCGGGGGCTGTAGCATTCGACGGAATGGCGACGCGTCATAGAAAAAAGAAACACTGCCACTCAGTCCTTCTGCAGCCTGTAGCGTAGTCCCCTAGCCTCCTGCTTCTCTTAACCATCCTTTATCACCCTCTCGCTCCCACACCCACCCACCCTTACCCCCTTTACCCCCACCCCCTCCCTCTGCAGCCTCTTGCTCCACCCTCCCTTCCTCTACCCCCGCCGCATCCTTCCCCCTACGAGCCCGACACGCCTTATCAGCCCAGACCTCCCTTCACCCCTCCGCTGCATCCTTCCCCCTACGAGCCTGACACACCTTATCAGCCTTATACCCCTTATACGCCTTATCAGCCCAGACGTCCCTTCAAACCAACTTTTCTGTTGGATCCAAGCGCTTCCCCCCTACCTACCCACCCTCCACCTTATCCTCCCTTGGATCCAACACTTCCGTTGATGCCAAGTCCCTCGCCTCTACCTACCCACCCTCCACCTTATCCTCCCTTGGAACCAACACTTTCATTGGATCCAAGTCCCTCGCCTCTACCTACCCACCCTCCACCTTATCCTCCCTTGGAACCAACACTTCCGTTGATGCCAAGTCCCACGCCTCTGCCTACCCCCACTCCACCTTATCCTCCCTTGGAACCAGCACTTCCACTTGGGTCAAGTCCCACGCCTCTACCTGCCCACCCTCCACCTTATCCTCCCTTGGAGCCAACTCTTCCATTGGGGCAAGGTCCTTCAACACCCCGTACGCACCCTCCACCTTATCCTCCCTTGGAACCAACTCTTCCATTGGGGCCAGGTCCTTCAAATCCCCCTACCCACCCTCCACCTTATCCTCTCTTGGAACCAACTCTGCCATTGGGGCCAAGTCTTTCGCCTCCACCTACCCACCCTCCACCTTATCCTCTCTTGGAACCAACTCTGCCATTGGGGCCAAGTCTTTCGCCTCCACCTACCCACCCTCCACCTTATCCTCTCTTGGAACCAACTCTGCCATTGGGGCCAAGTCTTTCGCCTCCACCTACCCACCCCCCACGTTATCCTCCCTTGGGACCAACTCTTCCATTGGGGCCGAGTCCCTCACCTCCACCTACCCACCCTCCACCTTATCCTCCCTTGGGACCAACTCTTCCATTGGGGCCAGGTCCTTCAAATCCCCCTACCCACCCCCCACCTTATCCTCTCTTGGAACCAACTCTGCCATTGGGGCCAAGTCTTTCGCCTCCACCTACCCACCCTCCACCTTATCCTCTCTTGGAGCCAACTCTGCCATTGGGGCCAAGTCTTTCGCCTCCACCTACCCACCCTCCACCTTATCCTCTCTTGGAGCCAACTCTGCCATTGGGGCCAAGTCTTTCGCCTCCACCTACCCACCCTCCACCTTATCCTCTCTTGGAACCAACTCTTCCATTGGGGCCAAGTCTTTCGCCTCCACCTACCCACCCTCCACCTTATCCTCTCTTGGAACCAACTGTTCCATTGGGGCCAAGTCCCTCACCTCTACCTACCCACCCTCCACCTTATCCTCTCTTGGAACCAACTCTTCCGTTGATGCCTAGTCCCTCGCCTCTCCCTTCCCACCCTCCACCTTATCCTCCCTTGGAACCAACTCTTCCATTGGGGCCAAGTCCCTCACCTCTACCTGCCCACCCTCCACCTTATCCTCCCTTGGAAACAACACTTCCGTTGATGCCTAGTCCTATGCCTCTCCCTTCCCACCCTCCACCTTATCCTCCCTTGGAACCAACACTTCCGTTGATGCCTAGTTCTATGCCTCTCCCTTCCCACCCTCCACCTTATCCTCCCTTGGAACCAACTTTTTCATTGGGGCCAAATCCTTCGCCTCCACCTACCCACCCTCCACCTTATCCTCCCTTGCATCCTTCTATTTCATTGGGGCCAAGTCCTTTGCCTCCACCTACCCACCCTCCACCTTATCCTCCCTTAGAACCAACTATTCCATTGGGGCCAGGTCCTTCGCCTCCACCTACCCACCCTCCACCTTTTCCTCTCTTTGAACCAACTATTCCATTGGGGCCAAGTCCCTCGCCTCTACCTACCCACCCTCCACCTCAACCGCCTCTGTGATGTTTGCATACACTTGCTAGGTGAGTTCCTAGGTGATTTCATCGTAGTGCCCAGCTGATGTTTGCATACGCATGCTAGGTGATTACTCAGATGATTTTGTCGTAGTGCCCAGCTGATGTTTGCATACGCATGCTAGGTGATTGCTCAGGTGAATTCGTCGTAGTGCCCAGATGATTTTATCGTATATCCCAGCTGATTTTGTCGTAGTGTCCAGGTGATGTTTGCATAGGCATGCTAGGTGACCACCTCCATCACTCTCAGCCCTGTGCAGCTGTTTCCAGCCCCACCTGCAAGCTTCCTGTTACTGCAACCACCACCATTCACCACCATTCATCACCACCATTCATTACCATCATCACTGCCACCACCATCACCATTCATCACCACCAATCATCACCATCATCACTGCCACCACCATCACCACCACGACCACTCTCAGCCCTGTGCAGCTGTTTCCAGTCCCACCTGCAAGCTTCCTGCTACTGCCACCACCACCATTCACCACCATTCATTACCATCATCACTGCCACCACCATCACCATTCATCACCATCAATCATCACCATCATCACTGCCACCACCATCACCACCACGACCACTCTCAGCCCTGTGCAGCTGTTTCCAGCCCCACCTGCAAGCTTCCTGCTACTGCCACCACCACCATTCACCACCACCACTATCACCATCATCACTGCCACCACCATCACCATTCATCACCACCAATCATCACCATCATCACTGCCACCACCATCACCACCATGACCACTCTCAGCCCTGTGCAGCTGTCTCCAGCCCCACCTGCAAGCTTCCTGCTACTGCCACCACCACCATTCACCACCACCACTATCACCATCATCACTGCCACCACCATCACCATTCATCACCACCAATCATCACCATCATCATTGCCACCACCATAACCACCACCGCGATTATCAGCCCTGTGCAGTTGTTTCCAGTCCCACCTCCAAGCTTCCTGCTACTGCCACCACCACCATTCACCACCACCACTATCACCATCATCACTGCCACCACCATCACCACCACGACCACTCTCAGCCCTGTGCATTTATTCCCAGTCCCACCTCCACGCTTCCTGCGTCTGCACTATTCACCACCACCACCATCATTCATCACCACCATCACCAGCACCATTCACCACCATTCATCACCACCATTAATAACCATCATCACTGCCACCACCATTTCCACCACCACCACTCTCAGCCCTGTGCATTTATTCCCAGCCCCAACTCCAAGCTTCCTGCAGCTGCACTGTGTGTTGGGCTTGCCCTATTCCTGGGACCTGTAAGTCCACCAACCTCTATGTGCCCACCCCCTCTGCGCTCCAGTTGTTTCCAGCCCCAGCACCAAGCTCCCTGCTGCTGCACTGTGTATGGAGCTTGCCCTGTTCCTGAGTGCAGACGGGGACAAGAGCTGTGCATACAATGAGAACCTCACTGTCTTCAAGTGCGCGCCTAACCTATTCTCATCACAGACACCCGACGGCAACACGGTCATCTCATTCTCTGTGTGTGCCAAGGGACGCTCCCTGACTTGGATGGCTGAGGCAAAGGCCCTGGTGCCTGATATCATCACACAGCTTGGATTAACAAAGGAGTGTGAGATGAGCTTAGTGATCTCTGACACATGCAATGCGCCGCAATACATATGGTCACCACTATGCTCCATGAGAGGCTCACCACCAAAGGTGCGCTTATGAGTTTGGTCTATGCTAAGTGGTTTCAGACACATGCATGCAACCCCACCGCAAGACATATGGACGCTAATGTGTGCTCAAGCACAAGGTTCAGCACCACAGGTGCGCTTAGGAGTGTGATCTATGCTTGGTGGTGTGTGACACATGCAACGCGCCGCAATACAAATGGGCGCTAATGTGCTCAATGCGAGGCTCACCACCACAGGTGCGTTTATGAGTGTGATTTGAGTCTACTGATCACTGACACCTGCATGTAACCCTACCGCAATACATACGGGCGCTAATGTGCTCAATGCAAGGTTCAGCACTACAGGTGCATTTAGGAGTGTGATCTATGCTTGGTGGTGTGTGACACATGCAACGCCCCACAATACAAATGGGCGATAATGTGCTCAATGCAAGGCTCACCACCACAGGTGCGTTTATGAGTGTGATTTGAGTCTAGTAATATCTGGCACATGCATGCAACCCCATTGCAATACATACGGGTGCTAATGTGGTCCATGAAGCGTTCAGCACCACAGGTGTGTTTAGGAGTGAGATTAGAGTCTAGTGATCACTGACACATGCATGCAACCCCACCGCAATTCACACGGGCGCTAATGTGTGCTCAAGCAAGGTTCAGCACCACAGGTGTGCTTAGGAGTGTGATATATGCTTGGTGGTGTGTGACACATGCAACGCGCCGCAATACATATGCCCACCTATGTGCTCCATGAGGCGTTCATCACCACAGGGGTGTTTCGGAGAGAGATTTGAGTCTAGTGATCACTGACACATGCATGCAACCCCACCGCAATACATGCGGGCGCTGATGTGCTCAATGTGAGGCTTAGCACCACAGGTGTGTTTAGGAGTGTGATCTATGCTTGGTGGTGTGTGACACATGCAACACCCCACAATACAAATGGGCGCTAAGGTGCTCAATGCGAGGCTCACCACCACAGGTGCGTTTATGAGTGTGATTTGAGTCTAGTAATATCTGGCACATGCATGCAACCCCATTGCAATACATACGGGTGCTAATGTGGTCCATGAAGCGTTCAGCACCACAGGTGTGTTTAGGAGTGAGATTTGAGTCTAGTGATCACTGACACATGCATGCAACCCCACCGCAATACATATGGGCGCTAATGTGCCCAATGAGAGGTTCACCACCAGAGGTGCGTTAAGGAGTGTTGTCTATTCTTGGTGGTCTCTGACACATGCAACCTCACTACAATACACATGGTCACGTATGTGCTCCATGAGGCGTTCACCACCACAGGTGTCTTTGTGAGTGTGGTCTTGGTTACACATGCATGGCTGGCGCATGCATCCTCACCACAATACACATGGTCGCCTATGTGCTCCAAGAGGCGTTCACCACCACAGGTGTCTTTGTGAGTGTGGTCTTGGTTACACATGCATGCATGGCTGGCACATGGAACCCCACCAAAATACACGTGGGCACCTATGTGCTCCAAAACATATGGGCGCTAACATGCTCAATGAGGCGTTCACCACCAGAGGTGCGTTTATGAGTGTCGTTTATCCCTAGTGGTATCTGGCACATGCAATTACCCACTATACACATGGGCACCCATCAATCCCCGTTCAACAAATGACTTAATGGCTGAGCTCCTAGAACCACTAAAGTGCCGGGTTTGAATCCCCACGGGTGCGCCTTAGTGTTTGTGGTCGCGGTCAACTGCCATGGTAGCTTTGTCCAGGTAAAGTAGTGTGAAGCTTGACATACCATCATCATCATAGCCTATTCGTATACCTATTAATAGAGAGTGGCAGTATGATATCATTTGATAAGTCTGACTAGGCCAAAGTTACCATTTGCATACAATATAATATTATGGAATGTGTATGATATTACATGATATCATACTCTCCTTCGGCCAGCATCATATGATATGCTGGTCCCAATTCATGAATGACGTGCCAATCCAGGTTCCTCAAGCAGATAGTTCCCAACCACCCGGGAATCCCAGGAATTATCCCCTTTTATTGACACAAACATCGCGGCATACCATGATTATTACTTATTTATAGCCTATTCTTATACCTATTCATGAATGATGTGCCTCCAGAGGGTCCCTCCTCTAGAGAAGTTCCAACCTGGCCCGGGATCCCAGGAATCAACCCCTTTTGTTTGCCACAAACACGCGAATCATACATGATTATTAAATGATTATAGCTATTCTTATAACTATTAATGAATGGGACGTGCCCAATCCAGGTACTACAAGGACGGGAGATCCCGACGCCAAGGAATACCCAGACTCTTCCCTCCACTTCTCGATATCAAGCTGGTCACTTCTCCTGCAAGCTCGCTACCTCCTCCAAACACAGCCACTCCCCTCCCCCCTCCAAGCCCTCCACCACCTCCGTACCCAGGCAGTATGTCCCCTCAAGGAATCATCACCACCCTTTCAAGCCCTCCACCACTCCTTACCCCAAGGAGAAGGCCCTCAAAGCCCTCCTCCCCCCTTCAAGCCCTCCACCACCTCCGTACCCAGGCAGAATATCCCCTCCAAGCCTCCTCCCTCCTCCATCCCCAACCATTAGGAGCCCTTTCAAGTCTCCTGGGCAGCCACCATTTATCTCCGCCTCAATTCCTGCAGAGCTGTGGTTTGTATCCCATCCTACCGTCGCCTGCCAGCACACCCGCTGTCCCACCCAAGTACCGCCATCTCATCCCACCCCACTATTCTCAAATGGCCGGACCACCACCTAAGAACTCAATACCCTCTTCTCCCCTAACCC
>JACBWV010000223.1:20978901-21043901 GCA_013435795.1 Chlamydomonas sp. ICE-L
ACACACATACACACACAAGCTCACTCACTCACACACACACACACGCACACTGAGCCTCTCTTTTTTGTTTTACAAGAAATGTTTTCGTGAAGGCTGGATTTTTGTTGAGGGTTTAGCGTTTAGGGTTAAGGGTGGATTTTTTGTTTAGGGTTTTTCAAAATGGATTGTCGTCCCAAAGGGTGTGTCTCCCTATGCTAGCCCTAGACTCAGATCAAGATTAAACATGATCAGCGGAGTCCCTGGTAATCCTAACAAGGGAGTAGGTACCCCTAGATCAGCGGAAGATGCTGACATACCACCCACCCAATCCACCCACCAATCACACCTGCACCATTGACCAGCTACTGACCAGCACCTAGTACTCAAAACTCCCACCCCCACTACCCCCACCTCTGGGGTTTCATCCAACCTTATCCCTATGTATTGCACATGGCAAAATGTGAGTCTTGGAACAGCAACAGTACGAAGCAATGGCTACAAAGCGCTGCAGACTCTGTTATAATGTCACCTGTGCTCCTTCCTCACGTATATGCATGTGGCGTGTCGCTCTCAGGACCTTCTAACTTGATTATCTGAATGCATGCTATGCAGATGACAATATGTGCACCAGGGGACAGCGACAGTAAGAAGCAGTGGCTGCAGAGCGCTGCAGACTCTTCCATAATAGCACCTATATTGGCCTCCTTCTTCACGTATGCATGTGGCTTGATGCTCACAGCATGTCTAATTTGTTTACCTGAATGCATGCTATGCGGATGACAATATGTGCATCAGGGGACAGCGACAGTACGAAGCAGTGGCTACAGAGCACTGCAGACTTATACATAATGGTCCCTATGTTGGCCTGTGCCTTCACGTATGCATGTGGCGTCTCTCAGCATTTTCTAACTTGTTTATCTGAATGCATGCTATGCAGATGACAATATGTGCATCAGGGGAAAGCGACAGAAAGAAGCAGTGGTTGCAGAGTGCTGCAGACTCAGCCTTGATGGCACCTATGTTGGCCTCCTTCCTCACGTACAAATGTGGTGTGTGTCTCACAGCATCTTCTAACTTGTGTGTATGCATGCATGCTACGCAGATGGCCACCTGTGCAACAAGGAACATCGACAGTACAATGCAGTGGTTGCAGAACGCTGCAAACTCATCCATGATGGCACCTATGCTGGCCTCCCACCTCACGTACACATGCGGTGTGACGCTATCAGCATCTTCTAACTTGTGTATATGCATGCATGCTACGCAGATGACAATTTGTGCATCAGGTAACAGCAACAGTACCAAGCAGTGGCTGCAGAGGGCTGCAAACTCATCCATGATGGCACCTATGCTGGCCTCCTTCCTCACGTACACATGCGGTGTGACGCTATCAGCATCTTCTAACTTGTGTATATGCATGCATGCTACGCAGATGACAATTTGTGCATCAGGTAACAGCAACAGTACCAAGCAGTGGCTGCAGAGGGCTGCAAACTCATCCATGATGGCGCCTATGCTGGCCTCCTTCCTCACGTACACATGCGGTGTGACGCTATCAGCATCTTCTATTTGTGGTCAGACCCTTGAACTCGCTCAGTCAGATCTTTCTACTGAAGAATGCATGGTGCGTTCTTATGTGTGCAGTGTTATTTGATATGTATATATGTGTAGGGGATTTTATACGTGTATATATGTAGGGGTCGGCTATGTTATATAATATTAGTGAATACATAATAATACATAATGTTATATAATATTAGTCGGACGAGCAATTTCACCAGAATTTCGAATTTATTTGAAAAACTAATGTTATTGTGACAATGTAATAATATTATTTAATATTAGTTTATCACTCACTAATACAAGTTGCCGTTCCATATATATATGTGGCAGTGCGCCGGGCAGTGCGTAGTTTAATTTATATATGTAGGCAGATGAAGGATATTTATTATATTTCGTCTCCCAACTTTCATGTGCAGCCACCCTTTATCTCTCCCTCACCTCCTAGAGAGTCGCTGTTCGACCCTGCCCTCTCCTCCTTGTCCCCACCCTCCCCTCTTGATCAGCCATCCGCTGCCCCTCCCAACAAACCTTTTATCTCTCCCTCGCCTCCTGGAGAGTCGCTGTTAGACCTGCCATTCCTACTTTGTCCACCCTCCCATCTTGATCGACCATACGCTCGCCCCTCCCAAACAAACCTTTTCTATCCAGCGCCATCCTGGAAGGTCGCTGTGAGACCCTGACCTATCCATCCTTGTCACCACCTCCCTCTTGATCGCAATAAGCTGCCCAACTCCCAAACAAACTGTTATCTTATCCCTCGCTCCTGGAGAGTGCGGTTCGAACCTGCCCTCTAATCCTTGCACCACCCTCCTTTTGATAGCCATCCGGATTGCCATCCCAACAAACCTTCTATATATCCAATCGGCTACTGGAGAGTCGAATTCGGACAATGCCTTCCTCCGTCGTCCGACCCTCACCTCTTGATAGCCATCAGATGCCCTCCCAACAAACCTTTTAGTTCCCTCGCATCCTGGAAAAAGTACGCTGTTCGGACCCTGCCATCTCGCTTGTCCCCAACTCAAATCTTGATCAGGGGGCCATAGCTGCCCTTTGCCCTACCAAACAAACCTTTTATCTCTCCCTACCTCACTGGGAGAGTCGATGTTGACCCTGCCCTTTCCTCCTTGCTCACAAACATCCCCTCTGATAAGCCATCCGATGACCCTACCAAACAAAACTTTTATCTCTCCTCGCACTTCATGGAGAGTCGCTGTTCGACCCTGCCCTCTCCTTCTTTGTCACCCCACCCCCCCCCTCCTCTTGATCAGGCAAATCTGTTGCCCTCACCACACATCCCTTTATAAACCCCATATGACCTCCTGGGAGGCGCATCGATTAGACCCCTGCCACTCTCCTCTTAGGCCCCACACTACCTTCTTGATCAGCCCATCGTTCCCCCTCCCAACAATCAATTTATCCACACACCCTTGCATCCTGGAGCGTCGCTGTTGACACCGCCCTCTCCTTCCTAGACACACCCTCCCTTCTGACCAGCAATCCGCTGCCACCCCTCCCAACAATCCCATCTTATCCCCCCCTGGCCATCCTGGAGAGTCGCGTTCAAACCAGCCCTCTCATCCTTCGCCCCACACTAACTTCTTGATCAGCCATGCTGCCCCCTTCCAACCAATCACCCATCCCCCCACTTGCCCTGAGACGTAGTGTCGGACCTGCCATTCTCCTTAGCCACACCGCCTATGATCAGCATTCCGCATGCACCCCTCCCAAACAATCACGTCCTATCACCTCTTGCCTCCTGGAGAGTCGCTGTGACCCCTTGCCTTCTCCTGTCACCACCTTTCCCCTCCCCTTGATTTCATACATCCCCGCATGCACCCCCTCCCAACCAATTCCTTTATCCCACTTTGACCTGCCTCGGAGCACGTGATTTTTTTCATGTACCATCCGCCTCAGTCGTTTTGGCCAAACCTACATTCTTGATCATGCCATCCGTTGCCCCTCCCAACATCCCTGTCCACCTATTGCTTCGGAGAGTCGACTGTTACGACCATGCTTCTCCTCGTGTCCCCACCCTCCCATCTTGATCAGCCATCGCTGCCCCTCACAAAATTCCTCTACCCTAGGGAACGCGCCCAATATTATTATCATAGAGATCATGTCATAATTTCATAGAGATTCATTGAATTGTTTTTCATATTTCATTGGATTGCCACAGGGCACTATGGAACTAGCGATTTACAAAACACCTTTATATCAATAATCATATGACTGCCCAATTGGTAGATATTCATATGGATACCAACGACCTTTTAGGCAAAATCAAATGACTTGTTGCCTTGTCCCCTTTCTTTTCCCCTTTCCCCCTTTTTGGTCCATACCATATACCAACTTCAACTTCCTGGAGATCCTTATCCATACCTTCATCCAACCCTGCTTACTCATCTCCTGTTTAGGCCATCACGCTCCTCCCTAAACATTCTTTGGAACAGCCCGTTGGACTCTACCCTACCCTGTCCATACCACGTGGACCCGCCCTACACCCACCCCAAACAGATACACACCTACACTCTACTATTCGACACTTCTTACACCCACAACAGACACACACGCACTCTTCGGGAACACAGTCCCTACCCCCCCACACACAAGACAATTCAGAACACGGCCATACCCTCATTCGACCCTTCCCAACCCCTATCTGGTCAGCTAATATCCGCACCCTCCCTCCCCTCCTTGCACTTACGCCAATACGTCATTCTGTTGTACAGCCACCATTAAACCTCAATCACACCTGGGGAGCCCCCCCCTTCAAACCCTGGCCCAACCTTACTGGTCAGCCAAACACGATCCCCTTCCCAACTCCCTCCATGTCAAGACCACCCCGTCGTTCCTGGATTCCAGCGAACCCTTTTAGCCCTACCTCACCCCCTGGGGAAGCCCCTTTATAACCTCTTTCTCCCTTTCTGGTTCAGCAATACCACTGCCCACTTCTCCCACCTCTGCCAGACAGCGTCGTCCTGGACAGTTCCTACCTTCCTCTCTCACACAAACCCCCCGGAACACCCCTCTCAACCCCTGCCTACTTCAGGAACGCCCAACGTCCTAGTTATCAAGCCACCCATCTGCGGCGATGCCCCTTCAACCCCTACACTAACCCACTCGGATAGCCACCCTATAATCTCTCCCTCAATCAATGGGGACGCTCGTTGGGGGCCAGCCCTGCACACATGAATACCCACGCAGTCGCCTTCCGGCAATGCCGCTGATAATTGGTCCCCGGGTGATAGGATTGAAAGGAAGTCGCTGTGCGGACAGGTGTTTTGCAATTTTTTTCCCCTTCTGCCACCGACAGTTGAAGCGTGCCGGTGGAGGTTGGTGTGGTGTTGCTGGCGGGCGGGGGGGGGGTTGGCCGGGCGCGCTTGGGAGGTGTCGGGGGGTGCTCTGTGATTGTGTGTTTGGTGGGGTGGGGGTGGCTGGGTGGGCGGTTTGGGTGGGGGGGGGGGACTGTGTCATGGGGGAGACGGGGAGATGGGTTGTACCAGGCCCAGGGCGCTGTGTGTCGGTAACGTTGCTGTTGCAGTTTTGTCTTCACACGGACGTGACGAGGCGTTGGCAGTGACGCGGGGGGTTCTTGCGCGCGGGGGGGACCTTGCCCGTTCGGTGGGGGGGAGATGCGCCATTATGGGGAACGGGGACACGGATTGTCACGCGACAGTGGTGTCAGTAAGATGTTTTGCCCAGTTGCTTTTATTCGAGGCAAGTGAAGTGGGTGAGTGAAGTGTTGGTGATTGGGTGGGAGGGGGCGGATGGGTGTGCCGAGGGGAGAGACTGCGCCATGGGGGACAAGGATTGATAGGCAGTGCTGTGTCGGTAAGTTCGACTTTTTCAGTGTTTTCTAAACTCTGACCAAGTGAAAGCGGGGCCCAGTGAAAGTGTGATTTGGTGTGGGTGAGGGATTTGGGAGATACCTGGCGGGGGTTGGGGGGGGTGGGCGGATGGGTCATGGGGAGAAGGATGATGAGGCACAGTGGCCTGTGTTCTAGCGTCCGTTGCTTTTTTCAGTTACTTTCTTCTTGGACCTACACGTCGAAGTGTTCCGGCGGGTTCCAGTGATTTAAGAGATCTCCGTGCTGTGACCTTGTGGCGCTGGCCCCTGGGGGCCCGTGGGGCCCGGGCCCCGGGGGCGGGCCATGTGGGGGGAAGAATAGAAGAAACTACAGGCAGTGCTGTGTAGGTAAGTAAATAAATAGTATGTATTATCATTCCGAAAAGGTCACATTGAAACACCATCAGAATCACCATCACCACCACCAACATCACCAACAACGTCACAATCATTACCACCAGCACTAGTTGACCTATTTCGGTTAAAGTCACATTGCAACACCATCAAGATCACACAATAAATCATCACCATCATCAGCCATCATTACTACACCAATTACTCCTTCGGTAGCATGCAGAAGGTCGTTCCAAGTTCACGACCTGTCTATGTCAAAAACATCTGTCCTTTGATATCATTGGAAAAACGTACACCTCTACAAACAGCGTTGATACCTTCCCAGGTCGAAACATCCCACTTGAAAGGTGATCATGTGGCCTTCAGGAATCATTCCTGACGGATTTTGGTCAATGGTCTCAGATCTTTGATAATGACGCAGGTACGCAGGGTTCGCAAGTTCCATTCTGCCAGGAGCAATTCCCCTGTGCACATTGACCATCCTTGCCAGCATTCGTTTTGAAAACGGAGATATAAAGTATTCTGCTCCATAAACGTATAATACATCAGTGTGTGCTGTACCGCAGTACCACTGCAGGGCTTCCACATAAGAGCCAGCCTGGCGGCTGAGGCTTGTATCCTAACCTACCAACTCATTACACACCATTAACAATACGGCCAGTCGGCTGAACATTGGCAGACACACTAACCCACACATATCTACACCAAACGCAGTTTTACTGTGATTTACACTGGCTCAACAACACAATACACCACACGCCACAGTAGTTTACTTGTGACACGGTCAACACACGTCACACACACACCAACGAAGTTAATGTGACTGGCTCATAACACATACACACAAGCCCCCACACGAGGCGCGCTGACCCCATGTCTCATAATAAACAACTCACACACACCCCAACGTCGTTACTTGACATGGCTCGTCTACCATCACACACATACACCAACGCAGTGACTGTGACATGGCTCAACACACTCACACACAAACACACCAACGCAGTTACTTTGACCGGCTCATAAAATACTTATTTCACACTACACCAAGCAGTGGTTCTGTGACGTGGCCTCATTAACAAACACACCCTACACAACGCAGTGAAACTTTGCACGGACCTCATAAAATATACATTCACACCTACCAACAATTCGCACAGGGCCTGTGGACATCGGCTTCCCTTCAAACACACAAATCAACAAAGCAGTTCACTCGACCAGGGCGTTACACACTCACACTAACACACACCAACGCCTGTTACCTTTGGCATGGCTCCATAACAACATACTTATACATACACCTACCCAATACCCGCAGCTCGTTTGCTTTTCGTGTGAAAGGGCTTTCATTAAAAACAACACACTAACCAACGCAGTTAATTTGACATGGCTCATAAACATAAAACACACTCATCTAAAACCAACGCGTCGCCTTCTTGTACATTATGGTCTCACCACACGCAACACCATAAGACAGTTACTGGTGACATGGCTCCCTACAAACACCTACTCACAATACACACCAACGAGTTTGCTGCTGACTAGGGTTTATTCTAACACACACAACAGAAACCACACCGCAGTACTTGTGCCATGGCTCAACACACTCACACTCACACTCAACACACACATCCAACGCAGTCTACGTCGAAATGGTCTCCTATTAATCTATAACTACACCTTAGACCAATATTGGTAGCCTTGCTGTGAATATGGCTTCATACAATACAGAACACTAAAACAACGCAGTTACTTAGAATGCGCCTCACTTAAACAAAATCTATGCAACCACAATCGCGTTACTTTGACAGGGTGTTAAATAACCACACACAACACTACACCAAGCACGTTACGTGGACAGGGCCCTTCCATTTAACACGCACCCAATCCCCCTTACACCACACCGCAGTTACTTTGAATTAGCGATCATTAACCACAAATCAACAATTCACCCAACGCAGTTAGTTGCTTGACATGGCCCCTCATTTCCACCACAACATTAAACCTTAAGCAGTTAATTTGACAGGTCATTAACAAACACACAACACTAACAACGCAGTTACTGTGACATGGCCGATTACACCCACACCACACCTGTACACCACCCGCGCACCGTTACTTAGACCGGCTCATAACAGACACACACCACACAACGACACGTGCTGTGACTGGACTCATCAGGGCTAACACACTTTCACCAACGACCTGTACTGTGACATGGCTTCTTACCACAACACAACACCACGCAGTTACTTTGATTTTCAGGGCGCTATCAAAACACAACACACATCCACAGGCAGTTCTTTGACATGGCTCAAAAATACAAACACCTTACCCAAAGCAGTTGCTGTGACATGGCTCATCAGGGCACACACATTCACCAACGCAGTTACTTTGACATGGCTCAACACACTCACACACCTACACCAACGCAGTTACTTTGACTATTGGCTTATTACTTTAATCAAACCAAAACATACACCAACGAAGGTACTTGAATGGCCTCATTACCCACAACACCAAATACAACCACGCAGGTCGCATTTTGATATGGCTCATTAACACACACACCTACACCAACGCAGTTACTTTGACATGGCTCACCTTAACACCCCCACAACACACCCACACCCCAACGCAGTACCTGACATGGCTCACTTAACACACACTTATCATATCACCCAACAGCATACGTTGTGACAGGCTCATAAATATACACCACACCACCAACATAATGCTGCAGTTCTGTGCCATGGCTCTCATATAGGCAACCATACCACCTTCAACCACAAGCACGTTACTGGGAACATGGTCAACAAACCTGAACACACCTTACACCAACACGCACTGGTAAGTCGGACATGGATCATAAACATACACACACCTACACAAATGCAGCTTGTTGAAGGATCATATAAACATAACACACATTCTATGCACACTCACCGCATTTACTGTGAATGGCTCTACAAATATACCCCCACCCCCTATCACACCGCCGCAGTTACTGTTGAAATGGCTATATTTAACAACCACACTACCTACCACCAAACAGCAGCTGCTGTGACTATGGCTGCTTACCACATATTACAACCAACGCAATGTTTACTGCCACAGGGTAAACACTCACACTACCAACCCACACCTTCTAAGCGCAGTTAATTTGGCATTGGCTATATAAACTACAACATCACCTACATTACAACGCAGTTGCTTGTGACATGGATCATTAAACACACACGCCCACCCCTCCACCACGCTTTAGTACTGTGACCATTGGAGTACTTTTGACTGGCCTCATAAAACATACACACACATACACCAATGCAGTTGCTGTGACATGACTCATTAACACACACACATACACCAATGCAGTTGCTGTGACATGGTTCTAGACAACGTGGAGATGGTGATCAACCCCTTGTGCTACGGTTATGTAACGCATGTGTCCATCAATGACAATGGTGCTGGTGAGGCGTACAACAACGTTTCTTACATGAGTCATCCCGACGGCTTGGATGAAGGAGGTTACGCTGACTTCAATCCCTACTTGCTGTTCAAGGTGTGCACTCTTGGCCTCTATTTTATATTGAACCCCTATGCCATTAGCTTTAATCCCTACTTCTTCATATTGAACCCCTATTTCATTATATTTAATCCCTACTTGCTGTTCAAGGTGTGCACTCTCGGCCTCTATTTTCTATTGAACCCCTATGCCATTAGCTTTAATCCCTACTTTTTTATATTGAGCTTCTATTTCATTATATTTAATCCCTAATTGGGGGGACCAGAGACAGTTAAGACTCACGCAAGCTGTGGTGTACTTTTTGGCGGGCCCCCCAAAGGGGGGGACCGGAAACAGTTAAGACTCACGCAAGCTGTGGTGTACTTTTTGGCGGGCCCCCCAAAGGGGGGGACCGGAAACAGTTAAGACTCACGCAAGCTGTGGTGTACTTTTTGGCGGGCCCCCCAAAGGGGGGGGACCGGAAACAGTTAAGACTCGCGCAAGCTGTGGTGTACTTTTTGGCGGGCCCCCCAAAGGGGGGGACCGGAAACAGTTAAGACTCACGCAAGCTGTGGTGTACTTTTTGGTTTTTGTTTTAGTCGTGAAAGGATTTACACCTCAGGAGGCGACAACGAGGATTTAGTTCGAATGGCGTTGCCACTCCTATAAAAGAGTAGGCGCACTTGACGTGATGGCCGCCTTGGAACAGGCAGTGCAATGCCCCCATGTTGTCCATCTGGCCACAAGAAGCACGTACTGCCTCGTAAACCCTGGCTTTGGTCTGTTGCACATGATTCTCTTGCCACCTGTCCCTCTTATAGCCAACCCTCTTCGCCAATTCCCTGCGTCGCTTGCGAAGCACCTAGGGCATGTCTATTTTACCCCTACTCTACCCCTACTATTTTACCTACCTATTTTACCCCTACTCAACCCCTACTATTTTACCTACCTATTTTACCCCTACTATTTTACCTACCTATTTTACCCCTACTCAACCCCTACTATTTTACCTACCTAATTTACCCCTACTATTTTACCTACCTATTTTACCCCTACTATTTTACCTACCTATTTTACCCCTACTATTTTACCTACCTATTTTACCCCTACTATTTTACCCCTACTATTTTACCTACCTATTTTACCTACCTATTTTACCCCTACTCTACCCCTACTATTATATTAAACCAATTCCAAAAATATATGCGCTTCCATTCTTTGGTTTGATGTTGTGAAAGGTATTTCACCCCAGGAGGTGGGTCTCCCTACACAAACCAGAGGTATTGTTCTATATAATCGATTCCAATCACTCATGTGCTTCCTTTTCAGGTTACGGGCATCAGGGGTAAAGGCAGCGACAATGTCAAGATCAAGATTATGCTCAGGGACGACAGGACGCAGTGTAGCCGTCCAGATGAATTCCTCCCAAATGGCATGCTGTGGTTTGCATTGAGCGACAGGCAAGGCTTGGCAGATTGCTGCGGAACGAGTGCCGCCTACTTCTTAGGCCTCTAAAAATGAAAACAAAATGAATAGATTATCAATAATAAATCAATGGTACACTTATTATGAAGTGTGAAGTTGAGTGGGGCAGCCCGTTTACTTGCACTAGGGCCAAACACCAACCACCAACCAGCCTCTTTTAAACTGATGAGATGGAGTTTTAATTGCACTAGGGCCAAACACCAAACACCAACCACCAACCAGCCTCTTCTGAACTGATGAGATGGAGTTTTACTTGCACTAGGGCCAAACACCAACCACCAACCACCAACCAGCCTCTTCTAAACTGATGAGATGGAGTTTTAACTCTGGCATGGCTTCCTCCAGAATGGGATGCTGTGGTTTGCATTGAGGGACAGCCAAGGCACAACAGCTTGCTGCGTAAATTGGAATTTGAATTGTTATGTGTTTTTCAGCCAACTCTGGGCTGCCCACCGTCTTCCAAATCAAAATCCCACCTTGCGATACCCACGGAAACCAGGATTATACCCACGGAAACCAGGATTATACAGTTTACAGACTTGTCCAGGTCAAAGTCCTGTTGCTGCCTAACAAGTGCTGCCTACTGCTCATATGTTTCTATTTTTTCAGTTTGGCATTGCTTTGTGTTGACTGACATTGCGCCATGTCAAACTGTTGACTTCGTCAATTGCGCCATGTCAAACTGTTCACTCCATCGTCAACGCTGATGAGTTGAAGTTTGAACGTAGACATGGCTTCAGCCTTTGCTACTAAGGCTGCTTGCTGTGTTCAGCGTCCAGGTGGAGCTCTTACATGTATACATAAATAATACCTCTTATGGCAAGGCGTGAGTTTGAGGGGGGGCAGCCCGTTTACTTGCACCTGGGCAACCACCCATTGGATCTCTTACATATTATTATTCTCCTTTCGGAAGTTCGGAACCGGAAGCTCTTACTCCGTGAACAAGTTTTTCACTGAGATGAGATCTTGAAAGATAGCCCAGAGGCCTGACCCTGTCCTGCATTTTTGAAATACCGGTAATACCGTACGCGCCTGAAGTATTGGCAAACGGTTTGGCAAACGACCCTTTGCCAAACCGGATTAGGGATCCGGCTTGAGACCACTGCATGTGGTTGGCCTTTGTCAAGTTACGGTTACCATGGTGCTCTGTCTACTAAGCCCTAGCAAGTTAAATGTTCCTGATTTGAATTGCTACATGGTTTTACAGCAAGCTTGGGCAGACTACTTGGTGAACATGTATCAAAGAAATGTAGCAATAACATAAGACCCTTTGCCAACTGGATTTCAAGTCTGAGCTTGAGACAGTCAAAGCCATAGACCCCTTTGCCAAGTTAGTTTTGCCATGCTTTTCTGAGACCCACTTTTAGGGGGGGAATTACATTTGCCAATACTTCTGGCGCGTATGGTACATCCGATAAAATTGCAAGTAAAATTTGTGACAAGGGGCAAAGGAAAAGTATGGTAATCAAGATTGGCTCCTCTTTGGCACATGTACTTCATTGAGGACAATCACATATTGTCAGCACAGTTGAGATTGTATTTGCGCTCTCAATCAATGATATAATGTTAACGATTGAACTTTTATCCTTTGTGGATGGAGAGACAGTTGTTTAGGTTGGCAACAGGGTACTTCAAATGGCCAAATTGGCCAGCGCTTAAAGCGCAGAGGGGTCAAAAAGTCAGCGCTCAAAAGCGCAAAGGCGCGCGCTTTGAATTACCCTGGTTGGCAATTGAGTATCGTATGTGCATTTCCCTTTAATTGGCATTCAACTCAACTTTTCGCGAAGCCTCCAGATTCACCCTGGCACGTGTTAGTTATGTGGTAGCTAAAGAGGTTCCAGGCCCGGGATCACGGCCTCAAAATCGCCCCGGGAGCGTTGAGGGAGAAAGAATGCTGCATGCAGCAGCTTCTCTGCTCGTGCAATTACCACATAACTAACTGGCTTCATTGCTGCTACCTCCATTGTTGCCACCTGTCACTCCGTTGCAAGCAATCGCGGCAATTTTTTCCGCGGCTCTTGTGACGCTGCATATGACTTGCAGGGTACTTCCAAGCACACCTTTTTGAGCGCTGGCGCGCTGCCTTTTTGAGCCCCACTGCGCGTTTCGCGCAGTTTTTTGCAACCCCCTGTGGGCGCAGCAAGCAATTTTGGCTACAAAGCGCAGTATTTATTTTTCCAAGTGCGCTAAAGCGCTGGCCAATTAGGTTGATGGACGTACCCTGATGACTTGTATTATGGGAGTGTCGGCTGGGCTCTTGTGGTATAAATATAAATAAATCAGACTTAAGCATACCGTATATATTAATATATTATATATAATGATATATAGACAATATATATCAGACAAGCATTCTCAATTAAGGGCGCCTGGAGGCGCATCCCGAATGAAATGATTCGAATCCTTAATTCAATGTATTTTAATTAATTTAATGTAATTGTATTTAATGTTGTGTTATTTTAATTCGATTTATTCCTTTCCATTTAATTTAATTAACGTGATTTGAATGCATGTCATTGCTTTAAATTGTATCAATTCGAATAGGATAAAAATTGAAGGGCGCCTGGACGCTTTAAATTAATTGAATTCCAATGAATCGATTGATGATTTAGCATTGTTAACTATAAAGTGACGAAAAAGAGAGTTTTTGAAGGGTTGTTGATTTTTAAGCAGTATTGAACGTTTCTGTAATGTAATGAAATGCATGAATGTAGATTGACTTTTTTTTATGCAAGAAAAATGAGGCCAATCAGGTGTCTGGTTGATTTAACGAAATTTTTACAAGGTATTGCATGTTTCGGCCCAGCCCAGACGTGAACGGTTTGTCCCGTCCTCCTGAACGGGTTTTTGGCCATCGGCAGGTGGCGCGGCTTTATTTCAGACAAGCATTCTCAATTTCTCGGACCGGGACTGAGAAAGCGAATTTGCTGGAAGCGCCCAGATAGGTCACTACGGCAGCCTGCACCCTGTTCAGGTTGTCGAACAGGTATAGAGGGTGTCAAACACCTGTTTATGTACATCATTGGTGAAACAATCGGCTCGTACCAGGCCGGGGAAGACTAGTGACGGGGGGAACCGTATAGTTTTCCAAACCCGTAATGGGGGTTCCGGCACCACCCCGGGGCACTTTTCCAGGTATGGAAAAGTTTCGGGGTTTATGGAAAAGTTTTGTACTGCCAGGCCAAAAGTCCGCCTGGGCAACTTTTCCATAAGCCCTCAAACTTTTCCACTGCGAACCTTCAAACGGGCCCATCTTTTCCACAGTCCAACACGTTTCCTCGAACTTGCTTCAAATGAATTCAATTTCAACTTCGAACTGCTAAGGCATCTCATCGGAAACACCTTATTGGCCTTTCACTGCTAGTCCGCCTCTCGCTGTGATGAAACGCATGGCAATTGCCGCATGGTCAAATATTATTCAAAACAGTGCAAATCTGTGCGAATCAGTTCAATTCTGTGGAAAAGTTCAGAAAAGGCTAGTGACAGCTAGCAACAGCCCCCGACACGGTTGCCCCGGAGTGCCTATACTCTCAGGCCACAAAAAATTCCAAACCCGGCGTGGGGGTCAATGTTGTTGCAGTTTGCGTGTCCAATTGTTACAAGGGGTCTATATTGACTCAGTCCAGTATTAAAACCACGACAGTGGGACGCGGCACCGTAGCAGTGGGACGTAGCAAAGTGTGCCGTAACGCGTAGCACTGAGAGCCTGGGGTGAGAGCCTTGACAGAACAACGCCAGAATGAGCAAGTGGCGTCCCAAGCTCGGGGTCCATGCAGCGCAATCACCCAGGATCTTCAGCGCATCTTCAGAGCGAGCAATGGAAACCGATCGGTAAAACATGCATACAGATTTGCCCCCGACGTTTGCAAGCTAGATCTGAGGTGCCAGTGGTCCCAGTCGGGAGCTAAAAAGCAGTTTCGCGCATCGCAGAAATGACTGAAACCAAAGCTTATCTGACTTCATGTTCACCAGAGGCCACCAAAGTAGCCCGAGGTGACTCCGCGGGGATTAGGACCCCGAGGTCCACCCTTTGCACCCCAAGCTCGTGAAGCGACCATGAAATGAAAAGGAATCGCAGTTTCCTTACAATGAGTTCTACATTTGCGCAACAACAGATATGAGATAGATGACAATGTCAGCTCGAAACCCAATCGACAAGACAGACGTGATTCCTTCGATTAAAAAAAAAACTGATGCGATTCGGAAAGTCTCGGAATGTGTCGGAAAAGTGCTCGGAAAAAAGTGCTCGAAAAAGTGCTGTTGTTTACAGGGGGGGGGGGGGGGGGGTGGGGGGGGGGGGGGGGGCACCCCAAAAACAAATTGCTAGACCCCATCACAAAAACGGTGCATGAGGCACCCTTCTGCAGACCCCCCCCCCCCCCCCCCCCCCCCGGCCTCCGGAACCCCATGTACAGCCACCCATCTCAGCCACCACTTAGTGTTATGGTGTCTAATTAGGCTTATTTTACAGGGTTTTCAAAGGCCTATCCATTGAGGTTGGTCTTGAGACCATTGGAAATGTTTGAAGCATAGAAAATCATCATCACCAGTGTTGCATTTTTTGGTGGGGACTTGGAGATCAGTCAGTCAGTAAAAATAAAAGTACGGTCAAAAAGTCAGTCAAAAAAGAAGAAGCAAGTGATGCAGACGCAGGATCCCGGTGAACTACCACGAGGTCTCACTATGTACTTCGATGAATGACTCGCGCGTGTGTTACGGCGTTGAGGTGAGAGATGACTTCAGGGAAGGAGACGAGGAGCGGAGCAGAAACAAGATGGGAGAGAGATTGACGAGATCTGATGATGAGAAGAGGCAGAGAAGGGATGTGGAGTGCGGAGAGGGTCGTGCTTCTTGCGTTAGATATTAGGAGGAGTCTATCGCTCCTCCCGCCGATTCCCAGAAACGCGGTAGATGTATGGATAGTGACGGGGGAGAGGTTGATGGTGGATATGTCTTTGGTGATGGGAGAGATGCCTCGACTGAGCAGGGGAGCACGCGTTATTAGGAAAGGTCAGCGGGACTGACTACAATGTACGCGGCGAGAAGGATGGTATAGGGATGAGAGATGTATTAGGCCGGAGGGGGGAGGTATTTTTGATTACGAGAGACGATGCCATAGAGGATCTGGGGCAAGAGTTGAGAGAGAGGGATATCGGGTACCCTGAGCCCGACGCCTGCTAGCTCAGAGTAGATGAGAGAAGAGTTGAGGGGATAGATATTTGTCCTGACCTGTGTGGCGTGAGTCAAGTGTCTCCCAGTGTTGGAGGGACGAGTGTCTTTGAGACCCTCAGGAATTCTGGACCCGCGGGGCTCGAGTCGAGAGATTTGAGCCTTGATATGTTGTCTTCCAGATTCGAACTCATTTCTAATGAAGATGCTGATGTGCTGGAGTTTCATGGCATTCCACATGCGGTAGGAGGTCGGGGTTGATTCTTGTGTTGACTGATGAGGTTAAGGTCTGTTTTTGACCGCCTTATGGGTTCCGTATTCCTCGGTATCAGACTGAAGGAGAAGTCTCCGTGTACTCTCCTCCTGTGGGGGCTATTGCTCTAGTCTGTGATCCGCGGTGCGTTGGATTCGAATTGAGCAACCGATGGGGAGGCACCCCTGAGAGATGAGGATGTATTTGCGTGACGACTTTAAAACTTTCTCGTTGGGAGTAGTGCGTCTTATATGGGGCTTAGGTCTCGGGAGAGCTTGGTCCTCTTTTGACGCGTTTCCGGGCAGACGCCGTTTCCCGTACCTGAGTGAGGTGGGAGTTGATCCTCCTCCCTGTACTTGAGTTCTGATGAGGGCCTAGTGAGATATCTAGGTTTCATCCAAGACCGTATCAGGATGGAGGGACAATTTTTGTATTTTGCAGCGAGGGTTACTAGTTAGGCTTAATAGTGACTGGTCGGAGCTGTAGGGTTGTTAGACTTTGGTTGCAGATTTGATAATGGAAGACGTAGTAATAGGATTGTACCTGGCATGCAGAGAATTGTGACGCGGCTTCGGCGAGTCGTTGCAGGAATGTTACTGTCCCGTTTCTTGTTTTCCCGTTGTGATTCTACTGTGGAGGTTTTATTAGAAAGATGCGGGAGATTCTTGGTCTTGCGGCGTATGAATTACGTCCGGCTAACGCACAAGAACTCCAGTGTTGTTAATGGTGTTGGATGTTTCTGGCTGTTTTGGGGTTGACGGTGATTGTTGCGGTTTGAATGATCTGGGAGGTGGCTCGACTCTGTTCTGGGGGACGGAAGTATTATTCATGATCTATTCCTAACTGGTTGGATTTGGTCGAACGGGAACGACAGCAGAGACTGTGCCCTTTGGGGGGGACGATGAGGCGAGATCCTGAGGAGAACACAAACCGTGATGATTGGATCTTGATCCGTAGCCGACGCCAGATGATCACTATTTTCGGGAAGAAGAGTTGGGTTTACTTTTGGATTGTGTTTTTTTGGTT
The DNA here is from genome assembly GCA_013435795.1 of Chlamydomonas sp. ICE-L. Classification (NCBI taxonomy): domain Eukaryota; kingdom Viridiplantae; phylum Chlorophyta; class Chlorophyceae; order Chlamydomonadales; family Chlamydomonadaceae; genus Chlamydomonas; species Chlamydomonas sp. ICE-L. The sequence goes on from JACBWV010000223.1 coordinate 20,996,083, forward strand.
TTTTTTTTTGGGAGGGAGTAGGATTCCGAGGGGAGGGATGACCTTCTCCCTCGGCGTACTTGAGGTTTGAAGGGGGGGAGGGAGGTCAAAAATATTCCTTAGGGATAACAAGGGTAGTGGTGAATGGCGATTCCCGCTGCCGAGGCGGGGGACGGGTGGGAAGGCGGAGGGTGTGGGGGGTGGGTCTGCTGGAAGTTGGGTCATTCGGGGAATTGAGGGTAATTGTGAAGAAAGGTTGAGAGCGAGAGAATGGATAGTTATGTGATCACGAGAGAGGATCGACCGGTGAGCAGTGGAGACGAGATGCGACTCCGTGAGTCGCTGCTCTACTCGTTTCTGCCTCTTCCCTTGACTCGGGTCTTTCTTTGTTCGTAGGATTTCCTCATCGCTGTTGTACGAGTTTTTGGAGTTGTATGCTGTAGTTTCTGTTTGCCCAAGGAACTGACGCTGGGAGTAGACTCGGTATAGTGGATAGGAAGGATCGTGAGGGCTAACGAGACGTGACGGGGCATTTACAAGTAGGGGCTGGCTACGTGGAGACGGAGTTGAAGAAACGTAGCCTCTAGAGCCGTGCTGGCCCCGAGGACGTTAGTGATTTGACCGAGGCGACGACCGGACGATATGCAGAGGAGGAGATGGGATTCGACGGGATACAATGAATAGGGAGAGGGGGCGGAGAGAGAGAGACGGCTGTGAAGGGAGCGAGAGAGATCTCTGATGCGAGAGAGAGAGCGAAGAAGGTGAGAGAACTGAGAGGATGAGAGGAGAGAGACCCTAGGCCCCCCCCCCCCCCCCCCCCCCCTCTGCCTGGGCATAATATGTGGTGGATCCCCACCCCAATAGCATACATGGAATGGTATTTAGTAGAGGAACACTTGGGGGATCACCCTAGTTCCACTCCCATGTCATTCTGAGGGCTGTAAAAAAGTGCCTGAAAAGTACCTAATGTTATGAAAATGACGAATTTTTTCCTGACCCCCCCCCCCCCCCCCCCCCCCCCCCCCCCCCCCCCCCCCCCCCCCCCCCCCCCCCTGCGGCCCCAAACTTTAGAGGACCAGCAGTTTTTTCTACTGGGCCAAATTAAGAAATAAGACCGGATTCTTCATCCTCTCAATGATATCTACAAGGTTTGATGATGGGGTCATTTTGGTTCGAAGTTGCCCCCCCCTTACACTAAAAAAAGTGACGTTGAGGACTCAAAGCTTATAGTCTAGTATAGCACAAGTGTAACATGTAGATGTTTGCCGCTGAAAAATGATCGAATCTAGACGTGTGCAAGTTTAGCTTTTTTGTAACTGCGTTTTGGTCTTTGGGGGGCACGCAGCACCTCAGGGTGGCTGTAGGGGCGATATGCTGTGTTTCCAGTGGGGTCTTCGGTCACCGTTGAAGTCCACGCCGGCACGTTTTGACCGCTGAAGGCCGATGTTGACTTCAGCGGATCCTACGTGGATTTCAGCGGAATGCAAAACTTCAGCGGGAGCCCTGACCCAATCGTTTCGTGACTCCGCCGGATAGATACATATCCGATGTATATACCCCGAGACGATATAACTCTTCCGAGATAGCTCCCGACAGATAATGGGCATCTTTCTCCCTGCAGATAATGGGCATCTTTCTACCGGAGGTAATGGACATCTTTCTCCTTGCAGTCTCATTTCTGTACGTCAAATAGAAATTCACCGTAAAATGGGCCTATGGTCTGGTGACCTCTCACGCAATAGAGAAAATACCGTAGGAGGCCAGAGCGAGCCCGAGTGGTTTTCTTCCGACAGTATCGTCAACATGGCATGACTGGCTGGCACGTGGCAATATCTTTCCCCCCAACAAAACGTGCATGCCAGGGATATGTGCCACGTGGACTCTGCAGGAGCTACCTTCCTGGCTTGCCTAACCATTCGCGGGCCTGCCGATAATCCCAATAAAATAAATAAGCGTCCCTCAAAAGGCGAGATGCTCCTTCTCGAAACGAAGAACTTACTAAAGCACTCTGACATAGCCGCCCATGATCTTGAAGGCAGGGTAAGTCCACACTGACAACATCTATCTTGCACCTGCTTTTGAATACTGCATTCCCAATGGAATGGACAAGATGCATACCGTCCCTCATACAAGAAACGTTTCCTCCACCACCTCGTCCCCAAAGGCGTGGTGTCTACTGTATCTGAAATCACAGGATGTTCCGGAACCCATACATTGAGACCGTCTCCCCTACTCCCCTTCGAATATTGTGCATGCCTTTGACAACATCTGACCACTGTAGGTGTCCAACGAGCAAGAACATTGAACTGCTAGGCTAGGGGACGGAGTAACTTCGGGATCACCTACTGGCCATTCCAGAAAACCAGCACATTTTCAGAAGAAGAGATCTCCCGTCTTCTGTGGCTTCTCTAGGTAAGTCAACCAGTGAGATAGTTCGTGATTTTAGCCTCATGCTGTATGGCCTGCTTTGTTCTGGCTTTTGGGGCGTTCTGTCCTTATGAAGGAGATGAGCACTGGGCTCCAACCACTAGCTTAGCTCCAGTCATCTATATGTGATACTACTAGACTAGCTAGAATCGGCTGTCCTGCTGGCGAATATTTAAACCTCGCCTTCCGCAGTTTTCTTCTTATCACTACCTGGCTTGTTATCGCAATACACCACTGTTCTGAAACTTGGCACAAGTAAGCATATTATGAGGAAACGCCATGAACGATAGTAGCATCCCGCATCCCCTCGTCTGCCCATTTCAGTCGTATGCATCCAGGCTGATCGAGGTACCGCAATCATTTATCCATCAGTTATACTTTAATGCACTAGGTGATGTTCGAAATGCCAATCTATCAGTTCATATGCTCTAAAGATTCTCGATATTTCAAAGGGCGGTAGACCCCATTGAGATGCGTGTTGCTATTCGCCTTTGTAAAATGCTTAAAGACATAATATCCTGCAACACAATCAGCAGCGAAAAAATCCAAGTCCCCGAGCTCCCTATCCCCCTGTCCCCGAGCATTCCTGAGGTTACTGGGCAAGCCATGTCCCCTTTGGTCAAATATCGTGTCGCTTACTTCATTCCTTGGTATGAAGAATCATGTCGAGATTTGACGTGTAAGCCGGTATTATGTTTTGAGGCACTGGTAGACTGCAAGACTCCTCGACTGGCAACCAAAATCGGCAAGCCCGAGCAAATTAATTGAAGGACAAGAGACATAGGCGTCAAGGCGTCAGTCACTGCCCATTGTTCATCAAGAGCGGGAACACGCCAGGAGGTAGAGGTTGGCGTATGCCCAAGATTAACTCACATTCCAAGATTATCTCACATTCCCATGAAGACATCCACATAAAGACTCCAGCATGAAGCTGGTCATGTATCCTGATTTCTTTGAAGGATGGAAATAATTAATACTATTTATTTAAAAACGCAATAAGAATCGCACAATAAATGATCATCTCAGATGACATGATGATTTAATTTTATTGTATAATTAAATGATCACCGTATCACGAACGCAGGGCGGGCCCCCGTCGGTAGAACGATTGTTTGGGGTTCAGTTCATCAATCCTTTTCTTTTCTGCCCTTCCTATCACGGTTGGACAGGTCCCTTAAGCCTATTTGGCCTACCCCTGGACTGTAACATACGGTGCATACATTCCCAGACCACAGCAGTTTGATGGGGGTAAACTTGGGCCTTATTACCGGTACAAATGTTTTGCTTGCCCACTTTGTTTAGTTGTGAAAGGACTTTCACCCCAGCAGGTGGGTCTCCGGGCACAAACAATGAAACAAGCGAAACTGAGGATTCAGTTCGAATGGCGTTGCCACTCATACACCGTGTAGTAATCAGACAATGCATCAGAGTTCCGACCTCCATTCATATTAGGCATGTTTGTCTTGGCAGTTAAAAGTGCCCAATAGGCATATTTTATCTCAGGCTTTGTCTGAGTAAGCTAATTAATAAGGATGCCTAAAAATGCTCCATGAGGCATCTGTATAGAATGAAACTTCCACATTTCGGAGTTATTTGGGTTTGATAGGGGGCTAATCTCCCGTTTCGACGATTGACTCAATGGTTGAGGTCGTTAAAATCAGGCAGAAGGTGCGGGGTTCGAATCCTTACGGGTGCACATTACTGTTAGCGGTCGCTGCCAACCGCCATGGTAGCACTGCCCAGGTAAAGTAGCAGCCCGTTCTCTACCGCCGCAAGACAGGTCTCCCTTAATCCCACAGCCCCCCAGGCGTTATCAATACTTGCAGGGGAAACCAGGATGAAGGCCTTAGGTGGAACTTGCCCTGTTCAAGAAATTAGTGCAAGTGTGCCTACTATACCATGCTGCTATCAAGGAATTACATATTTTTTAGTTGTGACTGGTTGTGAAAGGTAGTCCACCCCAGGAGGTGGTGTTCCCTACACAAACCAGCGGCACAGAGGATTCAGTTTGAATGGCGTTGCCACTCCTACAAAAGAGTAGGCGCTCTTACATGATTAACCCAGCCCTCATTGACCTGCCTTCGTACCACTGTCCAGATCTGGGAGTGTGTCCACCTACTCACTGCCGTGGCCTGCCAGGAGACCACGAGGATTTCCCGGGCAGAAAACCTCATAACAAGAAAGCTAGAAGAAGGAGAAAGAATGGAGGGAAAGGCTTATCAGGCCCGCTACCGGCACACTGACATGGAGCAATTGTTGGGTGAGCTTGGAGATTCATCTTATTTTCTGGGGAAGTGAGTGACTAAGACCAATAGGGGTGCTCATACATTTAATCCATCCTCTGAAAACTTCTGCACGTCAGCAACATGATTAAAGTATAGTAGGGTGACCTGGAGGGTCCCCTGGTGGTCGGCCCAGGGGGTGGTGTATTGTGAGTCAAGCAGCAATGGCAGCCTTCTTGGTGAAAGATGCACAAGCAGCTGCTTACTTAATTATCCGTACAATTTAATATTTTGGGGGTCAAGAATCAATATATAACGATTCATAAGTAACACAAAATTTATTGCGTAATGCATTCTGCTTGACTTTGTGACGTTTGTGCAGATGTTTAACCGTTTAACCGTTTAACCATTTAAACCACTTTTCGAAAAAACAAAATGTGCAAAATCGGCTTTGTTTCGCGTACCCATCGCATAGGTCTTAGCCCCATTGGGTCCGATTAACTGGGGGCAGCCGTGTTATAAAAATGGTTCACAAGTTTCATGCATGTGAGAAAATGGACCAGGCAGTTGTTAAGTAGTTCCTTTGTCTACAATATCATAATATGCCACCAGTAGCAGATATAGGCTTGAAACCAAATAGTAAGAGGCCTGCAGGTGAATGAAGGCATGGGATTATGGGAAACCAGAATTTGCTGGTAATGAATGGTGTGAGTGTCTCCGTACCAGGGCAGAACATCGGTTAAGCCCTGTGCGGGGGTTCGAGATAGCTTCTCCGAGCTTCTCTGCCCTGGTTCCCGGCGTAGATGCCGCCCAACGCATTTTTCAATGACGATTTTCACATTCGCATTCGCAGAGGATTCTTTAATGTCTCGATAACCACTTACTTGCAGGCGGATCTTGGACCCGTGGTGACAGGGCGCCTAACTACAGAGGATGCAACGACACCCGTATCTACGGGGCAGCACGCCGGAATAAGGTAGGTTGCTCGAGTACGAGATTGGTCGACAGCTACAAATATGCTTGATTATGCTACGACTGATCCTGCTCACTGCCGTGGGTTCGTATGATAATGATGGCGAGTAATCAGCATAATAACAGAAGCGGGGAAGTGCTTAGGGTTGACACAGTTCCCTCAACTTTATTTTGCCTTGGCCAGTTCCACCATAGGATTTTACAGTGGCGGAGGTAAGACCCCCCTGGTCAACATTGACCTGCCTATGACAGTGATATGATGCAATCTGGATCCAGAGGATCTAAACAAACCTCTTCATTTCAGATGCCGAGCAACCTCAGTACCCCCCCACCCCACCCCCAATCCCAACCCAACTAAACTTCACTGCAGAATCAACAAGAGAAGGTGGAGCATGCCAAGGCTTGTCCACACAAATGTCCCATTGCTTTCCCGCTGAGGAAGTTCCCAGCCTCGGAAGATGGAGGGGAGATTGCAGACTCTACTTCCCATAAGCCATTCAAGCGTTCCACAACTTGCCATGCGCTCGAAACTGGGAAGTGGCTCAAAGAATCAGCACCAAATCTACACAAATGAAGATGATGGTGAATTCAACACATCTTACTCGCACTCGGAGACGCAGCCCTGCAGGGCGCCCCAAGCAAGCAAAGGTAGGGTTCTGGAATAATTTGAGGGAAGGCAAAGACATCCCTGTTATATTTCCGCCTGTAAGGATGTGCATTCCCTCCTCTTATTCGTATTTTGATCTTATTGAGTATTCGTATTTTGATCGTATTTGTTTGTGCCAACTTCTGCATGATGCCAGACAGAATTATGAGCAGAGATATGTTGCATGATGTGGCCACGATGCCTGCCGGTCAGGCATCGGTGGTGATTCTTTTTACTGAGGTGGCCCTACGGTGACTATAGCTAGCTCCGGCTTACGCTATGGTGTCCTTAACTTCACGTCCTGTGAGTAACGGTATTACACGGATGTAACAATTTTAATTTCAATTTCAATTGCTGCTTCTTGATTAGTGAAGGTGATATGGATGAGGGTTTGGCCACTTCTTCTTGAAGCCATGGCACATAATTATTTTTCTTAGGTTTTTGGCTGCTGATTTGACCGCCTTCATCCCCATTCGACGAATGGCTCAGTGGCAGAGCTCCTAGAAGGAAGTAGGTGCTGGGTTTGAATCCCCACGGGTGCGCTTAAGTGTTTGCGGTCGCTTTCAACCGCCATGGTAGCTTTGTCCAGGTGAAGTAGCAGCCCGTTCCCTACCGTCGTAAGACAGGGCTTCCTTAATACCACGCCCCACCAGGCGTTATAATTACTGAACGCCTTCTGGGGGCTCATGGAATTCAACGTCCGACAATTTCCTCCCTGAACTACTTCCTAAAACCAGCTTATTATCTGAATTGCTGCAGGTGTTGAATCACTCACCCGAGGGTCAATCAAGCCAGTGAAACCTCAACAGGATAAACTCCAGGTATGGACTGCTATTCACATTTTGAAGATAAAGGAGCACAAAGCAACTAGATTGCAAGCGCGCATTGAGTTATATATATGTTTTACTGTTTCCCCTAGGCATTTTAAAACTTGTGTTTAGACAAATTGCGAAACATTGCGTTAACTTGTGTTTATATTTTGTACAATTTGCATTGAACACTGTCGTCGAATCACTCACCCAAGAGTCGTACTCGTGGCGACCAAGGGCTCATTTGCCCTAATTTCGCACACCTGAGGGCCGCACGAGGGTGCGGTCGCGCACCACAATGTGCGACTGGTCGCACAAAAAAATAAGACTGGTCGTCGATGGACACTTCATGATCTTTTCCTACGCTCGTAATATGTAGGGATCGGCATATCATATGATGTAGGCCAAAAGTGAGTATGATATCATATGATATCATACAAATTGCAACGTATGATATTGTATTTAAATGGTAACTTTAGCCTAGTCAGGCTGCTGGCATCATATGATATCATATGATACAAGTTCTATGCAGCATCGCCTGCGACGCTAACAAATGGCGGAGAGTGATCGCGACAGAGCAACATGTGGCAACGGAAGCGATTTAGTTACGAGTCAGTTGGCTGGCGTGTCAGGCTTCATCGCGGTCAGGCGGATGGTCGGTCGGTCGGTCCGATGGTCGAACATACAAATGGGTAAACATGGGGCTCCTGCCCCCCAGAAGGGGGGGCTCCGGCAATCATACTATTTTTCCCTAGTAAAATGCACCGGTGCTATCGTTATGACTGCAGCTTGGGTGTTATATGGCTTCATGGAAACCAGGCTGATATGTCCAAATCAATGTGTCGACAGAATTTGTCCATTTGAAATGGAGCCAGCATAGTTTTTTATTTTCGGCTGCAAGCAGCAGCTTCTAGGCAGCTCCTTGAGCCAGCCACTATGCCAGGCCCTAATATTTCGACATTTCTGGACAGTGGATTCTGTCAGCTTCCAGATACGTTAGGTTGCGTCACCTTTGGCTGACCTACGTTGTTCAATTGTTGGCTGACCTACGCTGTGACCTACGTTGTTCAAGGAGCTTTGCCATTGAGCCATTCGTTGAACGGAGATTAAAACTTGTGTAACTGCCTTGTTGTCAGGACTGCAAGAGAACAGAAGCTATTGAAAGGTACTTGTATGTATTTTACAGTTTAGGGGTAGGCCAAATAGGCTTATGGGAATTGCCCAACTGTGATATGAAGGGCTTAAAAAGAAAAAGCACTGATGAACTGATGAACCCCAGACAATCGTTTTACCGCCGGGGGCCCTGAGTTTGTGCTACAGTGATCATTTAATTCTATGGAAAGATTCCCTTCAACATATTCACATTCTAACGCCCCTTTACTGTGACTTTGTGACCAAAGCCGCTATTTCCATTCTGGTGGTCAATAGGGGGAGTGGTGAATGTTCGTTTGGTTGAGTGTCGGTATTTCCCACCAACCCTAAGTGCGCCTACTCGTTTGTAGGAGTCGCAACACCATTTAAACTGAATACTCGGTGTCGCTGGTTTGTGTCGGGAGACCCATCTCCTGGGGTAAAATCCTTTCACAACTAAAACAAATCAAAATCCAATTGTTGAATGTTCCTTGGGACCCATATGTACAGGTGAGGCTCACGTCTGGGATTAGTGAGCATCTTCCGGTTCCAGAGAGGTCAGCAGTGCTTTCAAACCTACCAACGTTTCAGGAAGACCACCTTTCAAAAGCAGCTTTGGAATGCGCCAACAAGCTTGTAAGCAAGATCCGACACCCAGGTACTTGAAAGATATGCATACCATCCATAGCGCAAAGTTAGTCAGGTGTACAGGGCCCGGGTGTGGGGTGGAGGGAGGGGTGAGGTGGGGTTGGGGGAGGGGGTGCCTGCTGACTGCATGTGGAGTAACCATGCGTGGTGCAGCTTTGGAATGCGCCAACGAGCTTGTAAGCAAGATCCGACACCCAGGTACTTGAAAGATATGCATACCATCCATAGCGCAAAGTTAGTCAGGTGTACAGGGCCCGGGTGTGGGGTGGAGGGAGGGGTGAGGTGGGGTTGGGGGAGGGGGTGCCTGCTGACTGCATGTGGAGTAACCATGAGTGGTGCAGCTTTTGAGTGCGCCAACAAGCTTATGAGCAAGATCCAACACCCAGGTGAATGGTAAATGCCTTAGTAGACTGTTATAGTATCTTACATGATTGTGTGCCAACAAGCTTTTGAGCAAGATTGAACACCCATGTGCTTGGTCAATGCCTTAGTAGACTGCCATAGTATCTTACCTGATTGTTAACCCCCAAGCTTTTGAGCAAGATTGAACACCCATGTGCTTGGTCAATGCCTTAGTAGACTGCCATAGTGTCTAACCTGATTAGCCAACACAATTTTGAGCAAGGTGGAACAACCAGGTGCTTGAGGAATGACTTAGCATCTTACCTGATTGTGTGCCAACAAGCTTTTGAGCAAGATCGAACACCATGGTGCTTGATAAATGCGGAAGTAGACTGCCATAGTGTCTAACCTGATTGTCAGTGGTCAAGCTTTTGAGCAAGATCCGACACCCTGGTGATTGGACAATGCCTTGGTAGACTGCCGTAGTATCTTACCTGATTGTCAGCCAACAAGATTTTGACCAAGGAGGAACAACCAGGTGCTTGAGGATGAGGTAGTATCTTACCTGATTGTGTGCCATCAAGCTTTTGAGCAAGATCGAACACCATGGTGCTTGAGAAATGCGTAAGTAGACTGCCATAGTGTCTAACCTGATTGTCAGCCGTCAAGCGTTTGAGCAAGATTAAACACCTATGTGCTTGGAAAATAACTCATTATACTGCCGTAGTGTCTAACTGATTGATAGCCGTCAAGCTTTTGAGCAAGATTGAACACCATGGTGCTTGGTAAATGCCTTAGTAAACTGCCATTGTATCTGGCCTGATTTTCAGCCCTCAACCTTTTGAGCAAGATCGAACACAATGGTGCTTGGTAAATGCCTTAGTAAACTGCCATTGTATCTGGCCTGATTTTCAGCCATCAACCTTTTGAGCAAGATCGAACACCATGGTGCTTGGTCGATGCCTTAGTAAACTGCCATAGTATCTGTCCTGATTTTCAGCCCTCAACCTTTTGAGCAAGATCGAACACCATGGTGCTTGGTAAATACCTTAGTAAACTGCCATAGTATCTGTCCTGATTTTCAGCCCTGAAACTTTTGAGCAAGATCGAACACCATGGTGCTTGGTCGATGCCTTAGTAAACTGCCATAGTATCTGTCCTGATTTTCAGCCCTCAACCTTTTGAGGAAGAGCAAAGACCCAGGTAGGCTGCCCCAGTACCTTGCCCGATTGTCAGTTGACTGTGTATTCTGTACACAAGGACCAGATAGATAAACATCACATATCATCACGCATCAATTTTTATCTCGAAGCCAGTTTGCCTGTACAATACTGAAATATCAATTGATCATTTTGCTGGACTGAATAAATTGCTGGGTTTGAATCACTGCGGGTCTTTGCGGTAACTTTTAACGTTATGGTAGCGCTTTCCAGGTAAAGTAGCAGCCCGTTCTCTACCGCCGTAAGACGGGGCTCCCTTAGTGCCAAGTCCCACCGGGCGTTATCATTACTATTGAAATATCTCGCAGGATAAGGGGGGCGGCTAAGCAGTCTACTACACGTTGGGATGGTACGGGTCTACGGGAATGTAGATAGCAAGATAGTTGTACGTATTGCTGTCCAGGGTTACTAGTAAGATTGACAAGGCCTCGCCCAACTTATACTAGGAGGACTACATTAGGAGCACTGGGCGGTATGAATCCTTGACAAAGCACTCAGTTTTATCATCGGAGGACCCAACAGTAGTCTTGTTAGTGCAAGTGGGATGGGGGAAGGCTGTGGTTGGTGCGTGAGGCTGGGCGAGCGCAGTGTGTGGGGGGATGTGGTTGAGGGGGGTGGGGGGTGGGGGTGGGTGGGGATGGGGTACTAATCAAGAAGGCCGAGGGATTTCAAACCCAAGGACAAAACAGCAGGAAAAGCCTCTCAGTGTTGCTCTTTTCAGCTGTAAGCAGCAGCTTCTAGGCTGCTCTCCTGACTGGCTATTCAGCCAAAGCTGACGCAACCTAGTGTGTCTGGAAGCTGGCAGAATCCATTGTCCAGAACTGTCAAAATATTGAGGCTTGGCCTAATGGCTGGCTCAAGGAGCTGCCTAGAAGCTGCTGCTCGTAGCTGAAAAGAAAAACTGTGAAGCATCTGAAGTATCGATGCGTGATGACACCACTATAATGCTGCCAACCTACTTTTGGCTTGCCAACTGCAGGGACGATCAAGTATATACCAGCCAAGCCGGATTCCTTCACATTTGTGTTGGGCACAAGATGGTCCTTCTCTGCTTTTGCGATCACAATTGGCAGCTCTTACTTCCAGCGCCTGGTGGCCTGTATCCCACAGCTTGAGGTCGTTGTGAGAGGAGACTCCAGGTGTGTGTAGGGACCGGCATATCATGTGATGTTGACCAAAGGCGAGTATGATATCATATCATATCTCCGGACACAGACCAGCGGCACAAAGGATTCAGTTCAAATGGCGTTGCCACTCCTACAAAAGAGAAGGCGCACTTAGGGTCGGGGGAAGAAACCGACCCTCGACCTAACAAACATTCACCACTACACCAATTGACCACGGCAGTTGTCTCTGGCAAGTACACACGGTCCCACTTCCTCAGCCATTTCATCACCTTTCACCTCGGCTCTGGGTGAGTGATTCAACAAAGGGGGGGGGGGGGGGGGGGGGGGGGGGGCAAATGGCCTGAAGGGGTGAGTTTTGTGCGCATACACTGGATCAGGGATTTCCCTCGCTATATATAGCGATTGCTAGTTTTTCTATGTATAGCAATCGCTAGTTTTGCCCCCGTTTTAGCAAAATGATCGCTATTTTTTTTCAAGTCCCCCCCCCCCCCCCCCCCCCCCCCCCCCCCTAAATTCACCTAAAAAGCTACACAGATACCTGACAAATATATAAAAATCTATAACAAGCACTAAAACACTGTTCCTGGAGGAGGCCTAAAAACATAAGCTAGAAAAAAACCAGTTTCAGATTAAAAAAAAAGCCCTGACACCAATAACCAAAACCAAAACGTTTACATTAAAACCCTGTTAAAACCTAAGAAAAGCATAAAAACATAAAATAAACTTAAACACACAAACGTAATAAAAAATGCACCGCTGCATATGCTGAAGCAGGCTTCACCTTGCACGATGATGACTTCGTCGGGGATAAGAAGGCAGGCCAAATGCACTTGTAAAATAACCACGACAATTGGAACCTTGTTTTGGCCTAATAACAACAACAACAACCGGTAAATCAACTGGCTACTTGCACCCTTTCAAAGCGACCACAACTGGTAGATTTTCGTTGTTATTTTACCACTGATGGGTGTATCTGGACAAGCCGATGATTGCTTGATCAACGTGCTTGTTTTTGTATTTGTTTTTTTTGGTCCTGACGCAAATGGTCCTATTACCTAGCAGAGATCAGAAGGCAGGCCAAATGGGTGTACCTAGACAAGCTGATCATTGCTTGATCAACAGTCTCGTTTATTTATTTATTTTAACTTGTCCTAAATCAAATGGTCCTATGGCCTGTCAGGGATTATAAGGCTGGCCAAATTCACTTTTAAAATAAGCACGACAGTTCGACCCTTGTTTTGGAATAATCAACTGGCGACTTACCCTTTAAAAGCGACAACAACTAACCAGTAGATTTGCGTTGTTATTTTACCAGTGATGGGTGAACCTAGAAAAGTTGATGATTGCTTGATCAACATGTTTCTTTCGTTATTTGTTTTAAATGGTCCTGTCTCAAATGATCTGATCACCTGGCAGGGATTTATAAGGCAGGCCAAATGGGTGTACACAAAATATTGGTGTAAAAAATGGGTGTGCAAAATAATGGGTAGACAAGCCGATGATTGCTTGATCTACGTGCTTGTTATCTTATTTGTTTTTACTGGTCCTGACTCAAATGATCCTATCACCTGGCAGGGATTAGAAGGCAGGACAAATGGGTGTACAAACAATATTAGTGTACAAAAATGGGTATGCAAAAAATTGGGTAGACAAGCCGATTATTGCTTGATCAACGTGCTTGTTTTGTTATTTGTTTTTACTGGTCCTGATCAGGGATTAGAAGGCATACCAGATGGGTGTATAAAAATGGGTAGACAAGCCGATGATTGCTTGATCAACTTGCTTGTTTTATTATTTGTTTTCACTGGTCCTGACTCAAATGATTCTATCACCTAGCAGGGATCAGAAGGCCAAATGGATGTTTCTAGACACGCGGATGATTGCTTGATCAACTTGCTTTTTCTGATATTCGTTTTTACTGGTCCTGAATCAAATGTACTTTCACCTATGAGAAATTATAAGGCCAAATGGGTGAACTTAGACAAGCCGATTATTGCTTGATCAACGTGCTTGTTTTGTTATTTGTTTTTACTGGTCCTGACTCAAATGATCCTATCACCTAGCTGGGATTTACAAGGCTGGCAAAATGGGTGTGCAAAAATATTGGAGTACAATAAATGGGTAGACAAGCCGATGATTGCTTGGTCAACATGCTTGTTTTGTTATTTGTTTATACTGGTCCTGTCTCAAATGGCTGTATCACGTGGCAGGTATTAAAAGGCAGGCCAAATGGGTGTGCCTGGACAAGCCTACGATTTTTTTATCAACGTGCTTTTTTTTTAACTGGTCCTTACTCAAATGATCCTATCACCTGGCAGGGATCAGAAGGCAGGCACAATGGATATTTATAGACAAGCGGATGATTGCTTGGTCAATGTGCTTGTATTGTTATTTGTTTTTACGGGTCCTGACTCGAATGGCCCTATCATCTGGCAGGGATAAGAAGGCAGGCCAAATGCACTTGTAAAATAACCATGACAATTAGACCCTTGTTTTGGCCTAAATACAACAACAACCCGTAAATCAACTGACTACTTATACCAGGGCAATTCAAAGCGCGCGCTTTTGCGCTTTTGAGCGCTGACTTTTTGACCCCCTCGGCGCTTGAAGCGCAGTTTTTTGCAACTCCCTGTGGGCGCAGCAAGCAAGTTTTGCGCTTTTTGCACTACAAAGCGCAGTTTTTTTGTTTTCAAGTGCGCTAAAGCGCTGGCCAATTTGGCAATTTGAAGTACCCTGACTTAAACTCTTTGAAAGGGACCACAACTGGTAGATTTTCGTTGTTATTTTACCACTGATGGGTGTACCTGGACAAGTCGATGATTGCTTGCTCAACGTGCTTGTTTTGCTCTTTCTTTTAACTGGTCCTGACTCAAATGATCCTATTGTCTAGCTGGAATCAGAAGGCAGGCCAAATGTATGTAACTAGACAAGCCGATGATTGCTTGTTAGAAGTGCTTGTATTGTTATTTGTTTAACTGGTCCTGACTCAAATGATACTATCACCTGGCAGGGATTAGAAGGCAGGACAAATGGGTGTACAAACAATATTAGTGTACAAAAATGGGTATGCAAAAAATTGGGTAGACAAGCCGATTATTGCTTGATCAACGTGCTTGTTTTGTTATTTGTTTTTACTGGTCCTGATCAGGGATTAGAAGGCATACCAGATGGGTGTATAATAATGGGTAGACAAGCCGATGATTGCTTGATCAAAGTGCTTGTTGTATTGTTTGTTTAACTGGTCCTGACTCAAATGATACTATCACCTGGTAGGGATAAGAAGGCAGGCTTAATGGGTGTACCTCGACCTTTTGTTTCTTGTTGTCGCGTTGCCATTCTGCCGTCATTCCGAAGGTGCATGGGTCTGGCTAAACCAGTCACAATTGGGCAGCGCGTTGCACTGGGGTCGCACTGCGTCACTCAATCTTTGACACGTCCCCCCCCCCCCCCCCCCCCCCTCCCAAAAAAAACAATGACATTGCACAAATGAATTTGTACCTCTGCCTTGTCCTTCCAATCCACTTTATAACTTGTACCCGCTTTTTCCACTCTGTGGGCGACATAACAACTGTGAGCACGTTTCCCAGGCATGCCAATGTCTGGGATTATCCAATTTTTGCATACACCCTACCACATATGCTTGAATATAACTTGTACACTATTTTGTTGGACCGAAGAAGATGCTGGTTCCAAATCCTAACAGCTACGCTTTAGTGTTAGCGGTTGCTGTCAAACATCAAGGTAGCTTTGTCCAGGTAAAGTAACAGCCCGTTCTCTTCCACTGTAAGAAGGGGCTCCTTTAATACCACGCCCCACCAGGCGTTCTCATTACTTGATATCCTATAAGTTTTCTCTTATTTATCAGTGTGCATTCAAATTGCGTGAGATGTGCTCTATGTGGTGGTGTGCTGTGTCAGGGATCAAAAAAATGTTTTTTTTCCACCTCCCTTTTTACCTCCTAAAACAGGATCCTTATTCCGATTTTTGTTGATTTGGGTCATTTTTAGTCAATTTCAGTAGTAAAAAAATCTGTTTTTTTTAGGTTTCTTATTCTGGCAATTTTGGCCAAAACGGGGTCTCGTATTCCAATCCGAATATATTACGGAACAAATATCCCTGTGCTGTGTCACTGAACCATAAACCACCTGTTACTGGGCCTATTACTATATATAATTACCCAGTATTAACATCACGTCCTGTGAGTAACTGTATTACACGGATGTAACAATTTAAATTTCAATTTAATTACCCAGTAACAGACAGGTAACTGCAATATAATATCATATGATATCAAATGATGCCAGCAATCTGACGAGGCCAAAGTTACCATGTATATACAATATCATACGATGCAATTTGTATGATATCATATGATACCATACTCGCCTTTGGTCATCATCATATGATATGCCGGTCCCTAGGCCAAGGTGATTATAATTATAAGCCACCTTTAAATGATAAGTATTCATTGTCATTCCTCCATTTTGCAAATTGCATCATATGATATTGTACACAAATGGTAACTTTGACCTAGTCAGACTACTGGCATTGTATGATATCATATGAATGGTATGATATCATATCGCTGTTCCCTAGTCCTATTGCGTGAGATGTGTTTGTCATTCCTCCATACTTCTAACTCCTGTATTTCGGCTCCCAGGTACAAGCACTACATGGCCGGCATCCCTTTGACAAATCCCTCTGCTTACATGCATGAACCCGCCGCCAACAATGTGAGTGGCCTTGGTTGGCTTATCTTTTTTTCCCACCTGATAATTAAATGTTTCTACCTTCCCAAATGTAACATTTGAAATGTCACACCTGAGCATATGGCAGCCCGATTATAAAAGTACATGCCCAAATCCTTATACATTTCACTGGTAGGGGCCCACTGAACAGGAGAAGGGGTAGGGGATTCAGCTAGACAGCCACTGTGTGACGAGATCCCTCTGACAAATCCCTCTGTTTACATGCATGAACCCGCCGCCAACAATGTGAGTGGCCTTGGTTGGCTTATCTTCACTTTTTAGGATCTCATTTGTTTGATGGTTTGTATCTTGCGTGTAACTAGATGAGGTCTGAAATACATAGTGTTGTCATGTATATATCGTTTAGATATATCGACAATATCATGTGATCAGTGTTTTTTATTTCAGATTTCTGTAGTCATAGTGTTGTCATGTATATATCGTTTAGATATATCGACAATATCATGTGATCAGTGTTTTTTATTTCAGATTTCTGTAGTCCAGGTTGAGTAGCTACTTGGGCTACTCAACCTGATTTCAGGATAGTTGCGTAGCTATCGCATGGCGGAGCGCAAAGCGCGGAGCCTGGGGGGGTCGGGGGGTAGCGCATCCCGATATCGGGGGGTCCGGGGGGTGTAGCATTCTACGGAATGGCGACGGAATGGCGACGCGTCGTCGAAAAATGAAACACTCATGTGATATATCGTACAATGGCTCTCTCTGTATCAATATGATATGATCTGTCGCCAGATAGTCTTGGGGTCCAGTACGATATTGACATCCCTACATATATTCCCTAACTGCAGGAGTAAAAATACAAAACTCTCCCCCGCAGCCCCCCCGCCTAAAAAAAACTGAGGAGGGCTGCCCCCCCCCCCACCCCCCCCTCACCCCCCCCCCCCCCCCCCCACCCCCACCCAATGGGGTGCTCAGAATGACCTGAAAATTGGCTCAAAATGTAGCCATGAATCATGCCATAAATCTAGGCTACTCTTGCTAAATAGCACAAATTTACATAAGCGGATGGCTAAAGAAGGTAACACTAAAACCGAAGACAAGGTTTCAGCTGATGATAAGTGTGAAGCACAGCAAATTTAGGGGGTCTTCGGCACCCTTTTCTGCACCCTTTTGGTACCCCTTTGGCACCCCTTGCCCCCATAAGGCACCCTTACAAGCCAAATAAAGGGTGCCTATGACCCCCCTAAGTCATTGTTTTTCTTTTCAGCTATAAGCAGCAGCTTCTAGGCAGCTCCCCTGACTGGCTATTCAGCCAAAGCTGACGCAACCTAGTGTATCTGGAAGCTGATAGAATCCAATGTCCAGAAATGTAAACATTTCGGAGCCTGCCATAGTGGCTGGCTCAGGGAGCTGCCTAGAAGTTATTGCTCAAAGCCGAAAAGAAAACTCTTGAGGCCATTTTGGTAGCCACATGTGGCAACTCAAGCCTCATTCTGGGACGGTGGGGCAGTTAGTAACCTCCCCTTGTTATGCTGCATGTAACCACCTACAGCTTCTCGCTACCCTCCTCTGCACATAAATAGCTCATGTGATTATGTGTGAGAGCAGTACTTATCCATCTTAGTGCCCCTACTCTTTTGTAGGAGTGGCAACTCCTTACTAACTGAATCCATGGTGTCGCTGGTTTGTGTTGGGAGACCCACATCCTAGGGTGAAATTTCTGTCACTACTAAAAGACAAAATCCAACCACCAACGCACACACCATAAATAAATCCACCCATATTTTTCCACTATTGCTTTGATGATGATTACATTTTCCTGGTGCCCTACTGGACTCCAAATGTGCCCTCGGCTTAACGGAGTCAAGGGGGACTTATGAACATCATGCACAAAGAAGAAAAGAAAAATACATTATTTGATGTGCCATTCTGATTGGTGAAAATTTTCGTCGGTCATTCGACTACATAAATCAAAAATTGTATTAGGGAGGAAAAAAAAGGTCGACCAGAATCGTGATCCAAGCACGCTAGGGGCACGTACAGTGAAATCGGTAGATGTAGCTGTTAATCTGTCTAGGCTCTACTAGTTTTGTTGGATTTCATCCAGTCGCTTCGGCTTTTTGTCCAGGCTCTTTTAGTTTTGTTGGATTTCATCCAGTCGCTTCCGATTATTAGGTCTGTACCATCCAGTAGTTTCGATACGACGTGCACGGGTATTTTATCACAATATCTCTGGATGTGGATAGGTATCATAGTTTTTCCCCCTGGCAATATCGATCCCCCCTGGCAATATCGACCCCCCCTGGCAATATCGATCCCCCCTGGCAATATCGATCCCCCCTGGCAATATCGATCCCCCCTGGCAATATCGATAGTTGCGCCATTTGAAGGGAACGGCAACTAATATTAATGTTTGAAAAACTAATATTAACTAATATTATTGTAGTGTCACAATAATAAAAGTTGCTCAAATAAATTCAAAATTCTGGGTAGACGGCTTGTCCGTCTTCAAATATTAACTAACATTCGCTAATGTTATTCATTCACTAATATTAACTGACTTTTCCTTTCCCTCGTCATTTGCGAATGTGTCTCCTTGCCCATCAAGTTCGGACATCATTGATAAATAGTTAAATACAGCCATTTGTCTTTTTTCTTTCTGATCAGACATCCGGAAGATTAGTGTGAGAAATTAGTCACACTAACTGACTCAAGATCATCCAATCATGCATCGATAATTGAATTGCATTGCATTTGCATAATTGCATTGCATTGCATTGCATTTGCATAATTGCATTGCATTTGAGCATTTGAGTGTATCCCTGCCCTTTGAGTTCCGGTATCATTCATAAATACAGCAATGCGGCTGTTTTCTTTCTGATCACATCCGGATGATCGTGAGACGGTTAGTGTTACCAACGTCTTCTTCTTCGGAGAGATTAGTCACACTAACTGACTCAAGATCATCCAATCATACATGTAGAGCAACATATTTGGTGGAGCTCCCCTTTCTGGGGGGCAAGAGCCCACAGATTCACCCAGTTGTCCGTCTGTCCGACCGACGCCTGACCAAAAATTCAGCCAATTGTCCCATAACTAATTGGCTTCGGTCAGCTCTATCGTTGGCACCTGTCGTTCCGTTGCCAACACTCTCCGTTGATTTTCCGCATCGCTTGCAACGCTGCATATGACTTGTTTCCTGTACATATGTATTTAAAAGGTACCTACATATTTATAGGGAACAGCAATATGATATCATGTCATCATATGATATCATATGATGCCGGCAGTCTGACTAGGCTAAAGTTACCATTTATACCGGTATACCTTATCATATGATAAAAATTGTATGATATCATATGATATCATACTCGCCTTTGGTTAACATCATATGATATGCCGGTCTTTTCATATTTACCTGTGCATGCACTTCTGAATCCATCCAGCCCAAAGTCATACCACCACATTAACTTGTCTGTAGTGCCCGTGCAAATCACCAAGCATTAGAATAGGGCAAGCAAGCTAGTATTGGTTTAGCAAATACTGTAATCTACTGTAGCAATACAGTACAGCAGTGTACTGTACCATAGCAATACTGTACATTAGTGTACTGTACTGTAGCAATACAGTACAGTAGTGTACTGTAGAAAAAATAAAGGCAATCTTAAATTTGTCTTAATTAATAACGTAACATGTCGGTCCATCTCACCCCCACCACTTTCTCTTGGGTACGCTGCTCTGTCAGGATCATCAACCAACTCTGGATTCCATCATGTTCACGTGCATCTACCTGGCCGCCAAGCTAGTTGACAGCACGGAATATTGTGAGAAGCTTCAGCTTATTTTGAGCTTGATATACGGTGTGCGAGTAACTGCAGCTCAAGCTAGAGAGGTGGGACATTTTTATATTTGTATTGAGAGTGGGACTCGAGCCCGCGCACATTTTGCATGCAGCGTTGTTGGCTGAGGCACAGGACATTGTGAACAGCTACAGCTTATGTTGGGCAGGATGTATGGTGTGCAAGTCACTGCAGCTCAAGCTGGAGAGGTGGGACATTTTAATATTTTTAGCGAGAGTGAGACTCGAGCCCGCGCATATTTTGCATGCAGCGTAGTTGGCTGAGGCACGGAACATTGTGAACAGCTTCAGCTTATGTTAAGCAGGATATATGGTGTGCAAGTCACTGCAGTTAAAGCTAGAGAGGTGGGACATAGCATCACTCCCACCTACCACACGCACATTCAAGAAAACCACACACACACCAAGGGGTTTTCTTCTCGCTTCATGGTTGTTGGCCTCCTCCAAGGACAGCATTTTAATGCTTTTTATAGCTTTTATAGCTTTCTAGGGCCATTTAGGGCAAACAAAAATGTTTACACAATTTATAGCACGAATTCTGCAAAAACGGGGTCAAAACTAGCAATCGCTATATATAGCAGAAAAAAAGCCCTGGAACCTAGGAAATTTTGCATGCAGCGTTGTCCTGGTGGTCTTTAAACCATGCCGCCAAAGGTAATGATAACGCCTGGTGGGGCGTGGTGTTAAGGGAGCCCGTCGTACGCGGGTGGGGAGCGGTCTCCTACCTCAACTGGACAAGCTACCATCGCGGTAGACGACGACCTGCAACGCCAAGAGCGACCGAAGGGAGAGTCGAACCCCCGACTCTTCATTCTTAAGCCATCTGGTTTACCACTAGACCATTGTAAATCACTGAAAGAGGCTACCATGCCGCCAACTGAACATCAGGTGCCCTGTTTCTTTTATGGGCTACAGGCAGGGTACTACAGTCTGGAGGGCGGTATGGTCCAGACCCGGTGGGTTCGGCTTCGGCCACCAGAGTTCGAGCCCCGCTGCCGGAAGACGGCGGGTGGTTTCTCGAGTCCGACTTTAGGGCGGTGTTGTTTCACTGCTAGGACATGAGCCCCTTGTAATCTTTCTCTTTACTACAAAGCGCGCGCGGCAACGTGTTTACGCGCGGCCTTTTTGAGCCACACTCAACTGAGCGTTTCGCACAGTTTTTTCAACCCTCTGCGGGCGCAGCGCTCAGTTTTGCGCTTTTTGCACTACAAAGCGCTGACCGATTTGACGCTTGTGCGCTGTAAGCGCTGACCAATTTGACAAAATGTAGTACCCTGGCTACGAGCTTCTTGGCAGCTCCTCTAACCCACCTCCTGGTGTGAAAGTTCTTTCACAACTTAAAAAAAAAAAAAACGTCCTTGGGCCAAACCTGAAGCTAGCTAGTATGTATGAAAGCTGACATGACGGGCAGTCCAATGCAGCTGAAAGCTTTGGGCTTGGACCGGTGTCTTGCTAATGGAACTGCGTGGAAGCTGCTATGAGTAGCCCACAGATGAAACATCAGTTGAGTGTGATCTTACATTCCATTCCAATCATTCCATTCCATTCCATTCCAAATCATTCCATTCCATTCCATTCCATTCCAAATCATTCCATTCCATATCATTCCATTCCAAATCATTCCATTCCATATCATTCCATTCCATATCATTCCATTCCATATCATTCCATTCCATTCCATTCCATTCCATTCCATTCCATTCCATTCCATTCCATTCCACTACACTACACTACACTACACTACACTACACTACACTGCATTGCATTGCATCACATTACATTACATTACATTACATTACATTACATTACATTACATGTTTTACATTATCACAGCGTTTGAGAGTGATCTTTCAAGGGGGCTGGAGTGGGTTTGCTCTGTGAAGTGTGTTGGAATTGTTCAGTACAAGTTCACATAATTTGCATTTATTGCAAGGAATTTATTTTTTGTCTAGTAGCATAGGTTGCCCGTTGGATGGCCCATTATATCTGATCAATCAGTCGTTGTCGTTTCTGCAATTATGTGGTTGCTCGTAGCAGGATAGACCAGCAAATTATTTTACTCAGAAAGTATGATGATCATCATATTGTGTAGCCAAGGAAATATGAGGACTAATACAAGCTATCATGAGTAATTGCATGGATTGGTGGTAAGGCAGGCGCGTACATTTTCAAGGTGCAGGTGAGGTGATGGGGGGCACAGTTTTTCCTCTGATCTAGGGGGACTCTCAATGGAAGGCTTCCTTTGAGGGAGGTCATCTCGTGGGCGTCTCCGTTCTTACTGGAACGAACCTTGGGAGGGAAGGTCAGGTGTGTCCTTCCTGCGGTGTTGTTCCATCCATCTTACCTTCTTGTTTTTCCCGGGGGCTGGCTGATGTGTGAGGGGGGGGTGTCGGAGTTTGGGGAGGGTATGTAGCATGGGCTTGTGGAAAGGGCAGGCTCGTCGGTATAGAAGTGCAGGAGCGTGGATGATGGGGGGGGGGGGGGGGGATGGATGGTTGGAAAGGCAGGCGGGTATGTTCTAAAAAGTGCAGGTGCGTGGGTGATGGGGGGGGCATGGAGGTGGAAGAAAGGCAGGCAAGTAAGTGCAGAGTGCAGGTGCGTGGGTGAGGGGGGGGGGCATGGATTGGTGGAAAGGCTAGCTGAGTCCGTTTGACGCAATGTCCGGTGTACCTGAAAGGGCTAGTCGGCATTTGTTGTCGGCCGCTTCCGTATGGTCTGCGGACTTGTCGCACCCCCGGGGGGCTTATGGATTACCCTTATTTCTTTCGGGAGCCTAGACAACGAAGGCACGGACGGGTTAGATAGAAGTTGGGCTTATGTCTATGCTTGTGGTGTTCCGGGGGAGCCCCCATGTGTGATTAGTGTTGGTGAGGGGGGGGGGCCATGGATTGGTGGAAAGGCAGGCGGTAGTTCTAAAAAAGGGTATATGCGTCGGTGATGGGGGGGGGGGTGGGTTCGTTAGGATTCCTTGGTCACACGGAAGTCCGCGTGGGGTCACGCCAAATGGTCCTCCTATATTTCCCGCCTCCCCGAGGTAACACTTCGTCGCGATTTCTATGGGTGTCCTAAAAGAGGGGGCAGGGTCTATGCCTCCTGTCTTTAGCCTTTTTGGCTGTTTGCGGTGGTAGGGCTGGGACCCGGGTTGAACTAGGCTTTCCCATCGGTTCTGTCCAGGTGCGTGGCAGGGATGTCGGGTATTGGGTGACTATTCTTGCAGCTGTTACATCTGGAACTACCCTAGACTTATGGCGGTATGGTAGGGCGGGCTGACAGGGAATAGGCTAGTGCGAATGACGGTATCTGATAATAGGTCGTTGCTCTTTTGTCGTGAGTTGGTCGGGTGGCTTCGCGATTTTCTCTTCTTCTCTTCCTTTTTTTCGGTGGGTGTATGGTGTTTTTTCCGTGGAGCAGGGGGATCTTGTGGGACATTTCTCTGGATGGTACGTGAGAGTTTTGGATAAGGCGTAGCTTCCGACGGGTAAGCTACCCTTGGTTATAGAACTGTGGCAGGTGTGAGTGTTCTGGGTGGTGAGGGTGTGGGCGCCCGTTCCTTGCTTTTTTCCAGGGGTGGCTATTGGTGGAAGGCAGGCGCGTACGGTTTATAGAATGTGCAGGTGCGTGGGTTGATGGTGGGGGCAATGGATTGGTTGAAAGGCAGGCACATACGGTCTAGAAGTGCAGGTGCCTGTGGGTGATGCGGGAGGGCATGGATTGGTGGAAAAGGGCAGGCCATGTACAGTATAGAAGTGCAGGTGCGTGGTGATGGTGGGCATGGATTGGTGAAAGGCAGGCACGTACGGGTATATAAGTTGCAGGTGTTGGGTGATGGGGCGGGCATGGATTGGTGGAAAGGCAAGGCACGTACCAGTATATAAGGTGCAGGTGTGTGGGTGTAATTGGGGGGGGCATGGATTCTAGTGGAAAGGCAGGTGCGATATGTTCTAAAAGTGCAGGTGCGTGGGTGATGGGGGAAGCATGGATCGGTGGAAAGCCAGGCGCGTACATTTTCAAGGTGCAGGTGAGTGGGTGATGGGGGGCATGGATTAGTGGAAAGGCAGGCGCGTACGGTATAGAAGTGCAGGTGCGTGGGTGATGGGGGGAGCATGGATTGGTGGAAAGGCAGGCGCGTACGGTATAGAAGTGCAGGTGCGTGGGTGATGGGGGGGGGGGGCATGGATTGGTGGAAAGGCAGGCGCGTATGTTCTAAAAGTGCAGGTGCGTGGGTGATGGGGGGGGCATGGATTGGTGGAAAGGCAGGCGCGTACGGTACAGAAGTGCAGGTGCGTGGGTGATGGGGGGGGCATGGATTGGTGGAAAGGCAGGCGAGTATGTTATAAAAGTGTAAATGCGTCGGTGATGGGGGGAGCATGGATTGGTGGAAAGGCAGGCACGTACGGTATAGAGGTGCAGGTGCGTGGGTGATGGGGGGAGCATGGATTGGTGGAAAGGCAGGCACGTACGGTATAGAAGTGCAGGTGCGTGGGTGATGGGGGGACCATGGATTGGTGGAAAGGCAGGCGCGTACGGTATAGAAGTGCAGGTGCGTGGGTGATGGGGAAGCATGGATTGGTGGAAAGGCAGGCGCGTACGGTATAGAAGTGCAGGTGCGTGGGTGATGGTGGGGGCATGGATTGGTGGAAAGGAAGGTGCGTATGTTCTAAAAGTGCAGGTGCGTGGGTGATGGGGGGGGCATGGATTGGTGGAAAGGCAGGCACGTACAGTACAGAAGTGCAGGTGCGTGGGTGATGGGGGGGGGGGCATGGATTGATGGAAAGGCAGGCGCGTACGGTATAGAAGTGCAGGTGCGTGGGTGATGGGGGGGGGCATGGATAGGTAGAAAGGCAGGCACGTACGGTATAGAAGTGCAGGTGTGTGGGTGATGGGGGGGGCATGGATTGGTGGAAAGGCAGGCGCGTATGTTCTAAAAGTGTAAATGCGTGGGTGATGGGGGGAGCATGGATTGGTGGAAAGGCAGGCACGTACAGTATATAAGTGCAGGTGTGTGGGTGATGGGGAGAGCATGGATTGGTGGAAAGGCAGGTGCGTGCAGTATATAAGTGCAGGTGTGTGGGTGATGGGGGGGGGCATGGATTGGTGGAAAGGCAGGCGCGTATGTTCTAAAAGTGCAGGTGCGTGGGTGATGGGGGAAGCATGGATTGGTGGAAAGCCAGGCGCGTACATTTTCAGAGTGCAGGTGCGTGGGTGATGGGGGGGGGGGGGGGGGGGGGGGGGGCATGGGTTGGTGGAAAGGCAGGCGCGTACATTTTCAGAGTGCAGGTGAGTGCACGGCAAGTTTCATGAAGACATGCTGCGGGTGCCGTACTGCCGTGTCTGGACAAGTTGCCGTGTGAGTGGGTGATGGAGGGGGCATGGATTGGTGGAAAGGCAGGCGGGTGCTGCGTGCGTTTTAAAAGTGTTGATGAGTGTGTGATAGGGGGGCATCCTTCCTGGATATCATAATCAGGGTAATTCAAAGTGCGCGCTTTTGGGCTTTTGAGCGCTGACTTTTTGACCCCTTCTGCGCTCTAAGCCCTGTGGGCGCAGCAAGCATTTTTTGCGCTTTTTGCACTACAAAGCGCAGTTTTTTTGTTTTCAAGTGCGCTAAAGCGCTGGCCAATTTGGCCATTTGAAGTACCCTGATCATAATCACCTTTGGTCTGCATCATATGATATGCCGGTCACTAGCTGTGATCATTAAGAAGGAATAATGAAGAAGCGCCGCTGATCTGGCGGCTGGATTTCAGCATACTGCAATAGGCACTATTTCATTTTGGGGCTACTCATAGCAGCTTCCACCCAGCTCCATAAGTCAGCCACTCGTTCAAGCCCAAAGCTTTCAGCTGCATTGTACTGCCAGCTTCCAGGACTGCCAGCTGGCTGCTTCAAGGATTGCCAGCTGCCAGCTTCCAGGTCTGCCAGCTTCTTGGACTGCCAGCTGCCAGCTTGTCATACCAGCTTGTATACATACTAGCTAGCTTCAGGTTTGGCCCATAGACTGGGTAAAGGAGCTGCCGAGAAGCTGCTACTCGTAGCCAAAATAAAAAGAAACAGTGGCAAATAAAAAAGATAATGATAACGCCTGGTGGGGCGTCCGGGGAGGGAACCCGTTGTACATGGGCAGAGAATCGTCTACCACCTCAACTGGACAAGCCACCATTGTGGTTGACAACGACCTGCAACCCTAAGGGTGACCGTTGGGGGAATCGAACCCCCGAGACTTCGTCGTTAAAGCGATATGGTGTACCACTAGGCCAATCGTATCACTGAAACGGGCTAAACAGTGGCAATAGTACTTCCTTAAATGAAAGTTGTTGCATGGGGACAAACAGACTGCGATAGAATACAAGCAACCCAGTCTGGAGGGGGGTATGGTCCAGACCCGGTGGTTACGGCTTCGGCCACCGGAGTTCGAGCCCCGCAGCCGGAAGACGGCGGGTGGTTTCTCGAGTCCGACTTTAGGGCGGTGTTGTTTCACTGCTAGGACATGAGCCCCTTGTAATCTTTCTTGCGATAGAATACAAACAACAATGGTCACATTGGTGATGATGATGATGTTGATGATGATGAAATTTTCCTGGTGCCCCACTGGACCCCAAATGTGCCCATTTCAACCTTCCAGGTCGAGTCAAAGTGTCTGGCTGGTCTCCAGTGGCGCTTGGGTCCTTTCTACTTCGAAGATGACCTGACCAACTGGGAAGAAATCTTTTGATTGCATCTGAAGGGGGATTCTGCTCACACGTTGGTAGTCATTTTCACACTGCTCACATTTTGATTGCATCTGGGAGATTCTGCTCGCATGTTGGCAGACAGTTCTTTGTGTCCTGCCCTTCTTAAAGATCACAGCCACACATGTTGCCCGCCCGTCCGTCCGTCTGTCCGTCCGTCAGTCTGTCCGTTCGTCTGTCTGTCTGTCTGTCCAGCCGTCCTTCTGGCCATCCGTCTGTTTGTCAGATCAGGTCAGACTTCCAATTATGTAGCTGTTCACAAGTAATGATAACGCCTGGTGGGGCGTGGTTTTAAGGAAACCCGTCGTACGTGGGTAGAGAACGGTCCGCCACCTTAAGTGGACAAGCTACCATTGCGGTTGACAACGACCTGCAACGCTCAAGGTGATCGTATGAGCTGTTCACAACTGTACTCAGCCTCTCAGCGTCTTTTGTACAAAGCTGGCTTTATCGTTCCTGGCTGCAATTGAGTACGGGATACAGGAAGCGGACCCAAAATTACGGTAGATATAGTTCTCGTGTTGGTCTTATTTGCAAGCTAAATAAGGCCTGTTTAGATATGTCAGGCAAATCTGACAGATATCTCGCCACCCTTGGCAATTTTGCTTGGGTAAAAACAATAAATCCCGGTGTTCAAACAGAGCATTACAAATATAAATAGGCACTAAGTGGTAGTGCAACCAGGGGGCAGTCAGATAACACACAAAATAAATTGGGCAGCTTTGCGCAGCGCTGGCCCGTGCACTAACTAAGGATGCTTGCTGATCGTTGGTTTGTCCAGGCCGTCGTGCATTTGAGCTAATCTTGGAATGATGATGTGCATCTTCATATCCAAACAGAGCCTTCCAGGATGCAAATAAGCATAGAGGCAGTGCAGCTAGGGGTAGGAAGATAGCACAACAAAGACTAGCCCTCCTCAGTATTGCCTCAAGTTTCACTTCAGTTATTCCTCAACAACGCACACAGAGGCAGTGCAACGAGGGTGTAGGAAGATAACACACAAATACTAGCCCTCATCAGTTTTTCCATTCTTGCGCAGCGCAGGCTCCTGGACTAACCTCGGGTTATTGCTGATCCTTGGATTGTCCGGGGTCCTGTGGTGCGTTTGAGACAAACTTGGAATTCCGATTTGCTTCTGGTATCCAAACAGAGAATTCCAGATACAACTTAGCACACAGAGGTAGCGCAACTAGGGGCAGCCAGATAACACACAAAACAAATTGGGCAGCTTTGCGCAGCGCAGGCCCGTTGACAAACTAAGGATACTTGCTGATCATTGGTTTGTCCGGGCCGTGGTGCGTTTGAGCTAATCTTGGAATGATGATACGCATCTCAATATCCAAACAGAGCATTCAGGATGCAAATAAGCACATAGGCAGTACAACTAGGACGTAGTCTGTTAGCACAAAAAATACTAGCCCTCTTCTGTTTTTCCATTCTTGCGCAACGCAGGCTCGTGGACTCACCTCTGGCTATTGCTGGTCCTTGGATTGTCCCGGTCGTGGTGCGTTTGAGCTAATCTTGGAATGATGATGTGCATCTCCATGTCCAAACAGAGAATTTGAGATATAAGGAAGTACACAGGTAGT
Organism: Chlamydomonas sp. ICE-L; assembly: GCA_013435795.1. Taxonomy (NCBI): domain Eukaryota; kingdom Viridiplantae; phylum Chlorophyta; class Chlorophyceae; order Chlamydomonadales; family Chlamydomonadaceae; genus Chlamydomonas; species Chlamydomonas sp. ICE-L. The sequence continues at coordinate 21,024,485 of JACBWV010000223.1, forward strand.
GCAACTAGAAAGGTGGGCAGATCACAAAAAAATACTGGCCCTCTTCAGTTTTCCGTTCTTGCGCAGCGCAGGCTCGTGGACTAACCTCAGGTTATTGCTGATCCTTGGATTGTCCGGGCCGTGGTGCGTCTGAGCTAATCTTAGAATGATGATGTGCATCTCCATATCCAAACAGAGCATTCGGGATCCTAAGTAATGATAACGCCTGGTGAGGCAGGGCAACCTTGGACAGCAATATGTATATCTATCTTGCTATTTACCTTCCCGTACACCCACACCACCCCGACATGCAGTAGACTGCTGAGCTGCCCCCCTTATCCTGCGAGATATTTCATAAGTGATGATAACGCCTGGTGGGGCGTGGTATTAAGAGAGCCCTGCTTACGGCGGTAAAGCACGGGCTGCTACTCTATCTGGACAATTCCGTCATGGCGGTTGACAGCGACCGCAGACAATAAAGCGCACCCGTAGGGATTCAAACCTTGCACCTTCATCGCTTCAGCAAGCTCTACCATTGAGCCATTTGTTGAAACGGGATATCTTATTCGGGATGCAAATAAGCACACATAGGCAGTGCAACTGGGGGGTAGTCAGATAACAAAACAAAAACTATTCCTCTTCAGTTTTTCCATTCTTGTAGATACTGTAGTGCGGCATGCTGTTGTAGCTGGAAGTATTTAGAACTTGGTCATTTTGCGCTAGGTATGCGTTCTATGGAAGCTTCTGCAAAACTGCTGTAGGGATATTTCTCCTTTCTGTGTATTTGTGGGCTCCTACTCAAAGGTCCACCTTTTCAATACTTTTGTTAGACCTTGGTCAAGGCTTTTCCTCCGGATCGTACAGTAATGTTGTGCTAAATATGCGTTGTTCTAAATGAAGCTTCCTCGAAACTACTTTTTCTGTTGAGTTGTGGGCACCTACTCAAAGAGCCACTTTGTCAGTACTGTAGTTAGACCTTGGCCAAGGCTATTCCTCAATATCCTACAGTCCTTTTGTGTTAGACATTTGCTGTTCTGAAGCTTCTCCAAAACCGTTTTTCTGTGGTGCTGTGGGCTCCTACTCAAAGATCCACTTTGTCAATACTGTAGCTAGAACTTTGTCAAGGCTCTCCCCCAATACTCTACAGCCTTTTTATGCAAGATATGTGTTGTTCTGGAGTTTATCAAAAAACGATGCTAGATACACATTCTATTGAAGCTTCTCCAACACTGTTGTAGGGATATTTCTCCTTTCAGTGGCCTAGTAGGCTCTTAATCAAAGGTCCACCTTGTCAATAGTGTAGTTAGACCTGGGTCAAGGCTCTCCCTCAATAATCTACAGCCTTTATATGCTAAATATGGGTTGTTCTGAAGCTTTTCCAAAACCAAAAAATCTATGGCGCTGTGGGCTCCTACTGAAAGGTCCACCTTGTTAATACTGTAGTAAGACCTGGGTCAAGGCCCTTCCTCCTGATCGTACAGTGATTTTTGTTGTCCTTAAGCTTCTCTAAACCTGTATTTAATGTGGTGTTGTGGGCTCCTACTGAAAGGTCCACCATGTCAATACTGTAGTTAGACCTGGGTCAAGGCTCTACCTCAATACCCTACAGCCTTTTTGCGCTAGATATGTGTTGTTTTAAAGCTTCTCCAAAGCTGCTGCTAGATATGCGTTCTATTGAGGCTTCTCCAAAACTATTGTAGGGATATGACTCCTTTCTGTGTCTTTGTGGGCTCCTGCTTAATTCTGTAGTTAGACCTTGGTCAATGCTCTTCCTCAAGTTCATTCAGCCTTTTTGTGCAAGATATGTGCTGTTCTGAAGCCTCTCTAAAACTGCTTTTCTGCGGCGATGTGGGCTCCTTCTAAAAGGTCCACATTGTCAATACTGTAGTTAAACCTGGGTCAAGGCTCTTCCTCAAGATCATGAAGTACTTTTGTGCAGGATATGTGTTGTTCTTAAGATTATCCAAAAACTTCTGCTAGATGTGCGTTCTATTGAAGCTTCTCCAAAACTGTTGTAGGGATATTGCTCCTGCAAGTGGCGTGGTAGTCTCCTACTTAAAGGTCCACCTTGTCAATACTGTAGTTAGACCTTGGTCGAGGCTCTTCCGCAATATCCTTCTGTATTTTTATGTTAGATATGCGTTCTTCTGAGGAATCTCCCAAACTGATGTAGGGAAATTGGTATTTTCAGTGGCATGGTGGGCTCCTACTCACAGGTCCACTTTATCAACACTGTAGTTAGACCTTGGTCGAGGCTCTTCCTCAATGCCCTACAGCCTGTTTGTGCAAGATATGTGCTGCTCTCAAGCTTCTCAGTAACCGCTTTTTTATGGATTTGTGGGCTCCAACTCAAAGGTCCACTTTGTCAACACTGTAGTCAGACCTTGGTCGAGGCTCTTCCTCAACATCCTGCAGTTTTATTGTGCTAGATATACGTAGTTCTGAAGCTTCTCCACAAATGTTTTTTCTATGGCGCTGTGGGCTCCTACTGAAAGGTCCACCATGTCAATACTGTAGTAAGACCTGGGTCAAGGCCCTTCCTCCTGATCGTACAGTGATTTTCGTTGTCCTTCAGCTTCTCTAAACCTGTATTTAATGTGGTGTTGTGGGCTCCTACTGAAAGGTCCACCTTGTTAATACTGTAGTAAGACCTGGGTTAAGGCCCTTCCTCCTGATCGTACAGTGATTTTTGTTGTCCTTAAGCTTCTCTAAACCTGTATTTAATGTGGTGTTGTGGGCTCCTACTGAAAGGTCCACCATGTCAATACTGTAGTTAGACCTGGGTCAAGGCTCTACCTCAATACCCTACAGCCTTTTTGCGCTAGATATGTGTTGTTTTAAAGCTTCTCCAAAGCTGCTGCTAGATATGCGTTCTATTGAGGCTTCTCCAAAACTATCGTAGGGATATTGCTCCTTTCTGTGTCTTTGTGGGCTCCTGCTTAATTCTGTAGTTAGACCTTGGTCAATGCTCTTCCTCAAGTTCATTCAGCCTTTTTGTGCAAGATATGTGCTGTTCTGAAGCCTCTCTAAAACTGCTTTTCTGCGGCGATGTGGGCTCCTTCTAAAAGGTCCACATTGTCAACACTGTAGTTAGATCTGGGTCAAGGCTCTTCCTCAAGATCCTAAAGTACTTTTGTGCAGGACATGTGTTGTTTTTAAGGTTGACTGCTGCTAGATGTGCGTTATATTGAAGCTTCTCCAAAACTGTTGTAGGGATATTGCTCCTGCAAGTGGCGTGGTAGTCTCCTACTTAAAGGTCCACCTTGTCAATACTGTAGTTAGACCTGGGTCAAGGCTCTTCCTCCAGATCATACAGTTACTGTGTGCTATATATGTGTTTTTCTGAAGCTTCTCTTAAACAAGTTTTCTGTGGCGTGGTAGGCTCCTACTCAAAGATCCACTTTGTCAATAGTGTAGTTAGACCTGGGTCGAGGCTCTCCCTCAATACCCTACAGTCCTTTTGTGTAACATATTTGTTATTCTAAAGCTTCTCCGCAACTTATTTTCCTGTGGTGTTGTAGACTCCCACTTACATACAGTTACTGTGTGCTAGATATGTGTTTTTCCGAAGCTTCTCCAAAACTAGTTTTTTTGTGGCGTTGTGGGCTACTACTCGAAAATTCACTTTGTCAATAGTGTGGTTAGACCTGGGTCAAGGCTTTATCTCAAGATCGTACAGTAATTTTTTGCTAGATATGTGTTGTTCTGAAGTTTATCCAAAACTGCTGCTAGATACACGTTCTATTGGAGCTTCTACAAAACTGTTGTAGGAATATTGCTCCTTTTTGTGGCGTTGTGGGCTCCTACTCAAAGTCCCACATTGTCAACACTGTAGTGAGACCTTGGTCGAGGCTCTTCCTCAATATCCTACTGTTTGTTTATGTTAGATATGCGTTGTTCTGAAGTTTCTCCAAAACTGTTGTAGGGATATTGCTCTTTTCTGTGGCAATGTGGCTCTTACTCCACCTAAGGTCCACCTTGTCAATACTGTAGTTATACCTGGGTTAAGGCTCTTCCTGAAGATACAGTACAGTAATTGTGTGCTAGATATGTGTTGTTCTGAATGAAGTTTCTCAACAACTGTTTTTTTGTGTGGCGTTGTAGGCTCCTTTTCAAAGGTCCATATTATCAGTATGGCGATTAAGGACATGAGTTAGTTTGGTTGTGCCAGGACTCACCATCATTGCATCTGGCAAGGGGGTGGTGTTCTTATGCAATGATCTGTTCCATGTGCCACCCACTGATTTAGTTGACACATCGAAATCAAAGGAATGAGCCAGGATAGATTATTCCTCGAGTCAGAGGTTGTATCTAAGCCAATATTTTGTTTGGCTTCGATATAGCATGAAATCTAGTGCATTTGACCTGCGGACGTCGTATGCTTGAATCTGCGTGAATTGGATGTAGATAGTCGGATGTTGTGAGCAAGGTTGTTCAGGATGATCCCCAGCTCAGCGCCCTCAGAAGCAACCAATTTCATAGCCTGCGTCCTGTGACGCAACCGCAGCGTAACTGACCCATATGCATAGCCTGCGTCCTGCAACGCAACCAAACCACTGAAGCAGGGTACTTCCAAGCGCGCGCTGGCGCGCTGCCTTATTGAGCCCCACTGTGCGTTTTGCGCAGTTTTTTGCAACCCCCTGTGGGCGCAGCAAGCAATTTTTGCGCTTTTTGCACTACACAGCGCAGTTTTTTTTTTCAAGTGCGCTAAAGCGCTGGCCAATTTGGTCAATGTCAGTACCCTACACTTAAGCTACAACAGACCCTTCCTCGTTGCGCCTACGAAGTAGAACAACCCTGGTTGTGTGCAGCGTTTATTACTTGAACTGCCTGCCTACTTATAATGCTGATCAGGTTGGATGTGTTGTACAGGGTCAATCCAAAGGTTTGGCTGTTGCATGCATATCAGTTTGACTGTTGCATGCATATCAGTTTGACTGTTGCATGCATATCAGTTAGACTGTTGCATGCATATCAGTTAGACTGTTGCATGCATAGGGAGTCTGAATATTCGTCCTGTGGTATTTGGCCCATACCAGGGGCTGGCTGATTATTACACAGGGATACGGATACAAATGGTCGATTATGGAATGAAGTCCAGTGGTGACCTAGGAGCGGAAACATGGCACTAGCTCGCCCCAGGCCACAAAGAAAGTCTTTCTGCACGTGTCGTCTGAATATTCCCCCCATTTTGCTCCCCCCCCAAAAAAACTGGTTACCGTATGCGCCTGATTTGTTGGCGGGAAATAGGTTTGGCGGTAAATCGGTAAGTATTTTGACGCCCCTTTAGTTGGCGAAATTTATAATCTGGGGCTCTCCATAAATTGGCTCGAGTTACATACCGGTATTTGGCGATTTTTTCATTTTCCAGTCAAACCAGATTCAAATGGGACTCAAAAGACAACACCGAGCAGCCCGGAGTTGGCTGCAAAACATGTTACAATCCAATGCAAAGTGCGGTGTTGTAGTGTTTACACAACCCAGTTTTATTCTGCCCGCAAACACTGAACCTCAAGGCCACAGACCGTGAGATTCAAACCAGATTCAAGTGTGACTCAAGTTAACACCGAGCAGCCCAGTGTTGGCTGAAAACAAGTACGGTACAATCCAATCCAATCCAAACTAGAGCTTGGTGTGGTAGCGTTTATTATACCACCCACGTATATGCATGGCAGCTGCTAGCTATAGCCAAAATTTGGTGCTGCGTGTAATCTGCTACATGCTAACATTCAGTAAAAAAGAAGGAATAGTCTGCAAACGGTTAGCCCAAGGCCATTAGACTGAGAAATTCAACCTAGGCACCAATTATAATTACATGGGCTCGGACATATATATACCGGATATGTATGTGCAGACCAGGGTTGTTCAGGAGGACCCCTTGTTAGGGTACGACTTATAGATAGGTTGGACCGACTCGACCAAGGACCACCGGCCAGCTAGTGGCTGGTACCACCTGCCAACTAGTGCACAACTGTTGTAGCAACGGTAGGCCCTACTGAGCCGCCTACTATATTGTCCACTTATTAAGGACTGCTAGCTTGTCTTGCATCTATCTTATCTGTAACACAGAGCACCACCGAGATTCTGCAGTCCCTCGAGTCGCAGACTACAAAAACCCTAGCTCTCCTTCCTGAATCCTGAGACGGAACAATTTGTGTACTTGTAAACTAATATCACCGATCAGAACCGAATGGCTCAGTGGCAGATCAAAGGGGATATATCGAGGCAGGTGCGGGTTTCGAACCCCCTTGAGTGCGCTTGGGCCCGTCCGGAGGGTCCTCGACCGGCACGGTAACTGGCCTCTAGATGCGATGTTGGCTCGAGCAGCACACACTTACGATCCGGTTCCCTTAATTCCACTGGGCACGTCCTGAGAGGTCATTGTGACAATTATTGGATGTTTAAGTATTCATTTTTTTACTTGTAAAGCCTCCTGCCTCCTGCCTGAGCGAGACGCAAACAATTTGATAGCCTGCGTCCTGACCCGCAACTGGTCCGCAGCCGACCCGTCTGACGCAACCAGCCTGTACCAGACGAGTCAGGTAGCAACTTGGCAACTACGGGCGAGCTGTTGTCTGCCGCATGGAAGAAGCCGTGGGGTGGGGAAGAGAGAGGGTGGGGGGAATTTCGGCTAGCGAAATTACCGAAAAGATGGGAAAGTGAAGAAAGATGGTTGTTCTAAGTTATACTTGGTGAGGTGCGCATGGAAATACAACTTGTCTGAAATTTGCTTCGAGTCGGAGAAGAGGTGACTGCCTCTGCTAGTTTATTGAGCTGCCTGCCGTTTGCAAACGTCAGTTGGTGCGGTCCAAATGCAATTTGAAGGGCGAACCCTTAGGTTCCCTAGCGCATTCGTTTGGCGCAGAGATCTCTGGTTTGGCGCCTCCATTTGGCGCCTCCGTTTTGCTCATCCGTTTTGCTCGTCCGGCAGTACGCTTGATGTACCGAAGTCGCTACCCATGGAGGGGCGGTAACTATATTGACCGCCCACAAGGTGCTGGGTTTTGTTTTTATAAGCTTATGTATTTGTATTTATAAGCTTATGTAAGGGCGGTCAGTATATAAGTCGAAGCATTATTGCTTACAAGTAACGAAGAAGGGACATGTTGCAGGGTTGTTGTTTTTTAAGCAGTGCTGAACGTGCCTAAACTGTTATGCAAGGCATTCATAAAGGTTAGCTTTAGTTGTAAGAATTTGATGCAGAAAAATTATACCAATAGCAATGCTGGTCTCATGGATTACTACGATGCATTCAGAGATTAGGTGTTATAGAACATTTCTCTGATATTATTATATTATTCAAGATAATCAGACGTCACTGAGCAAGATTGACTTGAGGAAAATTGATGAAGGCATCTCTAAAATAACAGACATTGAATGGCAATCCCTGAGTGCATTGAACCCCAGGAATCTTGGTGATAACCAAGGAAGCGGTGTTAAAACTATTACGTATGTGAATTGGATGATGTCAGAGGATAGAAAACTCAGTTCATCAGTGCTTGTTCTTTTTAAGCCCTTCCTATACGGATGGGCAAGTCCCTTTAGCCTATTTGGCCTACCCCTGGACTGTAACATACGTACATACATACATACTGTAACGAGTGGAAACGAGATTCAACAGTGGACTCGCTGTTTTGATTGTCTGTGCCGAGGATGAGCTCGGGCTACAATTAGTAGCTTGGACGTTAATGCTTATCGAGGATAACTCTTAACTCCGACACAGACCTCAACGATTTATACTGTTGACTAAACAGTTTAACGGAACACATCAGCAACGGTCGATGTGAGAAGACGATGGATGTATCACGAACAGCATAGAAGGCGCTACCAGGGCAGTTGCCCTTCTGGTTATCCCTGGTGCAGATGTATCTTATATGCGCAAGAGAGGAAATGCATAGAAGGCACTAACAGGGCAGTTGCCCTTCTTGTTAGCCCAATGCACCTAATATGTGTATGGGAGGAAGGGCATAGAAGGCGCTACCAGGGCAGTTGCCCTTCTTGTTAGCCCTGATGCATATGTACCTTGTAGGCTTAGGGGAGGAACGGCATAAAAGGGACTACCAGGGAGGGGGGGGGGGGGGGGACATAGGTTTTAGGTGGGTAGGTCGCCTAGAGCCGTTCCACCCTAAAACCCCAGCAGCAAGAGCCGTGCCACCCTGGGGGGTAGGGTTGCCCAACCCAGGCTGGTGCCTAAGACCTACCACATCTACCCACAGTCACGAAAAAAGAAATGTCGGACACCTGTCGTAGTGGACACCCACTTCCTGGCATAAAACAAACAAACATAGAAATGTATAACGCCCTTTTGTATGTGCCCCCATGATACAGCCAATCAAACTGCATGCATGCTGTTGATCGCAACTCATTGCGGCGCAACTCTCAATGGATCGCAACTCCGGATGAGTGCCCAGTATGTATGTATGTTGCAGTCCAGGGGTAGGCCAAATAGGCTAAAGGAACTTGCTAAACTGTGACAGATAGGGCTAAAAAAGGCCCATATTATGTTGGCCAGATCTTTAACTGCCCAAGTCATCTGTCTTCCAACATAATATGGCAACCCAATTCGAATTGCATCCTCAGTGCCGCTGGTTTGTGTGGGAAGACCCATCTCCTGGGGTGAAATTCCTTCCACAACAACCCATGCCATAACTCTCTTCGAAACTCGGAAGCGTTCGTCGATATTTGAATCTTGAATCTGAAATCTCAAGATTTCAAGATTCAAGTATCAGGTGGTCCCAAATTGATTGTTCCGATACTACGGTTGCTAGGCATGCCAACGCATGTTGCATTGGCATGTCTAGCAACGTAGGTACAAGTAGAGCCTCCCTAGGATGCAGAACTGGTGCAGAGGATGCGAGAACAAGATAATGGGATCTTGCTTGTCTCGAGACTCTTTGTTTGTTTTTGTCATGTTTTTGTCCGCTACTGCACATTTTGATTCTAGTTTGCTCGCCCTTTCAAACAGCACAATTCGCTCAATAAGTGTGCATACATTGTATTATTGTAGGGAACGGCTATGTTATATAATATTAGTGAATAAATAATATTACATAATATAACATTAGTCAGACAAACCGTCTCACCAGAATTTTGAATTAATTTGAAACACTTATATTATTGTGACACTATAATAATATTAATTAATATTAGTTTTTCAAACACTAATATTAGTTGCAGTTACCTATAGACAGGCCAATGCAACATGCGTTGGCATGTCTAGCAACCTAAGTATCTTATAATTATCAGTCCCCATTCTTATGATTCATAAGAATGGGGACTGATAATTCCTTTCCTATCCCATGTTTGTATCCGTTCTCCACCCTCTCCTATTGATCGAACAGATCCATGCGCAGCTCGGGTCCTTCCCTCCAAGTTCCACCAACTCTTTCCCCTGCATGCTAATTTGCTTGTATGTTTGTATGTATGTATGTATGTATGTATGTATGTATGTATGTATGTATGTATGTATGTATGTATGTATGTATGTATGTATGTATGTATGTATGTATGTATGTATGTATGTATGTATGTATGTATTGTATGTATGTATGTATGTATGTATGTATGGATTGATATGTATGTATGTATGTATGTATGTATGTATGTATGTATGTATGTATGTATGTATGTATGTATGTATGTATGTATGTATGTATGTATGTATGTATGTATGTATGTATGTATGTTACAGTCCAGGGGTAGGCCAAATAGGCTAAAGGGACTTGCCCAACTGTTAGGAAGAGCTTAAAAAGAAAAGGCACTGATGAACTGAACCCCAAACAATCGTTTAAGCGACGGGGTCGCTGAGTTCGTGCTACAGTGATAATTTAAATCTACAATAGTTAGAGTAGCAAGTAAGAGATCTGCTAGTATCGAGGTTACCTGGGCCCACCCAGAGGGTCGTTGACTGGCATGGTAACTGGACTCTAGGTGTGATGTAAGCCCGTCCATCGCATACTTATGGGCCGGTTCCCTTAACCCCACGTCCTTGTGACATATCTTGGAAGTTAAGATTAATTTATTTTATTTTATAGCAGTATGCATCCATTGGGATACACTGCTGGTCAGCAGGCGTTTGCGCCCAAAGCGCGCTAGCCAGGCCATCCGCCCTCGGACCTGCAGGGGTGAACAGAGGAGGATATAGGATGCTTTAGGAGGAGCCCCGTCTTTACTGCCTGAGACGGAACCAATTACTAGGGGTTTCCGAAATTAAATTACCCTGTCGCTGCATATGAAACCAAAAAAAATCCGAAATCCATACTTGCTAGTTTTGATAGTTAGTGGGCCGTAGTTGGTGGCTATCTATAGGAAAATCTTCATGGTGCTCACGGAAGTGGTTAGCAGTGGCAGAACTGTTGACATGTGCAAAGCTGGAGATGCGTATTTTGGGGCAGCGGCGAGTTGTTGCATGCCAAAGGCCTTGAATGCTAGAGCAATGCTAGGTGTTGCATGTTACATGAGTGTAAGGAATTAAGGATGTGGCCTAGCACCCCATGACATGTCCTAGGGGGTACTCTATCTATATGGGATGTTCATGAGTGTGTGGGTTTTGGAGTGTCGGTAGTAAATTCATGCATAGTGCATGGCTACAACAGCATGTCTTGGCAAATGTCTTGGTATGTTTTCATGCGCAGGTAGGACTCACCATGCCACCTTTGGATAATGTCAATCAAGACAAGCGTCCATGGGTTCCATGGTTTGGGCTCCTATTTTGGTCCTGTCTTGATGTGTTCCGACATGTGTTTTGTACTTGAGTCATCAGAAAGGGATAGTATCCTTCTTGATATTGATTGAAAGGGAATCAGGCATGTGCACATGGACATGCATTGCACCCATGTATGGTGTTATTACATTACATTACATGTTAAAGTCTACTTGACACCGCGAGGGTGTATGAGACTCTGTGCTTTAAACAAAAAGAAAAAGCACCCACAAAGCAAAAAAAACCATTACATCAGGGGTGTGTCGAGGACAAACAAACCAAACTCCCAACCACCGTTATATTCCATACAATAAACAATTGTTAAAAATCAGCGTAAGGGGTAAGTTGATTTTGATCGGACTCCCTACGAGCCAGAATGTAACAAAAGCATGTGCTTATGTCAAACCTTTTTAAGTGTCATCCACCTAGCTTCCTTTGTGTGTATCTTATCATTCTATAAGGTTTGAGCTTGAAAGTGGTGATAGATGGCCCACCACAAAGACTGAACTCTGCCTATTGAGTACACACTTGTTGATGAAAGTCGAGCCTCTGTTTGGGGAGGCTGAACCCTATACCCCAAATTCCGGACATAAGTTGTAATACCACCACACATTTGTCTACGCATGTGATGTGTTTGCAATTAAGAGTGCAACGCAGAATATACTATATCATGGTTGGTCGGCTCCCTAAGGGGGACAGACCTATACTTACGAGTAACAGTGCTGTTTTTCACATATTCACATCTTCACATTTCCCAAGAAACGGTTAAACCGACTTCGTTCGCATGGAATCGACCCATGTTAATTTCTCTGAGGGCACTTATTCGTGTGCGGATCTCAGGGCTGCGGATTTCGAAAGTCGCAAAGCAAGTTGAATACTCGCAACACCAGTACATGCAAAGCCTCGCACGTCCAACAGTCGCAAAGTAGTTTGGATAGTCCGAAAGCAAGTTCAATATCCGCAAAGCAACTCCAATGGTCGAAGGGCAACTTCGCTTCTCAACTTCCTTGGGAGTTGCTGTACCTGCGGCGAAATGGTGCATTTTACCAACCTGATGTCGATAGCTTGCCCCGGAGAGCACTTCTTCGCGAACGGATCTCAGGGTTGCGGACTGTAGAGTGTAGACGCGGTGTTTTCATTCGTCGTTTCCCTCCTGCCCCTTCCTGCCCTGTGGACTCAATCTAGGGACCTGGAGCATGTCCAACACAACAGCTGACTAACAAGCTCTTATCGTAGACACTCGGAAACCATGTTCCACATCCATCAGAAACAGCCCAAGAAAGAAGGCATCCGCCTCGACTGCATTCACACGCCTGGTAAAATAAATGACATATACATGACGGCTCTCTCACAGTTCTCCAAGTTCTACAAGTAAAAGCATACCATTGGATGCCAAGCCTGGACATAAAACATAACATGACAATCTACGTTAAATATTTCAAACGATCAAGTGGTTGGCGATTGCAATCAGCAAATGTATCCCGCTGCACGCCGTTTCACCTTGGCATACCCACGTTGACAACTTTGTCATATTTTTCAAGATTCAACAAGAATGTAACAATTTTAGACAACTGAACTGCAAACCCACAAGCCATCGTGTTCCATACCCCACCCCCGAGGCCGACCTCCAGGGGACCCGACAGGGCCCCCTACTATTTTCTAGATTATCATTGCACACGAAAGATACGCTTTGTAGGGCAGAGATGGTGTTTGTGAGTCACTATATTTAGACTTGGTTACACTTGTTGATACTAGGTGGTTGCCACCAAGAGGGAGTGGGCACACCAGTTCGTTGCATCTTACATATTTTACATTCTGACCACTGTGTTATACATACCACATATGGCAATCAACTGCATTTTACATTGAAGCTGGCAATTAAACAACTCACCAACCAACGAGGCAGGTGCAGGCGCACCACCAGCACACCACTAACAAACTGCTGCTAGCTGGGGACGAATCGTTTTTAGTTATGATTGGTTTGAGTACGGTAGGCTAGCATCAAATTGAGAAGGTACACGATGATCGTCAGACGTTGAGGCCAAGTCAAAAGAAGGAGTGCCCACGGCTTGTGCCAGCGACGATTGGAAAATGATTAGAGGGATCCCTCCGGAGCGGAGGACTACCTTTATCTACCTAATCTCCATCTCGGGGTAGGCTTCGTTCACGAGCGATTCTTGGAACAATGGCAATGCGATTTGGACGTGCTCGCGACTTGCATACGGGATCAGTTGTGTTTTGATGTTTTGGACTAGAAAGTTTGCTTCCCTGTTTATACAAGTGGCTGATTAAGGTTTCTGAGACCCTAATTCCTAACCTGGGTTAATTGGACCCTAATTCCTGTCCTAAGTCAATTGGACACTAATTTCTGACCTGGGTCAATTGGACCCTAATTCCTGACCTGGGTCAATTGGACCGTAATTCCTGACCTGAGTCAAAAGGACCCTAGTTCCAGACCTGAGTCAATTGGACCCTAATTCCTGACCTGAGTCAATAGGATCCTAATTCCTGACCTGAGTCAATTGGTCAGTAATTAATTAATGCTAATCTTAATCTTGCTCACCGTCTGCGGTGGAGTTGGTGACCCTGAAATAATCTATGGATACGAATAGGATATGAGCAGATATGATCAGACACCCTAGATTGCGTGCTACCCCTACTTATGGTCAACCCTAGAGTAAACATGGGAGGTCCACTCTAAGAACTATACTCCAACTCAAATAGCTGCACTCCAGCTCCAGCAGCTCCAGCAGCTCCAGCAGCTCGAGCTACATCAGCTCCAACTCCAGCAGCTCTTCTCACTACCAACACGGGGCGGCGCATGCACTTTTCTGCCCAGTTCTTGAAGGCTTCTTCGAAGTTGAAGCTGACGTTGGGGAACAAGCCCCGCATAGAGAAGCACTGCACTACTGTGATGTTGAGGTGGTCCTTATCAGCATGAATAGCAGTGCTCTCACTTGTTTTATGTCTTGGTGACTACTTATGTACTTCCTTAGAACTATCGGTCCTGACAGTACTATGTCAGCTTCCTGTTGACTGCGTCATCGGTTCTTCTGACACGCGCTGTCTAGCCTGTACCCTGATCAGGTTCCAGGCTACCGCCCCCTTTCCTCCGCTGGTGCCCCTTGATGGGTCTCCAGTGCTTGTAACATTATTCTCGTCTCCGCATTTATAGATTGGCGTGCTGCACACACAAAGTCCACTCTCCGGAGTGTTATCCAAGCTGATAGTCCTCATTTTATATGACTGCCAGGACTGTAACCGCACTATAGATGAGCCACAAGTAATGCGTATCTTGCGACACGCTCTTAGGACTTGTCGTATACGTCGTTACGGGGGATACGGGGATCTATTTTTTACGGGTCGTTACGGGAATACGGGGATCTACTTTTTTATATATCTTTTCACGAGACGGATTTAGATACATAGATTTCTCCGTGTTAGATACATTTCTCGCGGTAGATATCTCAGACTGTTAGATTTCTCCTTTATAGATAGATTTTTAGATTTGCAACGTCAAAACGAACAAAAAGGCAAAACAGCACGCATACCTTTGCACCAGGCTGATGTCCACGATACGCATTTTTGCAGCCCCTCGTGTAGCACTCTAGCCTGTGTTGCATTACACAGAAGCTAAGAAGCATGCTGCGATGTGTTGGGCGCTGCTTCGGCAGTTCGCAGCTCGACCCAGCGTCAGCCCCTAACGGGCAACCTCGCTGCTCTCCTGTCACGGAAACACCAGCAGCAGCACCAACACCAGCAGTGGCAGGAGCAGCAGCAGCACCAACTCCAGCAGTGGCAGGAGCAGCAGCAGCAGCAGCAGCAGCAGCAGCAGCAGCAGCAGCAGCAACACAAGCAATAGCACCACTCGCATCACCAGTACTCCCACGTATGCTGTTAAAACCCAAATCTGCATCATTTCGCGCATCAAGACTAGGAATACCCACTCCCGCACCAGCACCTGCTGCGGTAGCGCCTGCAGGATCGAAGGCCGCTCCGTCAAGCAGCATACATTCGAATAGCATGAAGCCCTTCCAGTCGGTGAGTGCTGTAACATCATGCGCACAGCAGTTAATCTTGTCCCAGCGCTACAGCAAAAAATATAGGTGACAGTGCTCTATCACCTCTACGTTTTGTCACAGCAGCCATTTTATTTTCTCGTTCTCCATGGGTTGCTCCGCCGATTGTTTTTTTATAACTTTCTTTCTAAAGAATCTTCCGAATGCTTTGAGTTCTAAACCTCCCACCTAGTGTCTTCCATTGAATCTGGCCTTGTTAGCCACGGCTACGTTCGGAACTCGAAGCAGGGCTAGGGCCGCGACTTCATACCAGATTGAGGTAGGGGGCAAAGGGTTGGGGGAATTCGTCACGAGACGCGGTGGGCACTGGAACTTGTTCGCGAGCCACTACCAGGTTCGAAGTAATGGGACAATGAAACGCGGGAGAGGAGTTTACAAGGGGGAGAGACTCGGAAACTACGAAGTTTAGTTGGACTCGTTTTTGCTCCCAGGCAGGGTGCGCGCATGCATGCGCCGTATTTAATTTTGATGCACGATCTCATATTTCCCCCCCCCCCCCCACACACACACCCACCCACCCCACCCACCCACCCACCCACTCCCACCCCCCACCCCATGTGTGCTCCGCGTTCGGGTCAAGCTCTTCGTGGGACTTGATCGCCATATAGGCTGCTGTCGATTATAGTGCGTGATTTGTTGACGGGGAGGAATGCTTCTATCCCAGCAGTTGCTGCATCCCCTGTATCTTGATGGTGCGGGACGCTCCTCTTCCTCTAGTGGCTATTTCCACTAATGGGTAATTGACTTCAATTGGTGTCTAGGCCATTTTTTCGTAACTCCAATCAGGAGACGCGTGTATCCTGCAGGGCGTCTATGGTACCTGATAAGTAGCGAAGCGTGCTTGATTCAGTTTCGTGGCGCTCCTTACCACCCAAACCCATCGTCGTTTTTTGGCAGAGGCCACAGGAGGCCCCCCTTTCTGGGATCAGGAGCCCCATAGACCCCAGAGTCACCCCCCGGAGTCACCACGGGGTGCACCCCGTTGTCCGTTTGTCGGGAAACGGACCCTAACCCTAGGCCTAACTGTCCCCTGGCCCTGTCGTACACCCTGGCTTCGGTCCGCTGCACTCGATTCTGGATTCTGGTGCCACCTGTCGCCCTGATAGCCAACACCCTCTGCGCCTATGACTTGTCTGAACCTTTTCGATACCCCCATAATGCACCCTTTCAACAGCTTTCAAGCTAAATGAACGGGTGGGGATGACCCCCCAAAATAAGCAATGATTGCATGGTTGCAAGGCATGGCATATCTCGCCAGCCTTTCGTTTGCTCCATCAGTGGATTCAGTGCCCACCTTTCGCTGCTTTGCATGTTATTATGGCATGTCTCGCCAGCGTTTCTTTTGCTACCATGCCTACCTATCATTGCTTTGCATGGCATGGTTGCAAGGCATGGCATGTCTTGTCATCCTTTCTTCTGCTTCATCCATGTCTACCTTTCATTCCCACCCTCACCCTCACCCTCACCCTCACCCTCACCCTCACCCTCACCCTCACCCTCACCCTCACCCTCAAGCTCACCCTCACCCTCACCCCTCAACCGCTCACCCTCACCCTGCACCCTCACCCTCACCCTCACCCTCACCCTCAACCCTCACCCTCAACCCTCACCCTCAACCCTCACCTCACCCTCACCCTCGACCCTCACCCTCACCCTCACACCTCACCCTCAACCCTCACCCTCACCCTCACCCTCAGCCCTCTCACCCGGCAACCGCACCCCCATCCCCATCCTCATCCTCATCCTCATCCTCATCATCACCCTCATCCTCATCCTTGCCCTCGCCCTCGCTCCACCCTCACCCACACCCACACTCACCGTCACCCTCACCCTCCATCCTTCGCTGCATGCAGGGTGATATATTGTTCGATGAGATGCCAAAGATCGCCACTATTTGCCGAATTCCAATTCCCGGGGCAGGTCTTGACGTGTCACGGGTAGGGCACATGCAAGTCACTAGGCAGAACCATTTTAGCCAGACCTACCATGGGGACTTGGTAGAGAGAAGTGTTGCCGGCTCCCTGGCTCAAGACGTGGCGTGGTCCAAGTTGGTGAGCCACCCTGTCGGAAAAGACTTGGATGCCTTTGTCTATGATATAGCCGACAACGTCACAAATGGGTTCGTGTGGAAGCATGTGGCTCCAGTGCCCAGAGAGTGCGACACCCCCAAACCAAAGAGCATTAACCAGGAAGCTGATGACTTTGACACACAGGAACCCAAGGTATCTAGGCAAATGACTAGGGGACTTGCCAGTGTGAAGACCACCATACGACCCTCTGATCCATTTAAATCCAGTACCACTCCAGGGTCCCCCACATCCATATGGGTCAATTCTTCCTATGAGGAACAAGGGATGTCACCACTTGGTTCTGAACCTTCTGACCTAGACAGGCGGCCGAATTCAGAGAACAGTATGAGGGAGATGCAGTGTTCAAGCTTGAACATGACTCCCGCCCAGTCATCGTCTCCAACCGCGATTCAAGGCCAGTCATCGGCTGCAACTGTGATTCCCAGCCACTCGACATCTTCACCCCGCTTATCATACAACTCAAACGCCGCGTCAGGAAGATTAGCAGTTTACAAATCCAGGACGCCAGGGCCAGGTAAGTAATGAGCTTTCAGCAGATACGTATGGGGTGGTGGAATATATATGACTAGGGGACGGCAATATGATATCATATGATATCCTTTCATCATATCATTTTATATCATATGATGCCGGCAGTCTGACTAGGCTAAAGTTACCATTTATAAACAATATCATATGATGCAGTTTGTATGAAATCATATGGTATCATACTCACTTTTTCTGAATATCATATTATATGTCGGTCCTTAGATATTACTAGGATTGTCAATATCGTTTTGCTTCCAAGATTATCGCCAGACGTATCATGAGATATTGTATGATCTTTCATATGACATACAATGCATTGATGATATATCATATATATGTATCATATCATACGCTATATATCGCACGCTGGCATATGATATACTGTACGATGCATTTATATATAGAACTCTATCACACATGCATACCCCCCCCCCCCCCCCCCCCCCCCCCCCCCCCCCCCCCTTCAGCCCCAAATAATCAGGTTAACTACGTTTTTTGCCACCCTTGCGACGTAGCGGTCTGCAGAACCAAAACTCACAGTAGCTTTTCATCAGTTCAAGTGAACGGGATGGTTCCTGCAATCCCTCGCCCCGTGGCCAGGCGCATCAATTTACATTTTTAAACCCTCTGCAGCTAAAAATACAGGCGCACCTCCCCTTCCCTACTTGATTACACATGCATACCAATTCCCCCCTCCCCCCCCCCCCCCCCCCCACCCCCCCCACCCCACCCACCCCACCCGCCTTTCCCCCCACCCCCTCTCGCCCCCCCAGCCCCAAATCATCTCCTTATTTTTCCGTCCTCTTCCTACCTCCCACCCCCACCCCTCGACACACCTCTCTTTCTCGCCCCTTGCCCCCCATACCCCCCCACCCCACCCAGATATCCCCACCCTCAACCCTCCCTCCCCATCCACTCACACACACTAACACAACACAACACGCACACGTACTTCCCTTCTACGTACCTCTTCCCCTTCACTCCACATTGTTTAGTCACCCTCTGCAGTAGCCGAAGCCAACCTCAAGCTGGAGCCGGTGCTCCAGTATTTCTTACCTTTCCTTTCCCCCAAATCTTCCTGATGCCCATCTCCACCACTCAGCCACCCCCACCCTGTACCCTTCCTCCCCACCCTCTGCAGGAGCCAAAGTAAACCCCAAAACGGAGTCGATGCTCCATCCAGTGCGTGGTGATCGTGTTCATAGGTCAATGTCTCTGGGAAGAGGGTTTAGGGAAGAGGGAAGAGTGGAAAGGCCAAGGACAGCAGGTGAAGTGGCGGCATCCCATGCTTGCCTAGAAGTAGCAAATTGCTCAAACACCGGGGCGCCTAACAGTGCTATCAAAAGTTCCAACACGAGCACGGTCACTGCCATCAGCAACTATGGCAATAGCTCTTTTGATATCGTCCCATATCCTCATTCAAAGGCGGGTACATATGAGCTGCCAGAGGAGCTTCCGGAACAGCGAGAAGACATACCTGAGGTATGAGTCTACGGATGGTGGTGATGGTGAGGACGAGGACAAGGAGACGGATGGTGATGGTGGTGGTGGTGGTTGTGCTGCGACTGCTGATGATGATGATAGCAGTGTGTGGGTGGTGGTGAAGATGAGGACGAGGACACGGAGGTGGATGGTGATGGTGGTGGTGGTGGTGCTGCGACTGCTGCTGCTGATGATGATAGCAGTGTGTGGGTGGTGGTGATGATGAGAACGAGGACAAGGGGGTGGATGGTCGTGGTGCTGCTGCTACTGCTGCGACTGCTGCTGGTGATGATGATAGCAGTGTGTGGGTGGTGGTGATGATAAGGATGAGGACAAGGAGGTGGATGTTGATGGTGGTAGCAGTGCAGTGGTCGTGGTGGTGATAGTGGTAGCAGTGCAGTGGTGGTGGTGGTGGTGGTTCTGATGATGACAGCAGTGTGGGGGTGGTGGTGATGATGATGGTGTTGGTGATAGCAGTGTGGGGGTGGTGGGGGTGGTGACGATGATGATGATGATGATGATGATGATAATAATGCTGCTGCTGATAATGATCATGA
>JACBWV010000223.1:21048901-21141028 GCA_013435795.1 Chlamydomonas sp. ICE-L
TAGGGTGACCCTGGGGGCACCCTCCCCCCAGAAGGGGGGGCTCCGCTAAAAACAGTTCATGCTCAGCCACTCAAAGAAATAAATCTGTACAAAGAAACATGTACAATCCTGAAGTTACTTTGTTTTACTGATGGTTGATTGGTTGATTGTTGCCGAGGTCATGCTCGCCCACTCGAGGACAGAAAGGATACAAGCAGTGATGGGTCAACCTAGACCCCTGAACCCTAAACCCCCATTCAATCCCCATATCTAGCCCAATCAATCCCCAGTTCTAGCCCATTATATTCCCTTATCTCATCTACTATACGTTGTTATTCCACGGGTTGTGATGCCCCACAATCGATAGCCGGTGAACCCAGGACCCTCAAGCTCATTCTATTCCAATGTCTCATCTCTACGTTGTTATTCCACAGGTTGTGATGCCCCACAATCAACAGCCGGTGAACCCAGGACCCGCTAGCTCATTATATTCCCACAACTCATCTCTACGCTGTTATTCCACAGGTTGTGATGCCCCACAATCAGCAGCCGGTGAACCCAGGACCCTCTAGCTCATTATTACCCTCTAGCTCATCTATTCCCTTATCTCATATATTCTACGTTGTTATTCCACAGGTTGTGATGCCCCACAATCAACAGCCGGTGGTGATCAGAATAGGCTTGCACACAGGGCCTTGTGTTTCAGGACTTATTGGCACCAAGCTCCCCAAGTTCTCCATCTTTGGTGACACCATGAACACAGCTTCCAGGTGAATGGGATGCCTGTTGAGAATATTTTTGCATGCTGGGGGGGATATCGCTTTGGGTTGGTGGGGCTGGGAGGGGGGGCACTAGATGAGTGCTACTACGATGTAAAAACTCTGGGATGGGGATGGGATGCTACGTTAAGACTGTTTTGGCGCTGAGACTGTTTTGGTGCCGAGACTTTTGCATGTTCAGAAAACAATCTTTGTGTGTGTGTGGGTGTGTGTGTGGGTGGGGTGGGTGGGTGGGTGGGTGGGGGGGGGGGGGGGGGCACACAACCGCGATTGCTGCTGTCACGTCCGGTGCCACTGCCACTAAAACTGCTATTGCCACGTCCGCTGCCACTTATACTGCTACTGTCACGTCCACTGATGCTGCCACTCCCACACCTTTTGACTCTATTACTGCCGCGTCCACGTCCACTGCCACATCCGCTGCCACTGCCACGTCCACTGCCACTCCCACATCCGCTGACCCTGCCACTGCCACGTCTATTGCTGCTGCCACTGCCACGTCCATTGCCACTGCCACATCCGCTGATGCTGCCGCTGCCACTGCCACATCTGTTGCTACTACCACATCCGCTGCCACTGCTACTGTCACGTCCACTGCTACTACCACATCCGCTGCCACAACCACTTCCACTTCCACATCCGCTGACACTGCCACTGCCACATCTATTGCTACTACCACATCCGCTGCCACTGCTATGTCCATTGTTACTGCTACTGCCACTGCTACTGCCACGTCCACTGCTACTACCACATTCTCTGCCACAACCACTTCCACTTCCACATCCGCTAACACTGCCACTGCCACGTCTATTGCTACTATCACATCCGCTGACGCTGTCACTGCCACGTCTATTGCTACTACCACATCCGCTGCCACTGCTATGTCCATTGTTACTGCTACTGCCGCTGCTACTGCCACGTCCACTGCTACTACCACATCCGCTGCCACAAACACTGTCACTTCCACATCCGCTGACGCTGCTACTGCCACGTCCACTACTACTGCCACATTCGCTGCCACTGCCACATCTATTGCTACTGCTACATCTGCTGCCACATCTACTGCTACTACCACATCCACTGCCACTACCACATCCACTGCTACTACCACATCCACTGCTACTACCACATCCGCTGACGCTGCCACTGCCATGTCTATTGCTGCTACCACAGCCGCTGCAACTGTCACATACACTACCACGCCTAGTGCACACACGCAAGCACATGCACAAGTACACAAATGCACACACACTAAATTTACTTCACGCACCCAGCACACATGCCCTCACACACAAACACACACACACACACAAAACATGCACATGCACACACACACACACACACACACACACACAAATCCTGCCTTCAGGATGGAAAGGACGTGCAAGCCTGGCTGCATCCAAGATTCTCAAGACACACACACACATGCACAAACGAACTCACTAAAATGTCTTCACGCACTCAGCACACATGCGCACATACACACACAAAACCACCAGGGTACAGCAAAGCACACGCGGCAGCGCATAAACGCGCTGCCTTTTTGAGTTCCACTGCGCGTTTCGCGCAGTTTTTTCGATCCCCTGTGTGCGCAGCGAGCAGTATTTGCGCTTTTGGAATTAGAAAGCGCTGACCAATTTGACGTTTGTGCGCTTCAAGCGCTGACCAATTTGACAAAATGTAGTACCCTGACACACACACACACACACTCACACACACACACACACACACACACACACACACACACAAACCCTGCCTTCAGGATGGAAAGTACGTGCAGGCCTAGCTTCATCCAAGTGTCTGAAATCACACACAGACTCTTAGTGGCTGGTGGTAACGACGATCCTTGGGAGAGTACTCCTGGAGTGGAGGTACGTACTTCACTACATCAGGCCAAAGGGCTGGGTTGGGATTCCTCGTTTAAGTGATGAAGGGTGTAGCTATCTTCTCGGCAGCTCCCTTGATTACCTCTCTGCACAAGTATAAGTGATGCGTTATTTCATCTGTGGTTTCATCTCTGCATGTGGATTCAATGCATTATTTCAACTAGACAAACAAACAACTGGCATGCATCAACTGAGAAGTCAATAGATCGCCTACCTAAGGCAAGGCGACCCTCTTTGTAAAGCATTCCAGGTACCGGCCCTAAACATCTACCCTTCGGGGCCCACTAGTGACTGTCTGGGTAGACCTATTACAAACCCTGTAGGGGCCCCGCTCGTGAATGTGATGCATGCTTTCATCCACACATGTATGTAGGGAACGGCAAATCATATGATGTTGACCAAAGACGAGTATGATATCATATGATATCATACAAAAATCATATGATTTAATATCATATGGTATGATGCCCCAGGCCAAAGTTACCTAGTCAGACCGCCGGCATCATATGATATCATATGATATCAAATGATGACATGATATCATATGATATCATATTGCCGATCCCTACATTTATGTGATGCATGCGTTCATCCATGCTTACATCTCTGTACATGCCAGATAGGCCACTTCTATTTTTCTTTCTATATCAATTTAATGAATTAGTTAAAGATTTCTTTTCTTTCCAGATCAATTAAGTTAATTTATTTATCTGGAAAGATTAATTATTAATTTAAGATTAATTATTAATTATCAATTACTAATTATTAATCATTAATTATTAATTATTAATTTAAGATTAATTATTAATTTATTAATATTAATATTAATATTAATTTTCCTTCTTCTTTTCTTTCCAGATCAAGGGCAAAGGATTGATGAACACGTTCATCCTGGAGCCTAAGGATTTGGATTTGGATGACCAGAATATCTGCAAGCTCTTATCTTCTACTGGCACCGGGTGAGTGGAGTGGCATGAGCTAGGTTGTCCTGAGGCTTCAAGGTGGGAATACAAAAAGTAACGAGATCGTCTGGTGGGGCGTGGGATTAATGAGCCAGGTGTTTGGAGGTAGAGGACGGGCGCCTGCCTGACCTTGTCGTAGCCACCAGGGTCCTTCAAAGCGCGTGCTTATGCGCGCTGGCGCGCTGCCTTTTTGAGCCCCACTGCATGTTTCGCGCAGTTTTTTGCAACCCCCTGTGGGCGCAGCAAGCATGTTTTGCGCTTTTTTCACTACAAATCGCTGTTTTGTTTTTTTCAAGGGCGCTTAAGCACTGGCCAATTTGGTCAATGGAAGTACCCTGGTAGCCACCATGTCGGTTGACAGCCACCGCGACAGTGATTATTTTTCAAATGTGAAAGTGGGTTTCTCCTAGCTATATTGTTTCAGGCTTCCTCCAGGGACGGCGTTTTAGTGCTTTCTATAGCTTTTTATAGCTTTTTCTGGGGCAATTTAGGGCAAAATAAAAAAACTTTTTTTTTACTTTTTTTATAGCGATAATTTTGCAAAAACGGGGTCAAAACTACTGATCGCTATATATAGCGGAAATAAAAATCCCTGCCACCACGAGCGCTCAGGTGCACCCGTAGGGATTTGAAGCCCCTGCTTTGTCGAGATGGATGGAACAGCACTGGTTAAGAGAATTGAAATTCCAGTGGTAGAAGTGAATCTCGAAGCAACTCTGGTGCTGTACGCCAGGACCTTACATACCATGATTCACCCTTGAATCCGTCAAGCCGCAGGCGCACATGGAGTCTGATGGGATGTAATGTATCTTTCATCATCATCATCATCATCATCATCATCATCATCATCATCATCATCATCATCATCATCATCATCATCATCGACATCATCATCGTTACTATCATTTTTCGTCATCATCATCATCATCATCATCAGGACCACCACCACCACCACCACCACAACCACCATCATGGTCATCATCATCATCATCATCATCATCATCATCATCATCATCATCATCATCAACATCATCATTATCTTCATCATCAAAATCATTTGTGCACAGACACCCCCTCAATAACTTGAGCTTGGATCAGCTTCGTCTATCTTGTCAGCTTCGTGTATCTTGTCAGTGTAAGGATTAAAGCTCGCAGAACGAGAGGCGATTCCAATTGGAATTTGATTTTTGAACTTGAATTCCAAGGGATTTTGAAACCTGCGATTTTTGCTCATTCTAGATTCTGGGCAATTGGCCCCGGAACCAATATAGCGATGAAAGAGGAGTGGCCAATTTTCCTTAAAAATAACCCTGCTTGAGCTTGGACCCTTATCCCGTACAATCTCTCAGCCCGTACAATCTCTTATCCCGTACAATCCCGTACAATCCCGTACAATCCCGTACAACCTTATCCCGTACAATCCCTCAGTCCATGCGTGCACAGTACAATACTCATCACCTAATCGCCTATCCTAGTCATCACCTAACCCACTCATCACTTAAGCCGCGAACCTTATCTCTTGCAATCACTCAGCATATGCATGCACTGTATACTTCTAATTAACTAATCGCCTATCCTAGTCATCACCTAACCCACTCATCACTTTAGATCATCCTAGTCATCACTTAACCCACTCATCACTTAAGCCGAGAACCTTATCTCTTGCAATCACTCAGCATATGCATGCACTGTATACTTCTAATTAACTAATCGCCTATCCTAGTCATCACCTAACCCACTCATCACTTAAGCCGAGAACCTTATCTCTTGCAATCACTCAGCAAATGCATGCACTGTATACTTCTAATTAACTAATCGCCTATCCTAGTCATCACCTAACCCACTCATCACTTTAGATCATCCTAGTCATCACCTAACCCACTCATCACTTGCGTGCACAGAATGCTACTCATCACCTCATCGCCTATCCTAGTCATCACCTAACCCACTCATCACTTTAGCTGAGAACCTTATCTCTCGCAATGCATCAGCATATTCATGCACTGTACATAGGGATGGGTGAAAAACCATGTAACAATCCAAT
Organism: Chlamydomonas sp. ICE-L; assembly: GCA_013435795.1. Classification (NCBI taxonomy): domain Eukaryota; kingdom Viridiplantae; phylum Chlorophyta; class Chlorophyceae; order Chlamydomonadales; family Chlamydomonadaceae; genus Chlamydomonas; species Chlamydomonas sp. ICE-L. The sequence goes on from JACBWV010000223.1 coordinate 21,054,552, forward strand.
AATATCATAGGCAGCTGCATAGACTGGTTTTTTGGCGGGGCCCCCTCTTCAAGGGGGCGGGAGCCCCCAGGGTTACCCATTTGTCCGTCCAACCGACCGACCGCCTGACCGAGATGAAGGCTGACACGTCAGCCAACGGTCTCGTAACTAACTCGCTTCCGTTGCCACCTGTTGCTCTGTCGTGAACACTCTCCGCCATTTTTTAGCGTCGCATGCGACGCTGCATATAACTTTTTCGTCAAACTGCAAGTAACCTAGTGCTCCTGAAAATTGACATCTCTCCAGCATAACGTATTGGGAGTAGCCCAGAGGCTAACTTCTGTATTTGGATTGAAAGTGCTGCTCATAGCTAGGGACCGGCATATCATATGATGTTGACCAAAGGCGAGTATGATATCGTATGATCTCATACACATTGCATCATGTGATATTGAACATAAATGGTAACTTTAGTCTAGTCAGACTGCCGGCATCATATGATATCCTATGTCATTCGATGACATGATATCATATCATATCATATTGCTGTTTCCTAGCGGTATAGCTTTCATGAGCCCAACCCATCAATGAACCCCTTCATCACAAGCTGCCTCGGAGTCAGTTTTTTTAATTCAGATTTCTGTATAAATATTTTGGTCTCGCTCAGTGGCTGGCTCAAGGAGCTTTCTAGAAGCTACAGCTCATAGCTGAAAATAAAAGCTCTGGGTATCCTGAGGCCACTTCCCTGGTCCCCCCCTTGTAGGCCCCCCCTAGGTCCCCCCTTTGTAGGCCCCCCACTGGGTCCCCCCCTGAGGCCTTTCCCATGGGCCCTTCCCTCGTAGTTCGTATTTCATACCTCAGATTTGGCCTGAAACTTCGATAATTCCGAGAATGGCTGTAGCTAAATGGCTGTAAAGCCCAACTCATGAAATCCAAGGTTTCTAGAAGGTGCTTACTACACTCTAACTCAGCACCCCCAACACACAAATGAACATTATTGATAGCATGTACAATGTTAAGTTGTGCTATATGCAGTGCAAGTGCAAAATTATGTCCCTATGTGTGTAGGGGATGCTACGTTAGATTATGCATAAAGCTCATTATAAAGCACATTATATAAAGCACATACACCAAAGCATATAAAGCTCATACAACCTCGCGGTGTCAAGTAGACTTTAACATGTAATGTAATGTAAAATGTAATGTAATGTAATACATAAAGCACATTATAGTCTTTTGGGGTTGTCTTTAGAGCCAAAAAGCCCCCTAGTAGCACCCCAAAAGTTACTTGGAGCATTCATGGTGCTACCTGAAGACACTTGTTCCTTTTCTTACAAAAATAACTTGTTGCCCACCATGCTTGAACTTGGTTATATGGCTCCAGCCTTTAAGGCTTTGGCCGGCTTCAGCAGGAAGATATTCAAATTAATTCAATGCAAAGCATTATTATCATTTTCTATTTTGTTTGGACTTGAGCATGGTCGCCCACCATGCAGGGAAAACTTGAATTTGAATTTGAATTTGAATTTGAACACCATGCAGGGCAAGCCCACGGAGCAGCTTGGTGTTGGTAGCGAAGTCGATCTCTCAATCCAACGGCAGTGGCAGGTTCTCTCGCAAACACCAGCTGGACACTCCCTCTCAGAGCCAGAGTGGGAGGTTGATGATGAGTTCCATGCACTTCAAGCGGTTGGCGGGTATTCCCTCCTCAAACCCGAATTGGCTCCTTCCTCCTTCACCCCCCCTTGGACGGCTAAGCAACCAGGCGCGTCCACAAGTCTGGGTTACATCTGAAGCTGCTCTCTCTGCAGCTTGCAGACAGGCACGGAAATTTGGGACCAGGATTCAGGATCACCACTTGAATTCCAGTAATGCCATAGTACTCCAAGAGAGGACTGGTGAGACTCTCCAGGGGAAGAGCTGCCCGCTCTCTTCAACTTCAAATTGCCTCGCTTCAAATTCCACTATCTTCTCCATCCTTGACCCCAGGCCAGAAACCCTAAACCCCAGGCACCCAGTGGTTCACAGACCCAGCCAGAAACTCATGGGCAACGTGGCAACAGTTGGTACTCTGACCCCATCTGCCCCCCAAATCGGGCTTGATTCTGAGCAACACACAGCTGATCGGTCCGGACTGAAAGAGACTTACATCTTTCCTTTTCTGGGCAGGGGTGAGTACTTGAGTACATTAGTGCAATGTAGTTCCCTTGGGAGCGGGAGAAGCTCTCTCTCTGATGTAGATCTAGCTGCCCATTACCAGGCTCCTACTTCTGCTCCTGTCGCTAACCAGGCCACTACACATGGGCATGTCCTCGACCAGGCCCCTACGCAGAGGCAGGCCCCTACATATGCCCCCAACAAGGCCCCTACACAAGCCCCCGACCAGGCCCTTACGCATGCCCCCGACCAGGCCCCTACATATGCCCCCAACAAGGCCCCTACACAGAGGCAGGCCCCTACATATGCCCCCAACAAGGCCCCTACACAAGCCCCCGACCAGGCCCTTACGCATGCCCCCGACCAGGCCCCTGCACAGCGGCAGGCCCTTTCATATGCCCCCGACAAGGCCCCTACACATGCCCCTGACCAGGCCCCTACACGGAGGCAGGCCCCTACGCATACCCTCAACCAGGCCTCAACACAGGCCCCTACGCATGCCCCCGACCAAGCCCCTACGCTTGCCCCCGACCAGGCCCCTACGCAGAGGCAGCCTCCTACGCATGCCCCCGACCAGGCCCTTCCGCATGCCCTGGACCAGACCCCTAACCAGGCCCCTACGCATGCCCCCGGCCAGGCCCCTACACAGGCCCCTACACAGGCCCTAGGCCAGGCCCCTACACAGAGGCAGGCCCCTACGCATGCCCCCGGCCAGGCCCCTACACAGAGGCAGGCCCCTACGCATGCCCCCGGCCAGGCCCCTACACAGAGGCAGGCCCCTACGCATGCCCCCGGCCAGGCCCCTAAGCAGAGGCAGTCCCCTACACAGGCCCCTACACAGAGGCAGGCTCCTACACAGGCCCCCGGCCAGGCTCCTATACAGAGGCAAAAGACCGCAGAGCTAGAGCTCAAGCGTGCAGAAACTGTAAGCACCATAGGTAATGAGAGTCCCAGGCTGGTTAGATCCAGAATATTTGACATAGCTGACAGGCTGTCAAGCTCCAGAACAACTGACATGGCTGACATGCTGTCTGGCTCCAGACCAGCTGACATGCTGTCTGGCTCCAGAACAGCTGACATAACTGACATGCTGTCTGGCTCCAGACCAGCTGACATGCCTGACATGCTGTCTGGCTCCAGACCAGCTGACATGGCTGACATGCTGTCTGGCTCCAGACCAGCTGACATGGCTGACATGCTGTCTGGCTCCAGACCAGCTGACATGGCTGACATGCTGTCTGGCTCCAGACCAGCTGACATGGCTGACATGCTGTCTGGCTCCAGACCAGCTGACATGGCTGACATGGCTGACAGGCTGGTTAGATCCAGACCAGCTGACATGGCTGACATGGCTGACAGGCTGGTTAGATCCAGACCAGCTGGCATGGCTGACAGGACACTGTGGAGCAGTGCAGATGGGCAGGCAGGTCGGGCCAGAAGAATGAGTTTGGTACGGCGTAGTTCCATGCTTGGAACTGGCCAGACTTTCCATGGGAGCGGGAGCGACTCTCTGAATGAGGCTGTAGATCTGGCTGGGCAGAAGATGGTGGGGCCAGAGCGTAATCGCCCAGCTCCACAAAAGCGAAACTCTGCTCAATCACTTGGTTTGTTGGCTAAAACAATCGTCCCGAAAAATTCCATGAACATCCTAGAGCCTATGGCTGAAGAACACTCTAGTAAATTAGAAGTGCTGTTTTAGCCCACACCGAGCCCACCCATGCAGTTCGGAGTACGTGTGGTTGTTTATAGCCAAACCCACGCCAAGCCGGCCTACACACGTTTTAGCCTTACCACGCTGAGCGCACCCATGCAGTTTGGAGTACTTTAGGTTGTTTTAGCCAAACCCATGCCTAGCCTGCCCACCCACATATTGGCCGAACCCACGCTGGGCCAATCCCACGCAGTAGTGCTGTAGCCAAACCTACGGGTTGGTGCTGTAGACCTGGCAGCACTCTTGTACAGCTGCAGTGTTTGTTTATCAGTATACCTAGTTGGGAAGAAGACAGTGGGGTAAGCGTGCAGATCCACCTTGTGCATGTGGAAGTTGACGATGCAAGCTTTCAGGCACTGCTGAAAAACTAGTGGGCAACCCAGTGGCTGCCTCAAGGAGCTGCCTAGAAGCTGCTAAGAAAAGCAGAAAAATCCTGGTCTAGCACAGCGAAGGAGCTGCCTAGAAGCTGCTAAGAAGAGCAGAAAAGACCCTTGGTCTAGCACGGCGAAGGAGCTGCCTAGAAGCTGCTAAGAAGAGCAGAAAAGAACCTTGGTCTAGCACGGCGAAGGAGCTGCCTAGAAGCTGCTAAGAAGAGCAGGACAAAGCCTTGATCTAGCACGGCAAATGAGCTTCCTAGAAGCTGCAAAGAAGAGCAGAAAAACCTAGTCTAGTACAGCGAAGGAGCTGCCTAGAAGCTGCTTAGAAGAACAGGACAAAGCCTTGATCTCGCACTGCGAAGGAGCTGCCTAGAAGCTGCTAAGAAGAGAGAAATAACCTGGTCTAGCACGGTGAAGGAGCTGCCTAGAGTTACAGCTTGGGATGGGTAACTTTCTCATGCACTGTGCAATGCTTTTTTGTGCAATGCGTCGCCATTCTGTCCCTGCATGGCGACGCATGGGTCCAGCTAAACTAGGCAGAAATGCCCCCCCAACCCCCCCCAGGCTCCGTGCTTCACACACCGCGTGGTTTTGGGGGGCAGCTCATTGCACTGGGGTCACACCGCCACTCAATTTGTGTTGCATCGCACGAAAAGAGAAAAAGACAGTGCCGCTGTCTGCTAGGAGCTGCCAAAAAGCTGCTAAGAAAAGCAGAACAAGCACTGGTCTAGCTTACCTAGGCAATGCCATCCCCAGAGCTACAGCTCGAGCTGGTTAACTTGTGTATCTGCTGTGAGCGTAATAAAATGCTAAGTTCAAAAACAAATGTCGGGCACCAGTCGTAGTGGACGCCCACTTCTTGGCATAAAAAAAAAAAATACAAATGTATAACGCCCTTTTGTATGCTCCCCCATGATACAGCCGATCAAACTGCATGCATGCCGTCGATCGCGTCTCGTTGAGGCGCAACTCGCAATGGGATGCAACTCGCGATGACTGCCCCGTATGTACGTATGATACAGTCTAGGGGTAGGCCAAATAGGCTAAAAGAACATGCCGAACTGTGACAGGAAGGGCTACAAATAAATAGCTCAGATTGTGTTGGCCAGATATTAAACTGCCCAACTCATCTTTCTACCACAATATACCACAATAAGATGGCAACCCAATTCAAACTGAATCCTCAGTGTCGCTGGTTTGTGTTGGACGACCCATCTCCTGGGGCGAAATTCCTTCCACAACCACACAAAAAACTCGGGGTATGGCTTTCTGACCCGTGGCATTGCTTTCTGACCCGTGGCATTGCTTTCTGACCCGTGGCATTGCTTTCTGACCCGTGGCATTGCTTTCTGACCCGTGGCATTGCTTTCTGACCCGTGGCATTGCTTTCTAACCCGTGGCATTGCTTTCTGACCCGTGGCATTGCTTTCTGACCCGTGGCATTGCTTTCTGACCCGTGGCATTGCTTTCTGACCCGTGGCATTGCTTTCTGAGCTCCGAAGCAACCATCGATGTTTGAATCGTGAAATCCTGAGATGACAGGAGTGTCAGGTGGTCCCAAGTCGATTGTATGTATACTTTTGGTTGCTAGACATGCCAATGCATGCTGTTGTATTTTTGGCGGAGCCCCCCCTTCTGGGAGGCGTAAGCCCCCAGTGTTACCCATTTGTCCGGTTGACCGTCTAACCATGATGAAGCCAGACACGTCAGCCAACGGTCTCATAACTAACTCGCTTCCCTTGCCACCTGTTGCTCCGTCGCGATCACTCTCCGCCATTTTTTAGTGTCGCAGGCAACGCTGCATCAAACTTGTCTGGAGGAGACTACTGCAACTGTTTGATTCTGAGGATGTCCTTGCATCAGCCTGGTGCAGACATGTCGATTTGTATCATTAACCGTTATCGTTCATCCTTATCAAGGGTTGTGTTTTATGGAAGCTAGGTGAGCCAACCTTACGCACCGTACACCTACGGTCAGGCCCAGAAACTTTATGCCATACGTTGTGTACGGGTTATAATGGTCACAACAAACGGAGGAGTCCCTGGTTCGAATCTGCACCGAGACATGTGCACTAGAAATACATGGTTCTTGCACTGGGGGTGATTGTTCGCTGCAATGTGCAGACGGGTAGACACCTAACCTGGTGTATAGAACCTTGTGACAATTCTTTAAGATGGGTACAGACCGTACTGCACAACCTAGGAGATATTCTAGAAAAGGCACGTTTAGATTCTAGGTAGCTCTCCCTTTTGTAATAATACCACCAACACCAACACCAACACGAACACCACCGCTGCCAGCAAAAAATACCACCATCGCCACCACCAGTACCACCCCCTATGAGCCAGAATGTAATAATAGCATGTAGTTTCGACAAACCTTTTTAGGTGTCTTCCACCTAGCTTCCATTGTGTGTATCTTATCATTTTATGGGGCTTTTGAGCTTGCAAGTGGTGATGGCCCTCCACAACGGCTGAACTCTGCCTATTAAGCACACACTTGTTCGTGAGAGTCAAGCCTCTCTTTGGGGAGGCTGAACCCTAATTTACCAAGTCCCCAAAAATTCGGGAATCGGCTGGAATAGGGTATACATGCCACCACATATTCGTCTAAGCAGGTGATGTCTTTACAATTAAGAGTGCCACGCGGCACATACTCTAACATGGTTTCATATATAGGAATCATTACAACAGAAAGATACACTTTGTTGGGCAGATATGGTGTTCGGGAGTTACTATAATGAGTCAACTTGGTTACATTGTTGATACTAGGTGGTTGCCAACAACAGGGAGTGGGCAGTTGGGCACACCAGTAGCATCATTCATGTTTTACATTCTGACCACTGTGTTATACATACCACACATTGAAACTGCATTTTACACTGGAGCTGACAATTAAACAACTCACCAACCAACCAGGTGGGTGCAGGTGCACCACCAGCGCACCACTACTAAGGGAGACACATTTCAACAAAATGCTGCCAGCGAAGGGCGAGCTGTATTGTGTTATGATTGGTTTGAGTATGCTAGCATCAAATTAATGTTATGATTGGTTTGAGTATACTGGCATTAAATTAATTTGAGAAGGTACACGATGATCGTCAGACGTTGAGGCCTAGTCAAAAGGAGGAGTGCCCAGAAAGGTACGCTGCCAGCGACGATTGAAAAATGATTAGAGGGAGCGGAGGACTACCTTTATCTCCATCTCGTGGTTGGCTTCGTTCGCGAGTGATTCTTGAAACAATGGCAATGCGAGTTGGACGTCCTCGCGACTCGCATATGCGATTTATAAAAATTCAAATAATGCGTCGGCTGCTAATGATCGACAGCCTGTTATCATAACCGTATCAGACTTTCAACTCGTGTACATCTTTTTTACTGTACACAATTTCCGCTCGCAGCTCGCTTGCTGCTACATTCAATACACCCACTGGATTCCAGAAGGGCACAGCGTGAACGTTCTATTTGTCTTTCTCTGCGTCCCATCCTTGCATTTGGTTGAGCATCTCCTGGCTTGAACTTCGGCTTTTAGCGATTCAGTTTCTCATCCAAATCGAGAATCCTTGACTGCTACGGTGATGCGCCAGGTACTTACTACGCGTGGCTAAACTTTGATATGTTGCCATCTTGTTTATGTCCGTGTCAGCAATATGCCTGGATAGGCTTGGCGATCTTTCTTCCTGCGCAAGTTGCGAGTTTGTGACTGTCCACTGTAATATTCACGATGAAGAGGCGCGAGCCTTCCAGCCATCATGACGGATTCCAAGGACCTGCAAATATGTTAGATGGGCGTGCGAACTCGGAGTATTTTGTTGTCGTGCGCAAATCAAATAGTTTTATTATAGCTACCGCACTATGCGCCAGCCGTTATCGGCCCGATGCTCGATTAATTGACTCGCTACTCGGTATTGTTCTTAGCAATTCATTATCGAGCAAGAGCCACTGGCTGAGCAGAATTGTCCTTCCTGATTCGAATCCTGACCTGACCCTGAGACTGCGCATCTGTCATATTCACCATTCATATCACACTGCTCGATTCATCCCGCGTCTCTGTGACACTTATTTCTTCTGTGCTTCGCAAATCCCGATAGCGCTTGATTGCAACATTCAGGAAGGCATCGTCCTTGCTACCTTAATCCTTGTATTCGGTTATTGGCCCCACCCTATCTGATGGTGGAGGAGATACTCATCACATCTGTTAGTGATCTCATCCCTTGTCAAACAGTCTTCTGACCCTCCCCCATGTCCCCATTTCCCAGGGCATATATCATAAGTAACTGCTTCTGATACTTGCAGCACTTTTCCATTGGATGCAGCCTTCAGCTTCTAAAGCAAGTTCAGACAGGGGAGCCAGATAAGGGGGCCAAACCTTGGACATCCTAGTCCATCAGCCTCTTACCAAACTCAGCTTGTCAGTATCTCACTAAGTCCGTTGAATATGACTTCCACAGAGTACCCAGCGCCGCAGCTCGGCGATTCCTCCTTTGACATATCACCTTTGAAGCAGCGCAAGCTAAACCAGGGAACCTCTCATGTGTTCAAGACCCCATCGACTGCCTTCCCCCCTTCCTTTCGGCGCACTGTCTCACCATCGGAACCTCTCCTTGGTTCTCCAGAAGGGGGCACCTTCCACATCCCTCTCCCACCAATGATGTCCATCTATCAGTGCTCCCCAGGTTGTGTCCTCCAAGTGCAGCCCTCACTAGAAGATGAACAGCTGGATAGCCATGTTTCAACCAGCAATGGTCAAATAGATCGGGAACACGAGCTCGCTACTGCCCCATCCCCAACCAAGGCATCTACTGAGCGCAAGCGTCCGTTTTCTGAGGATGGTAAGAGCAAACCACCCTTCCGCTTTGGCTCTGTCATAACCACAGATCAGGGTCCTAAGCAACTGACCAGGGTGTGCTTCACAAGATATGGCAACAACCCTATCCCAAAGCTGCAGAGACCACCTCTGACTCCCCCACCAGGCACAGGGGGCGAACAATTGCCCAGGGATGTGTTGGCTCCAATGACAGCTCCCCCCCAGCTCCCAAGCAGCTTGAACACGCCGGCTCTTTGGAGGAATGAAGGCCGCAGTTTTGCCGACCAACCATGCTCCACCATTCCATTGTGTGACTCTGCGCGTGAGCCTCCCTCGTGGGTGAAATCGCACGCTGGCAAGAGTCGAATCCCCAAGACCCCTTTGAGCTTCTCGCATCAGAAAAGCTCTGCCACAGGGTCCCTATTGGACTCGTGTGACTCTTATCTTACAGAGGGGCGGCAGACCCATGGTGCACCTGCAACAGGGACTCTAGATTCACTCATAGCAGTGCACCAGCAAATGTCTGGTGCTGTTGAAACAGGATCTCCAGATTCAAACATGGCAGCATATCCACACACTCCTGGTGCCGTTGTTGCAGCTGACAATGAGGAATTTCTCTCTGAAGTGCCCCCTCTCTGCTCTAGCCCCATGTCCACCTATTCAGATGCCATGAGGGATCTGCCTAGTCCTCTCTCTGCCCTCCGCACCCTTCAAGGCTCCATGCAAGCCCCCTGGGACAGCCCTCACCTCCTACCTATCAGCTACCTGTCAGCTACTTCTAGACTCCTGTCTACTGCAGAAGGTGCTTGTTTGTCCTCAGGTACACTTGAGCGTTTGAGCTCGAACCTGAACCTGACCCCTTCACCCTCGTCTACACCCAAGGGTTCATCTCTTTCAAGGGGGAGCCAGCTAGAGGAGCAGCTGTGCTATGCAGAAGAAGAGATCAACAGGCTGCAGCAGGTGATAGAATGAAAAATTAAAATTAAAAATATAATAAAATATAATACAAAAATATCATGAAAAATGTATGAAAAGCAGCAGGTCAGTGTTTTTGTTTTCAGCTATGTGCAGCATCTTCTAGACAGCTCCGCTGTCTGGCTATTCAGCCATACTTGGCGCAACCTCGTGCTCCTTCAAGCTGACATAATCAGCTTTCTTCAAGTGCTGGAATAGTTCGGTTCAGCCCAGTGATCGGCTAAGGGAGCTGCCTAGAAGTTGCTATGAAAAGCTGAAATGAAATACCCTGCAGCAGGTGATAGCAAAGGTGAAAAGCAGCATAGTTTTTTTTCCAGCTGCCCACAAACCTCCCCCAGGGGGATGATAGCCCGCCTATTGGTGATTGGCCTCAGTGAAAGTAAACAGGCTGGCCCCCTCAACCTCACGCCTCGTAAGAAGGCGTACTATTTATTTATTTATGTATTTCTTTTCAGCTACGAGCTACAGCATCTAAGCAACTCTTTGGGCTCTCTCTTCATCTAAACCTCACGTAACCTAGTGCACCTGAAAGCTGATATCGCCAGTTTTCCAGTACTCCTGGAATCTTTGGGTTTGGCTCAGTGGCAGACTCAGGGAGCTGCCTATAAGCTGATGCTGGCAGCTGAAAAGAAAAGCAGTGAAAAGCAGTGAACAGCAGGGGAACAAATTACGTGCCTTTGTATGTAGTCTAGTCACATTGGTGCCTTGGTGGTTGGCCCCAGTGAAAGCAAACAGACTGGCCCCCTCAACCTCATGCCTAGTAATAATGCGTACTATTTATTTATTTATTTATTTATTTATTTATACTCTAGTCACAGAAGGACAACCACATGAATCACTGTTTGATTACATGTTGCGCACATTGGAAAGAAAGGCAAAGTGACATGAGGTAATCGACTGCCGAGAGTTTTGTAGGCTAGAGAATCATGTTCACTGTTTTGTTGTTTGGGATACGCATAGCAGGTTCCAACCAGCTCCATTGCAGAGCCACAGCGGCAAAGCCCTGAGGAAGTTCGCCCCCGGTCAAGTTACTCCTTTTCAAACAGGTTCAGGATTTAGTGGCTTAGGTTTTGCTTTAGGGTACATGGTCTAGATGTACCCCGAGGTGTAACTGGGGGCTAGCTTCCTCACTGCTGAGTCCAGCCAGATTTCAGTTGCAGTGGAATGCCCGCCAAGTCAGCTTTCAGATGCACTAACTAGCCTCAGGTTTGGTCCAAGGACAGGGAAAAGAGCTCCTTAGAAGCTGCTGAGCATAGCCCAAAAATTAAAAACATTAAACCGAGTTCCTTGGAGGGCATCTGTTTGTAAAGCCACCAACTCGTAGACTTAAACTATAACTTGTTTACATGGCACAAGCCTTTAAGGCTGCTCGCCATCTTTGGCAGTAGCATAATCAATTCGAATCAAAGTATTATTATCAAAATATTATTTATCAAATCTCTTATTGAACTTAAACTATGTTACATGGTACCAGCCTTTAAGGCTGCTCGCCGTCTTTGGCAGTAGCACAATCAATTCAAATCAAAGCATTATCATCAAAATATAATTGATCCTATATCTTCTTGAACTTGGACTTTGTTACATGGGACTAGCCTTTAAGGCTGCTCGCCGTCTTTGACAGTACCATAATCAATTCAAAGCAAAGCATTCTTATCGAAGTATGATTGATCCAATATCTGCATGCAATCATTAACAAAGACAGCTTCTCACCACCTTCCACATATACGTACATACATACATATGCCGTATCAAGCTCTGGCTGTATGGTATAGTATTACCCAGCATCGATCAGACGGGTCTGCGGTTCGAGTCCTGGCCAGGTTTACAAATTTCAGACCTGCAGCCTTGGAAGAGGTAGAGACCTTCCCTATGTGCTGCTGCGCGGTAGTCCAAGGCCAGGCGCAGTTGCGGTCTGCGAAATCAAATAACCCCAGCATAGTAGCCATTCTCCTGTATGTACGGTACATGCAATCGGGAGGGTTCCTTCAATCTCCTGTGGCAGCTCGTACTATTTTTCAATTTCCAAATTTTAATTTTACATATGCCGTGCATATGTAGGTCCAGAACGTAAACTGCTTGAACTTGAGCTTGCCTACATGGCGCCAGCCAGCAATTTGGCTGCTGGCTGCTTCGGCAGCAACATAAACAATTCGAATAAAAGCATGATCAAAATATACTTGATCCAATCAATTCAAACAATCATGTATACGCAGAGGTAACTTCGCACGACTCACTTCTTTATTGCATTTCAAATAATGTGAGGAATCATTTTATTCTTAGTGTGGGAAATCGGGATCTGATAAACATGCAATGCAGAACAATACAATACAATACAATACAATACAATACAATACAATTTACTGTACTATACTATAATATAATATAATGTAATAAAACAACATAACAATATAATATAAGACAATATAATACAAGGCAATATAAGACAATGATACAAAATGCGGTATTGGTAGTTAGACATGTCTCCCAATGGCATGTATTTCATTAACCCAAGTTCATAAGTCCCCCTTGACTCTATCAGGCTGCAGGCACATTTTGTGCCCAGTAGGGCACCAGGAAAATGTAATCATCATCATTGTTGTTGTTGCAGGACGCCTTGAAAGAGGTAGAGAACTTCCCTCCATCCTGTCGCACGGTAGTCCAAGCTCAGGTGCAGAGGGCCTGCGAAACCAAATAAACCCAACATGGTAGCCATTCTCCAGTATGTACACATGCTTGTAGGGATCGGCAATATGATATCATATGATATCATGTCATCATATGATATCATATGATGCCGGCGGTCTGACTAGGTAACTTTGGCCTGGGGAATCATATCATATGATATTAAGTCATATGATTTTTGTTTGATATCATACTCACCTTTGGCCAAAATCATATGATATGCCGATCCCTACATGCTTGCAAACAGGAGGGTTGCCTCAACCTCACGCCTGTGGCACGGCGTACTAATTTTCATTTTTGTTGTTTCAGGAGCTAAGCCATGCAGTAGGCGGCCTTGAGAAGATGCGAAAGGTGGCTGACACAGATGACCCTTATCTGCGCAGCAGCGAGCGCAAGGCCAAAGGGGCTGTGGTGAGAATCTTTGTGTGGGACGAGAACAAATTGAGCTTGGTTACATGGCTCCAGCCAGCGATTTGGCTGCTTACTGTCTTGATAAGTAAAAGCAATATTGTTTATCACCTACTGTGAACCACTGAGCTGCCCCCCCTTGTAGCTGAGTGCCTTCCCTTGTAGCTGAGTGCACCCCTTTGTAGCTGAGTGCTCCACTTGCTGCCCCCACTTGTACCTGAGTGTACCACTTTGCTGCCCCCCCTTTTAGCTGAGAAAACCACTTTGCTGCCCCCCCCTTGTAGCTGAGTGCACCACTTCCTGCCTCTCCATATAGCTGGGTGTACCACTTTGCTGCTCCACCCTTGTAGCTGAGTGCACCACTTCCTGCCTCTCCATATAGCTGGGTGTACCACTTTGCTGCCCCCCCTTGTAGCTGAGTGCGCCACTTTGCTGCCCCTCCTTGTAGCTGAGTGTACCACTTTGCTGCCCCCCCTTGTAGCTGAGTGCACCACTTCCTGCCTCTCCATATAGCTGAGTGTACCACTTTGCTGCCCCCCCCCCCCCCCCCCCCCCCCCCCCCCTTGTGGCTGAGTGTACCAATTTGCTGCCCCTCGTTGTAGCTGAGTGTACCACTTTGCTGCCCCCCCTTGTAGCTGAGTGCTATCGAGCAGCAGGTTGTATCGCTCAAGACCTCGCATTGTGTGTCGCGTATGTCAACAATCAATCACCAGCTTGAGCTTGAACTTGGGTACATGGCTCCAGCCGGCAATTTGGCTGCTAACTGTCTTGAGCAGTCATATTGTTTATCACCATATGTGCACAACTTTGCCGCCCCCCTTGTAGCTGAGTGATCCCCCACCCCTCCACCCCCCCACCCCCTTGTAGTTGAGTGCATCACCTTGCTGCCCCCCCCAGTAGCTGAGTGCACCACTCTGCTGCCCCCCCTGTAGCTGACTGCACCACTTTGCTGCCCCCCCCTTGTACCTGAATGCACCACTTTGCTGCCCCCCTTGTACCTGAGTGCACCACTTTGTCCCCCCCCTTGTAGCTGAGTTACCCCCCTTGTTGCTGAGTGCACCACTTTGTACCCCCCCTTGTAGCTGAGTGCAATCGAGCAGCAGATCATGTCGCTTAAGACGTCGCATCACATAGAGGAGCATGTAGAAACCCACGTGGAGCATCAGGTGGTGTTGCACAGTCTAGTAGATCAATCAGCTTCCGAATCAGCCGGACCCCGTCGGTCAGTTGGGAGGTCCATCAGCTTTGGTCGCCAAGGATATCAGGTATGAGATGAAGAATATGTGTGGAGATGAAGGGTGTGCGTGGAGGTGGAGGGAGCGTGGAGATATGTGTGGGGATGAAGGGGGAGGGGGCGTGGAGATGGGTGTGTAGGGAACAGCAATATGATATCATATGATGCCGGCAGACTGACTAGGCCAAAGTTTCCATTTATATACAATATCATATGATGCACTTTGTATGATATCATATGATTAGGGAGAGGCATCGATCTATATAGATCTATATAGATCTATATTGGATTTTTGAAAATCGGCATAGGGCACCTTACAAAAATCAAAATCTGGTTTTACAATTATGGCATAGGGCACCATATCATATTGCAGGCGCTTCGACTGGATTTTACGGTGTCTATCTGATGTAACTGCATATGTTGTAGATATGCACAATATATCTATTTGCTATATGTATATCTATATAGACCTATATTTTTGGGCAATATAGATATATTTGTCGCCCCCTTCATATGATATCGTACTCCCCTTGTGTCTGTCAACATCATATGATATGCTGGTCCCTACAGGTTAAAGATGAAGAAGACATTTGTATTTTTTACACCAGGTGTACACAGATATTTTCAGCTAAAGAATGGGTATCAGTGCCCCCGCAACTCGAGGATTGTGTTGATGTGATGGGCAGAGTCAATCATACATTGAAAGGGGGGCTTGGTGTGGTACAAGTGTCCATCAGCTTTGGTCCCCCAACAATACAAGTTGTGGGATGTAGAAGACATTTTTTATTTTGTACACAAATATTTCCGACTACAGAATGGGTTTCTGTGCCCCCCAAACTTTGTGGATGTGTGCGGCACAGTCACTCGTACGTAAAAAGGGGGATTTGGTGTGGAACAAGTGTCCTTCAAATTTGGTCCCCAACAATATCAGGTGTGAGATGTACAAGACTGCGGACTTGGTGTGGAGATGAAGGGGGTGTTGAGTGCCCACGGATATCAGGTGTGCTCATGCGGTAGGGGGTCATGCGGTAGGAGCGTGGTTATGGGACAGGGGTTCTGGGGGATGAGGTAGGGGGTGATGAGGTAGGAGCGCGGTTATGGGACAGGGGTTCTGGGTGATGAGGTAGGGGTGATGAGGTAGGAGCGCGGTAATGGGACAGGGGTTCTGGGTGATGAGGGGGGGGAAGGGGGGGTGGGTGGGTCTGGTTGATGAGGTATGGGGTGATGAGGTAGGAGCACGGTTATGGGACAGGGGTTGTGGGTGATGAGGTAGGGGTGATGAGGTAGGAGTGCGGTTATGGGACAGGGGTTCTGGGTGACGAGGGGGGGGGGGGGGGGGTCTGGTTGATGAGGTAGGGGGTGATGAGGTAGGAGCACGGTTTATGGGACAGGGGTTCTGGGTGATGAGGTAGGGGGTGATGAGGTAGGAGCGCGGTAATGGGACAGGGGTTCTGGGTGACGAGGGGGGGGGGGAGGGGGGGGGGGGGGGGGGGGGGGGGGGTTCTGGTTGATGAGGTATGGGGTGATGAGGTAGGAGCACAGTTATGGGACAGGGGTTATGGGTGATGAGGTAGGAGCACGGTTATGGGACAGGGGTTATGGGTGATGAGGTAGGGGTGATGAGGTAGGGGTGATGAGGTAGGAGTGCGGTTATGGGACAGGGGTTCTGGGTGACGAGGGGGGGGGGGGGGGGGGGGTCTGGTTGATGAGGTAGGGGATGATGAGGTAGGAGCACGGTTATGGGACAGGGGTTATGGGTGATGAGGTAGGGGGTGATGAGGTAGGAGCACGGTTATGGGACAGGGGTTCTGGGTGACGAGGGGGTGGGGGGTGGGGGGTGGGGGTGGGGGGGGTCTGGTTGATGAGGTAGGGGGTGATGAGGTAGGAGCACGGTTATGGGACAGGGGTTCTGGGTGATGAGGTAGGAGCGGGGTAATGGGACAGGGGTTCTGGGTGACGAGGGGGGGGGCTGTCAGGTTAGTGGTACAAGTGTATAGACTGGGGAACTTGGTATGGTGAACGTATGTGGATTTGGGGAGTTGGTATGGTACAGATATGTAGTATGGGGGAGTTGGTATGGTGAAAGTGTATAGACTTCGGGAGTCGGTTTTCTACAGGTACATAGTCTGGGGGAGTTGGTATGGTGAAAGTGTATAAACTTGGGAGTAGGTATGGTACAGGGACATAGTTTGGAGTTGCCAAGGATATCAGGTGCGGGACGTAAAAGACAGGGGACTTGGTGTAGGGATGCCAACGTGTGTGTGTGGAGATGGGTGTGGGGATGCAAAAGGGTGTGTGTGGATATGAAAGGTGTAAAGAGTTGGTATAGTACAGGTACATAGTCTATAGTACAGGTACATTGTATATGGGAGGTACATAGTCTATAGTACAGGTACATAGTATGGGGGAGTTGGTAGAACGGTATGTCTGGTGAACAGTTTTACAAAACTAAGTTGTAGCCCAGCCATACAGTTGTTTTTTGTAGCTGTGGAGGGAATTTCACCCCAGGAGGTAGGTAAGTAAACATGAACACATTCATTCAGAACTGAGAAACAACTAGACAGCCAGCTACAAAACTACCTGAATAGATACACGTTCTATGCAGCCTCACATGCGACTATCTAATTTGGCGGAGAGTGTTCGCGGCGGAGTGACAGGTGGCAACAGAAGCGAGTTAGTTACGAGACTGTTGGCTGACGTGTCAGGCTTCGTCTTGGTGAAACGGTCGGTCGGTCGCACAGACTGACAAATGGGTAACCCTGGGGGCTCCCGTCCCCTTGAAGAAGGGGCTCCCCCCCCAAAACAAGCCTGTATAGATAACAGCCAGTGATATTTGTTCAAATCTGAACGAGCAAATCTAATTACGTTTTTTTTGCCTCCTCCCAGGACAGAATACATATTGCGATTCTAGTCAATTTTGGTCGATTTCCTTTTTTTTGTAAGGTCTCTCTGGGTCTCTTAAAAAATCCCTGATAACAGCCAGCTACAAAACCACCTGTATAGATCAAAACATGTAAGCCGTCTACTTAGGGCCTTCCTTTGCATCACATTATATATAATATATAATATATAAGAGTAGGAATCAGCATATCCTATGATGTTATCCAAAGGTGAGCATGACATCATATGAAATGTGCAGCATGCTGAGGGGCTCCTAGCAACAGTCGCACAATCTCTACGCGTCCAGCCCGGGCTGTGCACACCAGTGCCCACCCACCATCTGCATCAGCACGGGCAGCATCATGGGGTCTTTCCAGTAAAAGACATACCATATCAGCTCGTCCAAAGTTGATAGCGTAGTAAATGGGATCATCTGATCTGCCCCAACAGCTACCGCCTGGGGAATGAGCAACTGTGACTACTAACACTATGATGTTATCCAAAGGTGAGCATGACATCATATGATATCATACAAATTGTATCATATGGTATTGTATCTAAATTGTAACTTTAGCCCAGTCAGACTGCCGGTGTCATATGTGATCATATGATGACATGATTTCATATGATACAAGACCTATGCATCGTCGCAAGCGACGCAGAAAATTGGCAGAGTTTGTTGGCAACAGAACGAAAGGTGACAACAGAAATGGAGCTGACCAAAGCCAGTTATTTATGAGACAGTTGACTGACAGTCAGGCTTCACGTTTCTGTGGGGGCGGTCAAACGGACAACAGGGTAACTCTGGGGGCTCCCGCCCCATTGAAGAGGGGGTTCTGCCAATCATATTGCCGTTCCCTACATAACAGCAGTCTGTATGTCCCTTGTGTCGGGACTATGGGAGTGTTGCAGACATAATAACATACAGTGCTTCTTCAGGTGTGGTGGTTGGACCCAGTGAAAGCAAACGTGCTGGCCCCCTCAACCTCATGCCTCGACATAAGGCGTACTATTTATTTATTTACAGTGCTTCTAGCTCTTGCAACACATCCATGTCCCAAAACAACTCTACTGTACAAAACTAAATCTCCACACTATCACATGGGGGTTGCGAAAATGTTTTTAGACCATTGACTTGGGTAGGGCCTGGGATGGGTCCCGCGTGATGTAACCCAGAAATTATAAACCCAAATTACATCGTGCGGTTTTATTCTTATGATTCCCCCCATATCATTTCCCTGATTCTGAGCTGACCTACCAAGTTTGCTTGCACAGATGTGTGATCCAATAGCATGCCGGGCTTCCATCTTTTCTCTGTAAAGCATTCATTCCCCAAGCCAACTCCGGAACATTTCTCCACACATCATCACAGGGGGGTTACGAAGATGTTTTTAGAGCATGGACTCGGCTAGGGCCGGGGGTGAGCCCGTATGATGTGACCCGGGAATTCTCAACCCGGTTTAAATCACGCGGGTTGAGGATTCCCCCCTATCCTTGGCCTGATTCTGAGCTGACCCACCAAGTTTGCTGACATAGATGGGTGATGCAATAAAATGCCGGGCTTCTATCTCGTGCAAAGCATCCATTCCCAAGACCAACTCCGGAATATTGCTCCATGTTATCATGTGTGAATATATCTCTGCGCTATCACTGGGGGCTACGAAGATTTGTTTAGACCATTGACCTTAGACTCATAAATTTCCCCCTATCCTTGGCCTGGTTCTGAGCTGACCTACCAAGTTTGTTGACACAGATGGGTGATCAAATAGCATGCCAGGCTTCTATCTCGTGCAAAGCATCCATTCCCTAGACCAACTCCGTAATATCTCTTCACGTTATCATTTATGAACTCTAGCACCTGATATTGCACCTTCATATAATATAAACTGATATATATATGTAATATAATATAATATAAACTCTAGAACCTGATATTGCACATTGATATAATATAAACTAATATATATATATGTAATATAATATAATATAAACTCTAGAACCTGATATTGCACCTTCATATAATATAAACTGATACATATATATATGTAATATAATATAATATAAACTCTAGAACCTGATATTGCACATTGATATAATATAAACTAATATATATATATGTAATATAATATAATATAAACTCTAGAACCTGATATTGCACCTTCATATAATATAAACTGATATATATATGTAATATAATATAATATAAACTCTAGAACCTGATATTGCACATTGATATAATATAAACTAATATATATATAGTAGAGTGTAATATAAACTATATCACATGATATTGCACCTTGGTATCCGATGGTGGTCATTGCGATTGATTATATCCAATTACATTGCCTTAGATTGTTATCGACAGGCCATTGTTGGCCCAAGACAAGCCCGCTCCATAACATCCGGGAGGAGTCTTCCAACAGATCCTCAGAAAAAGAAAAGCAATATTGTACCAAGCAAGCATTGTCATCAACACTAATTGCAGAAGTGGTATGGTGACTTTCCCCAGCTGCAGCGTACGGGAGGGTCCCCTTAACACTACGCCCCTTTTTTTGTTTACAGAAGTGGTTAAGATAGGCAGGCCAAGATAAATTGTCTTTGTTTCTCAATGATTGTATGATGGGATTGGATCCAGTCTATTTAGATAAGAATACTTTGATTTTAATTGAGTATGTTACTGCCGAAGACGGCAAGCCTTATAGGCTGGAGCCATGTAGCCAAGATCAAGTTTAGGGACGGAACAAGTTCTATGCAGCGTCGCAAGCAACGCTTACAATTGGCGGAGAGTATTCGCAATGGAACAACAGGTGGCAACGGAAGCAAGTTAGTTACGAGACTGTTGGCTGACATGTCTGGCTTCGTCTCGGTCAGACGGTCACACGCACAGACAGACAACAGGGTGACCCTGAGGGCTCCCGCCCCCTTGAAGTGGGGGCTCCGCCAAAAAGAAAGGCGAATGGCACCAAGCAAGCAAGATTTCAGCAAGCAAGCAATATGATCAGTATTATCATTCCACATGATATATATTGATTGCTGTTTCACTAGCTTCTACGTCATGCGTATTTTCTTAGTCGTTGGCATCCTACGATGAATCTAGCTACAGTAGGCTAGTCGGTGTTTTCAAAGATATTGCAAATCATGTTATCATGGTGGGGGATATCAAGACTATATCTGATGGTGAGATAACCGATGGTGGGCATTGCAATTGACTAACTTATGTGCACTGCTCTTGCGTGTTGATGAAAGGTGGATGCGGCAGTGTGAAGCTCCATGGAATCATGTATAAACTCACACATGCTCTTGCACCTTGATATCGGCTGGTTGGCATTGCGATTGACTAACTTCTGTCTACTGCTCTTACGTGTCGAAGAAAGGTGGATGCGGCAGTGTGAAGCTCCATGGAATCTTGTATAAACTCTCACACATGCTCTTGTACCTTGATATCGGCTGGTTGGCATTGCGATTGACTAACTTCTGTGCACTGCTCTTGCGATTGAATAACTTTTGCATGCTGCCCTGGCGATTTGATAACAGGTGGCTGGTGCAGTGAGGATCTCCAGGGACTCATGTGTAAACTCTCACACATGCTCTTGCACCTTGATATCGGCTGGTTGGCATTGCGATTGACTAACTTGCACAGGCTGCCCTCGCGTGTTGTCAGCATGTGGCTGCTGCAGTGAGGAGCTTTATGGACTCATGTATTACCTCGCACACATACTCATGCTCCTTGATATCGGATAGTGGGCATTGTGTTTGACTAACTTCCATGCACTGCTTTTGCAATGGACCAACTTTCACACGCTCCCCTAACGTGTTCATAACAGGTTGGCCGCTGTAGGGAGGAGCTCCATGGACTCATGTGTAAACTCTCACACATTCTCATGCACCTTGATATTGGATGCTGGGCATTGTGATTAACTAACTTCCATGCACTGCTCTTGCGATTGACTAACTATCACACGCTCCCCTAGCGTGTTGATAACAGGTTGGCTGCTGTAGGGAGGAGCCCTATGGACTCATGTATTTCCTCTCACACATGCCATTGCACCTTGATACAGGATGGTGGGCATTACAATTAATTTACTTCCATGCACTGCTATTGCGATTGACGAACTTTCAAACGCCGCCCTCATGTGTTGATAACAGGTGGCTACCGCAGTGAGGAGCTATATGGAATCATGTGCACGCTCTGGCACATGCTCTTGCACCTTGATATTGGATGCTGGGAATTGCGATTGCCTAACTCCCGTGCACTGCCCTCGCAATTGACTAACTTGCACTCACTGCTCTCGCGTGTTGATAACAGGTGGCTGCCGCAGTGAGGAGCTCCGTGGAATCATGTGTAAGCAAAGCTCTAGTTGTGATGAACAACGTGGATGACCATATCCCCATCCGTTTGCAGCTGGAGGTGTCTGAGCAGGGGCAGGAGCAAGAAATACAAGCACTTCGAGATGAGGTAAGTTGTGCCAATGGCTCAATGGTAGAGCTCATTAATCGAAGAAGGTGCCAGGTTCGAATCCCTACGGGTGCGCTTTAGTGTCCGCGGTCACTGTCAACCGCCATGGTAGCTTTGCCTGGGTTAAGTATCAGGAGCAAGAAATCCAAGCACTTAGGTATAGAGTGAGTTTTTTTGTTTTACATGGGGTTGGGGGGCAGGAAATGGCGCATCTGATAAAACCTAGCCCTTAGTGACCTAGGAAAAAAGACAGAAGAAGACAATATCGGTTAAGGGACGGACACCACCAGGGTGAGTTGTGTGTTACAGAGACACTAATGATCAGGGTCCGATGCGAACCAGAGTAGCAGGAGCAATAAATCCAAGCTCTTTGAGATGAGGTGAGTTGTGCGTTGCAGAGACAATAATGAGTGGGTGTGGATCCACTCGGCCCAGGTAAGTGCTTGCTACCAGTGTGGGTGTAGTTCCTGGTCCTACTCCAGAGCTGGAAATCCAAGCACTTCGGGATGAGATGATTTATGCGTTGCAGAGACAATAATGAGTGGGTGTGGATCTTGGTCCTACACCACTCAGTTCAGGTATGCGCTTGCTACCAGTGTGGGTGTAGTTCCTGGTCCAACTCCAGAGCTGGAAATCCAAGCACTTCGGGATGAGGTGACTTATGCGTTGCAGAGACAATAATGAGTGGGTGTGGATCGTGATCCTACACCACTCAGTTCAGCTATGCGCTTGCTACCAGAGTGGTTGTGGATTGTGGTCCTACTCCAGAGCTGAAAATTTCAGCTCTGCAGAAAGAGGTGAGCTGTGCGTTCAAGGGTTAGGCTTATGGGGTTGTCCCTCTGTTCAGATAGCGACTCTTGTAGTTACCATGACTCTGACCTTGCACAACTTCCACTTTCTTGGGAATTGGCGAATTAGAAGGCTAGTTAAGAGGTGCGTTAGGAGGTGGCATGCTAGATATCCTCAAACAGAACAGGACGGCCGAAAAACGAGCTTTTGTAGATTAGGTGAGTGCAGGAATGCACCAACTAGGACATGCGTGGGCTTCAGGTCTATGTAGGGAACGGCAATATGATATCATATGTTATCATGTCATCATATGATATCATATGATGCCGTCAGTCTGACAAGGTTGAAGTTACCATTTATGCATAATATCATACAGTGCAATTTGTATGATATCATACACGCCTTTGGTCAACATCATATGATATGCCTTTCCCTAGGTTTATGAGAAGTCCACTCGGGTTGGCCTTTTTTTAGTTGTGAAAGGTTTTATACCCCAGGAGGTGTGTCTTACTACACAAACCAGCGACACCGAGGATTCAGTTTGAATGGCGTTGCCACTCCTACCTTGTGTGCTCCAGAAACAGTAATGATCAGAATTTGATGCAAACCATGCATAGTTGGTTGGTAAAATTTGTGTTTACAAGGGGGGAACCAGGAAATGGCGCATCTGATCAAACCTAGGACCAAGGAAAAAAGACAGAAGAAGGCAAGAACGGCTAAGGGACGGACACCACCAGGGCAACTTAAGGGACAAATGAGGACTGGAACAGGAAACTATATGAAACATGATCTATCAGCCTCAAATCAGCCTCCAATATGAGACCTCCGTATGAGACTTCCAATCAGCCACCAATGTGATCTATCAGCCTCAAATTAGTCTCTAATATGATATATGATCTATCAGCCTCAAATTAGTCTCTAATATGATATATGATCTATCAGCCTCAAATCAGTCTCTAATATGATATATGATCTATCAGCCTCAAATCAGTCTCTAATATGATGTATGATCTATCAGCCTCAAATCAGTCTCCAATATGATGTATGATCTATCAGCCTCCATCGCTGGCGGGCAGATCAAACATGGGCATAGTTTATTTTTGGCGGAGTCCCCCCTTCTGGGGGGCAGGACCCCCCATGTTTACCCATTTGTCCGTCCATCCATCTATCCGCCTGACCGTGATGAAGCCCGACACGTCAGCCAACGGTCTTGTAACTAACTTGCTTCCGTTGCCACCAGTCGCTCCCTCGCGATAACTCTCCGCCATTTTTTATCGTCGCAGGCGACGCTGCATAGAACTTGTTTGAGTGCTCATGGCAGCTGCACGCCAGCTTCATTAGCCAGCCATTGGGCCACGCCCAAAGCTTTCAGCTGTATTGGAATGCTTGTCATATCAATTGTCAGACGCAATAGCTAGCTACATGTAGCCCAAAAAGGAAAAAGTGCTAAACATGGGCAGTATAAACACTTTAACACCACACTCCTGAGTACAGAATGCAACACACAACACACCCTACCACACTCACCCCTAACCCCACCACACCACACAACACACCCTATCACACTCACCCCTAACCCCACCACACAACACACCCTGCCCAGTTGGAGACATATTCAGAACATGTCCAGGTCAAACTTGCATGGGCTTTACCAGAGCTCACTTTTACTAGGGAACGGCAACTAATATTAGTGTTTTAAAACCTAGTATTAACTAATATTATTATTCTGTCACAATAATATTAGTTTTTCAAATAAATTCGAAATTCTGGTGAGACGGCTCGTCTGACTAATATTATATAATATTACATAATATTATTAATTCACTAATATTATATAACATGGCCGACACCTACCTATTACTGGCACCATCACTGCCTGGTACCAGTGTTTTTTATTCGTGCGACCGGTCGCACATTGTGGCGCGCGGTCGCCACCCCGTGCGACCCTCAGGTGTGCGAAATTCGGTCGAAATGGGCCCACGATGGCGACCCTCAGGTCAGTGTCAGTGGTTTGTGCCCTGTTTCGCACCTGGGTCGCTCCTGGGTCGCACAGGCCCAGCCCAGGTAGCTAGCTCAGGCCTACCCCTTGTGGAAGTTACCCACTCAGAACTGTGAAAGTGACCCCAGGGATCATGCATGGGCCCACCCCAAGCCAGCCAATACAGATATACAATTTGATTCATGAACTACTCGACTCCCGAGGACCTGAAGCTACTCTTTTTGACTGGTGGTTGATTGGTTGATTGTTGCAACGGCATAAGGCATGAGCGAAATTTGTCGTTCTGAACCGCACGTGCCTGCGCTGCTAGTTAGTCGAGCGTCTTCAAGCCAGTCGCGGCTACTCCTTTGAACCCCGTTAGAACAGCCATGCGACTATGCGAGTCTATACGCAACCACCCACCCCTCTTCCAACGTCCTACCAAAGCACCACCACTATCTCCTGGGCGAAGTCGGACCTTGGGCGTGGCCCCCTCCCCCTCAACCCCTGTGTTGATAGCTAGGCCCTGCCTTAGATAAATTGCTTAGGCTGAGGTCTAGGCCATACCGGCAAAGGTTGCACCAAGAAAGGAGACAGGTGTGATGAGGGCAGTTATTATGTGTGTACATGCTTGGACAAAGAGACGTGTGTATAATAAATGCATGTTTTCTTGAAGACCCCCCCTCCCCCCCCAAAATGCTGACGTTTCAGTTGATCATATCAAATTTTGCATGATGTGACATGATCAAGCAGACCCTTTTTTTATGATGCGCAAGGAATGTGTATTGATGATAAATTAATAGTGAGTCTGGTATGGATTTTAGGTTTACCGGGCTAAGTTGTAGTACTAGACTAGTGTTGACTGTTCTGTACAATTAGAGGCTTGACAAAGTTGTCACAAACCAGTGTATCGTATGGCATCCATGTGCAAAATGCATGTTTTCTTAGGCCCTCCCCCCCCAAAAGATCCCATACCCCCCTTGTAAATAGCGGCGCTTCGCACCGAGCGCTTCGCGCTCTACAGATGGTGCTAGGATGAGCCTGTGGTCGCCACTTGTGGCTACCAAATTGGCCTGCAATTTCTTGAAAAAAAAAACTGCCTGGTACATGGGATGAGCCATACATGTAGGGACGGCAATACAGAGACAGAGGGCCGGTACTTGATGAATTACGAGCTTTGATGTAGTCATTAAAATCTCAAGAAGTACTTCCTTGGGGGTTGCAAAGATATTGTACTGGTCCCCAACCTACATAGTAATAACCTATGTATATATCTATATTACCGGGCCATAGATATAGGGAGCGCCAAATATATCTATCTGGCTCAAAATATAGATGTACATATGTATATAAAGCAAATAGATATAGTTGTTGTACCCATAATATATGCAGTTACATTAGATATACGTCAGGAAATCCCATTGTTGTCCTAGAATCAGCCTGCAAACTGATATGGTAACCTATGCCCTTCCCATCAAACCAGATTTGTATATGTGTCCTATGCCTGCCTAGGTCCCTTTGCTCATATACATATATGTATATATACATATACATATATATATATATATATACATATATATATATAGAGAGAGAGAGAGGGGGGAGATCTACACTCTATTAATATATCCTGCTTTGCCAGTTTTTGAACATCTCACCGCTATCTGACCTGATTGCTTGTTTGTAGGTTGCGGTGGCACATGCACTGAGGTTTGAATTATGTGAGCAGCTGGATGGAGCTCGGCGATTGATTCAGACTTGCTTTCAGCGAATGTTTGAAAACAGCATCCCCCTTCCAGTGGTCCCATCGTCCCACCAGGCGTGCATTTTGGGTGCTTTGTGCTACCCCACAGAAGGGCAGCCAGATGCAAATACTGACCCGATGGAGGGACAGCCAGATTCGAATACTGTCCCGATGGAGGGACAGCCAGATTCGAGTACTGTCCCTATAGAAGGACAGCAGGATGCGACGAGTGAGCAACCACGAGATGGGGAAGGCAGCCAGGAGGCAGAGCCCCATGTATCGGCTGAGGGCAAAGGATATGTCGAGCGTCTAGAGCTCGAGTGGGATTGCCTTTGGTTTGGCCAGGCATTGGCGCTGAAAGCTTGATTGAGAGTTACAATTAGGGGACGGCAATATGATATAATATGTCATCATACAATATTTTATGATGCAGGCACTCTGACTATACTGAAGTTACCATTTATATACAATTTCATGTGATACAATTTGTATGATATTATATGATATCATACCCGTCTTTTTGTCAGGTATGGTATGATTTGCCGGTCCCTATGTATATTGTATCATACCTTACCAAAACACACCACCATACAACACAACACAACAACATATAACACAACACACGACTCACACACGCCTGTTCCTAGTAATAATCACTTGAGTAAAACGAGACAGGTAATTGTGTTGAAGATACAGATTGCAGAAACTTGAAAGCAGGATGTCTGCATCTGGAGCAGGATGTCTGCACCTAGAGCATTAGCCACTGTTTTATTTTGGGGCTACTCATGATAGCTTCTTGCTTTCAGATGCATCTGAATGCCTGTCGTATCAGCTTTCAGACGCATAAGCTAGCTTCAGGTTTGGCACAAGGACAGTATAAGGGAGCTGCCTAGAAGCTGCTACTCGTAGCTCGAAAAATAAACCTAATATTTGCGAATGAAAGGCATGATGGAATCAATGATTTCCAATCATGTCATGATAACGCCTGGTGAGGCGTGGTATTAAGGGAGCCCCGTCCTACGGCGGTAGATAACGGGCTGCTACTTTACCTGGACAAAGCTACCATGGCGGTTGACAGCGACTACAAACACTAAAGCACCAATCATGTAATGACTCAGGGCTGGGGGTCAGTCAAGAACCACTTAATTTGCGTCGCAATAGCGAATGAATTTATTTGGTGTGAATCTGAGTCTTAAGGTGCGCCAACTCTTTTGTAGGAGTGGCAACGCCATTCAAACTGAATCTTCAGTGTCGCTGGTTTGTGTAGGGAGACCCACCTCCTGGGGTGAAAATCCTTTCACAGCCAGTCACAACTAAAAAAAATGAACGAGACAGGTCAGTTATGCGACATAGTTTGAAAATAGTGAATAACGATAGGGTGTTTTGCGTCAGACCCGGGACCCCACTCACCACCCAGATCTCTGTTTTGATATGAACAAACTCTCTTTACATAAGCACATGCCAAGCACTCAAGCAGGCATCTAATTCCACCTGTGACAGAGAGAAGCTGAGTCACCATTGATTATTTGTTGGTGGATTCAAGCGTGTGTTTTATGTGTTCAAGTGTGATAACGTGTTGGTGGATTCAAGGGTGGTTTATGTGTTCAAGTGTGATTATGTGTTGGTGGATTCAAAGGTGTTTTATGTGTTCAAGTGTGATTTCGTGTTGGTGCATTCAAGCATAGTACATTGCGTGAAGTCGTGGCCTGCTGGCCAACAAGGTCGAGAGGAGTTCACGAGTCTGCACTAAGTTTAGTTTCCAGACATGTACACATGTTTAGGTTTTGTCTTTCGTGAGAGTAGGCGCACGCAGGGATAAATGGACACATCAACAAGATAATAACTATTTTCATGCCGTGCTTTTGTGAAGGAAAACTCTTGGCATGTGCATTATGTGAAGACATGCGTATGAAACTAGTGGTGCATTGATCTCTGGAGTATCTTGTGATGGAGTGCATAAAATCATGTACATAAATTACGTAGCAATTTTCATCCCGACCGTGTGTTGTGAGTACTTTTTGATGGTTCCTTGAGCTATAGGGCAGGGCAAGCAAACTAGTGCCGCATTGAGTACCCGAATGGAAAAATGAATTTTACCAGAATCAGGAGGATGACATAAGAAAAATATCCCATGTGCCTTTATTGCTAACTTACCTAGTATTGTCCTGAAAACTGCATGGGCTTGCAGCATGAAGCCTACCAAAAGGTATAAATGTAACGCCCAACTGCACCCACCATGATTATGTCAGCTTCAAGATGCTTTAGCTTGCATTAGATCCATTGATAGGTCCTGGATCAATGAATCTTGATAGCAGAGCTGGCTGGATCAATGAATCTTGATAGCATGCCTTGATGGATGAAATGGCTGGATCAACGAATCTTGATAGGAGTGAAAGCATGACTGGACGAATGAGTATTGGTGTCTATTTATTCTGGGAAAAGGTTTGAGCTCGTCAAGACCCATGGCCCTGCCTTGTAGGACATACCAGGCGGATTGCAGCCTAATTCCGGAAAGTGCCATCCCCAAACGTAGGTCGTAAAGATAATTATCTCGGCAAACAAGCTCACCTCACTCGGGGAAGTGACAATTTCGCTTAATGTAGGCGAAAGACACGATTTGCAGCGGAACTACAGATAAATGTAGGCGTACAGTGGACGAAATGTCTCGGCTCACCGCAAACCAGTGATCCCGACAGACACCCTGAACTTATCGTAGACTGAAGCGTGACCAATAACTCCTCGATCGCACGTTAACTACTGAGTTATAGTACGCGAAGGGGTATGCAGCTTTCTGTCGCTCGAGGGTCTGTTAGCAACCTTTTCGAGGGGTCATTCTTGCGAACCTGCGAAGCTCTGCCAGCGATTCCGACATAGAGTGAACAATTAGGCAACGAAGTACTAGCGCGAACTACTTGTTGGCGAATAGCTTTCATTCGGGAAAATGGACACCCGAAGTCACCGATGTGCTTTCGCTGCATGCGTCGAAAATGGCGCTGTTGTAGGGCGAAACCAGGACGATTTTAATCACTGTGATGAAAGCCTAAGTCACACTGAAATATTAGTCCGACTTGCGATGACCTGTCAGTGCTCTTACTAATTTTGATAGATGTTTTCGCAGGGTGTCCTTTCACCAGCCTTTCACGTACATTTAACCAAGGCGGATTGGACGCGGCATGGCGAAATGGCCGTCCGATTAGAGCCCACCACAGAGTGATTAGAGCCTTTGCAATTTGGCCAAGGCAACCTTCATTCTACCTCTCGTACTCCTACATAATATTCTTCCCTCCCAACGCATGTGTTCGTTGCTACTTGATATTTTTGGCGTCCTGCTTTGTAACCTCCTTTCTTTCCAGCTTTCTTTTCAGATTACAGCGCAACGCCCTCTGCCGCCTTCCGCATGGACAAGCGCGGGTTAGTGCGTCAGATTGTTTTTGAAATTTGACCAATGCTCTCGTCCTATCTCCTACACAAATTCCCTTACATCGGTTCCGCTAATTCTCGCAACCGATCCGTCTATGCTAGACCTGTGTAGGTTGTCAGTGCATCTGCTGGATGCATGGTATCTTGCAGCCAGCGGCCCTTTCTTCGTCAACTCCTCAACCAGGAAGCCCGGTCGGCGCTGCTGTACTGCCACCGCATGAATAAGCTGCATAAATTGCAGCATCTCGGCAGCCCACCCGACGTTGCTCTGGACACGGTCAAATATGGTGGTATGTGGAGTGTACTGTCCCAGGAGCATGGCTTCAGCTTGGGATGGCAGCATGATTAGTTGGCTCTGTGCAAAGTAGGATGCCGGGACAACTTGCTCCCAACTCTCATGTGAGTCATACTTCTACCTGTTCTCTCCTGGGCCTGAGAGTAGAGCTTGAAAGGACATGGGGCCTTACACTCTAGTGGGATCATGCACTGCCCTGGCTGCATGGTGCCCTTGAGCATTGTATCAGGAGATCATGCGTGGCAGTTATCCCTTGAGACCCTGCATGATAGATGGTGGCAGCACTGTGTATATTTGGCTGACGCGCTAGACCCATGTCCATGGCATGCATCTTCACATTGGGTTCACTCGTAGTGGTTGTGGTAGTCTTGGAACGTTGCCTCTTGCGTTGTGGTGGAGACTGGTTCTCCTTGCTTTGCTGGGTGTTGGGTGACAGTCCAACCTTGTCTTTATGCTTGGGTCTTTCGGATCCATTCTGCATGGTAAACTCAGGCAAGTGTGGACAGTGCAAGGCTGGGGTAGGACCTGAGGTTCAGGTACCCAAGCTTGAGGCAGGTTGTACTTCCAGGGGGATCTCCATACCAATACGCAAAAACAACACAAAAGGTGTCAATATATGTAACTATGCCCGCCCTTCTTTTTTGCAGGGACCCATGCTCTGTGTGGCAGCGGTCTGAAGGTTGCTTGTAGGTAGGGTTTCACAACAATGTGGCCTAGGGAATTCTGACTTGATCACATGCCTAAATAGTGTCCACCTGCTTGCATGCCTCCTTTCGTGCATGCCTGTCTGTATGCCTGCCTTTCTATCTTCCTCCCTAGTGACTGATTGGCTGACTATCTGGATGGTGACTGCAGCTTGGAGGTGCTAGGAAAAGAGTGTTCAGCCCATGGAAAAGTGGCTTGGTTGCCTGCCTGCGTGCCTGCCTGTTGCACGCATGTTTACTTGCTTGTCTGTCTGCTTGAGCGCTTGGCCATTGTTGACACAGGAGAAGAGGGTTTAACCTATCATCAAAAATGAAGGGTCAGGAGGTGTCAAGGCCTCCAAAAATTTCATTCTCCCGATTGATTTTTTCTGATAATGGGGCTGTAATCGCATGTATCATTGCGATATTATGAGACATTTTTCAGGTCATTCTGAGCACCTCATTTAGGGGGGGGGGGGGGGGGGGGGGGGGGGGGGGGGGGGGGGGGGGTCAGCCCTCCTCAGGTTTTTTTCTAACTTTTTACTCAGACCTCCAAATGGCATTCTGAGACCACCCTTGAGTAGGCCTTGGTAAGGGCAGTCCATTGGCACCACTTTGGACCTTATGCAATAAGTATCTACCCCTTGGGTGGGTGGATGCAATAAGTATCTACCCCTTGGGTGTGTGGGTGAATGGGGTCAGCCTTCCTCAGTTGTTTTCTAGCTTTTTACTCAGACCTCCAAATGACATTCTGAGACCACCCATGAGTAGGCCTTGGCAAGAGCAGTCCATTGGCACCACTTTGGACCTTATGCAATAAGTATCTACCCCTTGGGTGGGTGGGTTGTTGGGTGAATGGGGTTGAAAACTGAATTTTGACTATCAGACAATCCCTGTGTGGGAATTCCGAGGATGCCATTATGTGCGCCATACTGTAAACCCCCACAATCTATATCTAAGTTTTAAAAAAAGGGGGTATTTCGCTTTAAAGGGGGGGGGGGGGGGGGGGGGTCAGCCCCCCTCAGGTTTTTTAGGGACAGGTGTCCCCCCCTTTTTTTTTATACTCCCGAAAGGGTGCTACATAATTTAACTATGCCTGCATTCTGTATTTGCAGGGACCATTGCTCTGTCTTCCCTCCCAGTTCTGATGTTCCACTGTCACATGAGGCTGCTAGACAACAACATAAGTGATAACTGAAGCTTGCATGTAGGTGCGGTTTCGCAACAGTTGTGTGGCATAGGGAATTGTGTCTTGATTCATGCATAGGTAATGCCCACGTGCATCTGTCTGTGTTTGTGTCATTGTCTCTGTCATTGTCTCTGTAACTGCATCGGTAATATGCTTCTGTCTATGTCCTGCCCTCCATTGATTTCTAGCGCATACCCTGCTCTGCACGTCACTGTCCTGCCCCTTGCCGTCCTCCCTGCCCTTCTTTGCTTTGTAACGCAGGCCATGCTCTGCTAATCACCATCCTGCCCCTATCCGTGCTCCCTGCCCTTCATTGCTCTCTAACGCCTGCCCTGCTCTGCCCATTACTGTCGTCCTGTCCTTTCTCATTATCCCTGCCCCTTTTGCTCTCAAACGCCTGCCCTGCTCTGCTCATCACTGTCCTCCTGCCCCTTGCCATTATCCCTACCCCTCTTCGCTCTCTAACGCCTGCGCTCCCTTGTTCATCACCGTCGTCCCGCCCTTGCCATTATCCCTGCCCCTCCTTACTCCCTAACACCTACCCTGCCCTGCTCATCACTGTCGTCTTGCCCCTTGCCATTGTCCCTGCCCCTCTTTGCTCTCTATCGCATTCCCTGCCTTGTTGATTACTGATGTCTTGCCTCTTGCCATTATCCCTGCCCCTCCTTACTCCCTAACGCCCACCCTGCTCTGTTCATCACTGTCGTCTTGCCCCTTGCCATTATCCCTGCCCCTCTTTGCTCTCTAACGCCTGCCCTGCCTTGTTCATCACTGCCGTCTTACCTCTTGCCATTATCCCTGTCCCTCCTTAGTCCCTAACACCTACCCTGCTCTGCTCATCACTATCGTCTTGCCCCTTGCCATTATCCCAGCCCCTCCTCACTCCCTAACACCTACTATGCTATGCTCATCACTGGCGTCTTGCCCCTTGCCATTATCCCTGCCCCTCTTTGCTCTCTATCGCATGCCCTGCTCTGCTCATCACTGTCGTCCTGCCCCTTGCCATTATCCCTGCCCCTCTTTGCTATCTAACGCCTGACCTCCCTTGTTCATCACTGTCGTCCTGCCCCTTTCCATTATCCCTGCCCCTCTTTGCTCTCTAACGCATGCCCTGCTCTGCATGTCTTGCAGGGCAAGAGGATGGATGGAAATGGTACAGCTGCGATGAAGATCGCTGCCACGAAGGAACTATAAATGCCGAAGATCGAAATATATAATAGAATCAGCGAAGA
Organism: Chlamydomonas sp. ICE-L; assembly: GCA_013435795.1. Lineage (NCBI taxonomy): Eukaryota > Viridiplantae > Chlorophyta > Chlorophyceae > Chlamydomonadales > Chlamydomonadaceae > Chlamydomonas > Chlamydomonas sp. ICE-L. The sequence goes on from JACBWV010000223.1 coordinate 21,087,544, forward strand.
TATATAGATGTATAGCTTTGCTTGGACGTTTCTACTTAGTGGATATATGGGCGTATGTCTTCATGAGTAGACAAATGGATAGCTGCCTGCAGGCTGCCTATATACTTGTACTTGAACTTAATTAGCTACATGGCTCCAGCCAGCAATTTGGCTGCTCGTCGTCTTTTGCTCGCTGTCTATCTATGGTTAATGGATGTAGAGGAAATATATGGGATGAAGCGGATGTACATGTGTAAGGATGGTAACATAGATATATAGGTAGATCAATAAGTTAATGGATGCATACGGTAGTTTATTATGTATGTAATCTATCTTCTCGAATCCTGATGTAATTGAGAAATGCTCCTAGAAAATATTCCTGAAAATGTGACCTCTCCGACCACCGTGCCCAAACCGCCCTGCAAGCGAAGTACAAGCGAAAAGTCTCAGAAGACCGAACATTTCGCCTCATTACCGTGCACAAGCCGCCGTGCGTGGCGAGAAGCCGTCGAAATATCTCAGAAGTCTGAGACATTTCGACGACAATCCGCCTTGGCTAAATGTAGGCGAAATGTCTCAGGATTCTGAGCTACACCCGACGCGGGTATAGGGCTTACCGCTAGAGTCAGAAGTGCCAGGTCATTAAAGGACTATGACTAATCGCGGACCCCGCGTGCATTCCGCTGCGCTCGTATGCATTTAGCGATCTGTCGACTTCCCCGAGTGCCTATCGTGCAGCAGATTGTGGCCATCGCGTATCTCCTCTGCTACATTCGTGCTCGAATTCAGCGTGCAAGATGGAGTCTGAAGCAGGTGAAATGAGAAATCGCGACTATGGCCAGTACCGATATGGCTGGTGACCCCTCTGCTGTTGTCGGTGACGATTATCTCCAGGGGGTTCTCCAAGTCAAAAGCAGAGGTTTTAGTACTGTTATTATTAAGGGCGCCTGGAGGCGCGTCCCGAATGAAATGATTCGAATCCTTAGTTCAATGTATTTTAATTAATTCACTTGAATTGTATTTAATGTTGTGTTATTTTAATTCGATGTATTCCTTTCCATTTAATTTAATTGACGTGATTTGAATGCATGTAATTGCTTTAAATTGTACCAATTCGAATAGGATTAAATTTGAAGGGCGCCTGGAGGCTTTAAATTATTTGAATTCCAATGAATCGATTGATGATTTAGCATTGTTAACTATAAAGTGACGAAAAATAGATTTTTTAAGGGTTGTTGATTTTAAGCAGTATTGAACGTTTATGTAATGTAATGAAATGCGTGTATGTAGATTGACGTCTTTTTAAAGAATTTGATGCAAGAAAGATGAGGCCAATCAGGTGTCTGGTTGATTTTACGGAATTTGCACAAGTGAAGGTATTGCATGTCCCGTCCTCTTGAACGGTTTTTTGGGTAGCGGCAGGTGGCGTGGCTTGCCCCTGCCCCCGCCACTACCCCCGCCCGGTGGCAACCGCCCCTGCCCCACGCACGGCCCTGAGGTGGGGTCCGTGGGCTAATTATAGCACTAGTGCCCTAGGGGAATGTTTCGTCCGTTGTGATGCTTACATGTTTCGCCTCGAATTTTTGAAGACAATTCTGGTGGCAAACCTATGTATACGCACATGTTTAATTGGTTCAATTTTGAAATGTTAGCTCAAAACACCCTGACATCAAATTGTTAACCGTAAATTGTAGCTTTTTGGCCCAACCTGAGGTCCTTTTCGTGAATTGCGATGCTCATATGTGCTCTGGTTGGAATTTGTCCGGTATAAATAAGTCTTATAATTCATCAAAAATATAGAATGTTCAACTTTTTTGATGTTTTTCATAAAACCTGAAAATGTGGTTGGTGACACACGAACAGACGGACTGACGGACATTCTAATGGGGCTAATCTGGAGATTTCTTTCATTCGGGTTTTACCAGTCAGTACAGCGGAAAAACAGTTATTACGGTCAGTACAGCGAAAAACAGGAAAGCAGTACAAAACAGGATAAAACAGGGCAAGTCCTAAGCGCGCGCCGCAAGCGACACGAAATAACGCTTCCCACCTTCTTGCCTCATGCTCCCACCCGAAGTTCGCTGCCCTCTATATTGCCCGACACAACGCCGCTGTCCTTCAAATCTATGACGCCATATGTGCTGGCTCCCTCGGCCGCTCCACATTCTATGTTGACGCATCTTCGAGAAACGCCCTCCCACTCGGTGTCTCCAACACCCGCCTACCCCCTTGGCTCCTCCCACACCTCCCACCCACTTGTGCATGCCTCCACCCTTGCTCTTGTACCCCTGTCGCCAAATTGCGATTCTAGTGATGCGAGCTCTAACAATGAGCCAACAATGTTTGGGGGCGGAGGTGGCCGGACACGTTCAAAAAGCTCATGGAGAGAGAGACTGAGAGGGACGGGTGGAACTAAGGGCTTCAGCCCCGGGAAACTGCCCTGGGGCCCGCCATGGGGGTGCTATAGCGATAAAATATCCCATGATGCCTGAATGATGGGATATTTATTGGATATTTTGTCCTGTTTTATCGCGTTTTGACTTCGTAAAACGGAGCGGATCTGGGGCCTTCCCGACCCACCTCGACACGCCCCGAGTAGCCAGAGTGTCACCAGATATCTCGCAGGAGACGATATGATCCCTTACAAAAGTTTACGAAAGTCATTACGAAGACAGGATATTATTACGATTAAAACGAAGAATGGAAAACCTGAAACATACTACCGTACGCGTGCGCGTGCGACTGATGATAACACGGGGATCCATATCCTGGACGGTAACATATACATCGAACCGTGCAATTGAAATACCCTCTCGGCCATGCCTTCCCTCGCCTGCTTTATTCCTTCAACTTACTAAGCTAAATCGACCAAAAGCAAGAGCAGTGTGACCTACCCCTAAGTAGTGGCGTTCGTCTCGCTCAGCAAGGTAGGCATTGCTCTTGTTTGGTACTTCTCGCCTGGTCTCGCCATTCCCTGCTTGTTACAAGCCCATAGCTGCAATCCAAGTGATGTTCTAGCGCTGGCATGGCCCTTTATGGGCTCGGTTATTATGTGGGGCTTTCAGCCTGTTCGTCGTTCATTTCACACCAGCTTGCGGCGCATCATGCTTGGCTGCAAGCGTTCGCCAATCAAGCTTTCAGGCACATTATAGCTTACTAGCTTCAGGTTTCTCCAAGGGCAGGGTAGGCATTGTTTGGTACTTCTCGCTTAGCCTCGTCATTCCCTGATTATTAAAGGCCCATTTCTGCAATGCAAGCGATGTTCTAGTGCCTGCAACTCTGTGAGCCCCGTTCTGCGCTCGGTAATTATGCGGGGCTTTCAGCCGGTTCGTAGTTCATTTCACAATAGCTTGCGGCGCATCATGCTTGGCTGCAAGCGACCAAGCGTTCGCCAAGCAAGCTTCCAGGCACACTTTAGCTAGCTAGCTTCAGGTTTAGCCAAGGAAAAGGGAGCTGCCTAGAAACTGCCACGTGTAGCTTCGTGTAGCAAAAAAGAAACAGTGAGCTTCGTCGTGGCCTGCGCGAACGCTGAAACCCTCAACGCTGGCTAAACAAACGTCAACGAAACGTGCTCTTGTGGACTACCGTATATTATTATATGTAAGCATGCATGACTTATCACACAATCATGTGGTAGTATTCTCTTACTGCTGAGGCAGCGGCTCCGTCACCGTTAACACCAGCCCGGAGTCGCACGACAACAACCCCAGGGCCCAGGCCGATACCATACGCAGGCTTGTAAGCCAGATCGCGTGCTGGAACATACCTACACAGCTCGCCAGCCTCCACAAGGTAAGCGATGGCTTGGGATTGGTAGCACGAACAGGTGCCAAGCAGGCAGTTTTGCTTTCTAAACTTACTGAATACAAACTGCGTCTATCGCGCGCATCGTGGTGATGCAGATTCGAGTAGCTGACGCTTTTTTAGTGGTCGTCGCGATCCGATCGATTTATGTATTCAAATGACAGACGACAGCCACTACCTCTTCGGCATGGACCAAGGGAGCTTAGGGAATGTTAAGGAACGTAGGGAAATGGGAACCTGTTTTTCGTGCGATTAAGCATTCAAGCCTGTCATCCCACCCATCTAGGGTCTCCTAGGGAACGATAGGGAAAGGTCGTAATTAGAAGACGTTAGGGAACATTAGGGAAAGTTAAAAAAAGGTCAGGCAGTGATAGTGGCTGGCTGTCTACAGCTATGCTTCGATTGAATGCTCGGGTTAACCCACAACCAAAGGCTTCAATGTTGATTGAAGCCTTTGGTTGTGGCTTGCGGCCCGCAATCAACTTGGAGGTTGGGGCAACCCCCGAAGTTCTACTCCAGTCTCTGCTCTTAATCACGGTGCCTGATTAGCTAACAGGGAGTAAGTTCTGTGAATTCAGGAAGGAAGTCAGCCTGTCAGTCGGCCAGTCAGTAGCAAAGCTGGCTCTCAATGACATCGCGGGTCTGCGGCGACGTAGGTTTTAATTGAGTGCTAGACCGACTTGAACATCACTTTATCATCACGCACACTTGTGATGTTGAAGTACTCATACTATGATACTGATTGTTCTCAGGGATTTTTTTCCCGTTTTTGGAGCCCCCCCTTTCCATAGCTATTCTGGTTCCGGAGCCATCTGGCCAGTCTTTGTTTGTAGCTATTCATAGCTATTTTCAAATTATTGGCGCCTCTCAACATTCTAACTTATAATTTAACTTGGCCAAGGATGGCCGAACTTATGTGGATCTAGGTCTGGTCTAGGTTTCCCCCAATAACACACACACTCCACAATTTCAGATGATTTATCCCCTGAACTACTGCTTACCCCCTCCACTCTCCACCAGAACCACTCCCTTGCCCTTCTCTCCCCCCCCCCCCCCCCCCCCCCCCCCCCCCCCCCCCCCCCCCCCCCCCCCCCCACACCCACACCCACACACACACCTCCACCATCCAATCCAGTTCGTAATTTGCTACATAGGCTTCGTAAAAGGCTTTGGGGATGATTCCAGTTCGTAAAATGATCATAGGCTTCGTAACAGGCTATGGGGATTCTCGATCTACGAACCCCCCCTCGTAATTTGCCAATTGGGCTTCGTAAAATGCTTTAGATGATAGACAACTTTACTAAGGGTCCTCATGACACATTACGAGGGGGGTTTGTAGATTTTCACTTTACGATACCTGTCCGAGAATTAGCAAGTTCGTAAAATGCTGTTTTATTCATAGTGTCCCCCCCCCACCCCACACACACCACCACCACCACCACCCTCACACACACCACCACCCAACCACCCACCAACATGCACATACTCCCCTCCTCCAACCAATCTGCCTACCGCTCTTGCGATTCATTTGCGGCGAGCTTAGGTCATGCAGAAAGACAAAGACCAGGTTGCGAATTCAACCTACCTGATTGAACCAAGTTGCGAAGTGTTGATTCCGCGTAGTGTACCGGAACTGCGCAATCAAAAATCTAAACGCCAAGAGCTTCTGCTTTGCGCGCAGTTCCCCACTCAGTTGGGTTTTCAAGCTGTCCAATCGAGTCGATCAGCCTACGTAAGTAAACTCGGTGCATGGTCTGCAATACATCTGTTTGGCCATGACCCATAGGGGGAACAGTCTTTCTCTTATCAGGGAGTATCCTTGGAATATTTGACACATGGGAATGTAATATTGTCCTGGAGAAAAGCAACGAGGCTGCAGATCGCACTTGACCCCTGCTATGTAACTGCCAGCCAGGGTTTGACCTCTACGGCAAGAGTTACCACGTGGGGGAGGGGGGAGCCTGGCCGAGCCTGGCCAGAAATTCGCACGGGGGGGAGGGGGGAGCCTGCACGGGGGGGAGGGGGGAGCCTGGCCGAGCCTGGCCAGAAATTCGGGGAGTTCCAGGCCAGGTCAGCTCCTAGGCGGCCTGGGCCGGGCCAGTTGGGACTCGAGGACCAGATCTAAGAAAGCTGCATCGCTGAAACCGCTTTCATCTCTAGGCCAAGCCCGAAAGGGATGGGTTTCATTGCTAATAGCGACTCATCGCTCAAATACAAAAAGTGATTGTTCTAGGTTCTTTTACAGGAGGAGATATAATACCTGATGCAAAGTCTCGAAGTTCTAATAGTCTCTGCTGATGTGGGAGTCCAGCTGCTAGCTCATTTTTTTATTTTGTTGATAGCCCCACATATTGCACCCAGTTTCATGCTGGCCTCTACCCCGGCTCCCTCCCTGGCACTAGCTCCGCTAGCGTAGTATAACTGGGATACAGCAGGTCAGACTGCTACAAAGCTTCAATTGGATGTGCTTCCTGTTTGTTCTTCACATCTGCAACCTCATACCCACACCTCACACCCCTCCAAGCCTCATACCCACGCCCCACACTCCACACCCCTCTAAAGCTCCGATTGTGCTCCTTGTTCGTTCTGCCACATGTACCTGCAACCTCATGCCCACACCAGGATACTACTAAGTGTGCACGGCAGCGCGGTGCCGCGCTGCCTTTTTGAGCCATCCTGCGCGTTTCGCGCAGTTTTGTCAACCCCATGTGGGCGCAGAGCGCAGTTTTTGCCATTTTTGCACTATAAAGCGCTGGCCAATTTGACGTTTGTGCGCTTTAAGCGCTGACCAATTTGGCAAGAAGTAGTACCCTGACCCACACCCCACACCCCTCTCTCCCTCAGGTTCACCCACCCACAGGTGGACTCTTGACTGCACAGCTGACTTCACTGAGACTTCGCATCCTCCAAGGGGGCCATATATCTCGGCATGGTGTTGTCCCCACAAGAAGAAGCAGACGACCCTAGCAGCTGCGGAAGCTCAGACGGTCAGAAGCTCCCCAAAGGCCATGAGGTTGGCAGGCTGTCTCGCCTTTGTATGGCTTTGTATTCTTCCATGGGTGGAGAAGAGAAGGATCAATTCGCTGTCGAATTGACCAAACTGGCGTCTCAGAGAGAAACACTCGGAAGTGATCCAATTGTGTCTTTGCCTACATGTTACTCTATGCCTCTTGGGCCTGGTCAAGTGGACGTTTCATATGGTACTGACCCCAATTTCCAGGTGGACCTCTCCGCCTGCGCAAATATCTGCCATTTTGTTGAATATCCTTCTATAGAGGAGGAAGAGGTAGGCCACAGCACTTTCATGATGCACAACCTTGATGGTGGTTGCCTGCCTTGTGCGGTGCAGTCAGATGATGCAGACACACGCAGGCCAAGCGCCACGACAAGCAGAGGCCAAGGAAGCCAAGTGGTCTTGGCCTGTGCGCAGAGGCCAACTGGAATGCTGTCTCCTGATGATGTAGGCGCCCAGAAGCCACTCATCTCAACAGTCCAGGAGGGCCTGTGCCCCACAAGCACCGGCACTGACCTGACTTTTATGATGCCTGAACTTGATGGTGGTTGCCTGCCTTGTGCGGTGCAGTCAGATGATGCAGACACACGCAGGCCAAGCGCCACGACAAGCAGAGGCCAAGGAAGCCAAGTGGCCTTTGCCTGTGCGCAGAGGCCAACTGGCCTGCTGTCTCATGATGATGTAGGCGCCCAGAAGCCACTCATCTCAACAGTCCAGGAGGGCCTGTGCCCCACAAGCACCGGCACTGACCTGACTTTTATGATGCCTGAACTTGATGGTGGTTGCCTGCCTTGTGCGGTGCAGTCAGATGATGCAGACACACGCAGGCCCAGCGCCACGACAAGCAGAGGCCAAGGAAGCCAAGTGGCCTTGGCCTGTGCGCAGAGTCCAACTGGCCTGCTGTCTCATGATGATGTGGGCGCCCAGAAACCACTCCTCTCAACAGTCCATGAGAGCCTGTGCCGCACAAGCACCGGTACTGACTTGACCCACCCAGAGACAGTGAGCTCATTCCACCGGTCCAAAACTGAGATTGTCCATGGTAGGGCTCGAAGAAATGGCTATCTTATACAGTGCCCGGGAACCGTGAAGCTGATAGCTGATCGGGCAAGCAGAGGAGTGCGATCAAATGGAGGTGGCGCTGATGCACCTGGACTCAGTTCGAGACCAGCGTCACAGGGCATCTGGCACGCAACATACCAGCGGTTCTGCCTTAAAGAAGCGGAGGACCGTAAGAAGCGACAAGAGTGAAAGTATGATGAGGATGGTGATGAGGGTGGTGTGGATGGTGCTAGTGCTGGTGCACCTCTGCGCAGTGCTAGTGCCATTATTGCAATGCTAGTGCTGTCATGGAACCTATACTAGAGTGGAACCATAGCTTTTCTTTTCAGCTACCAGCAGCAGCTTGTAGGCAGCTCCCCTGGCTTGCTACCCAGACATCTATAACAATATAGTGCATCTGAAAGCAGTAAAATCCATCCTTCGGATATTGTATTAATTGGGGGCTTAGCCCAGGGGCTGGCTCAGGGAGCTGTCCAGAAGATGCTGCTAGTGGCAGAAAATAAAAGCTACGTGTGGAACCTTACTTTACTGGAGATTAAGCTTTGATGGAGGGGCGATCCTTATTCAACATATTACATATGGGGTGCAAACACCTTGTTCTCTTCTCGACGACCAAGTAAACCTTTGCTGTACAACCTTAACCTGTGCTGTAGAGGCGATGCCTTCTTCTCTTCTTGAATACGGACTAAACCTTTGCTGTACAACCTTAACCCCACTGTGCTGTAGAGGCGATGTGTTCTCTTCGTGAGAATGGACCAAACCTTTGCTGTAGAGGCAATGCCTGGTTCTGTTCTCAATAATTACCCTAAGCTGTGCTGCAGAGGCGATACATTGGTCTTTTTGCGAGTACAGACCAAGCCTTTATTGTATAGGTGATGCCTCGTTTGAAGGGTGCGGCCAATAGATTGACCCACTAGATGCTTGACCGACTATAGGCTTGACCGACTAGATATATCTATTTATATTTATACTAGTACGGTAGCCCGTGTGGCCGGTGGCCACACCTACTCTCACGAAGACCCCCCCCCCCCCCCCCCCCCCCCCCCCCCCATTCACACACCACCACCACCAAACCATTATCCGCCCCCTCCCCCCTTCCCTCCCGTTGGCCACACCTGTTTTGAGCTGGGTTGCAAAACGGTTTTCTCTGCAGTGCATGCAACTTAAAACATTGACGGACGCATATCCCTTGCGATGGTCTCCCTTGTGCACCCACAAGCACACAAACATCACCGTACTCCCCCCCCCCCCCCCCCCCAGTTATCTCCACCCCTACCCCCACCCAACCATGTACCCCCGCCCACAAACATACTCCCTTACTCTTCCTGACATATTTCCTGACTCCATCCCTTCCCCCATCCCATCCATCCCACCAGCCCCCACCCTCTCCCCACTGTCATCCCTCCCCTCCCTCCTACACGCACCCACCAGCACACACATACTCCATATCTGCCTCCCTCCACTTTAGCTGTGGGCTTTGCCATAGCTGAAAGGCAAACGGGACGATGAGCATCGACAACGTTTGCGCATCATCCGACTCCGCTAAAAGCATCGGACCTGCTTCCCTGCCACCTCAGCTGTGATCGATAGTCGACCCCACTGAAAAAGCTGAACCTGCGCAATCGCAACTGTATATAACTAAAGCTTCTTATTAGCAATCATGTATTCTGTTCGGCCGAAGAACAATCCTGTTGACCGCAACTGCTCCCGAAGTCAACTCGATCTGAGGCTTGGAAATATCGCTAGGTTTATCCATTCAACTTTGCCGCGTGCTCGCTATAGCACAATGCACAGCGACGACATGTTTCTCGATGCAGTGGGAAGAAGTTGCAGTCAAGTTGCTGATTTGAGATGTTCGGTCAAGTTAGGGCGAGAATGCTCAGCGAGATTTTTCATTCGGTCAACTTTGATGCGTACTTGCTATGGCACAATGCGGAGCGACATGTTTCTCAATGCAGTGGGAAGAATTTGCAGTCAAGTTTGTGACATGGGATGGATGCGATTCGGACATTTCTGACAGGTCGGCTGACTCACCATTTGACCTCCCGTTGTGCGCAGTGACAGGTCTCTTGACGCAAGGGAAAGGTCTTGCAGAGATGCAGGGGAAAAGCTTGTAGGAAGACAAACTGTAGCGCTACCGAAATCAGGTGGATGAACTCAGGCGGGAAAAGGAGAAATCGGGCGGGATGCGCAACAGGTAGAATACGCAGGTGGCGAAGGTTGCATAAGGTAGAATTCGCAGGAGGCCAATCAGGCAGAAGTTGAAGCAGGAGAGATTAAAAGCGTGAATTGGCTGAGCGGGAATTGGCTGGGCGGGAAGTCGGTTAAGTCGGTTACGCGATGACACCACCACGACCACCACGACCACGACCACGTCCACGACCATGATTTCTTTATATATATAGATATACCAAAAACATGTACCGGTATATTTGGTATACATATATAGATATCGTGGGTCTTTGCCTGACCCTACTCGTTTGTTCTCTTATACCAAGGACACCTCAATTCTGCTTCTGCTGCTGCTGCTGCTGCTGCTGATTACATTTTTCTTGGTGCCGTACTGGAATTCAAATGTGCCCTCGGCTTCACGGAAATTTTCGTTACCATTTGTAGTGGCTGGCTACTAGAGCTGACAGGAAGCTGCCGTGCGTATCCAAAACTCCAAATGTGCCCTCAGCTTCATATATATATATATATATGTATATGTATATATATATATATATATATATATATAGAGAGAGAGAGATGTGATGGCCTGTTCTCTTTCTGGGTATAATCTTAGGATGCGCTAGATAGACGACACTGTTGGTAAGGTGGGGATAGACAATAGACGACACCCCCACACCCCCCACCTCTTATATCAGCCGGGTAGACGACAAACTTTTCTGATCTGAAGTAAGAAGCAGACCTTTGATTCAGTTGCTTTCTTTAAAAAAATAGGATGTCAAGTAGTGCGGCTTCCGGTTACTTACCAACTCACAACTTCAAGTTGTTTGATGGTGGGCATTGTTCTTGTTGTTGTGGTGGTGGTGGTGGTGGTGGTGAAGACGTTTGTGTCATGCCCCTTCAGCACCACTAGCAGGGAGGCCCGGGACTTAATGTAGGTTTCTTTTTGGTGGGTGGGGTTGGTTGGGTGGGGGTTGAAGCAGTGTGGGGTCGTGTCAGTGTCAGTGTGTGTGTGTTAGCATATTATTGCCGCACTTCACTTGGCCCTATTTTCCAGCTTACGTTTTTTGTTAACAAAAGCAACTGCCCAGTCTTAGTAAAGTGAAGTAGCCAAGTCAATAAGTTGAAACCAGTCAATATACGTACATTTTAGAAACCAGTCAATATACGTACATTTTAGAAACCAGTCAATATACGTACATTATGGAAACCAGTCAATATACGTACATTTTAGAAACCAGTCAATATACGTACATTTTAGAAACCAGTCAATATACGTGCATTTTAGAAATCAGTCAATATACGTACATTTTAGAAACCAGTCAATATACGTGCATTTTAGAAATCAGTCAATATGCATACATTTTAGAAACCAATCAATATACGTACATTTTAGAAACCTGTCAATATACGTACATTTTAGAAACCAGTCAATATACGTACATTTTAGAAACCAGTCAATATACGTACTAGTCAATATACGTACATTTTAGAAACCAGTCAATATACGTACATTTTAGAAACCAGTCAATCTACGTACATTTTAGAAACCAGTCAATATACGTACATTTTAGAAACCAGTCAATATACGTACATTTTAGAAACCAGTCAATATACGTACATTTTAGAAACCAGTCAATATACGTACTAGTCAATATATGTACATTTTAGAAACCAGTCAATAAACATACCAGTCAATATACGTACATTTTAGAAACCAGTCAATATACGTACATTTTAGAAACCAGTCAATATACGTACATTTTAGAAACCAGTCAATATACGTACATTTTAGAAACCAGTCAATATACGTACATTTTAGAAACCAGTAAATATACGTACATTTTAGAAACCAGTCAATATACATACATTTTAGAAACCAGTCAATGTACGTACATTTTAGAAACAAGTCAATATACGTACATTTTAGAAACCAGTCAATATACGTACATTTTAGCTCGCATACTTACATTAGCTGGCACAGCCTGCTAATGTGAGTATGTAAGCTATGGAAATATAATGCAGCCAAGCACTGCTTGTCTGCAGCAAATTTCTAGATAATGTGCAAGTTTTGTAGTACCGTATGCGACTCGTAGACAGACTCGGTGATGCTTCTGTTTACTTTACAGATGAGATGGCTGGGAGATCAAAGCTGGAAGGTACATAAATTAGTACCTAGTACCTTAGTATAATTCATAATACAAGCAGCACCTGTAAATAGAGGCTGTAAATAGAGGCTGGAAGTAGCCTACGTGTGCTACAAGCAGCACCTTTAAATAGATCCTGTGTGTGAATCATCTCATGGTGTGATCATGCAACACGCACACATATATCTGATATTGTGTAATTATGCAACACACAAACACACACACGAGCATATATCATAGTTTTAATATGACAAACAAGTAGTAGAGCATCTGAATAGCAGAACACACCAGCGGTACATTCAACTGGCGAGGTCAGCAGGGGTAGTGGTGAATGTTCGTTTGGTCGTGGGTTGGTATTTCCCACCAACCCTAAGTGCGCCTACTTTGCATATTGTAGGAGTGGCACCACCATTCGAACTGGATCCTCCGTGTCGCTGGTTTGTGTCGGGAGAGCCACCTCCTGAGGTGAAAATCCTTTCACAACTTCAAAAAAAGAAAAAGTGGGAAATGCTGTAGCCAATTTCTCAGAATTGTTCAATGTGTCAGCTAGCAGGCCTGATTGTATTGCTGGTTATGCCAATTTACAAGGAAAATCTTGCACATTTGCAAATGCAGCTGATAAATGGGGCCAAGAATGGGTTGGCCCACACGGCCACACCTGACCCCACTTTGAGCTACATCTTACAAGTTGATGAAGTTTGTGGCGGTGGAAAATCACACTTCTGTATGCGCGTATGGAAGCGCATCTATGTGCGCCTAGAGAATTCAAGGTTTTTAAATTACCAAATGAGTACATTCAAAATTAAATGGGGCTTGCCTCAATTTAGCTTACATAGTTGCATTAGCTGGCAGAGCCTGTATGGTTGGTTCGATGGATGGTTGGATGGATGCTTGGTCTTGGTGTTGTTTAGTTGGTTGGTTGAGGTTGTTCGTGTTTTCTTGGTTGGTCGATGGGAATTTGATGTAGTCAATCTGAGCGGGCAATTATGAACTAGTAATGGGGAGTAGTTGTGAAAGTAGTAATATAACTGGTTACAAACTACTCCATTACGTACTTACTACCTATAGGAAGAGGTCGGCTATGTCATATAATATTAGTGAATAAAAAATATTATATAATATGATATGATATTAGTCGGATGAGCCGTCTCACCAGAATTTTGAATTTATTTGAAAAACTAATATTATTGTGACACTATAATAAGATTAGTTAATATTAGTTGATATTAGATTTTCAAACACTAATATTAGTTGCCGTTCCCCCTATAGGTGGGAACAACCATTCATTTGCAAACTCTCCTTATCCCTCAGTTGCCCTTCTATATAAATGGGGTCAAAAGGGGTGGGAGGGTGGGGGGGAGTTTAGCGCTAGTCAGTTCTTTCGCATTTAGAGCTATTCAGAGCTAAGCAGTACGAGTTAGAGCTACGCAGTACATACTTTCCGTGTTACGAATCTCTTGGAAATCTTTGAACGCAGTGCTCGTTAATGTATGCATCGCATCGCATGAACGGATCATTTGCATTCGCATGTGGCCCCCGTTATTAGTGCATTCAGGTATTCAGCCCTTCGACGGAGGGGGCGACCGGGGGGGTGAGGGGTATATAGCACTGTTTAATTTTGGGGCTGCGTGGAGCAGCTTCTAGCAAGCTCCTTTCCCCCACCCTTGGGCAAACCCTGAAGCTAGGTATTGTGTCTTAAAGCTGGCATGATAGGCATTCCAATGAAGATGACAGCTTTGGGCTTGATCCGGAGTCTAGATGATGGAGCTGGTAGGACCCTACCCTTCATAGTCCAGAGCGTGTACGGATTTACGATTTAAAATGATGATATGATGGATTCTGAATTTATGAATTATGACAGACTCGAGACATCTAGAGAGCCATACTGGGATATGTACATATATGGAATTAGAGTAAGCTTTTGCCTGTTTGCCTGTTAACTGACTTCGCAGGGACCATTTGTTTCTGTCTTTAAGAATTAAGGTATGAACTTCGGTATGCGGAGATTAGTACCATTTATAAACAAGTATACATTCTACCAAATAAGTGCATTCTAAGTGCTCTCTTTCTTAAAATACTTATAAAGCCAAACGGCAGTCGTTTTATACTGCACATTTTTGGTAGGGACAGTTGTTCACTGTTTTGAGACTACAAGCAGTTTATATTTGTACAATGCAGTATCAGGAGCAGGGTTGTGCAGGACGCAGAGTCCTGCGTCGCTGGACGCAACATGGGGAGGGTCCGTTGCGTTGCAGACGCAGCTTTTGTAGATTGGTTCGTTGCGTCGCAGACGCAGATTCAGGATGTCGTTTGCGTCTCACTTTTGTACCATGCGTCTCACCAATGGTTCGCCCAACATCGTTCTGTTGCCAGGACCTGCCCCGAGCCTGGACCAGGAACTTAGGTGCCCAATTTGCTGTCACATCCGGGTTGTTCATGATGAAATAAGACGCATGGGACGCAGTGAGACGCATGGGACGCATGGGACGCAGCCCAAGGATTTGACTGCGTCCCAGGATGCAACTTACAAAATTGTGTGCGTCCCTGGACGCAACCTATCGAACTAGGGTGCGTCCCAGGAGGCAACACCTGGGGTCAGTTTGAAGTACCCTGATCATCATGAGTATTTATTTTTGTTTCATCAGTCTATATCCAAAGGCAGAGGTTTTCGAATTGAATCCTCCCAATCTTGTCGCTGGTTTGTTCGGAAGAACCAACTCCTGGTGTGAGGTTCCTTTCACAACGTTTTTTTAATGCTGTGTGTGTATTCAAACTGTACAGCTATTATGCTTAGGTGGAGTGACAGGATTCGTGTAAAATATTAAAATTAAATATCCACGGTAGCACGCACTTAGGGCCCCTTTCTGTAAAATTGTATGAGGTTCGGTTCATCTGTGCTTTTTCGGTTGGGGAAGTCCCTTTAACCTATTTTGTTATAGTCCGACTTATATGTCGGCACTCAAGTAGGCGAAGTACGAACAGGGATGTGTTCCCATCAGGTCCCGTGTTGTCTACCGTCAGTCGTCAAGGCTAGCCTGCGCGCCGCAATGCATTACTATACATCTATGCAGTACGCATTAGATCTTCTTTATATATCACTATGTTGCGACTACATACTAGCTATTTTCACTTTCTACCGAGTATTGAGTCTGCAGTGTAACTACAACTCTTAAAAGGTTATGTGCGCCATCTGAGAACGCTACCATACCGAAGACCGACCACTGCTGCCCAGTTGGACACACTTTGCCTTGCTTGAGCCACTGCTCCCAGCTGGAGATTTCTCGCCGTTGAAGCCACTCACATTGCATTATATTCCATAACGTGAGTTGAAGAGTCCTCACCAGAAACACATACATAGAGTCGAGCAGTCCTCCGAGACTGTTGCACCAGTAACGCCAAAAGCGGTTCCTTGTTGGCCAAACTTGCTGCCTCCATCAGAAGGTGACATTCAGTTGCCAGCCCCTTTCAATGATATACAATGGTCAAATGGTAGACCAGATCGCTTGAGGATGAATATTCGGGGGTTTGACTCCCCCCTTCGGTCGATCTTGGCGTTGCAGGTCGTTGTCAACCGCGATGATAGCTTGTCCAGTTGAGGTAGGAGACCACTCCCCACCCGCGTACGACGGGCTCCCTTAACACCACGCCCTACCAGGCGTTATCATTACTTTCAGTTGCCGACTCGGCAACTCCTGCTGGCAAGTTTCATCATTAGCTCTGAGCTGGGTCCATTCGGGTCGCCGTTTGCTACCCAGTTGTCAGAGCGGGAAAGAGAACAATCTAAGGAGAACGCAACGAACGATTACAAAGCGAGGGGGCAGAGCCCAAGTACCCGACAGTCAAGATACTGGCAGTCGGGGTTAGGGTGCAGCCAAGGGGCACAACACTCAAGTGACCCTGGTCTGACTAGCACAGATCAGTGCCAGTAACACAGAGAGACCAAGTACAACAATCGCTGAAACTCCACCGAGGTCAACACTGTCTCACTGTCAAAGACAAAATACACACTCACATTTATTCAGCCAATGTTATCAGCCAAAGCTATCTCTCAGAGGCAAAGTATTCGAGAGCACGTAAGTATCCAACTGGTCTGACTAGCACAGTCTGTTGCTCATTAGCACTTAGAACTCAGCAATAGCCAGAGGCACATCCCAACCGACAAGTTCTATGCAGCGTCGCCTGCGACGCTTAAAAATGACGGGGAGTGATCGCGAGGAAGCGACAGGTGGCAACGGAAGCGAGTTAGTTATGAGGCCGTTGGCTGACGTGTCGGGCTTCATCACGGTCAGATGGATGGATGGATGGTCTGACGGACAAATGGGTAGCACTGGGGGCTCCCGCACCCCAGAAGGGGGCGCTCCGCCAAAAATCCTCACTGGTCCTGTATGTTTGAACAGAAACACCAGTGTATAAAGTGTCCTAAGTGGCTGAAGTACAGTAACATCAAACTTGGCGTACCGTACACAATTAAATGCGCAACTGTGTGCTCAACCTGGGCTCTCAATAGCTCCAGGAACAACCCTAAACCAAACCCAGACAGATCTCATTGACAGAGAGTCCCTGCCTTCTCAGAAATCCTAAAGGAGGAAAATCCAATCTCCAAAACTGCAAGAAATTATTTCTCACAGTACACACAAACCAGAACCAGGTATGTATTAATCTCCTTCCAAATACCCGGGATACCCAATCTGTCTCCACCTAATTCACCAATCCAACAAGAGTGAATTAAGGGTAAACCCAAAAAGGAAAAATCCCATCAAAAACCCACATGGCAGTGCAATCCTGCGGAAGGGCTAAACCGAATTCCGACGCAGGTACAAGCGAACCCAGGACTGCTGGACATGGCCAAGTCAGCCATAGGCACACGTTACACAAAGACCAGGTCTATGAGAGGCCAGAAAAACTAGGGGGCCAGAAAAACTAGGGGGGGGGGGGGAAATCCTAACAAATGTTCAACCTAAAACCCCCAAAAGGTAAAGCTAGGACGAGGCCTTGGCCTTGGCCTTGGCCAAATAAAACCATGCCATGCAACTTCATGAACTCCCAGAATAGAGCAGAAGCCAGGTGCTTGGTGAAGGGGTCCGCCTTATTAATTTTTTTTTTTTTTTTTTTTACAAAGGGGGGAACCAGGAAAAGGCGCAACTGATAAAACCTAGCCCTTTGTGACCAAGGAGAAAAGACCAAAGAAAAAGACATGAACGGCTAAGGGACAGCTAAGGGACAGACACCACCAGGGCGACTAAAGGGACAAAGGAGGACAGGAACAGAAGACAAACAAACCAGAGAGGCAAGGAAGAAGCCCAAAACAGGAAGCCCAAGAGAAGGGGCTAGGACCACTAAGAAAAAAGACCTATGAAGGGTGGGGCCAAAACATTGCAATCTCTAACAGTCACCGGATCAGAAGACTGAAAGAGGAGATGCATACTAAAGAGGACGAAAAGGAAAACTATGCGAGAAACTAAGAGAAGAAAGGGGGGGAGGGGTGGGGAGGGGGGGGGGAACCAAGGAAGCAACTGGGGGGGAAACTTAGGAGGCAACTAAGGGTGGAAACTGAACTAGGGTAAGCAAACTAAGGGAGAAACTGCAAAAACAAGCCAAAAGCAGGGAGGCAACCAGAAAAGAAGAAAGACAACTGGAAGCAAAGCGAAAACCTAAAAGACTGGTCTGGTCAGGTAAACAACAGGAAAGAGGGCAGAGACAGTGTCAAGATCTAGATCTTGATCTGGATCTTAGCGCAGATCTGGACCTTGATCTCGGTCCAGATCTAGATCCAGATCTGAAACGTTGTCGTGAGCTGTGTCCAAATCTGGAACCTGATCGTGAAGTTGAGAAAGTTGACATAAGTCACAGCCAAGCACTTGTTCTCCACCAAACACTTGATGTAGTGATGGATGATATCGATATGCTTCGCTTTGGGCTCCAGCATCCAGTCACCAGTCCAGGACAAAGCACCCTGACTATCACACCGGATAGTGACCAGTGTGCAGGGCAGACCCAAATCATTGCGGAGCTGCTTGATCCACTGAACCTCCCTAGCAGCGTTGGAGAGCGCCTGCTGGTACTCAGCAGTACTGACTCAGCAGTACTAACAGCAGAGGTGACCTGACGCTTGCTAATCCAGTGCACCAGTTTTTTTTTTGTGTGTGAGTGTGCCACCAATCAGGATGGAAATGCCAGTCTGTGACCGTCTAGTCACCTTGTCCTCACCGAAGGACGCATCACTGAAAACTGGAAGTTCAAATACAGGTGTGTGTGAGTAGCACATGCACCAGTCCTTGTGTAGCTTCAGGTATATGAGTAGGCGGTCGGCAGCCTGCCAGTGCACCCTCGTCGGTACAGCAGAGCACCTGGACAGACAGCCCACAGCATAAGCAATGTCAGGCCTGGTGCATGTGGACAAGTAGATAAGGCTACCCACACGTGAGATGTACAACTTGTTGTTGGGCAACAACGCACTGTTGACAGCATCTCCAGTCCAGGCGCCTGCAAGCATGGGGACAGAAGCATTGCCCTCATGGGCCTTGCACTGATCAAACCTCTCCACCAAAGCAGTGATGGCGTTATGTTGCGACAGGATGATCTGTGTGGTCCTATCCTCGGCCTCCAACGTTAGTTGCATGTCCAAGGATAATAACTGCTCACATGAAAGCTCCTTCACCTCCCAGCCAGCACGGCGCATAGCCGCCAGTAACCTGTCATACAAGACAAGGTCATTATCAGCTGTTATGTCGCAATACAGATCAAAACATCTCAATCCAGATCAAAACATCAATCCAGATCAAAACATCAATACAGATCAAAACATCAATACATCGCAATACAGATCAAAACATAATCTACATAAGACATATCTCCAGCTGGCATCAAGTTCCTACTTATCAAACAACGCAGGATCAGCACGAGAGGATTTGTAACCCTCTTTTACCAGAACCTTGAAAAGGTACACCTGCAGAGTCAAGTTCAGCAAAACCTGCAGGTTGGGTGGGAGCAATAGAGCTCCAGATCCTCATCCAGCAATCCATGGAGAAATGCTGTTTTTATGTCAAGCTGCCTGCAAAACATCATTTGATGAACGGCAGTCACAAGCAGGATGCGGAAAGTTGCTTTGGAAGTGACTGGTGCATACACCGCATCAAATTCGAAGCCCGGGCGTTGACAAAACCCTTTAATGACCACGCGAGCCTTGTGACGTTCAGGCTGACTATCAAGACCCATCTTGATGGTGAAGATCCACATGTTAGGGAGGATCTTCGGCTTGACACGCGAAGCAGGTGTCATCTTTGCAAGTGTTGATCCAAGCATCTCGATCAGGGTTGTCTGCGGTAGCAGTCTCATACGTAAGGTCAGTTGTAGATGAAAAAAGCAGCAAAAGGAGCTGCCTCATCATCAGAGCCAACAACAGTAGACATACCTAACACCAGCAGGGTACTACTAAGCGCGCGCGGCAGCGCGGTGCCGCGCTGCCTTTTTGAACCCATCTGCGCGTTTTGCGCAGTTTTTTACAACCCCTGTGCGCGGAGCGCGCTGTTTTTTTCAATATCACAGCGCTTTCCTCTTTTCACTCAATCAGAGAAAGCGCAGAAAAGCGCAGAAACCGCTGTCCCCCCGTGCGCTTTCTCATTTCTTGAGTGGGAGTCATTGAGTGACTCAAGGGCTGGATTGGCTTGATTGACCCCTGGGATATAAATTGTGTGACAGCCAATGACCATCGGTAATCGCTATGGTAGCTGCCAGCGGGTAGGGGGACTCTGACACCGTGCAATTTGAACACTAACAGAAACAACCGCACCGACTGACTGATAACTTCACCTATCGGCCCGGTCGAATCATTCCTAACGTCTTCAATTTCCTCAGCCCTTCTCGAGGGATCATTCCACGCTAACGCTTCATGTGATGGCCAGCGGGTGGGGTGGGGTGGGGGGGGGGGTATTGGGGGGGCTGCCATGCGACCACGCTTTGCCTCTGCCTGGAGGCTGTCTTCATAGTCGGCTTAACAGTCTTGTATACCGTGAACCGAGCGTCAGCCTATGCGATTCGACGCAGTTTCTCGAGTCGTTTCTGCCCACTACATGCAGTCCTCAACTCCTGATCCAATCGTTCCGGCCCTCTACTCCAGAGCGCAGAAAATAGCGCACAAAAAGGGCAGAAAAGCGCAGGAAAAAACAGATAAGTGAAGAAAGCACATTTGTTTTAGTAGAGCATTTTTGGCACCGCGCACTTATATTTTTGGCCTGTGCGCGGAGCGCGCAGTTTTATTTTTAGAACACTGTGATGGGCAGAATAACCTGTCAGAGCGGGAAAGAGAACAATCAAAGGAAAACGCAACGAACGATTACAAAGCGAGGGGGCAGATCCCAACAGCTTGTTTCCAACCAGTTAAGGGTCCGGTTAAGCGGCGGTTAAATTCGTTATTTTCGGCGCTAACCGGTGTTTGGTCGGAAACACAAAAAGTTTAGATCCGGTTAAAGACCAACCGTCCCGGTTAGTGCAACGGCGCCCCCCCCCGCCGTTAAAGAAAGTTAAGGGGCGGTTAAATTCGGTTGTTGAATTAGATCTGGTGACGTCACGAAATTGGCGCGCGCCTCTTAAAAATCACGCTGCTTTGGAGTCCCGCATCCTTTCTTTCTTTCTCGGACACTCATCATCGATAGCACAGTTTCACCAAAATGGATTCGCAGCAGCAGGGTACCGGTCCTGCCACGCAATTATGGACTGATCATTCTGAGGTAACCAGCAGCAGCAAGAAGCGGAATACACGCTGAAATCAGCGTTTGAATCGCGAGGAAGTGCTGCAGAGCGCATTTGCCATGTTGACCCATTTTGAACTGACCTTTGAAGGCTGCGTAACTGGTGGAATGTTTCCAACCAGTTAAGGGTCCGGTTAGAGGTCGAGTCTGAACCCTCCAAAACACAATCCCTAACCGGACCATTAACTGGTTGGAAACAAGCTGCAAGTACCCGACAGTCAAGATACTGGCAGTCGGGGTTAGGGTGCAGCCAAGGGGCACAACAAGTGACCCTGGTCTGACTAGCGCAGATCAGTGCCAGTACCACAGAGAGACCAAGTACAGCAATCGCTGACACCAGTCCCCTTCTCCACTACCTAAATCCGGTGGCCACAGACACACATCACCCCCACCCCAATCATAATAGGGTGCCCGTGGGGCTGGGTTACAGAATGGGCTACACATATGTCCTCACCTCCACCCCACTCATAAACACAGTCATCATGTTTCCGCCACTTCAAATGCTGACGCATCTGCCCCCCCCACCCCCACCCCTCCCACCCCCCCCACACACACAGTCCCCACTCAACCCAAACCTCGACCCAGGCCCAATCTCAAATTTGCCTCACCCCTTTACCCGCCAAGACACACGTACTTCCCTGCTTCTCCGTTCCCATGAATCTGATCTTCTCTCGGCCACTTTAGCAGATGGGTTTAACATAAGCGATTCTGATGTTTCCAGCTGAGTTCGAAATCGCGCAGACGTTTGGACGTTTCATCAGACGTCGCGGAAATGCGAAGACTTTTGGAAATTGCAAACGAACGTCTGCCCAGTTTCAGACTCAGCTTGAAACATCGGAATTGCGCGAGAGCAAACCTGCTTATTACCTGTAGCTTCCTCTTCGCGCATAGATACCTGGTTGCGCATGCGAGCTGTTTCCCGAAAGGGCCTTCGTTTGGTAAACTCTGTCACGCACTCGCTACAGCTCAGCGCGAAAATAACCTTATCGTTGCAGGGTTGCAGGGTGTGGTGTGGGGTGGGGGGGAAGATCTTGCAGAGGTATTGCACGCGGTGCAAGGAGCACGCAGCAAGAAGGAAGTCGGGACTCTGAAGAACGTCTTAGGGTTGCATTGACTTAGATCGTGCAGAGATACCATGAGCCGTGCGAGTGTCTTAGCTCGCAGCAAGAGCATGACGTAGCTCCTCTGGCTGAGCAGCTCGTTCCCTACTCCTTGCAAGATTATGAGCTTCACGTAGGTCCTCTGGCTGGGCAGCATAGTCTTCACGCCTGGCTTGGTTAGTAGCTTCGCGTTCCTCCTCAGGCAAGGCAGCACGTTCCTGACGCCTTGCGAGATTATCAGCATGACGTTGCTCCTCGGATCGGGCAGCGCGGGCATCACGTCGACGCTTGTTGGCTATGTCCCTGTCTTCCTTGCTCAGGCAAACTCGCTTTGAGCGCTGGCTGGCGGTGTTGCGGGACCTCCTGTCAATTAGGACCGTTGGCATGCATCATGGTCGCATGCTCCGTGAAGAAGCAGTGAAATGAAACGATTATTCTGAGCGCCATACAAAGCGAGGGTCAGCAGATGACCTCCGAGGAGAGGATCTTCTATCTGGATCTAAATTGCTTGCATTCATAATATGGGAGGCAAATGTGGGGATGAAATGAGCGCGCGCGCTTAGCTTTGCGCGTCTGCAGTTTCGGTATTTGAACATTTCGCTGGGCGGGGTGTTGCAAGTTGGGTTTGACGGAAAGTCGGTTGCAAGTCGGTTACACTTCGCACGCCCATGGCACGTGGGTGCGCGATGATGACACCACCACGACCACCACGACCACGACCACGACCACGACCATGATTTCTTTATATAGATATATATATATATATATATAGAGAGAGAGAGATATACTAGTACATTGCCCGTGTGGCCGGAGGCCACACCCCACCCCACCCACCCAGGTCCTGGGGCCTGTTCTGGCCTGGGATACATAACGTGCAACGCCCTTGAACATACACCCTCCCCCCCCCTTACTCACATGCACACAGTCAAGATATTTCCCCCTTTGCAAAACATCAAACACATGCCCCCTTCCTTTCCCTACTTTAAATATACCCCCCCACCCCCAGACCCCAGGACCTACATGATCCCTGTTTCCCCCTAAATCCTCCCGCCCCCCATCCCCAACCCCTTGTCAAATACTCTATTTATCCCCCTTGCACCCCACCTAACCCCTGGTCATCTCCACACCACCCAAATATATCCCCCTACCCCCCCAGCCATCTCCACACCACCCAAATTTACCCCCGTACCCCCCACACCACCCAGCCATCTCCACCCTCCATCCATGCTCCCCTCCCTATGACCTATCCCTACCTCGTACACTTCACTCCAGCTGTGGGCTGAGATCGGATCGTGCTGAAAGTGCAGGCTGGGTATTGAACCTACCCACAGGTTTCGAACACTTAGATTCCGATCATACCAAGATCACCGGATCCGCGCTATTGCAAGGCTACAAACTTGCAGCTTCTTCTACTCGTGCAGTGGCACAGATGGGAAAACTTCGCCTTAAATGCGGTCAACACTCTACAGCAAGCAAATTCGCGGCGTCATATTTCACGATCGTCGATACAACGAAAAGAGATTGCTTAGATGGGATGTGCGGTGAAAGCGCAAGAAATGGAATGGCCATGAAGATCTGAAGAAAGTCACATTTCTCGAAAAAAGTGGCTACCAAGCATGATGAAAGGCGCATGTGTGAAAAGAATTGTGGCAACGCTTGCAGGCGGCAGAGTGCTAAGGATAGAATGGGCGCCTGATGAGAACAATGAGCGCTCAGAATGGGCACCTGATAAGAACAATGATTCTAATGAGCTCCTCGTCTGTCCAAAGAGCTCGCTAAGTGCGCTGACTGGCTGTGGTTTCTGCTCTTCTGTCGTGTTGGTGTAGCATTGTGGCATCAAGTAGCAATAGGTGGTACATGATCAGCCTTAGCGCCATATTTGCTTTAGATCGCGGAAAATCAAACGACCTGGAAGGATTTTTTTTTTTAGGCATGGTTCCAAAAGCAGACCATGACAGCAAATAAATCGTAATCTTTCAGAATGAGAAAGCGCTCCTGAATATGAGGAGCATTCATAGTAGAATCGCTGGGGGGAAAGCGATTTTGCCATGAGAATGTTTTGAACATTGGCAGGAGTCCGTGCACATGTACACCACCCCGCATATATCAGTACGTTGGCGTGGCGCACCACGTGGAACTGCCAGAAACATCGTACAGTACAATTGTCCCAGGGACCCGCCCCCCTACACACCAACGAAACGTTCGTGAGAAATCCATGTATGTCTTCATATATATAGATATATATTACACTAGTACGGTAGCCCGTGTGGCCGGAGGCCACACCTACACACACGTAGACAAACTGCCCCCATCCCTATCATAGTACAGTGCCTGTTTGGCATTTGGCCACACCTGTTTGGGGCTGGGTTACAGAATGGTTTAAACTTGTAATCCCCCCACCCCTCACATGAACACACAGCCATAATGTTTTCCCCACTTAAAACACTGAGCCCCCCCCCCCCCCCCCCCCCCCCCCCCCCCCCCCCACACACACACACCACTCCACCTTCCCCCCCTTCCCTCCCGTTGGGATGGTCGCACCTGTTTAGGGCTGGGTTACATGACAGTTTATGCCGCTTTTGTCTGTAGTGCATACAACTGAAAACACTGACGGACGCATATCCCTTGAGATGGTCCCATTGTGCACCCACAAGCACCCACATACCACAATACTCCCCTCCCCCCACCCCCCCCCACCCCCCCACACACAGTTATCTCCACCCCCACCCCACCCAGCCATGTATCCCCACCAACAAACAACCTCCCTTAGACTTTAACATTTCCTGACATATTTCCTGACGCTACCCCTTCCCCCACCCCAGCCATCCCACCAGCCCCCCACCCTCTCCCAACTCTCATCCCTCCCCTCCCTCGCACACACACCTACCAGCACACACATACTCCTTATCTGCCCCCCTCCACTTCAGCTGTGGGCTTTGCCATAGCTGAAAGGCAAACGGGACGAAGAGCAGGCTGCAGATCCAACCTATAAAAAAAAAAAAAAAAAAATTTGCGCATATCTCGACTCTGCTGATAGCATCGGCCTGCGCGATTGCGGACCTTCCCTGCCACTTCAGCTGTGATCGACAGCCGACCCCACTGAGCAAACTGAACATGTTCAATCGCAACCGTCCATACCTGAAGCTTCTTTGCGAGCATGTATTCAGGTCGGCCGAGGACCTATCCTGTCCAAACGAACTGCTCCCGAAGTCAACTTGATCTGAGACTTCGAAACATAGCTAGGTTCGTCCATTCAACTTTGCCGCGTTATCGCTATGGCACAATGCACAGCAACATGTTTCTCGACGCAGTGGGATGAAGTTGCAGCCAAGTTTCTGAAATGAGATGTTCGATAGACTTAGGGCGAAAATGCTCAGCAGTGAGATTGTTCTTTTAGTTAACTTTGCCGCGTGCTTGCTATGGCACAATGTAGGAAGACAAACTGTAGCGCTACCGAAATCAGGTGGATGAACTCAGGCGGGAAAAGGAGAAATCGGGCGGGATGAACAACAGGTAGACTATGCAGGAGGCAAAGGTCGCATAAGGCAGAATTCGCAGGAGGCAAAATCAGACAGAAGTTGAAGCAGGATGGATTAAAAGCGTGAATTGGCTGGGCGGGAATTCGGTTAAGTCGGTTACGCGATGATGACACCACCACGACCGCGACGACCGCGACCGCCATGATTTGTTCATATATATAGATTTCTTATGCCCCTCAGTTAATTCCAGGAATTCTTGAAGTTCAAGAATACCAGGAATTTGGGGGGATGTTATAGTCCAACTTATATGTCGGCACTCGAGTAGGCAAAGTACGCACAGGGCTCTGTTTGCATAAGGTCCCGTGTTGTCTGCCGCCAGGCGTCAAGGCTAGCTATGTACCATGCAATATGCATTAGATCTTCTTTATATGTCACTATGTTGCTACTAATAGCTATCTTCACTCTCTACCGAGTATTAAGACTGCAGTGTAACTACCACTCTTAAATATTTGGGCTATCCCTGGACTGTAGCAAGAACAACAGCGACTGAAATATATTATTCGGGGGGAGGGGGGAAAAGGATTTGTGTGTCTACTGCCCAATGCTGCCCCCAAAGCTGCCCAATCGTGTCAGTTGTCTGCTATTTGTGACATTCCTTTACTTATGTCTCTAACGATCCCAGCAGGGAGCTAAATATGGGTAGTGGTGAATGTTCATTCGGTCGAGGGTATCTCCGGTCGGTATCTATAATCGGCACGTGTGGGACTACATAGTAGGCCCGTAGGCCTGTAGGGGGCCCCAAGAAGAGTATGTGTGTGGGGTGGGTGGGTGGGTGGGGGGGTGGGGTGACCAGGAGCCTGATGCCCGCACCATGGAAATGACAATCCCCATGGCCCCAGCGCTCCATACAATCCCAAGCCATACCCAGTCCCAGACCCGCACCAAGACCCAGACCCAGGCCAAGCCTTAGATCTAGACCCTGATCTAGACCCTGACCCAGATCCAGCCCATTCCCCAGATCTAGACCCTGATCTAGACCCTGACCCACACCCAGCCCATTCCCCAGATCTCGACCCTCATCTAGACCCTGACCCAGACCCAGCCCAAGCCCAAGATCTAGACCCTGATCTAGACCCTGACCCAGATCAAGCCCAAGCCCAAGATAGATCTAGACCTTGATCTAGACCCTGAGCCAGAGCCAGCCCAAGCCTCAGATCTTGACCCTGATCTAGACCCCAACCCTGATTAGGATCAGGTTCCAGATTTGGACACAGCTCACGACCACGTTCCAGATCTAGGTCTAGGTCTGGACCAAGTTCAAGGTCCAGATCTGTGCTAAGCTCCAGATCAAGATCTAGATCTTGATACTGTCTCTATCTACGTTCTTGTTGTTTACCTGACAAGACCAGTCTTTTAGGGTTTCGCTTTGCTTAAGTTGTCTTTCTTCTTTTATGGTTGCATCCCGCTTTTGGCCTGTCTTTGCAAGTTTATCTCTTAGTTTGCTTCCCCTCGTTCAATTTCCACCCTTAGTCACCTCCTTAGTTCCCCCATTAGTTTCCTCCTTAGTTACCCCCCCCCCCCCCCCCCCCCCTTTTTTTGAACTTAGTTGGAAAAGACCTAAGACGGGGGGGGGGGGGGGGGGGGGGGGGACAAAAAATCATTGCAACCTCTATCAGTTTTTTTTTTTACTAAGGGGGGAACCAGGAAAAGGCGCAACTGATAAAACCTAGCCCTTTGTGACCAAGGAGAAAAGACCAAAGAAAAACCTCCCCTCCACAGTCTGCCTCCAGCCCTAACTGCCCCCCCCCCCCCCCTTTTTTATCTTAGTTTCTCGCATAGTTTTCCTTATATATAGTCCTCCTTAGTTTGCATCTCCTCTTTCAGTCTTCTGATCCGGTGACTGTTAGAGGTTGCCATGTTTTCGCCCCCCCCTTCATAGGTCTTTTTTAGTAGTCCTAGCCCCTTCTCTTGGGCTTACTGTTTTGGGCTCCTTCCTTGCCTCTCTGGTTTGTTTGTCTTCTGTTCCTGTCCTCCTTTGTCCCTTTAGTCGCCCAGGTGGTGTCCGTCCCTTAGCTGTCCCTTAGTCGTTCTTGTCATTTTCTTTGGTCTTTTCTCCTTGGTCACAAAGGGCTAGGTTTTATCAGTTGCGCCTTGTCCTGGTTCCCCCCTTTGTAAAAAAAGGCAGGGCCTTGAGCTGTTATCAATGGGTATCATCATCATCGTTGAGTCCTTTATCCCTTACAACAATCAACTGAGATATTGTGGAACTCTGCAATCCTTCCGTCTTCCCTCACGAGAGTTAGCCCTTGCCACCATATCGTCTGCTGACGGTGGAAAGTCCTTCGTCCTCAACCCAGCCACATATCATCTTTCTTTCTATCATCAAGAAGACACACGTCTAGCCAAATTCGGCTAGCTTACCCTCCCAGTCTGTCTCCAAGATAGACCCAACTTCTTCTTATTGAACTTCCCCCAGACATGCCCCTCCCTGCAGATCTGGACCCAGCCCTTGGCACCCATCCCTCTTTTGATTTTTACATAGGGGGGAACCAGGGAAGGGAACATCTGATAAAAACTAGCCCTATTTGACCAAGGAAGAAAACCAAAGAAGAAGACTAGAGGATTAGGACTAAAACTCCATTAAGACAAATGATCACTTGACTGACTTCCACCTCCACCCTCCAGACAGGCCTCACAGATTGTGGCTTACCCGCCCAGTCTGTTCTCAAGACCCGTCTTCTGCTTCTTGAACTTCCCCCAGACATTCCCCTCCCTCCAGATCTGGACCCCGCCCTTAGCACCAATCACTTGACTGGCTACCACCTCCATCCCCCAGACACACCTCACAGATTGCTGGGCCTGCCGTTCGGTGCAGACACTGCCCTTTGCAAAGCTGCAGCCTACCAGCACATGCCCCATAGCATCTCACGTGCAGCAGCTCCATGGCTCTCACGCAATCTCAATGTTATCGGTCGGGCGCATTTGGCTATGCAATGCTTGGCTTCCAAGTTTATCTTCCAGGCTAACTTTTCCTCACCACCAGCGCCTCTTCTTCTCTCAATGCCTTGGTTGCAACCTCTAGCCTGCAGGAGGAGGGATCACCACGTCCAGGACACCTCTTCCCCCGCTTCGGGACAGCCGCCCTTCCTTTTCATCGGGGAGTGTTTGCTGTACCCCATCTTGCTTCCCACTCGGCAGCTTTGCTGGCCAATACTACATGGCTCCTCTTCAGTTACACAGCTCACCCCTGGCAGCAGCTCTACCGTCACGAGATCTCACAGGCTGTGCGCCTTCCTCCAGGTCAGGCAAGTGGATACCATGCCCTGGTCACCCCTATTCCAGTCCCCTCCCCTGAAGAACTCCCACAGATCGTTTTTTTTTTTTTTTTTTACAAAGGGGGGAACCAGGAAAAGGCGCAACTGATAAAACCTAGCCCTTTGTGACCAAGGAGAAAAGACCAAAGAAAATGACAAGAACGACTAAGGGACAGCTAAGGGACGGACACCACCTGGGCGACGTAAGGGACAAAGGAGGACAGGAACAGAAGACAAACAAACCAGAGAGGCAAGGAAGAAGCCCAAAACAGGAAGCCCAAGAGAAGGGGCTAGGACCACTAAGAAAAAATACCTATGAAGGGTGGGGCCAAAACATTGCAATCTCTAACAGTCACCGGATCAGAAGACTGGA
This sequence comes from Chlamydomonas sp. ICE-L, assembly GCA_013435795.1. NCBI lineage: Eukaryota > Viridiplantae > Chlorophyta > Chlorophyceae > Chlamydomonadales > Chlamydomonadaceae > Chlamydomonas > Chlamydomonas sp. ICE-L. The sequence continues at coordinate 21,116,731 of JACBWV010000223.1, forward strand.
AGAGGAGATGCAAACTAAGGAGGACGAAAAGGAAAACTATGCGAGAAACTAAGAGAAGAAAGGGGGGGAGGGGTGGGGAGGGGGGGGGGAACCAAGGAAGCAACTGGGGGGGAAACTAAGGAGGCAACTAAGGGTGGAAACTGAACTAGGGTAAGCAAACTAAGGGAGAAACTGCAAAAACAAGCCAAAAGCAGGGAGGCAACCAGAAAAGAAGAAAGACAACTGGAAGCAAAGCGAAAACCTAAAAGACTGGTCTGGTCAGGTAAACAACAGGAAAGAGGGCAGAGACAGTGTCAAGATCTAGATCTTGATCTGGATCTTAGCGCAGATCTGGACCTTGATCTCGGTCCAGATCTAGATCCAGATCTGAAACGTTGTCGTGAGCTGTGTCCAAATCTGGAACCTGATCGTGACCTGGGGCAGGGTCTTTGGGTGGACTTACAACGAGTCTGCCCCCCCCCCCCCGTCCAGGCCCGGCGGAGAGATCTGCACAAAGACAAGACGAACCTCAGGTCTCCCTCCCTCTACATGTAGATTTTTCGCAGGTGTGGGTCTGCCTTGCAGACAAGACTCTCCACCATCCGTATACCATCACTTCCCAAAGCTTGCTTCACGGCACCCTGGGCTGCAACGCGTTCCTTACCCATGTGCGAGGCCGCTTCCAACGGGTCAACCAAGACGACCTCCCCTCCATAGTCTGCTCCAGCCCTGACTGCTTACACCTTGTCTCACGCTTTCTTGGAATGCCCACTGCTGACACAGCTGCACACTGCTGACACCTTGTCTCACGCTTTCTTGGAATGCCCTGCCTCTGCCCCTGTCATTGACTGGCTCCTGTCAACCTGGGAGACCCTCACCGGTGGGCAGCACCTTCCTCGTTGTCCCTACTTCCTCGTTGGTGACTACATCACCCTTTGGCCCGGAAGTCCCCCTCCCCCCTCTACCCTAAGGTTGTGGTTCTTCCTGCATATAACCACCTTGGGCGCGATATGGCAGGTCCGTTCGTCCCAGCTGACAGACGAAAAACGGGACCATTCTGAGCCTCTTCACCACAAGGCTATCTGCCTTGCCCTTGGCCACCTTCACCAAGCCATTGCCAGGGCCTGGATGCGCACCCAGAAGGATCCTCAAAAACTTCATCAGCAAGACCAATCGGGTTAATGCCTTTCCTTTTTTTCTGTGTTGCTTTTCTCTTCTTCTTTTGTTTTTACAAAGGGGGGAACCAGGAAATGGCGCAACTGATAAAACCTAGCCCTTCGTGACTTCGGAGAGAAAAAAGAAGAAAAAGACAAGGACGACTAAGGGACAGCTAAGGGACTGACACCACAAAGGTGACTGAAGGGACAAAGGAGGACAGGAACAGAAGACGAACAAACCAGAAAGGCAAGGAGGAAGCCCAAAACAAGAAGCCCAAGAGAAGGGGCTAGGACTACTAAGAAAAAGACCTAAGATGGGGGGGGGGGGGGGGGGGGGGGGGGGGGGGGGGGGGGGGGGGGGAACACATTGCAACCTCTATCAGTCACCGGATCAGAAAACTGTAGAGGAGTATCAAACTAAGGAGGACAAGAAGAAAAACTAAGCAAGAAACTAAGATGAAAAAGGGGGGGGGGGGGGGGGAGGGTAACTAAGGAGGAAAACTAAGGTGGAAACTAAGGAGGGGACTAAGGGTGGAAACTAACGAGGTAAAGCAAACTAAGGGAGAAACTGCTAAAACATGCCAAAAGCGTGGACGCAATCAGAAAAGAAGAAAGACAACTTAAGGCAAAGCAAAACCCTAAAAGACTGGTCTGGTCAGGTAAACAGGTTGTTTGGAGACCATAGCGTTACAGTTTGTCTTAGAATTTTGCTGCTCTAACGGGACCATTCTGAGCCTCTTCACCACAAGGCTATCTGCCTTGCCCTTGGCCACCTTCACCAAGCCATTGCCAGGGCCTGGATGCGTACCCAGAAGGATCCTCAAAAACTTCATCAGCAAGACCAATCGGGTTAATGCCTTTCCTTTTTTTCTGTGTTGCTTTTCTCTTCTTCTTTTGTTTTTACAAAGGGGGGAACCAGGAAATGGCGCAACTGATAAAACCTAGCCCTTCGTGACTTCGGAGAGAAAAAAGAAGAAAAAGACAAGAACGACTAAGGGACAGCTAAGGGACTGACACCACAAAGGTGACTGAAGGGACAAAGGAGGACAGGAACAGAAGACGAACAAACCAGAAAGGCAAGGAGGAAGCCCAAAACAAGAAGCCCAAGAGAAGGGGCTAGGACTACTAAGAAAAAGACCTAAGATGGGGGGGGGGGCGGGGGGGGGGGGGAAACATTGCAACCTCTATCAGTCACCGGATCAGAAAACTGTAGGAGGAGTATCAAACTAAGGAGGACAAGAAGAAAAACTAAGCAAGAAACTAAGATGAAAAAGGGGGGGGGGGGGGGGGGGGGGAGGGTGGTAACTAAGGAGGAAAACTAAGGTGGAAACTAAGGAGGGGACTAAGGGTGGAAACTAACGAGGTAAAGCAAACTAAGGGAGAAACTGCTAAAACATGCCAAAAGCGTGGACGCAATCAGAAAAGAAAAAAGACAACTTAAGGCAAAGCAAAACCCTAAAAGACTGGTCTGGTCAGGTAAACAGGTTGTTTGGAGACCATAGCGTTACAGTTTGTCTTAGAATTTTGCTGCTCTAGAGGACTGGATAGTAGTTTTTGGGGGTGGATCTGCTGCTCCTGCCCTGAAGACTGTTTTTTTTGCTTTTTCCTGGACCTGTTTTTCAGTAGCATGCCTTGCTTTGGTCTTCTTTACAGAGCTTGCTGTTCTTCAACCGGGAAGAAGTGGCATGCTGCTTGATAGCTGAGCTGGCATGCCGGTCTGCTGATGGAGTGATGCCCTGATGCGCTGGACTGTTATAGGAGTGATGCCCTGTACCGTTTTTTTTTTTCCGTTACCGTGTTGTAACATGCGTCTGCAGGTTCACGAGGCTTACTTAGGAGCTACATAATTTTTATTACCTTGTTACTGCTACCTTTTATTTACCGGAGGCATGCCGCGTTCTGGTCGTCTTTGCAGAGCTTGCTGATTTGCATCGGCGACCTATAGGAGACCTATAGTAGTCCTAGCCCCTTCTCTTGGGCTTCCTGCTTCGGGCTTCTTCCTTGCCTCTCTGGTTTGTTTGTCTTCTGTCCCTGTCCTCCTTTGTCCCTTGAGTCGCCCAGGTGGTGTCCGTCCCTTAGCTGTCCCTTAGTCGTTCTTGTCTTTTTCTTAGGTCTTTTCTCCTTGGTCACAAAGGGCTAGGTTTTATCAGTTGCGCCTTTTCCTGGTTCCCCCCTTTGTAAAAAAAAAATCTCCCCCTTCCCTTTCCTCAATCCCTTCCTCCTACCTATCACCCACCCTCTTCCTCCCATTTCCCTCCTTTTCCTTTTCTTCCTCCTTTTCAGCCCTCTTCCCATCGCCATAGTGGGTCACTATTCCTTATCCTCAGATCCGTTCATAACCTCCTAACAGTCACCGCCCCTCCTCCTCTGTCACTCCCCTTCCCCTTCTCATACCTTCCCCCTCCTCGCCCCCCCCACCCTTGCCCACCAAAAAAAAAGAGGAACAAGAGGGCAAAAAAACAAAGCCACAGAGACAGGCGGAAAACACACGGAAGACCAGCCAGTAAGACAAAACAGACAGTAACAACACCAAAAGAAAAAAGTGAAGGCACAGTCCCGCCCCACACAATGACCGTAGAAACCGTATCTCACACGAGGGAAGTACAAACTCCGCTCCTGTCGACCCCAAGCACATGAGACCCTCCTTTCGAAAAAGAAGGAAAGAAAAGGAACAAAAGGGAAAAAAGAAAAAGAAGAAGAACCAAAGAAGAGAAAAAACCCCCCCACCCACCCCCCATCCCCCCCCCCCCCCCCCCCCCCCACCCCCCCAACCACCCCCCCCACCTCATACCCCGCTCAAGAATCCCCCTCCATAATCTCCCCCCACGTACGCACTCTCCCAATTATTGTCTGCAGTCTCATCCCTTTAATATTTGTAACTTTATGGTACCACTCCCCGACCATCACTCTTCCACACGAAGCATCTGGGGGCGGGCAAATCGCCCAGGCCTGTTTGGGAGTGACAATCGCCCCCGATAACCTTCCACGGGTGCATTCTCTTCTATGTTGCCGAGGTTTACATTAGAGGTTAGGGGGGGGAGTTAGATTGCAGGACACGCAGGCTGATGTTACAAATGGCGTGTGTTCCTATTAATCAATTGTGATCTACAAGACCATTGCCGTACTGACCCCACTTGTGAGAGAAGAAGGGGGTGGTGGGTTGATCCTCAGTAGTTGGCGTACTGACCCTAAGCAAACCTTGTAGGGAAGTACTGTCGGATTTCTGCCCTCGTGGTGGTGTCAGCGTATACTACTAGGCACAGATAGTTTAACTCAGGCAATGATTAAAGCAAGGGGCGCCGCTAAGGCGCCCCTGGAAGGTTCTCACAGATGAGGTTACGGCTAAGACCTGCGGCTGTGTCCACGTGAGACTGACCTGCTGGTCACCGAACTCTGACACTCCACCTGGTCAGGTGAACTGTAACAAAACTTAGCTCCGTAACCTAAAACTAACTGAGAAAACGAAGAACTGTAAAACTCCACCTGTTGAGGTAAAGGAGAAATATAAAAAAGAAACATTGGTGGCTCCACCTCAGAAGTAAGGAAGGAATACGCCATGCAACCAAAGCTATGTTATATTTAAATAACCAAACACCGTATCCAAGAGATTCTACCAAACATTCCTCAGATTGAAGCGAGAAAAAAAAAAATAGCAGGACCAGAACAAAAGAAGTGTTCAGAAACGCCTAGTAATGCCCATATCCAGACAGGCAAGTCAGAACCCAAAATGTCCACATGATTAAGTGGATGGGCTACACCTGTAAGTAGCTCAACCTAATGAAAAGTACACCTACAAAATCAAAAAAAGGAGGTGTAGGATGGAACAATCCGTCGCACTCAGAGCATGTACGACAAGGAGACTTGCCCAACCAGAAAGGGGAAAGATCCATACCAACCTAAAAATCCTGAATGCAAAACTCACAGCCAAATAATCAGCAAATGCAAATCATGCAAGTGCGAGAATAGCAAAAGCGACAAATAGCAAAATCAGCTAAAGTGTTCAAGATCTACCTCGGTAGCACCTCCCACGGTGGGACCAGGGGCAGACCTGTAAGACACCAGGGCTAGTAGCTCCCAATAGCTTTAGGAACAACCCAAACCGAAAACCCAGACAGATCTCATTAAGGAAAGTCTCTATCAGAAATCCCAGAAAGGGGGAAAACCAATACCGTATCCAAAACTGTAAGAAATTATAAGCCTCCAAATACACGGGTTACCCAATCTGTCTCCACCTAATTTACCAACACGGGTAAGGGTAAACCAGAAAAGGAAAATCCCATTAAGAGCTCACATAGCAGTGCTATCCTGCAGAAGGGTTCTCTAGTTATGTCTCCTTGATTCTGCCTCTAACGACCATGGCAGGGAGCTTGTCTGCCGTGGTCAACAGGGGTAGTGGTGAATGTTCGTTTGATCGTGGGTTGGTATCTCTAAACTGCTCGGGTTGTTAGGGTTTAGGGTCTGGCAGCTGGGTCTGGGTTTGTATGTAGCTCTCTAAACTGCTCAGATTGTTAGGGTCAGGCCGCTGGGTCTGGGCCTGGACCCGTATTTTTTTTTTTTTTACAAAGGGGGGAACTAGGAAAAGGCGCAACTGATAAAACCTAGCCCTTTGTGACCAAGGAGAAAAGACCAAAGAAAAAGACAAGAACGGCTAAGGGACAGCTAAGGGACGGACACCACCTGGGCGACGTAAGGGACAAAGGAGGACAGGAACAGAAGACAAACAAACCAGAGAGGCAAGGAAGAAGCCCAAAACAGGAAGCCCAAGAGAAGGGGCTAGGACTACTAAGAAAAAAGACCTAAGAAGGGGGGGGCCAAAACATTGCAACCTCTAACAGTCACCGGATCAGAAGACTGAAAGAGGAGATGCAAACTAAGGAGGACTAAAAGGAAAACTATGCGAGAAACTAAGAGAAAAAAGGGGGGGAGGGGGGGGGGGGGGGGGGGGGACTAAGGAGGCAACTGAGGGGGAAACAAAGGAGGCAACTAAGGGTGGAAACTGAACTAGGGGAAGCAAACTAAGGGAGAAACTGCAAAAACAAGCCAAAAGCAGGGAGGCAACCAGAAAAGAAGAAAGACAACTGGAAGGCAGCTCTCTAAACTGCCCAGGTTGTTAGGGTTTAGGGTCAGGCCGCTGGGTCTGGGCTTGTAGATAGGCAGCTCTCTCAGCTGCCCAGGTTGAAAGGGTTTAGGGTCATGCCGCTGGGCCTGGGCCTGTAGGCTTCTCTGTAACTGCTAAGTCTCTGGGCCTGCCACATATAACAGCCAGGCTAGAAAGCTGGGCCTGCCACATATAACAGCCAGGCTAGAAATCTGGGCCTGCCACATATAATAGCCAGGCTAGAAAGCTGGGCCTGCCACATATAACATCCAGGCTAGAAAGCTGGGCCTGCCACAAAGAACAGCCAGGCTAGAAAGCTGGGCCTGCCACATATATGACAGCCAGGCTAGAAAGCTGACCATGTCAGATGCACTAGCTTGCTTAAGGGTTGGCTACACAGCCTATCAGTGCTTAACACAGCCAACCAGGGCTGTACTCAACCAACCAGGGCTGTACACAGCCAGCCATGACTGTACACAGCCAACCAAGGCTGTACACAGCCAACCCAGGCTGTACACAGCCAACAAGGGCTGTACACAGCAAACCAGGGCTGTACACAGCCAACAAGGGCGGTACACAGCCAGCGATGGCTGTACGCAGCTAACCGAGGCTGTACACAGCCAACAAGGGCTGTACACAGCCAACCAGGGCTGTTCACAGCCAACAAGGGCTGTACACAGCCAGCGATGGCTGTACACAGCCAACCGAGGCTGTACACAGCCAACAAGGGCTGTACACAGTCAACCAGATCTGTACACAGCCAGCCAGAGCTGTACACAGCCAACCAGGACTGTACACAGCCAACCAGATCTGTACACAGCCAACTTGGGCTGTACACAGCCAGCCAGGGCTGTACACAGCCAACCAAAGCTGTACACAGCCAACCCAGGCTGTACACAGCCAACCAGGACTGTACACAGCCAACCAGATCTGTACACAGCCAACCTGGGCTGTACACAGCCAGCCAGGGCTGAACACGGCCAACCAAAGCTGTACACAACCAACCCAGGCTGTACACAGCCAACCAGGACTGTACACAGCCAACCAGATCTGAACACAGCCAACCTGGGCTGTACACAGCCAGCCAGGGCTGTACTCAGCCAACCAAAGCTGTACACAGCCAACCCAGGCTGTACACAGCCAACCAAAGCTGTACACAGCCAACCCAGGCTGTAAACAGCCAACCAAGGCTGTACACAGCCAATCAGAGCTGTATGTTGCCAGTTAGGTTGGCCTATATTCTTCTACTAATTATTTTTGCTTAGCTATTAAATCATGATCCTAAAGTAAATCATGTTCCACGAATAAAAATAGGGATGTCGTTGCAAATCATCCTCGCTCAGTGATACGTGATGGTGGCTTAGTTAGCAAATCATGATTCATCTTTAAGGCATGACTACCAAAAGTATAATGTTTTCCACGACAGCACAAATAGTGGGTGATTCGCAAATTCCTCTATTGTAGTGATAGTTTTAGGTGGCTAGCCTTAGGTAGTTATCTTATTGATCATTCTTAGTCACGCTTCAAAAGTCTAGGTATAATTACGAATACAAAATAGGGAGATCGGTCGCTATTCTCCTTTGTCTTGTGATATTGTGTGTGGTGGTTTCGTCACTCTAAATTACGAGTCACGGTTATTGGTACTACTAAGCATGTCCTGGTCTTTGCAAATTAAAATGGGGATGTTTGGGATGTACTGTTGCAGATAGTCATCTCTCGGTGATATTGTTGGGGGTGGTTAGTTCACTAAATTACGATTAATGTTGAGGTACTACATAAGTCACTTGTGTTTGCAAATAAAAAATGGGGCGAGTTGCACTTGATCGTTCCTTCTCTCGTGATACTGTGGTGTGGTGGCTGTTAGTCATTTTTTTCACCTTTTTAGTCAATTACGACTTCATGTTTAGGTATACCTAAGTACTGTGTCTTGCAACTAAAAAATGGGGGGATGTAGTTGCAGATCGTCGTCTCTCCGGTGATATGTGGTGGTGGTTTAGTCACTAAATTACGATTCATGTTTAGGTACTACCTAAGTCACTGTGTCTTGCAAATAAAAATGGGGGATGTAGTTGCAGATCGTCCTCTCTCGGTGATATGTGGTGGTGGCTTAGTCACTAAATTACGATTCATGTTTAGGTACTACCTAAGTCACTGTGTCTTGCAAATAAAAAATGGGGGATGTAGTTGCAGATCGTCCTCTCTCGGTGATATGTGGTGGTGGCTTAGTCACTAAATTACGATTCATGTTTAGGGACTACCTAAGTCACTGCGTCTTGCGAATCAAAACAGGTAGATGAAGTCGCAGATCGTCCTCTCTCAGTGATATGTGGTGGTGGCTTAGTTTGCAAATCATCCTCATGTCTCTTTATGTGGGGGAGATTTGAATGGCACATATGTATTCAGTCACATATCACATAAGACCGGCATATCATAGGATCTTGCCCAAAGGCGAGTATGATATCATACAAAGTGCATCATATGATATAGTGTATAAGTCCTCCTTGACTCTGTCAAGCCCCGGGCACATGAGGAGTCCAGTAGGGCTCTAATAAGAACAAATGTTCTCGTCATCATCCTCTTCTCGCCATCATACATGATGACTTAAGATGAGTCAGGCTGCCGGCATCATATGATACATATGTGATGAAATAGGATGCTGTCCTGGGCATACTGCCACTAGTGATGGATTATTATCCTCCCGACAATACCAACATGTCTCGTTTAGTCAATTCCGCGTATTCAATTTTGGATTCTTTGCGAGGAGTTTCGTTTGGGCTAGATGGTGGTGGGGTGAATACAACTTCATATGTCTGTGGATACAGGAGTAAAAAAGTGGAACACCTACCCACAAAACACCTGATTAGGGCTCCCCCACACCACACACCACACCCCTTGAATATAAATAACAGGCACGACTTGAAATTATATATGGATTCTAGGTATTCACACAAAGGCACACACTTCATTTGTCTATGGATGGGATCATGGTTTCTCAGGCATCTTCTGTTCATCTTCAGGAGGGTGAACTGTGTTAGGTGCACTGTAAAGTTGCACTGTGTTGGGTGCTATATATATAGGGTGATCTGTTATGGTGTCTGTGCTAGGTGCTCTAAGTCGCATTAGGTTGGGCTCAATAGCTAGGCAGGAAAGCTGTTGCTCGCAGCTTGCGCGCTCACTGCCAGCTTGTGTAGGCCTGGGGCAGGTCTGGGGGTACATTCATGGCGGATTGATGACATGGGCTGTCAGCCGTCAGTCTGCTCAATAGCTAGGCTGGGAAGCTGCCTAGAAGTTGTTGCTCGTAGTTTGCGCACGCACAGTCAGGTTGTGTGTGTGTGTCCTTGGGCATGTGTGATGTTTCGTGAGCACCTCAGGAAGCACCCACGCTTTGTAAGGCTCACGTTGCACTGATCACCGTGTTATGTTCTGCCCTTTCAAGTGTACGTTATGCATATGCGTGTATATGTGTAGGGACCGGCATATCATATGATGTCGACCAAAGGCGAGTATGATATCATATGATATCATACAAATCGCATCATATGATATCATATTGCCGTTCCCTTTATAGATGTGTGTCACAGGAATCACTTAGTATAGCTTGGCCTACCCCTGTGGGGAGGAGAGGGGGAGGGAGGGGGGGGGAGGGGGTAAGTCCAATACATCTTGAACCTCCACCACCTTCAGCACCCCCACCAGGAGGTGTTGAAGGGAGGGGAGGGAGGGGTGGGAGGGGGACTACGACTGTTACAAACATACAGACATACAGACATGTATGGAATGTACCCTAGAAGTGTGTGTAAGATGCTGCAATCATTTTTTTTTTTTTTTTTTTCATTGAAAAATGGTGGGTGATTGGCGTCCATGCGGGCATGATATGCAGGATTCTGCTATCATAAAAATTAAGTTGGCAGGCTGTCAGATTCTTGCATCCTTGTGCAAGATCCTCCGTAATTCCGCCACAATACAAATGAATATAACTTGAACTTGCTTACATGGCTCCAGCCAGCAATTTGGCTGCTCGCCGTCTGAAGAAGTAAAACAGGACATGTCTTAGGAAGTAAAACAGTATACCGGGGGGAATTAATGAAGCCCCCCTGGGGGGGGGGGGGGGGGGGGCTGCATTTCGTGATATGCAGATTATTCAACTTCAATTCTCGTGTCACCTGTATTAATCAATGTAACAAGATGCTGTTACGGCATGGCTTGTGGTGTTGCCTTGCCTTGGTATACGCACCAGGGGTGTTCAAAACGTTACAATTGAAGACTTTCCTTACCTTTAATTGTTACATGTTTTTCAGCCAACTCAGGGCTGCTCGCCGTCTTCCAATTCAAAACCCCCCTGTGGGATACACACGGAAACCAGGGATCAAACTAAGCGGACTAGACAGTTTAAAGACATGTCCAGGTCTAACGTACGTTACGTTTGAAGTCGCGACTATCAAATGCAGATTTTGCAGGCGCCATTATGTTGGAAACATAGTGTTGGGCTCGTGAATTGTGATATATATTTACGCTTGCGAGTTACGAATTGGAGATGTTGGACACGAAACGCAGACTTCGGCTAACGAAACATTTTGTGTAGAATGCAGGCACTACAGCAGACTCAGTGGTGAGTCTTTTTTTTTTTTTTTTACAAAGATAAGATAGTTGTAAGACCAGCTTGCAGTGATACGATTGGTCTATTGGTACTCCAAATCGCTGAAACGAAGCGGGGTGGGGGGTTCTATTTCCCGTACGGTCACCCTGAGCGTTGCAGGCAGGGTAGTGCAAGACGCAGCGTCCTGCGTCGCAGGCCGCAATATGGGGAGGGTCCGTTGAGTCCCAGACGCAGCTTTCGTAGATTGGTTGCGTTGGAGACGCAGGTTCGGGATGTTAATTGCGTCCCACTTCTTTAGTCTTTACCATGCGTCTCGCTGCAGCAGTTTCTGTGTGTGGGGAAATAGGGAATTTGTGGGACGCAGACTAAGGACTTGACTGCGTCCCAGGACGCAACTTACAAAATTTGTTGCGTCCCTGGACTCAACCTACCGAATTAGGGTGCGTCCCAGGGCGCAACGCCTGGGGTCCGTTTGAAGTACCCTGCCCAGGTGTCGACGGCCAAATCACCAAGAAACATTAATATCGGCGAAATGTTAATATATGGGCCTTAAGAGACGCTGACCCCCTGGACAACCCTGGTGCCATAACGTTGATAACGTAGAGCTCATGAATGTAATGATATAATGGTTTGAATGTAATGATAGCTCATGAATGTAATGATATAATGTTTTTTTTTATTTGTGGGTGCTTTTTGGTTTTGTTTAAAGCACAGAGTCTCATACACCCCCGCGGTGTCAAGTATACTTGTAATGTAATGTTATGTAGTTTTTACGCATGAAACGTAGGTTAGGAAGTACCCTTGAACACTCTGATCGATTGAAGAGATTGGATCAATTATAATCATGTTTTGATAAGAATGCTTCGATTTTGAAATATTTGAAATTTTATTGTTTTTTTCACGATTTCATTTTTCCTGGCAATGTTTTTTATTGCCGAAGGCGGTGAGCAGCCAAATTTCTAGTTGGAGCCATGTTACCCCCCCCCCCCCCCCCCCCCCCAAACAAATGTACGAGATTAGGAAATACAAATGGCCATGGTTTCGAAACAGCAGCATAGTTTAATTGGCCATCATAGTGGTGTTGAAAAACACCGTTTTGTTGCTGGGATGCAGCTGGACGGAGTTAAGCCCTCTCTCCACGGATGCGGCGAGCGAGCTGGATGTCCTTAGGCATGATGGTGACACGCTTGGTGTGGATGGCAGCCAGGTTGGTATCCTCAAACAGGCCAACCAGGTACGCCTCGGCAGCCTCCTGGAGGGCCAGGACGGCAGAGGACTGGAAACGCAGATCGGTCTTGAAATCCTGAGCGATCTCACGAACCAACCTCTGGAAAGGTAGCTTGCAGATGAGCAACTCAGTGGACTTCTGGTACTTGCGGATCTCACGCAGGGCGACAGTGCCGGGCCTGTACCTATGAGGCTTCTTAACACCGCCAGTGGCAGGGGCGCTCTTCCAGGCCGCCTTGGTGGCTAGCTTCTTGCGGGGAGCCTTGCCACCAGTGGATTTACGGGCAGTCTGCTTAGTACGGGCCATTGTGAGTGGAGGGAGATATTGGTATATGAGCGTTCGTTGCATTTCCTGGGCCGCTAAGGCGTTAAATAGTCAGCCGATATTTGAGAATTTGGTTTGATGAGGGGTGGATCAGCAGACAAAGAATGCAGATAAGCAAACCGTAGACAGTACCCTATTGCGGTTTGTCGTTGACTGAATTCAAACCAGAGGGATTCAAATACAAAATCAGAGTGTACAAATACGCAGCTGTCGACGACAAATCCATCAAACGTCTGCCCCTCTCACCACCCACTACTCCATCAAATTCGAGATGTCTGGACGCGGCAAAGGCGGCGAGGGACTTGGAAAGGGAGGAGCCAAACGCCATCGCAAGGTCTTGCGTGATAACATCCAGGGTATCACCAAGCCTGCCATCCGTCGTTTGGCCCGCCGCAGTGGCGTGAAGCATATCAGTGGCCTCATCTACGCGGAGACCCGCGGTGTGCTGAAGGTCTTCTTGGAGAACGTCATTCGTGATGCTGTGACCTACACTGAGCATGCTTGTCGTAAGACCGTCACTGCTCTGGACGTTGTGTATGCCCTCAAGCGCCAAGGCCTGTACGGCTTCGGTGGATAAGCTCATCCATCTCAGTCCTCCAAACTTCCACAGCGACAAACAAACGGTGTTTTTTAACACCACAACTTAATATTGACCTGTTGGCACACCACATGTCCTCAAACACTTCCAAGCTGTATGTGCTCGTTGCGACACGCACCCCTTCATTTGAACTCCCAGATAGGCTCTCCTGGCAAGCACCTGGATTGTACTGCATGCTTAGTGCGCGCCCATCATGGAATGAGCACAGCCGAATGCTGTTTGCATAAATTGGGATTTGTATCAGTCTCTACATCGACCGTGTTACCTAGGGGTAGTGGTGAATGATCGTTTGGTCGCGGGTTGGTATCTCTCAAATCGCGCACAACATTTTTCTGTCGACTACCCTCACCAGAGGGGGGACATTTTCCCCCTCTGTCCCCCACCCGGCCCTACCCCTACTCCTACAGGCAGGGCGGGACTGGTGCCATAAAACAAGTAGGCGCCTCCTGTAGGTGCCAATTATTAGGAAGGGGGTGGTGAGGTTCAATTCCTCAGTATTTTGGCGTCCTGGCCCTAAGCAAACCTTGTAGGGAAGTACTGTCAGATTTCTGCCCTCGTGGTGGTTCTCTAGTTATGTCTCCTTGATTCCGCCACTAATGACCATGGCAGGGAGCTTGTCTTTTTCTTTTTTGTCTGCCATGGTCAACAGGGGTAGTGGTGAATGTGCGTTTGGTCGTGGGTTGGTATCTCTAATCAGGGATCCCTGTCTCTAATACACACTACACACTAATTTAGTAGGTAGAGCCCCTCGACTTCAGTAGGTGCGGGGCTGGTGCCGAAAAAAAGTAGGTCCCAATTAAAAAAGTAGGCGCCTCCTATTCTATAACCCTAAGTGGGCCTACTTTGCATATTGTAGGAGTGGCACCACCATTCGAACTGAATCCTCCGTGTCGCTTGTATGTGTCGGGAGACCCACCTCCTGGGGTGAAAGTCCTTTCACAACTAAAAAAAAAAAAAACCCACTCCATTAGCATTCCAGCGCAGTCTTTCAGCAGCCTAGCAACATGCCACTGGGTCGCCGATGCAAATCAGCAAGCTCTGCAAAGACGACCAGAACGTGGCATGCCTCCAGTTCAAAGGTAGCAGTAACAAGGTAACAAAAACTATGTAGCTCCTAAGTAAGCCTCCTGAACCTGCAGACGCAAGTTACAACACGGTACAGGGCATCACTCCTATAATAGTCCAGCGCATCAGGGCATCACTCCATCAGCAGACCGGCGTGCCAGCTCAGCTGTCAAGTAGCATGCCACTTCTTCTCCGTTGCAGAACAGCAAGCTCTGTTAAGAAGACCAAAGCAGGGCATGCTATTTTTTTTTTTTTTTTTTTTACATAGGGAGGAACCAGGAAAGGGAACATCTGATAAAAACTAGTCCTATGTGACCAAGGAAGAAAAACCAAAGAAGAAGACTAGAAGACATGGACCAAAAGTCCGCTAAGACAAAAGATCCAAGACAAAAGACGAAAAGACTAGGGGACAAAAGAACGAGGGACACAAACTAATTACTAGGAGGACAAAGGACAAAGGGCCTTCCGAGCACCACCCCCACCTCCAAGCAACACTGTTCCTCCCCAACCAATAAAACACCACTGTAACCTCCAAGAGCAACACAGAAAAAGAAGGAAAGGCATGCACCCGAAGGTCTTGCTGATCTAAGATTAAAACACTGCAGGGCATCACTCCTGTAACAGGCCAGTGCATCAGGGCATCACTCCTGTAGCAAACCAGCACATACTCTCAGCAGCCTAGTAACATGTCGCTAGGTCACCCATGCAGATCAGCAAGCTCTGCAAAGACGACCAGAGCGCAGAAGGGAATCAGGAGAGAGCTGCTTCTGAAGTACTAAGGATGGGGGTCGGGTGGTCCCAAATTACCTTGAAGAGAATAGCCTGCCCCCCTCCAGTAGGCTGACCTCTTATGCTGACCTCTGGAGGGGGCAGAGTAGCGGATTAGACCGCATGAGCGTCTGTAACACTCAAATGGGGCACTGAGCAGCTCCCATAGCCGCGAAATTGCAGTCGCTCCAGCCAAATTGGCCGAAGCAGCTTCGCAGCAAAGTTATAAGGCGGCCGGAGAGCAGACATTGCTAGGGCGAAAAAAGGACCTCCAGCTCCAATTGTCGCCTCAAAGCTTCGTCTACTAGGTATCTCAGCAGCTGACATGAAGGAGCAGGGATGAGAGGGAGGAGATGGAGGATTCTGAGAGGAAGGAGGAAGTGGGTGGGGCTCGGAAGAAGGGAATCAGGAGAGAGCTGCTTCTGCAGTACTAAGGATGGGGGTCGGGTGGTCCCAAATTACCTTGAAGAGAATAGCCTGCCCCCCTCCAGTAGGCTGACCTCTTATGCTGACCTCTGGAGGGGGCAGAGTAGCGGATTAGACCGCATGAGCGTCTGTAACACTCAAATGGGGCACTGAGCAGCTCCCATAGCCGCGAAATTGCAGTCGCTCCAGCCGAATTGGCCGAAGCAGCTTCGCAGCAAAGTTATAAGGCGGCCGGAGAGCAGACATTGCTAGGGCGAAAAAAGGACCTCCAGCTCCAATTGTCGCCTCAAAGCTTCGTCTACTAGGTATCTCAGCAGCTGACATGAAGGAGCAGGGATGAGAGGGAGGAGATGGAGGATTCTGAGAGGAAGGAGGAAGTGGGTGGGGCTCGGAAGAAGGGAATCAGGAGAGAGCTGCTTCTGCAGTACTAAGGATGGGGGTCGGGTGGTCCCAAATTACCTTGAAGAGAATAGCCTGCCCCCCTCCAGTAGGCTGACCTCTTATGCTGACCTCTGGAGGGGGCAGAGTAGCGGATTAGACCGCATGAGCGTCTGTAACACTCAAATGGGGCACTGAGCAGCTCCCATAGCCGCGAAATTGCAGTCGCTCCAGCCGAATTGGCCGAAGCAGCTTCGCAGCAAAGTTATAAGGCGGCCGGAGAGCAGACATTGCTAGGGCGAAAAAAGGACCTCCAGCTCCAATTGTCGCCTCAAAGCTTCGTCTACTAGGTATCTCAGCAGCTGACATGAAGGAGCAGGGATGAGAGGGAGGAGATGGAGGATTCTGAGAGGAAGGAGGATCCGGCTCGGAAGAAGGGAATCAGGAGAGAGCTGCTTCTGAAGTACTAAGGATGGGGGTCGGGTGGTCCCAAATTACCTTGAAGAGAATAGCCTGCCCCCCTCCAGTAGGCTGACCTCTTATGCTGACCTCTGGAGGGGGCAGAGTAGCGGATTAGACCGCATGAGCGTCTGTAACACTCAAATGGGGCACTGAGCAGCTCCCATAGCCGCGAAATTGCAGTCGCTCCAGCCGAATTGGCCGAAGCAGCTTCGCAGCAAAGTTATAAGGCGGTCGGAGAGCAGACATTGCTAGGGCGAAAAAAGGACCTCCAGCTCCAATTGTCGCCTCAAAGCTTCGTCTACTAGGTATCTCAGCAGCTGACATGAAGGAGCAGGGATGAGAGGGAGGAGATGGAGGATTCTGAGAAGAAGGAGGAAGTGGGTGGGGCTCGGAAGAAGGGAATCAGGAGGGAGCTGCTTCTGAAGTACTAAGGATGGGGGTCGGGTGGTCCCAAATTACCTTGAAGAGAATAGCCTGCCCCCCGCCAGTAGGCTGACCTCTTATGCTGACCTCTGGAGGGGGCAGAGTAGCGGATTAGACCGCATGAGCGTCTGTAACACTCAAATGGGGCACTGAGCAGCTCCCATAGCCGCGAAATTGCAGTCGCTCCAGCCGAATTGGCCGAAGCAGCTTCGCAGCAAAGTTATAAGGCGGCCGGAGAGCAGACATTGCTAGGGCGAAAAAAGGACCTCCAGCTCCAATTGTCGCCTCAAAGCTTCGTCTACTAGGTATCTCAGCAGCTGACATGAAGGAGCAGGGATGAGAGGGAGGAGATGGAGGATTCTGAGAGGAAGGAGGAAGTGGGTGGGGCTCGGAAGAAGGGAATCAGGAGAGAGCTGCTTCTGAAGTACTAAGGATGGGGGTCGGGTGGTCCCAAATTACCTTGAAGAGAATAGCCTGCCCCCCTCCAGTAGGCTGACCTCTTATGCTGACCTCTGGAGGGGGCAGAGTAGCGGATTAGACCGCATGAGCGTCTGTAACACTCAAATGGGGCACTGAGCAGCTCCCATAGCCGCGAAATTGCAGTCGCTCCAGCCGAATTGGCCGAAGCAGCTTCGCAGCAAAGTTATAAGGCGGTCGGAGAGCAGACATTGCTAGGGCGAAAAAAGGACCTCCAGCTCCAATTGTCGCCTCAAAGCTTCGTCTACTAGGTATCTCAGCAGCTGACATGAAGGAGCAGGGATGAGAGGGAGGAGATGGAGGATTCTGAGAGGAAGGAGGAAGTGGGTGGGGCTCGGAAGAAGGGAATCAGGAGAGAGAGCTGCTTCTGAAGTACTAAGGATGGGGTCGGGTGGTCCCAAATTACCTTGAAGAGAATAGCCTTGCCCCCCGCCAGTAGGCTGACCTCTTATGCTGACCTCTGGAGGGGGCAGAGTAGCGGATATAGACCGCATGAGCGTCTGTAACACTCAAATGGGGCACTGAGCAGCTCCCATAGCCGCGAAATTGCAGTCGCTCCAGCCGAATTGGCCGAAGGCAGCTTCGCAGCAAAGTTATAAGGCGGTCGGAGAGCAGACATTGCTAGGGCGAAAAAAGGACCTCCAGCTCCAATGTCGCCTCAAAGCTTCGTCTACTAGGTATCTCAGCAGCTGACATGACGGAGCAGGGATGAGAGGGAGGAGATGGAGGATTCTGAGAGGAAGGAGGAAGTGGGTGGGGCTCGGAAGAAGGGAATCAGGAGAGAGCTGCTTCTGCAGTACTAAGGATGGGGGTCGGGTGGTCCCAAATTACCTTGAAGAGAATAGCCTGCCCCCCTCCAGTAGGCTGACCTCTTATGCTGACCTCTGGAGGGGGCAGAGTAGCGGATTAGACCGCATGAGCGTCTGTAACACTCAAATGGGGCACTGAGCAGCTCCCATAGCCGCGAAATTGCAGTCGCTCCAGCCGAATTGGCCGAAGCAGCTTCGCAGCAAAGTTATAAGGCGGTCGGAGAGCAGACATTGCTAGGGCGGAAAAAGGACCTCCAGCTCCAATTGTCGCCTCAAAGCTTCGTCTACTAGGTATCTCAGCAGCTGACATGAAGGAGCAGGGATGAGAGGGAGGAGATGGAGGATTCTGAGAGGAAGGAGGAAGTGGGTGGGGCTCGGAAGAAGGGAATCAGGAGAGAGCTGCTTCTGAAGTACTAAGGATGGGGGTCGGGTGGTCCCAAATTACCTTGAAGAGAATAGCCTGCCCCCCTCCAGTAGGCTGACCTCTTATGCTGACCTCTGGAGGGGGCGAAGGAGTAGCGGATTAGACCGCATGAGCGTCTGTAACACTCAAATGGGGCACTGAGCAGCTCCATAGCCGCGAAATTGCAGTCGCTCCAGCCGAATTGGCCAAAGCAGCTTCGCAGCAAAGTTATAAGGCGGGCCGGGAGAGCAGACATTGCTAGGGAGAAAAAAGGACCTCCAGCTCCAATTGTCGCCTCAAAGCTTCGTCTACTAGGTATCTCAGCAGCTGACATGAAGGAGCAGGGATGAGAGGGAGGAGATGGAGGATTCTGAGAGGAAGGAGCAAGTGGGTGGGGCTCGGAAGAAGGGAATCAGGAGAGAGCTGCTTCTGCAGTACTAAGGATGGGGGTCGGGTGGTCCCAAATTACCTTGAAGAGAATAGCCTGCCCCCCTCCAGTAGGCTGACCTCTTATGCTGACCTCTGGAGGGGGCAGAGTAGCGGATTAGACCGCATGAGCGTCTGTAACACTCAAATGGGGCACTGAGCAGCTCCCATAGCCGCGAAATTGCAGTCGCTCCAGCCGAATTGGCCGAAGCAGCTTCGCAGCAAAGTTATAAGGCGGCCGGAGAGAGCAGACATTGCTAGGGCGAAAAAGGACCTCCAGCTCCAATTGTCGCCTCAAAGCTTCGTCTACTAGGTATCTCAGCAGCTGACATGAAGGAGCAGGGATGAGAGGGAGGAGATGGAGGATTCTGAGAGGAAGGAGGAAGTGGGTGGGGCTCGGAAGAAGGGAATCAGGAGGAGAGCTGCTTCTGCAAGTACTAAGGATGGGGGTCGGGTGGTCCCCAAATTACCTTGAAGAGAATAGCCTGCCCCCTCCAGTAGGCTGACCTCTTTGCTGACCTCTGGAGGGGGCAAGAGTAGCGGATTAGACCGCATGAGCGTCTGTAACACTCAAATGGGGGCACTGAGCAGCTCCCATAGCCGCGAAATTGCAGTCGCTCCAGCCGAATTGGCCGAAGCAGCTTCGCAGCAAAGTTATAAGGCGGCCGGAGAGCAGACATTGCTAGGGCGAAAAAAGGACCTCCAGCTCCAATTGTCGCCTCAAAGCTTCGTCTACTAGGTATCTCAGCAGCTGACATGAAGGAGCAGGGATGAGAGGGAGGAGATAGAGGATTCTGAGAGGAAGGAGCAAGTGGGTGGGGCTCGGAAGAAGGGAATCAGGAGAGAGCTGCTTCTGAAGTACTAAGGATGGGGGTCGGGTGGTCCCAAATTACCTTGAAGAGAATAGCCTGCCCCCCTCCAGTAGGCTGACCTCTTATGCTGACCTCTGGAGGGGGCAGAGAGTAGCGGATTAGACCGCTATGAGCGTCTGTAACACTCAAATGGGGCACTGAGCAGCTCCCATAGCCGCGGAAAATTGCAGTTCGCTCCAGCCGAATTGGCCGAAGCAGCTTCGCAGCAAAGTTATAAGGCGGCCGGAGAGGAGAGCAATTGCTAGGGCGAAAAAAGGACCTCCAGCTCCAATTGTCGCCTCAAAGCTTCGTCTACTAGGTATCTCAGCAGCTGACATGAAGGAGCAGGGATGAGAGGGAGGAGATGGAGGATTCTGAGAGGAAGGAGCAAGTGGGTGGGGCTCGGAAGAAGGGAATCAGGAGAGAGCTGCTTCTGAAGTACTAAGGATGGGGGTCGGGTGGTCCCCAAATTACCCTTGAAGAGATAGCCTGCCCCCTCCAGTAGGCTGACCTCTTATGCTGACCTCTGGAGGGGCAGAAGTCAGAAGACAGAGTAGAGGATTTAGGACCGACATGAGCGTCTGTAACACTCAAATGGGGCACTGAGCAGCTCCCATAGCCGCGAAATTGCAGTCGCTCCAGCCGAATTGGCCGAAGCAGCTTCGCAGCAAAGTTATAAGGCGGCCGGAGGAGAGCAGACATTGCTAGGGCGAAAAAAGGACCTCCAGCTCCAATTGTCGCCTCAAAGCTTCGTTCTACTAGGTATCTCAGCAGCTGACATGAAGGAGCAGGGATGAGAGGGAGGAGATGGAGGATTTCTGAGAGGAAGGAGGAAGTGGGTGGGGCTCGGAAGAAGGGAATCAGGAGAGAGCTGCTTCTGCAGTACTAAGGATGGGGGTCGGGTGGGTCCCCAAATTACCTTGAAGAGAATAGCCTGCCCCCCTCCAGTAGGGCTGACCTCTTATGCTGACCTCTGGAGGGGGCAGCCAGAGTAGCGGATTAGACCGCATGAGCGTCTGTAACACTCAAATGGGGCACTGAGCAGCTCCCATAGCCGCGAAATTGCAGTCGCTCCAGCCGAATTGGCCGAAGCAGCTTCGCAGCTAAGTTATAAGGCGGCTAGGGCGAAAAAAGGACATTGCTAGGGCGAAAAAAGGACCTCCAGCTCCAATTGTCGCCTCAAAGCTTCGTCTACTAGGTATCTCAGCAGCTGACATGAAAGAGCAGGGATGAGAGGGAGGAGATGGAGGATTCTGAGAGGAAGGAGGAAGTGGGTGGGGCTCGGAAGAAGGGAATCAGGAGAGAGCTGCTTCTGAAGTACTAAGGATGGGGGTCGGGTGGTCCCAAATTACCTTGAAGAGAATAGCCTGCCCCCCTCCAGTAGGCTGACCTCTTATGCTGACCTCTGGAGGGGCAGGCAGAGTAGCGGATTAGACCGCGATGAGCGTCTGTAACACTCAAATGGGGCACTGAGCAGCTCCCATAGCCGCGAAATTGCAGTCGCTCCAGCCGAATTGGCCGAAGCAGCTTCGCAGCAAAGTTATAAGGCGGCGAGGAGAGCAGACATTGCTAGGGCGAAAAAGGACCTCCAGCTCCAATTGTCGCCTCAAAGCTTCGTCTACTAGGTATCTCAGCAGCTGACATGAAGGAGCAGGGATGATGAGGGAGGAGATGGAGGATTCTGAGAGGAAGGAGGAAGTGGGTGGGGCTCGGAAGAAGGGAATCAGGAGAGAGCTGCTTCTGCAAGTACTAAGGATGGGGGTCGGGTGGTCCCAAATTACCTTGAAGAGAATAGCCTGCCCCCCTCCAGTAGGCTGACCTCTTTATGCTGACCTCTGGAGGGGGCAGAGTAGCGGATTAGACCGCATATGAGCGTCTGTAACACTCAAATGGGGCACTGAGCAGCTCCATAGCCGCGACGAAATTGCAGTCGCTCCAGCCGAATTGGCCGAAGCAGCTTCGCAGCAAAGTTATAAGGCGGCCGGAGAGAGAGACATTGCTAGGGCGAAAAAAGGACCTCCAGCTCCAATTGTCGCCTCAAAGCTTCGTCTACTAGGTATCTCAGCAGCTGACATGAAGGAGCAGGGATGAGAGGAGGAGATGGAGGATTCTGAGAGGAAGGAGGAAGTGGGTGGGGCTCGGAAGAAGGGAATCAGGAGAGAGAGCTGCTTCTGAAGTACTAAGGATGGGGTCGGGTGGTCCCAAATTAACTTGAAGAGAATAGCCTGCCCCCCTCCAGTAGGCTGACCTCTTATGCTGACCTCTGGAGGGGGCAGGCAGAGTAGCGGATTTAGACCGCAATGAGCGTCTGTAAACACTCAAATGGGGCACTGAGCAGTCCCATAGCCGCGAAAATTGCAGTCGCTCAGCCGAATTGGCCGAAGCAGCTTCGCAGCAAAGTTAGAAGGCGGCGGAGAGCAGAACATGCTAGGGCGAAAAAGGGACCTCCAGCTCCAATTGTCGCCTCTAAAAGCTTCGTCCTACTAGGTATCTCAGCAGCTGACATGAAGGAGCAGGGATGGAGAGGGAGGAGATGGAGGATTCTGAGAGGAAGGAGGAAGGGGTGGGGCTCGGAAAGAAGGACTCAGGAGAGAGCTGCTTCTGAAGTACTAAGGATGGGGGTCGGGTGGTCCCAAATTAACTGAAGAGAATAGCCCTGCCCCCTCAGTAGGCTGACCCCTATGCTGACCATCTGGAGGGGCAGAAGTAGCGGATTAGACCGCATGAGCGTCTTGTACCACTCCAATGGGGCACTGAGCAGCTCCCATAGCCGCGAAATGCAGTCGCTCCAGGCCCGAATTGGCCGAAGCAGCTTCGCAGCCAAGTTATAAGGCGGCCGGAGAGCAGACATTGCTAGGGCGAAAAAAGGACCTCCAGCTCCAATTGTCGCCTCAAAGCTTCGTCTACTAGGTATCTCAGCAGCTGACATGAAGGAGCAGGGATGAGAGGGAGGAGATGGAGGATTCTGAGAGGAAGGAGAAGGGGGTGGGGCTCGGAAGAAGGGAATCAGGAGAGAGCTGCTTCTTGAAGTACTAAGGATGGGGGTCGGGTGGTCCCAAATTAACCTTGAAGAGAATAGCCTGCCCCCCTCCAGTAGGCTGACCTCTTATGCTGACCTCTGGAGGGGGCAGCAGAGAACAGAGTAGCGGAATTAGACCGCTATGAGCGTCTGTAACACTCAAATGGGGCACTGAGCAGCTCCCATAGCCGCGAAATTGCAGTCGCTCCAGCCGAATTGGCCGAAGCAGCTTCGCAGCCAAAGTTATAAGGCGGCCGGAGAGCAGACATTGCTAGGGCGAAAAAGGACCTCCAGCTCCAATTGTCGCCTCAAAGCTTCGTCTACTAGGTATTCAGCAGCTGACATGAGGAGCAGGGATGAGAGGGAGGAGATGGAGGATTCTGAGAGGAAGAGGAAGTGGGGGGGGCTAGGAAAGAAGGGAAAAGGAGAAGGAGCTGCTTTGCGTAATAAGGATGTGGGGCGGGTGGTCCCAAAATTACTGAAGAGAATAGTCCCCCTCCAGCAGGGCTGACCTTCTTATGTGACCTCTGGAGGGGGCAGAGAGTATCGGATTAGACCGCCATGAGAGTCTGTAACACTCAAAATGGGGCCACGAGAAGCTCCCATCGCCGGACATTTGCAGTTAGCTCCAGCCGGAATTGGCCGAAGCAGATTCGCAGCAAAGTATAAGGGGCCGGAAGCAGACATTTTGCTAGGGCGAAAAAAAGAAAAGGACTCCAGCTCCCAATTTGTCGCCTCAAAAGCTTCGTCTACAGGTATCTCCGCAGCTGCATGAAAGGAGCAGGATGAGAGGGAGGCGATGGAGATCTGAGAGGAAGGAGGAAGTGGGAGGGGCTCGTAAGAAGGGAATCAGGAGAGAGTTGCTTCTGAAGTAATAAGGTATGGGGGTCGGGTGGTCCAAATTACCTTGAAGCAGAATAGCATGCCCCCCTCCGGAGGCTGACCGTATTGCTGACCTCTGGAGGGGCAAAGGTAGCGGATTAGACGAATGAGCGTCTGTAACACTCAAATGGGGCACTTGAGCAGCTCTCATAGCCGCGAAAATTGCAGTCGCTCCAGCCGAATTGGACGAAGCAGCTCGCAGCAAGTTCTAAGTAGGCCCGGAGGAGAGCAGACTTGCTAGGCGGAAAAAGGCTTGTTCTCCTCCGGGACATGCATATTATTAGCTAGAAACTCGGACACGAGTGCCAATACGGCATCTGATCAGTGCCATCTACAGGCACTCGTTGTCCTAGTAGAACAAGTGACACAATGCGACTCGAGAGGACAAAGGGGGGGGCGATCCTTCTCAGAGTCGCGGTACACAGGCGGGTGGCGGGTCCTGATCAGTACTAAGTGCCCCGGCGTAAGACCATAGCCGAAAAGCTGGATTTGGATTAGTGGAATCTCTGGGGAAAATCTGTTATCTCCCCGGGCACGATGCCTTCGTGTCAGCTGTACTACTAGGACACGATGCCTTATTGGCATTGATTCAGAGGCCATTAAGGCACTGTGTCTCAGTAGTAGTACAGTGAACAACCTCCAGCTCAATTGTCGCCTCAAAGCTTCGTCTCTTACTAGGTATCTCAGCAGCTGACATGAAGGAGCAGGGATGAGAGGGAGGAGAGGAGGGATTCTTGAGAGGAAGGAGGAAAGTGGGTGGGTCGGCAAGAAAGAAGGGAATCAGGAGAGAGCTGGCGTTCGGAAGTACTTACGGATGGGGGTGGGTGGGTCCCAAATTACCTTGCAGAGCATAGCTGCCCCCCTCCAGGTAGGCTGACCTCTCCTATGCTGACCTCTCGAGGGGGGCCAGGTAGCGGATTAGCCCGCC